>OY856413.1:862350255-862990255 GCA_963693085.1 Alisma plantago-aquatica
TCAACCTTCTCTCCTCAGTGGAGATGATGTTCTTTCTATCTCTTCTTACCTCCTTCTTTGTTGCTCCCTCTATGAGGAGCGAGTAGTTCCATCCACTGGGGCGCGGGGACTAGCCCCGCTGCCCATGTTTTGTATTTTGTACTGTAAAAAAGATGTTATCATTTCGTTTTAATACTAAATCGTTTCACACATGCTTGAATGATGGCCACGTTCTTGTATGCATTTATTGTCTTTCGTTGTGGTTTGTCTACGACCGCTATCGAGGCTTGAATACCGATTTAGTGTTGGTTTCTGGTGTGTGTATCCACCACGCATCCGTTTCGGTGTCTAGAAGTGTATCTCAAAGAGTGGAGTAAACTCACTATCATCTGGCACACTCCCATCTGTATGGAAGAGACCTTTGGTAAGTCGAGGAACACACTTTGCGAGGGGAATGATGTAAAGCATGTGACCATTTGTTCGGGAATGGCTGGCGTTACATCATTCCCGCACTTCTCGTAGCTAGGTTATCCGAATAGGAGACTAGGCCTACAAGGACGCTATTCGATTTGGTAATTATCGCTCGCTTGTTAGTTTTAGATGCACGTTTCTTGCGGTTGAGTAAGATTCTCTCTTCGGAGACTACATCCTTCAGTGACGCGTAGTGATGTACCGCATGAGAGTTACTTAACCCTTGGAGGATGAGATGCATTGCCCTTTTCTTATATGGGCATTGGTCTTGTGGAACATCGAAGGGTGCAATGCATCGCTCTTGTCTTATGTGGGCATCGGTCTTGTGGAACACCCTTGGATGCAACGCATCGCTCTTGTCTTATAAGGCATCGGTCTTGTGGAAACATCCATGCATCTAGCTTACAAGTCTTGCTTAGTACTTATACAATGCATGTGTAGCGGTGGTAAATACCTGCTTAACCCCAGTGATTCATCATCATTTGTTAACTCTTAAGATTTACTTGCTTTATTTACTTTCTTGCTTTACTTTCTTTGTACTTAGTTTAAAACAACCAAATCAAACTTTCGATCTAAATATCAATCTTTAAGTTGTTAAGTAAAGGCTAAACGTTTTCCATCTTGACTTCGTCAAGACCGTTGTCCCGAGGATTCGACCCTTAACTATACTACGATAAGACTTCCACATGTCTTAGCACATGTGGGTGGAGTTCTTACCATAGTACTAGCAAGGCTAAACTTAGAGACTCATCATCTCTAGGATTTTTAGTGGTGTTGAATAAAAACAAAACTTCCATCACCTTACTCTGAAAAGAAGACTTGATGAGGAGAATGGAAAAATAAAAGATAGAACTAAAATAGGATGGATTCATATAGGAGCTATCCAAATGATGATCAAAGCAACTTTTCAAGAAGGAATAGATTCATCTATTAATATTGTATTAATGGATAATAGAATTAATGATAGAAGAGATGCTACATTAGGAATTCTACAAGGAAGCCTTAGCCATAAAAAATTAATTTTTAACATTTATCCAAAAATAAGTATAAACATTAAAGATAATAATATCAATAGAATTTTAAGTTTGATACAAGATTTTTGAAGAACATAATTTATGAAAAATAGTTCCATTCCACATTCAATTACCCATATAATAAGCTATGCTCTCAGCGATACACTTCACTCAGAAAAATTTGAAGACAAAGGGAATATAATACTTCCTAACATATTTAAGGAGATAGGGAAAATTAAATAACCAGATATAATCTCAGAAATAGAAATACCAGAACACATAAATATAGATGTCTCTGAAAAACCTTTAGTAACAGATAATAGAATCCCAAGGAAATTGCATTACGAGGGAAACCAATTACAATTAACAAATGGAGACAGAATCGAAGAAGCTAGGACAAGTACAGACAGATATAATGGTAGTTTACGACCAATACTAAGAAATTTACAAAGAAAATCATGTTTAAGAATCCTAGCAGATAATAGAAATGCTAGAAATTATAAACTATATGGAAAATACTTTAATGGACAAGAATGAAGTATGACTACAATATTAATAGATTTAGGAACAGGAGCTTCATTAATCCAATAGGGAATGATACCTTATATAGAAAAAATACTCATAGGATCACCCTATGCATATACAAATTTTGATGGACAAGAATATGAAATCACAAAACAAGAAATTGTTCCAATTGAAATACAAAATATAAGAATAGACATTACACTCTATGTACAATTACATAGTTGAAATGATGACATAGAAATTATATTAAGAATGAGTGCATTACAACAAATGGATCCATTTTCCTTAAAAAGTGAAGGACTATATTTTAGACACATTAATAAGGAATATTTTTGGAAAAAAGAAATAAATGACTAGTATATATAGTGTTTACATTATAGCAGGAATTTTATATGAAAAATATAAAACAAAATACTTTCATGCATTTTTAGATACTGGAGCAGGAACTTGCATTGCCCGAAGACAATGCTTTCCAGAAAGATACATTACAACATTACCTAAATTATGTGGAATGGATTTTATAGGAAAAAGACATGCATTAACTCATCGAGTTAAAAAAACTAAAATTATCTTAGGAAATTACATAATTACATGTCCACCATTCTATACCCCTCATTATGCACAACAACACATTTTACTAGGAAATAATTTTACACAAAAATGCAAACTATATATTCAACACCAACAATATATTCAATTGCTGACACCATGCGATCATTGGATTACAGTAAAATGAGTCCAAAAAGCTTGTAAAAGAGACAAATTTATTTTCCGCAGCAAGCGTGGTGATTACAATAACAAAAAACCACCACCCATAAAAGGAAATATCATTGCACAATTGAATATGCAAAGCATAGAATCATTATTTGAAAAGAACTATAGTGAAAATCCATTCGTTCTCTGGAATATTAGCCAAGAATGGGCTAAAATAGAATTAATAGGCGCCACCAAAATAATAGGGTTAAACCTATGAGATACAATCTTATTGATATAGAAGAATTTAGAGTTCAATTATAAGAATTAGAAATATCACAATTAATACAAAAATCAAAGAGTCCTCATTCTAGTCCAACATTTATTGTTAGAAATCATGCATAAATGAAAAGAGGAAAGGCAAGAATGGTAGTTAATTACAAACAACTAAATCAATATACTAAATTTGATGGATACTTTCTTCCTCACAAAGAAACATTAATAAATATGTGAAGAGGGAAAAATATTTATTCAAAGTTTGACTGTAAGTCGGGATTTTATCAAATAAGACTAGATGAAAAAAGTATACCACTAACGTCATTCAGTACCCCACAAAGACATTATGAATGGAAAGTCATGCCTTTTGGATTGAAAAATGCTCTACAAATATACCAAAGAAGAATGGACAAGGTATTTGAACCTTAAAATTTATTTTGTCTATTATATGTAGATGATATTCTCATACCCAACAAAAATGAAGAAGCACATTATAAACACTTGCAAATATTTTATCTTCTTTTTCAAAAAGTAGGAATAGTACTTTCTAAAAAGAAAACAGAAATTTGTAAACCTAAAATAGAATTTCTAAGATTAACATTAGAATCAAGTGGAATTGAATTGTAAGAACATATCATAGAAAAAATTGTTATGTTCCCAGATAAACTAGAAGATAAAAAACAACTTCAAAGATTTTTAGGTTGTCTAAATTATGTAGAACAATTTATAGAAAACTTAGCAAAACTAAGAAACCCTCTACAAAAATTATTAAAGAAAAACACAATCTTCTTTATGACAGAAGAACTTATAAATCATGTCAGATTTATAAAAGAAAAATGGGAAAAAATCTCCCTTTAGAAGGAGATGATTTAATAATAGATACAAATGCCTCTGAAGAACTTTGGGGAGCAGTCCTAAAGAAAAAAAGATGAGTAAAAAGAAAAAATATGTAAATATACTTCTGACATTCACAGAAATAGAAAATAGATACCACTCGAATGAAAAAGAATTGTTAGCACTTAAAAACGGAATTATTAAAATTCTCCTATTTTTTAATACCTAAAAAATTCCTAGCACGAGTAGATAATACTCAAGTTAAAGCTTTTGTTAAAAACAACTTACTATCTACCCCAGAATATAAAAGGTTAAGTACATGGCAAACATTTTTCACAGAATATGTTTTTAATATAGAAGTCATTAAAGGTGAGACTAACTCGTTTGTAGATTTCCTATCAAGAGAATATAATGGAGCAAGTTGAAAAGAAACTTGCAGAACTTGAAGTTCGGTTGCAACATAGTTGTAATCTATTGCAAGACAATTACGTAGATTTGATTGAAAAAATAAACAAGATAAAATTATTGACAATGTAGAAGAAAACAAGCAAGATATTGTAGGTATTATTACAGATCTAAATTGCTTCAGAAGAGAAATACAACAAAAAGGATCAGAATCAGTAAGAATGGATAAAGTGGCAGGTAAATACCCAATCAACATATCTCTCCAAATATATGATTCAATCAGTAGTCCAAAAACTATTGATAATACTAGTCTAAAGGCAAGAGAAATTAGTTTTAAAACTGCAAAAACCAGCCTCACGGCTAAAAATACTATATATTTGGAGAAAAATGATAGTCTAGTGGCCAGAAGAAGCTTTCAAGCTGTAAGAACTAGCTTAATTACTGATGATGTTATCTCTTCTGAGAACAGTTCCCACATCACATTGGAAAATACTATCTCTTCAGAGAAAGATTCCCACTATACAACGGACAATATTAAATTGATGCCCGAAAAGATTTTGAAATTCATGGTATCTCAGATTGAGCAGGAACATGACCTACAATTGAGTCTTACAGAATTCTCAACAAAATGTGAAATACAATACATATCTTTACTTGAGAATGTTTATAATCTCAAAACAACAGAGACGTGTGTTCCAGATCATACAAGAATTTATCCCAGAATTAACTTAGATAAAGAAGCAGACCCCAAAATTATCAAAGATTGCTTCAGAATTGGGGCCACAAATTTGATATACCTAAGTCACGATCTTGGAGAAATTCAAGGACTTCCCCAAGAAATTATTAAAGCAATCAAGGAATTCAAAAATAACAGCCCACTGGTGAAACCCACTAGTGAGATCTACGTTAAAATCTTCTCAGCATCTAAAGACTGGGAGAAATTAAAAAAGTTCAATTCAGTGAACTGCATTCAAATTGGAGTATCATCTCCAGATTATGTTAAGGAGATTGAAGGAAGTTTTCGGAAAAAATTTGAAGGAGAAAAAATTGACAAATTTTTTGTTGAAGTCAAAAGAGCTCTAGGACTAAGAGTTCTCTGCCAAGTGATGGAAAAATTAATTAATGATAATCGAAGCTGGTAACATAAAGCTTCAGACAATATGATCATTCTTTCCACAACAAGAAGATCTAATGTATCAACAAAAATTATTTTAGAAAGATTCCTAAAGAAAATAGAAACAAGACAAATAAAATAAAGTTGTAGATGCCAGAAAGTATTTTATCAGCTCAGAAAGCATGAAGGAAAAATATGCCCGACATGACAAGATGAAATGGATAGAGACAACAATAGTAGTAGTATTCACTAAAGAAAGACAGTTGCCACAAGACTCCAATTGATGTTAGAATGATGATTAAGAGCAATAATGCACCAAAGACGTCATCCATGATGATAGAAAGCATCTGTTACAACCCCAATTTTCAGTTTCATTTGGTGAGAAATGTAATTTCTCATATTAAGGATATTTGAACAAATAATGATATAATTTTTTTGGAATAAACGGATTTCATTTACAATAGCCTTGATGATTGTGTTGTGGGCTTTATTGGCTATTGGGCCCAAATAACAAGAAAATTCAATTAGTAACTGAATAATTAAATATTTGAGAAAAGAAAAATGTGGAAACTTCTAGAAGGCAAATACAAAGAGGGATTTCGTGCCTCTTGGGTTCCTTGGGTTCCAAGGAGTCCAAAGTTGCATAGAGAGTGCAATAAGAAAAGAAAAGATCAATTAAGTATTTCTTTATTAAGAAAGAAACTGAAAATAATGATAAAATGTGGGAAATAGGTGAAAAGAGGTATAATTGAGTTACCCTTGGTGGAATTTCATATCCCAAGGATTCCTAATGTTAAAATGAATACCAATGAGGAAAATAAAAGAGAAATAAAGAGAAATCCCCAAAAAGGGATATTTTAATAAGAAATCAACATAATAAGGAGAAATAATGCATATAGATGCATCTAGAAGGATAATAAGTATCCTTATGAAGTATTTAGAAATAATAAGTTTCTTGGGATCTAAGGAGTCCCAATACAGAGGAAAGAAAGAGAAAATTTCAATAAATCAAAATAAAAGGATAATGTAATGCATAATGAAGGAATTTCATGGTATTAGTAAAAGGGAGATATTTTTCTACAAAAGGAAAATAGAATTTCGTGCCATGGGTTAAAAGTCAAGCAATAAAGAGAGTAGGTGAGAGGAATTTCGAATTCCTAATATCTAAAGAACAAAGTATAATTAAAGAGTTAAGTAGGAGAGAGAATCTTGCTTCTCATTGAAGGAATAGGAGTCCTAATGGGAGTGGGACTTGTTTACTCTTATATGAACATCCTTGGGTGCGGATACCCTCCCCTATATATAGGGGTAGAGCCTTGGACAAGTCCAGGAGAATCCCAAGCACTTTTCTCTCCTCTTCTTCCATGATTTCGTCCATAATCCCTAACCAAGACGATAGTTCCATCCCTAGATCAACGCAAGGCTATGGAATCATATGGTTGGAGGAGGGATGCTTCAACAACAACCCTAGACTGATAGCCTACCATCTCGACGACCTTAACTTCACGCAACTTCCACCGAAAGACTGCAAGACCAGTTGCAGTTGCAGCAGCAGTCGTGCTCTTCTCCCGCTTGGGAGAGGCCACTTTGGCGGCCAAATAAGGGATCCCCAAGGGTGGCGGTGTGCGGCAGAGCTAGAGGAAGGGCTGGAGGCAACCTTCGTGCCTCAGGGAAGGAGGTGTGACCCCACAAAGTGCTGCATTCAGCAGCAACCGCAAAGTCTGGAGGTAGAAGAAGACCTACCGTCGGTTGGACCATTTTACCCCTCATGGGTATGTAGCGCCGACCATTTAAGTAAGGGGCAGAAGCATCTTTTAATTATATTTCCAAACCAGGCGGGTTACATTGCATGAAGGGGGCCGACATGTTAGCCTCTGATTGGCTCAAGTAAGTGAACTTTTACAAATCTTTTAATTATATTTCCAAACCAGGCGAGTTACATTGCATGAAGGGGGCCGACGTGTTAGCCTCTGATTGGCTCAAGTAAGAGAAATTTTACAAAAATTATAGCTATTTAACCGTAGCTCGGATGGATGCACATTATACATGATTTTTGCTCAGAAAAACAAGAGGAATCAAATAAAAATACATTTAGAGGCTAATTCCTCTTGAAATTCGAAAAGTAATGGAAGTTATTAACTTTAATGAATTAATGGTTAAGAAACCCTATTTTGATATAATTAATAGGGTTTAATTGATGATTAAAGTTGATATTAGCCTGTTAATGATGAAAAGGAACATTAGAAACAAAAAGGATGAACTTTGCATATAATTAGTTAATTTAGATTTTCATGCGCATTTATATGTTTTAATGGGCCTTGACACCCTAATATTAGTAAATGTGACTCATAATGGTTTTAATTATTCAAAATCATTAATAGTGTTGAGATATGATAATTCCAAGCTATTTTGAGAATTAAATTTCCTAATTGTGGTTAAATACCCTTAATGTGGAAATTAGGGTTTCCTAGTGGATAAAAGGTAGAATTAATGATAAATAACATTCATATGTGAATTATATCATAATGAACTACGAATTGATGATAAACGAGCATAATGACTTTGTCATAGATTAAAAAGGATAAAAATGATAGCTTTGATGTAAAAGAGGCTTAATGAACTTAATTAATGATTAATGGTGCCTTTAATCCAAAAATTGGGTTATATGTTGTTAAGATAACCTTAGTATTGAAGAATAGATGAGATAATTAGGGTTTATGAGAATAGTATAAAATGAGGGTTTAGAATAATAAAAGATGAAGTGAAACCCTAATTGCAAAGGAAACCCTAAAATGGATACAGAAACCTTAGGAAGCAATTTCAAGTTGAATAGAAAGAATCTTGATAAAGTGTGTAGTAAATAAAGTACATATGTTTTTTAGGATTCTTGATTGTGTGGTTTAACTACTTGCTTGGATGGCTTTCTTGGTTGGAATTGATATTAGCTTGAGAAATCTACTAAACATGTATGTGGTTACGTCTATGAATAATCACTTTAGTTTCACGGCAATTCCTGAACAATTTTATCGGTTGCTTGGAACTAACTATTGGATGTCTATTTATTTCATGCAACTATAAATTGATTATGATTATCACCATAAATATATATATAACTGGCTAGATCTGGGTCCACCTCTGTTGCTTTGAAAAGGCTAAAAAGGGGTAATCCTAGAGCAAGGTCTAGGTTATTGTGAGTTAGAAATTGGGCTACCTACATGTAGTGCCATGAGACTATTTATCATACCATGAGTTAAGGAGTGGTCTACCTATGGGTAGTGCGATGTGACTCAACCCTAGAAACTGGTTCACCTGTTAGGTGGATCATGAGGGGTTTAATGGGGATCTACCATAAGGAAGGTAGTATCCAGGTCCACTGTAGGGACAACATAGAGGATAGGGTACACATGGATCGTGGAGTTATATTTAAAATGTAATCTTGGTTGTTAAATGATTAATTGAATGATTACGTTGTTAAGATATTTACATGATTATTGTTTCCCCCACATACCAGCTTTGGCTGACCGATGTTTTGTTTGTCGACGATTTAGGTACAAAACCCCAAAAAGGGCAAGCAGTAAAGCGGCACTTTGTGAATTCACAAATTAAAGAACAAGGAGGTTTTAGTTAGACTAGTTCAACTGTGGATAGAGGTTTAGAAATTCCAGCTTTACAAAGGTATGCAAAATTTTATTTATTACAACTTTTCAGTATAAATTGTTGAAATTTAATAATTGTTCTTGGTTAAATGCCAAATCTTTGATCCAGAAGTTATGGGTGCGGCTTCAACCTCTCGATCTCCCTTAATTAGGGGTTACCAGAAGGTGGGGTCGTAACATCATCGATAAAGCAAAGCATCCACAACAGGACAAGTTTTCAACGATAGAAAGAATCAATAAAGCAATGAATCCTCAATGGGACAAGTGTTCGATTGTAATGTAAAGATGAACAGTAACAATAATAATGTAGGCATCTTTCGAATGCCAAAGATGAAGTTGAGGGTGTCTATATAAACCCTCAAGGTGTTTGTAATGGGCATCGATCCTAGCCGGAGAGAGCCCTGAGTGTATAGGTATTGTTAAGTGTTCTATTTCAATAAAGAAAGGAGCATCAGCTCTATTTCAACTCCATTTTAAGAAAATGTGTCTTGCACACTAATTCTCTTCATGTAAGAAACCAACTTTAGCAAGAGATAGTAGTCCTTGTACTACTATAGATGAGGAAATCCAATGTGTACCCATTACACCCCCATTCCAATCTATCTTCACCTGTCGAGAGTTATCTCTCCCTTAGATTATTCCAGAGACCACTGTCCAGAAAAGCACGAATAAGCAATGAATAAATAAGGACGTTGGGACATCCAGGCTATAGAATAATGTTGAGGAGTTCGAGATTTCTAACGTCGATGTTTAAGGATTACTTCTCATAGAAATTGTTAAGAGAAGATCGATTGGTGCTGAATAATAATGAGAGCAAGGTGGGTAAAGTAGGTATACATACTTCATTTTTCTCTCTATAGTACCCAGAGTGTTACTATCTAATTGCTAAAAGCTAGTTTCTTATGCATCAAAAAGACATATCAAGTATGAAAATGCTAAAAATTCTTGATAAAATAAGTAATAAACATAGACTAAATGATACAGTAGAGAAAGCAGAAAACACATAAGGGTAGTGTGAGTATGCTTTCAAAGAAAAATAAAAAAAAATCAATATAATTTCCATTTTTACCCTCTCTATTTCAAAGAAAAATAAGAAAACATCAATATAATTTCCATTTTTGCCATCTCAAAAATGGTATCAGAGCCATGTTTTGATCTCAAAAATACAATCTCAAGTTAAGATTTGTATTCTGTTTCAGATTTTGCTGAGAATTCTGTAAGAGTCAATTGCAGGTCATGTTCCTTCTCAATCTGAGATGCTCTGAATTTAAAAATCTTTTCGGGCATCAATTTAATATTGTCCGTTGTATAGAGGGAACCTTTCTTTGAAGAGATAGTCTTTTCCACTGTGAGGTGGGAACTATTCTTAGAAGAGATAACATCATCAGTAATTAAGCTAGTTCTTACAGTTTGAAAGTTGCTTCTCACCGTTAGGCTATCATTTATCTCCGAAGAGATAGTATTTTCAGCCGTGAGGTTGGTTTTTGCAATTTTAAAACTGCTTTCTCTTGTCCTTAGACTAGTATTATCAGTAGTTTTTTTACTACTGATTGAATTAGATATTTGGAGAGATATGTCAATTGGGCATTTACCTGCCACTTTATCCATTCTTACTGATTCTGATCCTTTTTGTTGTATTTCTCTTCTGAAGCAATTTAGATCTACAATGATACCTGCAATATCTTGCTTGTTTTCTTCTACATTGTCAAAAATTTTATCTTGTTTTTGAATTATTTTAATCAAATCTACATAATTGTCTTGCAATAGATTACAACTATGATGCAACTGAGCTTCAAGTTCTGCAAGTTTCTTTTCAACTTGCTCCATTATATTCTCTTAATAGGAAATCTGCTAGAGAGTTAGTCTCACCTTTAATGACTTTTATATAAAAAACATATTCTACGAAAAATATTTACCATCTACTTAATGTCTTATATTCTGGGGTAGATGGTAAGTTGTTTTTAACAAAAGCTTTAACTTGAGTACTACTCGTGCAAGGATTTTTTAGGTAATAAAAAATAGGAGAAATTTTTATTTCCCTTTTTAAGTGCTAAAAATTCTTTTTCATTTGAGTGGTATCTTTTTTCTATTTCTGTGAATGTTTCAGAATTATATCTACATATTTTTTTCTTTTTGCTCATCTTTTTTCTTTAGGATTTCTCCCCAAAATTTTTCAGAGACATTTATTTCTATTATTAAATCATCTCATTCCAAAGGGAGATCTAGTCTTGGTAGATTTTTACATTTTTCTTTTATATATCTGACATGATTTATAAGTTCTTCTTTCATAAAGAAGATTGTGTTTTTCTTTAATAATTTTTGTAGAAATATTCTTGAAATTGACATATATAGTCTTCTATGAGGCACATGTCACAAAACTTTAGATTATATTATAAAAATATAAATCTTTGTTTTTCTTTTTCTTTCTCTATATCTCTATTTGTATTCCATGTTTCTCCTAGAAATTCTCTACGTAATTCATTCTCGTAATTATTTGCTACTTGGGCTAAGGTAGTTGTTGTTCCTTTTATCGCCTCTTTATCATTATCAGTTAATCCGTTCCACCAATATGCTATTATTCCTTGGAAGGTTAAATTACAAAATCTTACTACTGTGTCAATATTATATCTTTGTGATGTAATCGATAGATATGTGGCTTTTACCCATCTTGTTATTTCTTCATCAATATTTCTAACACAATTTAGATTTAAATAAATTTCATTTGCACTAATATATTCTTGATCCATATAATCTACTGGGGTTTCTAGAGCAATACTTTTTAATCTTCTGTCTGATGCCCAATTAATTCCTTCGTATATATTTCTATCTATGGGTTTTCTTTGAAAACTAGAATCTGACCAGTATCTAGCTCCTTATTGTTCTGGAGTTTCATTTCTTCTTGATTGTCCGCTAGGGATAGTTTTTGGTATAGGCATTGTTACTTACCTACTACAAGCCTCTCCATCTATTGGTTTTATATTAATAGTTTTGACTTTTTCTGTTAGTCTAATAATTTCTTGGCTTAAATTATCTAGTTCTTCTGCATCAGCTTCTAAATATGTTTTTCTAATTGTTTGATTTTTAAAGTCATCTATCTTCTATCTAGAGGGGGCATAAACTTATCTCATTTCCACTTGTTTGAAATGGATTTATTTTTGATATACAATCAATATTCTATTTTTCATATAGATACTCCATTGTTTTCTGTAATTCTACTATCATTTCTTTAATTTTTTGAAATTTTTCAAATTGTTCTCTTGTACTTGTACTTCTAATTTGTTATACATCTTAATCTATGTTTGATTTTAATTCAATATATAAGGCTTCATTTATATCATTGTCTGAATAATAATATTCTTGATTTCTATGATTTTCTTTTTTTGGTTCTTTAAACATTTGTTTAAAGAATTAAATATATTTTTGAGATCAAAACATGGCTCTGACACCATTTTAGAGATGGTAAAAATGGAAATTATATTGATGTTTTCTTATTTGGCTTTGAAAACATACTCAAACCGCCTTTCTGGGTGTTGTATGTTTTCTCTGCTGTATCATTTTTTCTATGTTTATTACTTATTTTATCAAGAACTTTTAGCGTAGAATGGACAAGGTATCTGAACCTTACAATTCTTTTTGTCTAGTATATGTAGATGATATTCTCATAGCCAGCAAAAATGAAGAAGAACATGATAAACACTTGCAAATATTTTCTCTTCTTTGTCAAAAAGCAAGAATATATATATATATATACATGTATATACGTACATAGATATACATATATATATATGTAATGTGATTATAGGTACTCTTTTCTTGATCATATGTTGTGTGGAGAAAAGGGTGAGTAGGCAGCACCTACCAATAAATATATATATATATATATATATATATATATATATTTGTGTGTGTGTGACTTTATATATGTATATATAGGTATATATATAAATATAAATGTAATAGTTTGGGATCATATGTGGTCTTTATTGGATATGCACATTAATCAATTTAAGTATTCACATCATATGCAATAAATAAATGATGAAAACTAAAAATCCGATGATATTGATTATTCCAAAACATAGTAAATTGATGTGGTTCTGAAACCACTATAGGGAAATATTCCATCAGCATAGGAAGTGGAAACAAAAAAATTGAAGTGTCATATTCTCCTTGAACCAATGAATCACGTCAACAACTATATAACAGGAAGGATGGTTTAATGAGGTCATACCTGGTCCTGGAGCAAGTCCAGAGACAATTGTCATTGTGGTTGTGCGCCCTTGCCTAAAGTTGCACTTGAACAGTGTCTATGTCGACCTCCTTGTTGATCACCACAGACAGTAGGTTCACGATGTTCTTTGCGTGAGAAAAGTATCCACACCTCTAAAGTAGTCCACACAGACCACCAGGAACTCCTATCTCTCTAGAAGAATGGACACGGATTTGTCATTTCACATTGATGTACTAGTCACCAACTTACTCTATCACAATTGTTTTTCCTTGTTATCCCTCCCTTTAGTGGGTAGGACTTGATTGGGATATCTCAGTTACCGCAACCAGAGAAGACAAACAATTATTAGAGGCAATTGAGATGCGTCTGAGAAGCCCCCAATACCCCTCTATTTATAGGAGGGTCAGGGTCAGGGCTCCTAATTTGTGTGGGAGTAGAAGGGACTTGAATTTCACAAAATTTTGCCACCAGCGAGTGGCAAAATGGTGGTTTCGTGGGAAAATAGATCGGTTGGCATGTGAGCCAATCTGTTCACTCCGTGAACCGGTTGTTTCGTTATGTTTCTTAATATCAATTGTATTGGCAATTCTAATCCAATTAATGCACAACATGATGTTCGCATTAATCCTTGATTCAATTGAATTGAACCATGAACGGGGCGTCTCACTTAACAAAATGGTTGTCTCACAAACTTGAACCTATCTTTTCACTATGTGAACTAGTCATTCTGCACCCTGGTTCATCTAGAATTCAGCTAATGCAATCTCCAATAACCTGACACTCCAAACATTCATTTCAACACTTGAACCAGTCATTGGAAGTCTTGTCATTTAATTTGTCGCTCAAATTGAATACATGAACACTTTAGTAATCGATTCAATTATCATTCATAGTTAAACTCCTATTCCAAGTGATTTCCTATGTGTGTGACCCTATAGGTTCCATATTACGTTGGCTGTGAATGTCCATAACTCATTTATGACATCACAAGCAAAGATGGGTGCCTAGTCACACATCATATCTACCCAAGTAAATGGAAAGTTGGAAAAAAATTCAATCTACAATTTATGATAGTTTTTATAGTGATTGTATAATTCCTTTTTCTATGATATCCGTTTTTAAATCAAGGCATGGATTCTTCGACCTTTAAATGTTCAATCCATGTTCCTTGAACTAGAGCAGATTGTCAGAGATATATGTGACTGCTATATCATATATTGATTCACATGTAAATGTGCATGCTTTTCCCAGTCTCGCTTATCAAGTGGCTAGGATGTCAAACTCCTATAGGAGGGGCGAATCCCATCTATATATACTTGGTGGTCATAATCATCACCCAAAGTGAAGGTGGTGATTATGATTCTTAGACCTAAAATCACTACACTCATCACATGTGTTTGGTTTGTTTTGACGTCATCCACTGTGATCATGAATAAGGGTTGCCATAAAGGTGATGATCGGATGCACTATGGCAAATGGTGATGATTGTGAGTATGGTTTCCACGTATCACTCTCATAGTGGGTATGCCTGATACATTATTCTCTAACAAGTATCTATGTGCTTGGTTTAATATCACATATCATGACTAATGAGATTCTGTCATCAACCAACCCAGACTCTAGTCTTATGTGTTATTTCTATCTATCTTCCTTCCATAGTAACAACCGACTAGGGACATATCAAGAATTTACATACTCTTAACATCCATATGATATCATTTTTCAAGTCACGTACTTGAATACATACATCCTTGTGTAATGTTATTCTTTAGACATTGATTATGTTTCCTCATTATCTCATAAATGGGTGAAACTGAACAAATTGAAATCTTGCCTTTATTCTTATTAATCAAATCCTTTATATAATATTCCATAAAAATCATCATTTCATTAGCTCTCTGGGCATACATACCAACAATATGAAGATCATACAAAATCTAGTAATCAACGAAATTCATGCTTAATGAACCAAATTGCTTTCCTTCACCTTAGATTATCCTATCATTCTAACAACAATTTAGAACATGTGAATACTAAAGATGCAAGTAGTATAGGGAGAAATCTAAACCTAGTAAAGAATGCCTTCCTAGGGCAATATATTGTATCGATAATAATAGTTATGAATTAGACCTAATATGGTTTTGACCTAAAAAGATGGTATTTCAAAGGTGAAATGGGAGCTTTACTCCCACAAGGAAGAGGTATGAAGCTCTCCTCCTCCTTATATAAGGATTCCTATCCATAGGTATTTTGAGGAGCAAAAAGGGAGATGGACTTTGTATGTGTATGTTGAGGCAACCTAATTGGATTTGGGAAGGTTTAGTCCAAAAAACATTAACTTGACCCATCGACGCATGTCGTATTCTGTGTAGGGGATGCAAATATCATGCTCATTGTGGGATAACAAACCCAACTTGATTTTTTCACTTAGTCCATTTATCAAATTTTTTCATAGTTTTGTCTTCTCAATGAACTTCTTTTGTCTCTAGAGTTGGAAATAGTCATGGCATCCAAATACCAATGATGTTTGCATATCTTATGAGTTTCATAAATATCATGTGTAGCATCTCCTTGCCCATTAATTATTGGTGGTGTGTGGTTCTATTTGATAAAGTCATGGTCGACTCTTTTTTGTATTTAGATAAAACCAAATCCCTTTTTCCTATTTCACTACTGCCACCACTGGTTTCTATTTGGGTTATCATTGAACGTTGGGTGAACTATCAAGATCCATTCTATTAAAGTTATGATCTAAGATTGCATGCTTCATGACAGCGATGTTGTTGTATCTTGGAAGGTTATATGATATACGCTTCTGCATCAAAAACTTTCATCAAATATGTTGGAGATACTCTTAAGGACGATGAAATTTTTACACCTCGATGAGTTGGTAAAAATTTTCAACCTATTTACCTTTGATTTTTACTCAATTCAAATAATACGAATGTCACACAGGGTAAGCTTCAAATGAAATCATGCTTTTAAAATAGTCTGTGTGTAAGAATTTAAAAAATATGGAATCTGAAAGAAAATATTCAAATTGATAGTACTCACACTATAGCTATGAAAGTAATTTAAAGTCGAATACATAGATTTCACAAATATATATTTATAAAAAAACTTCGAGTACACTGGAACTATGCAAATCCAAACCATCTATTAATAGTTTTTCTCGAAAAATATTTTCACAGATATAATAATGAATTAGGACATACGGTTGAATGACACAACATCATAAACCACAATAAAAATTATTTGAGACAAACAATATATTGCAGCATATATACACCTATCTCACTGATGGATGAGTCAAGATATTCATGTTTGATGTCATAATTTCAATTGATGTGTTTCTATAGGTAGTATCAATATTTTGACTCATTCTATGACCTCCCATGGTGGATTTATCTAACTCCAAGCAATCAATAAGTTGGGCCAACTCCACCTTAATATTTGGCCTTTGGGTGGACACAATTTGAGTGCATGCTATTGCTATCTCCAGTACTTTCCAAATAGAATTATTGTTATACACCCCTTGAAGTTCTTTATCTGTTATCTCCTCCATATTTCCCACTTTAAGCTTCTGGTATACCCACTGAACTAAAGTAAGATTGTTATTATTGGATGAAATGATGGGTGTAAGTCCAGTTATGAGCTCAAAGAGAACAACTCCAAATGCATAAACATCACTTCTCTTGGTTAATCTAGTTGTGGTAAAATATCTGCATAAGTGGGAGAAATCCAAGTTGATGATGTCATCTTCAAAAGACCAATAACAGGACTAATGTATTCATAAATATTACTAAGAAACATAAAATATTTGCAATAATAAAACTTCCATATTTTAATGTCAAACATAATCTTGAAAATGAAAACAACATTCATTGATGTTGAAAACCATGTCCACCATATCCTGTATATTCCAACAAATATCGTGGAAACTATGTTTTTTGTTTTACATACAACTAGAAGGTATCAATCATCATAAGGAACTAGTCCATTATTCATTAAGGACTAAAAGTCTTGGTAAAGTTGCATTCAAATTATGGTAATAACACATTTTTTAGAGAGAATGTATACAATTTGTGTTAAATATGTCTTGAATCTCTATCTGCATATGTTTTCCTATAACATTTTGATCTTTACCCACTGCTTACGTAGGGTATCATTGTCTGATTATCAAGCTAAAGGGGTAATGGGGGAAGAAACCTCCCCTTAGGGGGTAAGGATTTAGGCAGAAGCATCTTTTTCAAATTGAATATCAATTCGAGTCATTCTGTAACTTCTTTTTTGTCTATCCAACATATAGTTGGAGTCCATATTTTTGGTCTATATATAAGGTCATCTGATTTAGGATTTCAATCACTTATATTTGGAAGTTTTTCATGTAGGCACGTCTATTGTGAATTACCTTAACCTATTCTACTTAAAAAATATAGTCGCTTGTGGAGTATCTTGTATTGTGTGAACCACAAAAATACTATGTTCTTGTATGGTGTGTGCACATCTCTCACTTTTTGTGTACTATACTTAAGTGCATTCATTTTTCTCAATAGTACTAAATAAAATACTAATGTCGTTACAAATACAAAAGAAAAATTCTCCATCCTGAGATAATATTTAAGACATATTATATGTAGTAGGAATATCGTGTGCCTAACCAATAAAAGAAAAGAATATGTAAACTAATGTAATTTCCTTTTCTGCATTTATCAGTTGATTTTAACTAATAAGCTTGGTTTGTTGTTAACTATAGGTTGTAGGTTCAATACTTGCATGGAGAATCCAAATGGAAGGTTTATAGTAACAACTAAAGGCACTCCTTCATAGTTGTGATAGAAGTGAACATGTCATCCTCAAAATGAAATATCTATAAAAATGATTTTATCTTTGTTGTACACTAGCAACTCGCAAGATACACTAAAAAATCTTCCAACACGTATACATATATCATTTGGAATTACATTATAATAAATGAATATGTTTTCATTATTCTTTTTGTAATGTAATATTTTTCAAGATTGTTATATAGTTTTTGAACATCAAAATGGATCTAGATTTTCTTTATAGTGTATGTAATATTAATTAAAAGATTTTCAATTTTATTGACAAATTTTACAAGTAGATAAATGTTATTTGTTAATATGTAAGATAACAATAAAATAGTAAGAAGGTCAGCTTTGTTTGTCTATATTTTGGTGCATACACCAATTCCATTACTTATTTCAAGATAATAATCCACTTTTCATCAAACAAATAAAACACTCAAACCAAATCAATAAGCATAGTATATGTGGTTTGGATAGTTTAAATTTCCAGGGAATTACCATTTAAGTTTATGTTAGATCCAGGATTGATAATAATAAAAATAAAACATGTAGGATATAACATATTGTAACTAAGAATGGTATTTAGAGTATGGTTGGAATTATCAAGAAATGCATATTGTGTTGTAATGCTCAGCTAATAATAAAAGAGGCTACCAACTAGCACAAATCTAATTTTTTTCATCATTTTTACTACTTCATCATATCTAGAAAAAATGTGAGAGTTATAGAAATATAAAAAATAAATTGATACAATTACCATAGAAAATTTATTATAAATAGAATTTGGTAATATTAATTTGTAATAAAATGTGTATATGGATATATTACTCATAATTTGTACTTGATGAACACAAATATTTATCAATACATGAATCAAATTTGTTAACTTAAACTACAATTTTAACCAAATGTAATTGATAGAAATGATCATATATCAAACATGAAATATTCTTAAATTTGTATATCTTTTTATAAAACTAAGACAATACATGTTGCTTTTTCTATATTGATCTCAACATGTTGGTATGTATGCCCATAGAGCCAATCATATGATGATTTTAGTGGGGCATCATATACTATATTTGATAATTATGAAGTTAACCATATCTATTATGTTTGTCTCAATCTTGAGATGATGATACATACATAGTAGATATCTAACGAATGACGTTACTCGATGACATATTTCTTCAAGTTGAGGACATGAACAATGAGATAATATGTGTAACGTCCCAGGATTTGAGACCTCGGATAAAATGATCTTAAAAGAAATGATTGGACTACCCATATCACCAAGGTGCACCTCCTTTTCTGGGAGCCCATCACTAAAGAACTCCATAGTTAAGCGTGCTCAGCTTGGAGTAGTGCCAGGATGGGTGACTTTTCGGGAAGTTGATCTTGGCATGCGCGTGAGTGAGGACAAAGTGTGCAGTTAAGGCTAGTGGTGGTCTGTGGGGACAATTCTCATTCCTGAAACTCTACTAGAGCCTTGAGCAGTGGGCCCGGGTATTACAAATAGTATCATAGTCATAACCCCTCTAGTAGGTGGGGCCCACATGGACATGGCATGCCAGTCTTGAGCTGTGCGGTCCAGGCATGTAGGAAAGGGTTGTCCATGGTTGACGTAGCCACCCTTGCGCTGGTATTCCGTGATCGGGAGCTGGGTGTCCATGGGCCATTGTGGGTCTACACTGAAATGGGGAAGAGATTATGAGGCCTTATAGTTGAGCCTTGATGAGGATGTCAAGAGTCTAAGTGGGGGAGATTGTAACGTCCCAGGATTTGAGGCCTCGGATAAAATGATCTTAAAAGGAATGATTGGACTACCCATATCACCAAGGTGCACCTCCTTTTCCAGGAACCCATCACTAAAGAACTCCATAGTTATGCGTGCTCAACTTGGAGTAGTACTAGGATGGGTGACTTGTCTGGAAGTTGATCCTGGCATGCACGTTAGTGAGGGCAAAGTGTGCAGTTAAGGCTAGTGGTGGTTTGTGGGGACAGTTCTCATACCTAAAACTCTACTAGAGCCTTGGGAAGTGGGCCCGAGTGTTACAATATGTATGATAAGAGTACATACATTCTTGTTATGTCCCTAGTCGGATGTTACTATAAAAGAAAAATAGACAATAGTAACACATATGACTAAAGTGTGTGTTGGTTGATGTCAGAATCTTGTTAGTCATGATATGTGATATCAAACAAAGCACATAGGTACATGCTATAGAATAGTGCATTAGACAGACCCACCTTGAAAGTGATACATGGAGACCATGGGATGGTAGTCAGAATCGATTCTCATAGTGATAGTGGTGATTGTGGTTCTTGGATCTGAAGTCACTACACTCATCACATGTCATGCAATGTATTTTGACATCATCCAACGTGACCTTCAATAAAGTTTGTCATAAAGGTGGTTCTTGGTACGTTGTGACACATGGGGATTGAGTCTGAGTGATGTAAATGAGATTTGTCTCTCCTAGACACTTGATAAGAGAGACTAAGAAATGTATGGCCATACAGATGTGAAATAATATATGATATGTGAGCTCACATGCATCTTAGAAAGTCTACTCTAGTTCAAGGAACATGGATTGAACAATTAGAGGATGGTGATTCCATTCTTCGATTTCAATCATGATATCAAAGACAAAAACTATACGATCACGGTAACATTAATCACAAATTGTAGATTAAAATTGTTCTCCAACTTTCCAATTACTTGGGTAGGAATGATGTATTCCTAGATACCACTGATTGCTTGTGATGTCATAAGTTAGTTATGGACAGTCACTGCCAATATAATTTGGCACCTATAGAGTCACACACATAGGATGCACATAGAATAGGAGTTTATTCATGAATGATGTTTAACTTGATTACTAAAATGTTTAGGTATTCAATAACAATGGCTGGAAATTTACTGACTGGTCTGTGAAGATACTGGTTCAATTGGTAAACTAATCGATACAACTGTCTGGACCATTTGAACAACATCGGTTGAACATTGCCTGAATAGGGGCATGAACTGACTTGTTCATTTAGTGAACTGATCGGTTCAAGGTCTAGAATGAGCGGTTCAACTTGTGAACCTCCAGGTTCAGTGATCAATATGATTCGATCAAGGATTGGTGTTGACGTCATGTTGTACATTAATTGTTGCATTGAAAGTCAATATGTATGTCAATAGGAAACATGATGAACTGATCGGTTCAAGTGTTGAACTAATCATTTCACATGTAAAACAACCAGTTCGATAGTAAACTGACTGGTTCAATGTTTGTAGTTTCCTAAAAATTGATGAAACTTCATCTTTTCGACTCCTAGATGAATTGAAAACCCTAAAAATGGCCATACTATGTAAAGGGTGGTTGTGTAGGCTTTCAGAGATACAATAATACTCTCTAAAAATTATTGTCTTCTCCAGTTGTGGTACCTAGAGAGCTTGAGAAAGTACTACCTTTAAAAGGGAGGGATAGGAAGGGAGACAACACGACATAGAAAATCAACCCTAGTAGGTTGATGTTAATGTGGAGTTCTCAGTGATCCTTGTAGACTACTATAGAAGTGAGGAGGCCTTTTCCACCTACTAGGAGGATGTAGTGAACTACCATCTGTGGTTCTTCACTAGGATATTGTCATCACCAGTTCATGTGCATCTTGTGAAGAGTGTACATTGCGTTGCAAGAGTAATCACTGGACTTGCTCAAGGACCAGGTATATCTCTTTCTATCTTCTTTCCTAGATACATTACTGGTCACACGATCTACTGGTTTGGAAATAGGGACAAAAGTTTTGTTTCCACTTCCTTCTCTATTTTCTTGATTTCCTAATAGTTATATCAGTGACACGTCAATTTATGACGTATCTGGATTTAAATCGATATGATTGGATTGATTTCATTGATTATGATGCAAATATAAAAACTAATTAAATTGCTTATCCAATTAAATACCACATATGATCCCCCAAATATATATGTATGTATGTATGTATATATACAATCTATATGTGTCCCCCTAAAAGTGTTTTAATGGTGGATGTATGTATATATATATGTTTGTATGTATGTCTATATATATATATGTGTGTGTGTGTGTGTGTGTGTGTATTTATGTGTGTATATATATATATATATATATATATATATATATGCAATCTATATGTGTCCCCCTAAAAGTGTTTTAATGGCGGATGTATGTGTGGTTATGGACAAAACCTCTGTGGATTGTCTACATTGGTGTTTGGTTTATTTCTTATTGTTACTCGATTTGCATATTGAGCTTCTCCATTCCTTTCTAAATGTAAATTAATGTTTTTCTTCTTGTATTCACCTCAATTGTAACTGGAGGTATTCCTTTTTATAATGTAATATGGAATATAATAGTTTTAATTTATGTTTTATCATGAGAAGACATTTAGCACTAGATAACTCAATCGACTAAGAGTGGAGTCGATGAACTAGAGGACTGAGGAGGCCAATGACAAGAGGAGTTGATCCGTTGACTAGTGGCCCAACCAACCCACTGGAGGAGTCCAGAAATCTCTTGAACCAAAGATGAGTTAGCCAATGCTAGAGACCAATCGACTGACCAGAAGGCCAATTCATAGACTCAAGAGTTGAGTTGATCAACCGGGACTAGATCCAGCATAGATCTTCTTTAACATATATATATATATATATATATATATATATATATATATATATATATGGTATCAATTTGTTGTGGGTCCAAGGAATTGCATTAGAGTGGCCATAACCATCACTTGTATATTTCTTATTGCATGTTTTATGTTTGTGGATATAGCTTGTATATGATGCGTACTATAAGTATGTGGTGATTGGATATGTATATGTATTTATATAAAAATCCCTCAATAAATATTAAACGTTAGATGTTTTCCATAAGCGACACACATGAACAACTTGATCGACCAAGTGTAGGATACGCCAAAATGTGGTGCACTGTCTATCTCATGGAAGTGTGATGGTAGATATGTAGATCTGCCAAACCAGGGTGCATATTCTATCATGTTGGCTTTTGGGTCATGCTTAACTAGGTCGTGTTAATGAGGTTAAGTTCCTAGAAGCATGCAGATGGATTGTGACAAGGAGTTGTGTGCACCATCTATCCAAGAGTTGCATGAGATGCAATTGGCAAAAGTTGCCTACCTAAATAGTCAAGTTGTGGTTGATAGCTAAACATGACTCATGAATTGATGAAATATAGATCTTGGCTCGCTGGAAGGTTTTAAGCTGCAAAATTTTGAATTTGTAGTGAGGGCTATCAATTTGAACAAAATAGTAGAAGAGATAATTAATTAAAAGTCTTATTAATATAGTCAAAATTATCAAATCTACTGAAAAGCATTTTGACAAAAGTTGCAAATTTCATTTGTAGAAATGAATGTCACACAAATTGTCATTGTGATTAGTCCTTCAAAAGGACAAAATAAATGCGGCAAACTTCCATGATTGGTTTGAAACATTGAGAAGGGTTCTCAATGATGAGCATATGCTCTATGTCCAACATATACTAGTGCTAGAGGAACCTACTCATGCTGCTCCTAGGGCTGAGGTGGATGCTTATTGGAAACATGTCAACCATGCCATAGACATTAAGCACTAAATTCTATGTTATATGAACTATGAGTTGCATGAATAGCATGAAAACATGGACATTCTCGAGATGGTAACACATCTTAAGAATCATGTAAAGCAAGAAAGGTATAATGAATCTAGAGTGTTGTTTGAGTGCAAATGCAAAAAGGGGATCCAGTAGAGACCCATGTGATCAATATGATTGGGCATGTGAAACATCTAGAGAGAATGGAATTCCCTTTGAGCCCAAGAGTTTGCCACAAATATGATTCTACAATAGTTGCATGAATCATATAGCAGTTTGTCAAGTGTTATTACTTGAGTAACTTTACCAAACCGCTATCGAAATTGCTTAGCATGTTGATGAATGTCAAAGCACACATGAAGAAGGACAAACCCGTGATGGTGATCACCGAGGGGGAGTGCAAGGAGAAAAGGCAAGTTCAAGAAGAGTTTTGTGGATAAGTTGAAGTCCAATTTCTACACTCAAGATAAGGAGTGTTGGTATGTATGCCCATAGAGCCAGTCATATGATGATTTTAATGGCATACTTTGTATATGATTTGAATAATAATAAAGGAAATTTCTATCTATATGTTTATTCTATTTTTGAGATAATGATATAACATGTTAGATGTCTAAAGAATTGTATTACTCAATGACGTATGTCTTCAGGTTGAGGACCTGAACAATGAGATCATACTGATGTTAAGAGTATACATTCTTGTTATGTCCCTAGTCGTTGTTATTGTGCAAATAACCATAGACATCAATAACACAAAAGACTAGAGTGTGTGTTGGTTTATGATATAATCTCATCAGTCATGATATATGATATCAAAGAAAGAACACAGATACATGTTAGAGAACAATGTATCAGACATACCCACTATAAGAGATGCATGGAAACCACAATTGGTTAGTCATGATCATCTCTTATAGTATTTGTGGTGATTGTGGTTCTTAGACCTGAAATCACTGCACTCATCACATGTTGTTGGATACACTTTGACATCATCAAACTTAGTCCTAAAACATGGGTTGTTATAACGGTGATGATT
Source organism: Alisma plantago-aquatica (assembly GCA_963693085.1). Lineage (NCBI taxonomy): Eukaryota > Viridiplantae > Streptophyta > Magnoliopsida > Alismatales > Alismataceae > Alisma > Alisma plantago-aquatica. The sequence goes on from OY856413.1 coordinate 862,374,945, forward strand.
GGGTGACTTTGACACTTGGGGACTTGATTGTGAGTGATAGATATGGAATTTGTCTCTCCTAAGGGAGTATGATATCCTGGCCACTTGATAAGCACGATTGAGAAATACATGACCATGTACATGTGAGTCAATACATTATATTGAGCTTGCATTTATCTTAGATAGTCTGCTCTAGTTCAAGAAACATGGATTGAATGTTTGTAGAGGATGACAAGTCCATGCCTCAAGTTCAATTTGGATACCAGAGACAAAGGAATTATACAATCACTATAACACCAATAATAGATTATAGGTTGAAAGTTGTTCTCCAACTTTCCTCATCACTTGGGTAGCACTGATGTGTGACTAGGAACCACTCTTTGCTTGTGATTTCATAAGTTAGTTATGGACATTCACTGCCAATGTGAAATGGAACCTATAGGGTCACACATATAGGATTAACTTATAAGAGGAGTTTAGCCATGAATGAAGTTTTGATTGATTACTAATGTGTTTAGGTACTCTATTAAACATTCAATCAATAGACTTGACTCATAATTATCAAGTTCAAGTGTTGAACCAACTGATTAGAGTTTCAGATTGATTGAGAACTGCATTGACTAAATTCTGCACAACTTGGACCACCAACTGATTGGTTCACTAGGTGAACCGACCAACTCATGGTCAGTGAGACAATCAGTTCACACTGGTGGACCGATCGGTTTACATGGTCCAAATGAGCAGGTGTTGGGTTTCCTGATTCATGTTTCACTTGTTCAATTCGATTGGGACAAGAATTAATCTTTGCATTAATTAGAAACGAATAAGGAAAGTCAATGAAGGCATGTATGGGAAGTGAAATGACCGGTTCACTTGGTGAACCAATTGGATCACCTACCCAAACGACCGTTTCAATTGTGAAATGACCGGTTCTCATACCATAGTGCAAACAGTTCGTGGGAAATCCAGACCCTTCTACTCCCGCATAGACTGGGAACCCTAACCCTGCCCTCTACTATAAATAGAGGGGTACATGGGGCTTCTCAAAACATCAGTTTCTCTACAAATTTGTTGTCCTCTCTGGTTTTGGTAACCGAGAAAGCCCAAGCAAGTTCTACCCATCTAAGGAGGAACAATGATGGAAAGAGAACTATAGAAAAGCAACTGGTGGTGGGAGAGTGAGTCGGTGAGACTAGTACACCAACAGAAGGGGACGACTCCTTCTAATTTGTCCATCAGGATGACTAGAGCTCTCGGTGGTCCATGTTGACTATCTATAGAGGTGAGAGATTATTTCCGCTTAGGAGGAAGACCGTCAACCATAGTCCGGGTCAAGATCAGGAGCTACACAAACACCGTCAAAGACTAGGTGGTTGAATGTCACACTAGTTGTGAGGTATTGTCACAGAGCAAGCCTCAGGACCATGTATATCTCACTAAACCATCCTTCCTATTACATAGTTGTTGATGCGATCTGCTGGTTATGGGTTTTTGGCTAGGTAATTTTTTTTATTTCCGCTGCCTATTCTATCCCACTAAACCCAACAGTGGTATTAGAGCCACGTCAACATACTATGTTTTAGGATAAATTGATATGATCAGATTTTGATTTTTCTCCATTTATTTATTACATACGATGTGAATACTTTAACTAGCTGATGTGCATATCTGATTAAACACCACAAATCCCTATATACATATATGATATGGTATATATATGCAATCAATAAGCGTCGCCCTAAAATGGTTTTGATGGTGGATGTATAGTGTGGTTATGGCCTATAAACCCCTATGTGTGTGCTTGGTTGGTTGTGGTTATTTGCATCTCAGTCTGCATACCGAGTCCTTTCTTCTATTCCAGATGTAACTAGAGATAACTTGAGCCCTCTCTTCTACCTTTTCTCCCCCCAAATGTAACTCGGGGTTTCCCAAACAAATATGTAAAAGTAGGACAATTTTATTTCCTATTATGTCAAAGAACATTGGGTGCCCAGACAGACAGTTGAAGGACTGAGACGACCGACTGATGGTGTGAGACATGCATCTAGAGGAATGAAGACGAGCAAGATGACCTAATGAACCGACCGTCTATAGGTGCCAGACGATCGATTGGTGACAACCAACCGACCAGCCAGGAAGCGAGCCGATCAGTCATAGGATGAGCTGATCAACCCAGAATGGCCCAAGCACAGATCTTCATCAACAACATGTAGCTACATGTGATGTAGACCTAGATGACCGTAATTCCTTGTGGGTCAAGGAATTACAAATAGGATGGCCATAATCATTGCTTTATCTCTTTGCATCTTTTCTTGTGGGATATAGCATGTATATGTGGTGATTGGATATGTATAGATATATAAATATCAAATCCCTCAATATAAATATTAAGTTTAAGATTCCTTCCAAAAGCAACACACATGAAAAACTTTATCGACTAAGTGTGGGCACGCCCTAGCATGGTGCACCATCTATCTCATGAAAGTGTGATGGTTAATATGTGGGTTTGTCCTAGCAGGGTGCATATTCATTGTGTTGGTGTTTGGGTTGGACTTAACTAGGTGACATTCAGCAGATCAAGCACCTTGAGGCATGGAGATGTACATGACAAAGAGTTGTGCAAGACATCTATCAAGAGGTGCATAAGATGCAATTAGAAAAAGTTGCCTACCTGAAAGAATCTAGTTGTGGGTGACAGCCCTAGTTGGTCCATGACTTAGAGGAAATTAGGATCTTGCTCACTAGAAGGTTGTACGCTGCAATATTCCGAATTGATGGTGAGGGCTACCAGTTTGAACAAAATAGTGGGAGTGATAATTAGTTAAAGGCCTAATTAAACATAGTCAACTTTATTCAAATCAAATTAAATCAAAAGGAGTTTTGACAAAATGAAAATGTTTTCTCTTATAGAATAAAATAGCAAAGAAATCATCGTCGAAATCAGACAATTTGATTGAGATATATTTCCATAACTAGTTTTGGACTATGAGAAGTGTTTTGCATACTCCTAAGATACTAGTGGCTGTAGAATCCGCTCTATGTACGCCTAAGGCATTGTTTGAATGAAAATTGACAGAGGGAGATCCAATTAGACCCCATGTGTTCAATATTATTGGGCACATAGAACGTATAGAGAAACTAGGATTTCCTTTGGGTCAAAAGTTGGCCACAGATTTGATTTTGCAATCGTTTCCTAAATCATATAGCGTGTTTATCAAGTATTACTACTTGTGTAACATGGCTAAACCGCTATCAGAGTTGCTTGACATTTTGACAAATGTTGAAGCACAAATAAAGAAGGATAGTTCCATGATAGTGATCAGTGGAATGGAGTCCAATGACACATACAAGGCAGAAAAGCGTTCTCCCGCCAAGCTGAAGTCCAAATCTTCTGCACTCAAAATATGGAGAGGATTAAGGGAATCAAGGAAGATGAAGCAAGAGATAGAGATCTCTACTTCCAGTGTATACATAATTGAGATTAACTTTACTACTTCTTCATCATGGTAACTTGATACTGGATGTTGATCACACATTTGTTCAAATGTAAAAGATTTAAAAAGAAGTAGGCCTTTAGTGAAAGGAGAGGTTGAAATACGTGTTCCTATTGGAGCAAGAGTTGTTTCCAGTGCAGTAGGAACCTATGAGTTATCTCTACCAAGTGGGATGATAATAGAGTTAGAGAACTGTTATTATGTACCTACCATTAATAGGAATATCATTTCTGTATCTTGTTTGGACAAGGATGGATTTGAATTTCTTATTAAGAATGGAAAATGTTCCATTTTTAAAGATGGGATCTTTTATGGCAGTGCCCCAATGTCTTATGGTCTATATTTGATAGATCTATAAACAAGTGTATACAATGTAAACACCAAAAGACAAAAACTTAATGACCCAAACAAAAAATACCTTTGGCATTGTCGTCTAGGGCACATAAATGAGAATCGCATATGTAGACTCCATAAAAATGGTTATCTAGACTCTTTTGATCTTGAATCATTAGAGACATGTGAATTTTTTTATTGGGAAAGATGGCCAAGGTTCCCTTTTCAGGAAAAGGTGAGAGAGCGAGTGATCTTTTAGGACTCATACATACTGATATATGTGGGCCTTTTAGAACAAATGCTAGAGGTGGGTATCGGTACTTCATTACCTTTACTGATGACTTCAGTAGGTATGGCTATGTTTACTTGAGGAAACATAAATCAGAAACCCTTGAAAGGTTCAAGGATTTCATGAATGAAGTACAGAACCAACATGAAAAAGTATTAAGGCACTTCAATCCTATCGAGGTTGAGAATAATTAAGCCAAGAGTTTGAGGACCTTCTAAGAGCCTGTGGTATTGTATCACAATGGACTCCACCTGGAACACCATGACATAATGGTGTGTCAGAAAGAAGGAATCACAGATTACTAGATATGGTGCGATCTATGATGAGTTTTTCCAATTTTCCAACTTCCTTCTGGGGACATGCTCTAACAACCGCCACATTTACACTTAACCGCGTACCATCTAAATCAGTTTAAAAGACACCATATGAGATATGGTACGGGAAGCGTCCTGATGTGTCTTTTATGAAGGTTGGGGGATGTGAAGCTTATGTCAAGAAAAAACATTTCCTGAAAAGCTTGGACACAAATTTGATAAGTGTTATTTTTTTGGATATCTGAAAGAAACAAGGGGATACTACTTATACCACCAAAGTGACAACAAAGTGTTTATTGCCCGGAATGTTGTATTCCTAGTAAAGGAATTTATTTCCAACGGAAGATGTGGGAGGAAATTGGAACTCGAAGTGGTTCGATACCAACAAGAAAGCATTGAACCAATAGATGAACAAGAGGAACATAGAGAAACACAAACTATTGTGGAATCTCAAATTCCTCAAGTAACACAGGAACCTCATAGATCTAGTAGGACATATCTTGAGCCTAAACTATTTGGATATCTTGTTACTCAAGATGGAGTTGATTTGGTCATAGATGATGAACCGACTACCTATCTAGAAGCTACGCAGGGACCAGATTCTGAGAAATGGCTTGAGGCCATGAGATCTGAGATGGAATCCATGTATACCAACAAGGTATGGACCCTAGTAGATCCACCTGTAGGGGTAAAACCCATAGGGTGAAAGTGGGTCTTTAAGAAGAAGACTGACATGGATGGCAATGTGCAAACTTTTAAAGGCAGAGTGGTTGCAAAGGGATTCAGACAAGTTCAAGGTGTTGACTATGACGAAACCTTTTCTCCAATTGCCATGATTAAGTCCGTCAGGATCAAGCTTGCTATTGCAGCCTACTATGGCTATGAGATTTGGCAGATGGATGTTAAAACCTCATTCCTTAATGTGAATCTTGTCGAGGATGTGTATATGACACAACCTGAAGGTTTTTTAAATCCAAATGATGCAAATAAAGTATGTAAGCTGCAAAGGTCAATCTATGGATTGAAGCAAGCATCTCGAAGTTGGAATCTTCGATTTAACGAAGCAGTCAAAGTGTTTGTCTTTAGTCAAAATGAAGATGAACCTTGTGTGTACATACATTGACAAAGTGTTGAAGAGGTTTCTTGGACTTGGGAGAAGCTACCTATATCTTAGGAATCAATATCTATAGAGATAGATCCAAAAGGCTTCTTGGACTAAGTCAAAGAACATACATTGACAAAGTGTTGAAGAGGTTCAACATGGATAACTCAAAGAGAGGAAACATACCCATGAGGCTTGGAGTTCCCTTCACTAGGGCTCAGTGTCCCAAATCTTGTAAAGATAGGGAACTCGTGAATGGGATTCCATATGCATCTGCAATTGCATCCATCATGTACGCAATGTTGTGCACCTATCCCGATGTCTCATATGCACTCAGCATGATGAGCAGATACTAGTCAGATCCCAGAGATGCTCACTGGATAGCCAAGAATAACATCCTAAAGTACTCGAGAAGGACTAAGGATTAGTCCCTCATTTACAGAGGTGAGGAAGACTTGGTGGTAAAGGGTTACACTGATGCAAGCTTCCAAACCGATAAAGATGATTACTGATCGTAGTCAGGATTTGTGTTTTGCCTCAACAACGGAGCTGTGAGCTGGAAGAGTTCCAAGAAAGTGTCAGTTGTGGATTCTATGATAGAGGCCAAGTATATTACTACATCCCATGCGGAAAAGGAGGTTGTGTGGATCAAGAAGTTCATCTCTGAACTTGGGGTAGTTCCTAGCATCTGTGATGCAATTGAGCTTTATTATGACAACAATGGAGCTATTATACAAGCGAAAGAACCCAGATCACATCAGCGGTACAAGAACAAACAACGACGCTTCCATCTCGTATGAGAGATCGTACAATGAGGATATGCGAAGATTTGCAAAGTACCAACCGAAGACAATATTTTTGATCCCTTGACTAAGGCACTTTCTCATCAGAAGCATGATGGTCATGCTAGATCACAAGGAATGAGGTTCATGGGTTATTGGCTCTAAGTGCAAGTGGGAGTCTGTTGATATGTATGCCCATAGAGCCAGTCATATGATGATTGTAATGGCATACTTTGTAAATGATTTGAATAATATTAAAGGCAATTTCCGTATATATGTTTAAACTATTTTTGATATAATGATATTACATGTTAGATGTCTAAAGAATCATATTACTCAATGAAGTATGTCTTTAGGTTAAGGACCTGAACAACGAGATCATATGGATGCTAAGAGTATACATTTTTGTTATGTCCCTAGTGGGTTGTTATCGTGGAAATAACTATTGGTATGTATACCCTGAGAGCCAATCATGGGATGATTGGTGGGATACATTAGGATTGATTTGATGAACATCAAAGGTAAGCTTCCAATTCTTTCTGGTTCAGTCATATGAGATAATGATACAACAAATTGAATGTCTAGTACTCAATGATGTATGCTTTCAGGTTCAAGACCTAAACGATGAGATCATACGTATGCTAAGAGTTTGTACATTCTTATTATGTCCCTAGTCAGATGTCATTGTGGAAGGTAGATAGACAAAGATGACACACAAGACTAGATTGTGGTATTGGTTGATGACAAAATCTCATTAGTCATGATATGGAGATATCAAATGAAACACATAGGTACTTGTTAGAGAACAACTGCGCCAGACCAGACAGACCCATCGTGAGTTTGACACATGGAACCATGACATGGTAGTCACAGTCAGTTCTCACAGTGATGGTGGTGAGTGTGATTCTTTGACCTGAAATCACTACACTCAACACATGTTGTTGGGTACACTTTGACATCATCAAACACAGTCCTGAAACATGGGATGTTATAAAGGTGATGATTGGGTGGCTTTGACACATGGGGCTTTTGAGGGGTAAGTGATAGATATGGGATTTGTCCCTCCTGAGGGAGTTTGATGTCCATGGCCACTTGATGAGTAGGATTGAGATAGGCGTTCACATACATGTGTGAATCAGTATGTGATATTGATGTCATACATATATACTCCAATATACTCTGAGATCAAAAAGTGAATGAATGTTGACATGATGATTGTTCCATGCCTTGAGTTCATTTGGGATATCAGTGAAAAAGGAATTATACATTCAGTGTAACACCATTCACGGATTGTAGGATTGAAAGTTGTTCTCTAACTTTCTATTTCACTTGGGTATCACTGATGTGCGACTAGGCACCACTCTTTTCTTGTGAAGTCATAAGTGGTATAGACTTTCACTGCCAACGTGAAATGGTCATGTAGGGTCACACACATAGGATTTAACCTGGAAGAGTATTTTATCCTCAAATGATATTTAGATTGATTACTAAAGGAGTTTAGTAGTTCAATTAAACACTCAATCAATTGATAGCTCAATATAATAGTGTTCAAGGTGTTGGACCGATTGATTAGAGTATCAGATTGATTGAAACTGCAATTGATTGATTTTGCACAGTCTACACTCCCAACGGATCGGCTCATATGATGAACCGATCGGCTCAGCTTGGTGAGTCGATCGGCTCAGGATAGGCTGAACTGACCGGTTCAAGGGTTGAACCGATCGGCTCAACTGGTCCAAATGAGCGAGTTGGGAAAGTCAGGTTGGCAAGAAATTTCTCTTTGTTTCACTTGTCCAATTTGATTGGAACAATGATTGGTATTTTGATCAATTCGAAACAAAAGAGGAAAAGTCAATCGGGAACTGACTAGGGCAGTGAACTGACCAGTTCAGGTGCCCCAACTGATCGGTTCAGGTGTGAACCGATCGTCTCAGGTCCCCAACCGACCGTTTCATGCTTCAAATGATCGGTTCAGCTGGCACAGTTGGTTGTTTTGTGGAAAATCCCAAACCCTTCTACTCCTTTAATCCCGCATTGCCCGGGGTAGAGAACCATGTCCCATGACCCTACTATATATAGGGGTATTGGGGGCTTCTCAAAGACAACTCAGAACATAAGTTGCTCTGCAAAGTTGTCGTTCTCTCTGGTTGTGGTAACCAGGAAAGCTCGAGCAAGTGCTACCCGATAAGGGAGGCACAACAAGGGAAAGACAATTGCAGAAAAGTGAATGGATGCAGGAGAGTGTGTCGGTGACTAGTACGCTGATAGGAGGGTACAACTCATTCCGGTGCCTTGTGCAACAAGGCCATCAGAGTTCCAGGTGGTCCGTGTGGACTACTACAGAGGTGGGAGATTTTTGCCGCTCGGAGGACAGTTGTCGGTCTGTCAGTCCGGGTGCGACCCAGAGATGTTAGTCCAGGTGTGACCAGGAGCTGCACAGACACCGTTCAAGATGGGAGGTGAAGACCGCGCAAGCCGCGAGGTAACATCGCTAAGCAGGCCTCAGGACAAGGTTTGTCTCTACAAACCATCCTTCCTATTGTATAGACGTTGATGTGATTCCTTTATACTGGGTTCGGGGAGAAGAAAATTTTTGTTTCCGCTGCCTTCTCTGTCTCCCCTAAAACCCAACAGCTATATCATAGCCATGTCAACTGCTCTATACTTTAGGATTATCGATGTGATCGATTTTGATTTGTCACCTTTATTTATTGCATACGATGCGAATAAAATTGACTTTATGCATGTCCAATCCTAAATCCACAAATCCCAATATACATATATGATATGTAATATGAATGCACTCTTTATGTGTCACCCTTAAATGAGTTTTTTTGTGGATGTATAGTGTGGTTATGGCCAATAAACCCTATGTATGTGTGCTTGGTTGAATGTGGCTGCTTGCATCTCGGTCTGCGCACCGATTTCCTACCTCGTTTTCATGATGTAACTCGAGATAACTCGAGATTTCTTTCCTACCTTTGCTTACCCCGAATGTAACTCTGGGTTTCTCAATTCAAATGTAAAATAGGATAGATCTTTTATTTCCTGTTATGTTAAAGAACGGAGAACAATCTAATGACAATTGAGACGATCCGTTCAAGGCGTGAACCAGTCAGTTGGTGATCCAGACGACTGACTTAAGGAGAGAGATGAGCGGGTGGCGACCTGAGGAGATGCATGACGACCAGTGAACCGATTGGCTGGAGGTGCCAGTCGATCGGCTGGTGGCACCCAACTGATCGGCCTGATGGCAAGCTGATCAATCATGGAGATGAATTGATCAAACCCATAATGGCGAAACACAGAGTTCATCTTGTACAGGTTGCATGTGATGTGGACCTAGATGACTGTGATTCCTCTTGGCTCGAGGAATCACATTAGGATGGCCATAATCATCGCTTTTATCATTTCACATGTCTTCTGTGGGATATAGCATGTATATGATACGTACTATATATTGTGGTGATTGGATATGTATATGTACCTATAAAAGCCAAATCCCTCATTAAATATTAAGTCTTATACGCCTTCCATTAGCGACACACATGAAAAAATCGATTGACAAAGCATAGGTTGCGCCAAAGCATGGTGCGCCATCCATCTTGCGGAAGTGTGAAGGGTAGACATGTAGGATCTGCCAAAGCAGGATGCATGTTTACCGTGTCAGTTTTTGGGTTAGACTTAACTGGTGATTCTTAGAGCGTCTAAGCCCAGAGGCACGGGATGAATGGCAAGGAGTTGCGCATTTCATCCATCCAAGAGTTGCATAGGATGCAATTGGCAAGTGTTTCCAACCTAAATAATCTATATTATGGGCGATCAGCCAAAGTTGACTCATGATTGGATGAAATATGGATCTTGGACTCACTAGAAGATTGTACACTGTAATCTTCCGAATTGATGGTGAGGGCTATCAATTTGAACAAAAATAGTGGGAGCAATAATTAATTAAAATCCTAATTATATCTTCAACCTTTCAAATCAATCAAATAAGTCAAAATTGAGTTTGGAACTAAATTGCATATATTTCTTTTTGTAGTACAAATGACAACAAACAACAACCACTTTTCATTGTGATCGGTCCTTGAAAAGGACAGGATGAATGGGACTAACTTCCATGGTTGGTTTAGGACATTGAGAGTTGTTCTCACACAAGAGTGAAAGCTCTATGTCCTGGATACTCCAGCTCCAGAGGAACCTACTCCTACTGCACCAAAGGAAGAAAGGGATGCTTATAAGAAGCATTCTGAAGATGCCATTGATGCAAAGTTCTTGATGTTGTTCTCCATGAACCACGGGTTGTAGAGACAACATGAGAACATGGGTGTCATTGAGATGATTCAGCATCTCAAGAACATGTATGAACATCAAGAACGACAAGAGAGATATGATGTCTCCAGGGCACTATTCAAGTGTGTCATGACAGAAGGAGATCCATTTGGTACTCACATGCTCAAAATGATTGGATATGTGGAGAACCTGACAAGAATGGGATTTCCCCTGAGCCAAGAGTTGGCTACTGACGTGATACTAAAATCGTTGCCAGAATCCTACAGTCAGTTTGTGATGAACTACAACATGAACAACATTGACAAGCCGTTGGCAGAGTTGTTGGGCATGTTGAGGACAGCTGAGGCACAGATGAAGAAGGACAAGCCTAAATATGTGATGATGATCAGCAACAAGAAAGGCAAGTCCAAGCACAAGGGTAAGGGCAAGGATAAGAAAGGTTCTAATGCTAGCCAGCAGCCCAAGTCGTCTTCAACTCTCAAGGCCAAGGGAGGTGTGACCAAGAGAGGCAATTTCCACCATTGTCAAAAGCCAGGACATTGGAAAAGGAATTGTCCACTCTATTTGGAAGAATTATAGAATAATGAGGCGACAAACGTCTCCACCTGAAGGTGTCATGAAATAAACTTGTAACACTTTTTGAGGTATATGATACCAAGATATAAAGTGTGAAGCACCCAATAAATGGGGCAAGTGTTGCCGCCATAGATAGGAGTACTTTAGTTTATTTTCATCTTTGAAGGCATGTAATAGAGTTATGAACTATTATTTCATATTTTCTAATGGATAGAAACACCTTATTTTTGCATGACAATAATGGCAATTAGTAAAGTTGATGTTTCCTTGTGGTAATGCCTTGTTTATCTTGTGGTACTTGGTATGCATAAGATAAAATGATACATATAAGTTGTTGATAACTCAAACAATCAAATTAGCATAAATCATGAGAAATTCATTTCTAGTTTCCATATGATGGATAAATCTAGACTCTTTTGGTTAGAAAACCAGTAAGAGACATGAATCTCTTGGACATGATTAATCAATCTTCACTAAGGTAGTGGAAGAATGATTATCCTATTAGGTATAATACATGTGATGTATTTACATACCTATTGGAGTTAATGTTGATACTTCAAATGGTGTTTAGAGAAATACCAATATGAATATCTTGAAGTGTTCAAGAATATAATAGATGAAGCACAAATTTGATAAAAGTATTAGTTCTTGATGTGATCAAGGCATAAGGATACTTAAACCAAATGTTTGAGAACCATATGAGTGATTATGATAGTGTATCATAGTGAACTCATGGTTAAGGCATGGTGATGTCTAAATCAAGAAGGAGTCATACTCTAAGGAGTTAGAGGATGATTATCAAATAACTAAACTCTTCTTAAATAAAGAATACCTTACACTAATAAAGGACATTAAGAATCACAAAGAGTTGTGAGTTCTTATATCCTTGACAGATACACCCTGATTATCTATGTGATGAGTTGGTCATGTGATGAGTCAACTATCTAGATGAATATGAGGAACCATATTTTGAGTTATGGTTCATGACCATTACATCCTAAATGACTTCCATGTGAACCATAAGGCATGACCTTGATGGTAGCACCCATTGGGAAGAAATCCATAAGTTTGAATGAGTCTTAAGTGTTAAGAAACATGGATAACATTTTGAGAAGGATGATGCTTGTTGATTGCAACTTAATGACTAAAAGATTTGTCATACGGATACTAAAATTGCATTCCTATGAGGAATAAAACAAGGATGTGTATGTGACACAACCTATAAGGTTTATGAATCCATTAATGCAAATGAAGTCTATAAGTTACAATGGACTAATCAATGTGATTGATTAAGTACAAGAAACTCAGAGTCAGTTCTTTACTTTGATAATATAGTCAAAGGGTTTGAATGATATGTCAAAGATAAAGAAGGGATCTACGATTTAGTGGGAGAGTATTTGCATTCCACATGTTGATGAGGAATGAGATGTTCTAAGAATGGAATTCTTTGTGTAAATTATCTTTAGGGAAGATAGATACGTTTCCTATGTGATAGGAATAGAGATCTATAGAGATAGTTCTTGAAAACCTCTTGACCTGAAAAGAAAGAGTGTACATTGGCAATCTATACTGAAGGGTTCAGTGTGCACATATTCAGTGGGAGAAAATTTGTCGATGTTACATGGAGTTAGTATCCCAAGACCAAGTGTCCAATTCTTATGAAGAATGGGAACACTAAGAATAGATAAGGATCTATCATGTATGTAATCATCCCATCATCTTGCATGTATGGACATGGAAAGAACAAAATGCATTTATCATCTTGTATGTAGGACATGACAATATGATATGCTCATCATGATAACTCGTATGTGGGATATGACGAGTGGATGGTTGTCTAGTTCCAGTAAGGGTTACTGGAATACCATAAGAACTTAATAAGTACTTGAGAAGTACTAGTTCTATGGAAATAGGAATGGTTCACTGTAAAGAGTTACACTGATGCAAACATCCAAAAGGATAGAAAATTAATCGCAAAATATATATGGGATATATAAAAGTGAATGTTTGTTGATAAATGGAAACGTTCCAATAAATTCATTTCAAAGGAAAAGTCGAGTATTCGTGTGTTACAACATTAGTGGATACTATATGGATCTGGAAGTTCATGAGATGAACTTATAGATATTCCGATCTTTGATGACAAGTAAGGAGTACTTGGTCATGCAATGTGGCTAAAATTTAGCAAAGGAATACTAGATCACATATTACGACATCTCCATCTCATACGTGTGACGTACGACGAAGAGATGAGAGACATGTAGTTAATACCGACTTTGGCAAGGTGTTGCCATAACTCACTGTGTAAGCACTAGAACATAGTAACATCTGGGACATGTTTGAAGATCACTAAGAATATGATTCAAGGGTGATTGGCTCGTAGTGCAAGTGGGATTCTGTTGGTATGTATGCCCTGAGAGCCAATCATGGGATGATTGGTGGGATACATTAAGATTGATTTGATGAACATCAAAGGCAAGCTTCCAATTCTTTCTGGTTCAGTCATATGAGATAATAGAACAAATTGAATGTCTAGTACTCAATAACGTAAGCTTTCAGATTCAGGACATGAACGATGAGATCATACGGATGCTAAGAGTTTGTACATTCTTATTATGTCCCTAGTCAGATGTCATTGTGGATGGTAGATAGACAAAAATGACACATACGACTAGATTTTGGTGTTGGTTGATGAAAAAATCTCATTAGTCATGATATGGAGATATCAAACCAAACACATAGGTACTTGTTAGAGAACAAGTGTATCAGATAGACCCACCGTGAGTTTGACACATGGAACCATGACATGGTAGTCGCAGTCAATTCTCATAGTGATGGTGGTGAGTGTGATTCTTTGACCTAAAATCACTACACTCAACACATGTCGTTGGGTACACTTTGACATCATCAAACACAGTCCTAAAACATGGGATGTTATAAAGGTGATGATTGGGTGGCTTTGACACATGGGGCTTTTGAGGGGTAAGTGATAGATATGGGATTTGTCCCTCCTGAGGGAGTTTGATGTCCATGGACACTTGATGAGTAGGATTGAGATAGGTGTGTGTATGCATGTATGAATCAGTATGCAATATGGATGTCATACATATCTCCTCCAATCTACTCTAAGATCAAGAAATTGAATGAATGTTGACAGGACGACTGTTCCATGCCTTGAGTTCATTCGGGATATCAGTGACAAAGGAATTATACATTCACTGTAACACCACTCATGGATTGTAGGATTGAAAGTTGTTCCCCAACTTTCTATTTCACTTGGGTAGCACTGATGTGCGACTAGGCATCGTTCTTTGCTTGTGAAGTCATAAGTGTTATTGACTTTTACTACCAACGTGAAATGGGCATGCAGGGTCACACACATAGGATTTAACCTGGAAGAGGAGTTTATCCACAAATGATGTTTAGATTGATTACTAAAGGAGTTTAGTAGTTCAATTAAACACTCAATCAATTGATAGCTCAATATCATAGTGTTCAAGGTGTTGGGATGATTGATTAGAGTATCAGATTGATTAAACTGCAATTGACTGATTTTGCACAGTCTGCACTCTCAACCGATCAGCTCATATGATGAACCGATCGGCTCAGCTTGGTGAACCGATCGGCTCATGTTGGTGAGTCGATCAGCTCAGGATAGGTTGAACCGACTGGTTCAAGGGTTGAACCGATCGACTCAATTGGTCCAAATGAGTGAGTTGGGAAAGTCAGATTGGCAAGAAATTTCTCTTCGTTTCACTTGTCCAATTTGATTGGAACAAGGATTGGTATTTGGATCAATTCAAAACACAAGAGGAAAAGTCAATCGGGAACTGACCATGGTAGTGAACCGACCGGTTTAGAAGTGAACTGACCGGTTCAGGTGCCCCAACCGATCAGTTCAGGTGTGAACAGATCGGCTCAGGTCCCCAACCGACCATTTCATGCTTGAAACGATCGGTTCAGCTGGCGCAGTTGATTGTTTTGTGGAAAATCTCAAACCCTTCTACTCCTACTTTAATCCAACATTGCCTGGGGTAGAGAACCCTCTCCCATGACCCTCCTATATATAGGGTTATTGGAGGCTTCTCAAAGACAACTCAGAACACCAGTTTCTCTGCAAATTTGTCGTTCTCTCTGGTTGTGGTAACTAGGAGAGCCCGAGCAAGTGCTACTCAATTAGGGAGGCACAGAAAGGGAAAGACAACTGCAAAAAAGAGACTGGTTGTAGGAGAGTGCGTCAATGACTAGTATGCCGACAGGAGGGTACGAATCCTTCTGGTGCCTTATGCAACATGGCGATCGGAGTTCCAGGTGGTCTGTGTGGACTACTATAGAGGCGAGAGGTTTTTGCCACTCAGAGGACAGCTGTAGGTCTGTCAGTCCGGGTGTGACCAGGAGCTGTTAGTCCAGGTACGACCAAGAGCTGCACAGACACCGTCCAAGACTGGAGGTGAAGACGGTGCAAGCCGCGAGGTAACGTCGCCGAGCAAGCCTGGGGATAAGGTATGTCTCTACAAACCATCCTTCCTATTATATAGACATTGATGAGATTCCTTTATATTGGGTTCGGGGAGAAGAAAATGTTTGTTTCTGCTGCCTTCTCTGTCTCCCGTAAAACCAAACAATAACATAGACATCAATAACACAAAAGACTAGTGTGTTAGTTGATGATATAATCTCATCAGTCATGATATATGATATCAAACCAAGCCCACAAATACATGTTAGAGAACAGTGTATCAGACAAACCCACTATAAGAGTGATGCATGAAACCACACCTAGTTAGTCAAGATCATCTCTTATAGTATTGGTGGTGACTGTGGTTCTTAGACCTAAAATCGTTGCACTCATCACATGTGGTTGGGTACACTTTGACATCAGCAAACGCAGTCCTAAAACATGGATTGTTATAATGGTGATGATTGGGTGATTTTGACACATGGGGACTTGACTATGAGTGATAGATATGGAATTTTTCCCTCCTAAGGGAGTATGATATCATGGCCACTTGATAAGCGAGATTGAGAAATATACGGCCTTGCACATGTGAGTCAATATATGATATTGAGCTTGCATTTATCTCAGACATTTTT
This sequence comes from Alisma plantago-aquatica, assembly GCA_963693085.1. Classification (NCBI taxonomy): domain Eukaryota; kingdom Viridiplantae; phylum Streptophyta; class Magnoliopsida; order Alismatales; family Alismataceae; genus Alisma; species Alisma plantago-aquatica. The sequence goes on from OY856413.1 coordinate 862,391,201, forward strand.
CTCTAGTTCAAGAAACATCGATTGAAAATTTGTAGAGGATGAGAAGTTCATGCCTCAAGTTCAATCCAGATATTAGAGACAAAGGAACTATACATTCATTGTAACACCAATAATAGATTGTAGGTTGAAAGTTGTTCTCCAAATTTTCGCTTCACTTGGGTAGCACTGATGTGCAACTAGGTACCACTCTTTGCTTGTGATGTCATAAGTTAGTTATGGACATTCACTACCAACATGAAATGGAACCTATAGGTTCACACATATAGGATTAACCTGGAAGAGGATTTTATCCACGAATGAGGTTTATATTGATTACTAAAGTGTTTAGGTACTCAACTAAACATTCAATCAATAGACTTAACTCAAAATCATCAAGTTAAAGTGTTGAACCAATTGATTAGAGTTTCATATTGATTGAGAATTACATTGACTGAGTTCTGCACAACCTGGACCACCAACTGACGAGTTCACTAGGTGAACCAATCGGCTCATGGTTAGTGAGACGACTGGTTCACACCAGTGAACCGATCGGTTCACACCAATGAACTGATAAGTTCACATGGACCATACGAGCAGGTGTTGGGTTTCCTGATTCGTGAGAAAAGATCCTCGTTTCACTTGTTCAATTCAATTGGGACAAGAATTAATCTTTGCATTAATTAGAAATGAATAAGGAAAGTCAATTGAAGGCAAGTATGGGAAGTGAAATGACCGGTTCACTTGGTGAGATGATCAACTCACCTACCCAAATGTCTATTTCAATTGTGAAATGACCAGTTCGCCTGGCACAATGCAAACATTTCGTGGAAAATCCATACCCTTCTACTCCCACATAAACTGGGAACCCTGACCCTACCCTCTACTATAAATAGAGCGATACATGGGGCTTCTCAGAACACACAACTCAAAACATCAGTTGCTCTGCAAAGTTGTTGTCCTCTCTAGTTTTGGTAACTGAGAGATCCCAATCAAGTTCTACTTGTCCAGAGAGCCCATATATATATATATATATATATATATATATATATATATATATATATATATATATATATATATATATATATATGGCGTTTATTGAATATCCGCACGGGTAGCCTGGTTTTTCGCTACCTGTCAGTCCCGAATGTAACCATATGGCAAACAAAGTAACTGGAAGGACCAAAAAGTAACTATGTTGATAACAAAGTAAGTATATGACTACAAAAGTAAAACCGAGCAGAATACATAGGAAATATATATGTAATTGTATTTTGAAATCTGTTGTTGCAAATGAAACTATCTATGCATGAAAAGTAACAGTTTGCAAGGTAAAGTAACCTTGTACATGTTGAAACTAAGAAACTTGAAAAAAGTAACCAAAATAGGGGGCGGGTAGCTACCCGCGTGGGTATCAAAGATGAGCCCATATATATATATATATATATCTGCCCACCCTTCCGACCACTTTTTTTGAAAAAAAAAAATTCATAACTGCAGAGGAGCATTTTATCTAGATCCCCAAAAAATTTCATCCAAAAATAATATCATTTACCCCACCAAAATGAAAAAACCCGTCCTTATATATATCTACTGTATATTTTGTACAGAGTTACTCTCTTAGTCGTGTAGTTATTTTCTTATCACCATAGTTACTTTTTTGACAGCAAAGTAACTTTTGTGGCCAGAAGAGTTATTTTCTTGGTTGTCGGGTAGTGAAATTCCAGGCTACCCGTGCGGGCAATAAAGATGGGCCCACATATATATATATATACATGATCTTGTTTTTATGTGTCACCCTAAGTAATAATGAACCCATGTTGTGCTATGTTGCTTGATAATGCCTATGCATGACTAGTTTGAGATATTGAAAACAATGTTGAAGGACATGATACCTAGATCTAGGTGACACATCCAACCACCATTATAATGATTAATGATAACTTATCTTGTTGATGTTAATCCAATTCCACTCATTTGAAATGCTAAGATCTCTTTGTTGACTCAATTGCCAAGATCTAATCATGTGGTAGTTATGGCTTTCTAGAATCAATGCTTAATCTTGTACTCTACATGCAAGGTACACTTACTCTGTTGACCCTACTATGGTATTGACTTGATTGTATGTATGCTCATATAAATGCTTGGCCGGATAAATACTTGTTTGAGATACTCTTCCTTATGAATACTACATTCATGTTGATTATACTACGTTGGCAAACCTTGAACATAATTTAGAGAGATCCATTATATACCTTGGTGCACCTACCTAGTGTTTTGGGGTAAGGACACCATGTCGGATGTCTTACTTGATAAGGAAGACCAATATGATACAAGGGTTACCTCTTGGAGATGGCCTTGAGGCCCGTTACGGATTGGGTAGCTAATGTTGAGCACCCTTACATACTCTTCCATGAGAAGTTAGTGTAAAAGGCCTACGATTGACATAATGGATAAAGAAATCTAAAACATGCTTTGTAGAAATGAAAGTAGTTAATTGTTCTCACATTAATTCTAATTCTTGCTTATGATGTTTCTAGAAAAGCAAATTTTATAGTACTCTTAAATTGTTTACATGCATTTTCATAGTGTGCTTAGTGCTTTAGCATTAATATGTTTTGTTTATCGAATTTGTATTTCCCAAATGAAGATCTGCTTCACTCAATTCTCTAAGATTAGAAATGAAACACCAATGGGGTATGCTTGAATCGAGAAATGGGTACATATCTCTTATCTCCAGTTCTAGTATCTTGTTATCTTGTGTTACTGCTTTTGCATATATATTTCATGTGTGAAATATTCGATTCATTCTAGGGATGAACGCCCTAGTCCACTCCCCTTTGGCTATGTAGCCATTAGGAATGTGTACTTAGGGTAACAAACAATTCCGTGACAAATGGTATTAGAGACAAACACATAGGCCTCTATATATGTTTAAGGCATAACACATCTTAAGAACCCAGGTAGAACTAAAATCCTTTCCTTAAAGTTTATAGAGTCTTCTAGCATCTCATCTTTTCTCTAAGGATCACCTAAGCCACCCAAGTATATGATGATTAGGTAGTTTCTCATATCGTCACGTGATTCTTCTCTCATGACTATTAATCACATGAAATCTCAATTTTGGGTAGCTTACACATGGGAAAAGTAAAATTCACTTGAAATCATGAAAGTTGATCAAAATGTATATGCCATGATCTGACTTTAAGTTGAAAACCCTATTCGATGTATGAAATTACTCTTGAAACTAATGTACTCGTATCTAAAATTTATGAAACTCAATGTTACTCAATCAGAATTAAGTGTTTTTCATGTTTGAGGTAAATCCCTAATATGATGAAATAAGGTGGAACTCATTCTCTACACCTCATGTTTGACGAGGTCCCTATTGATTAAACCTATGTTTCTCTATTATTGATTAAACCTCAAACATAGTTAAGCAAACTTTTCCCCTATTTGATATGTACCATGATGACGCCATGAAATGACCTTGTGTTTGGGACCCTATATCATGTTGTGAAGACTTCCTAACAAGAGGAAATACCCTATTGACTATTATTCCTCTTTGTAGACTCCATATGAATGTTATGGTGGACCTAGTTCTGAATCTTGCACTATTATGCTCGAACCCTCGAGTTCTCAATTCGGCTTATAAATTTCTAAAATCTACCCTTTCCTTGATCTTAAAAGGAAGGAAATTAAATTATGACCAAGATCTTACAAAATCATAAAATATGATTGCCCTATTAATGATCTTGATGTTTGACTCGTGATGTTGTGCAAGATGATTTGATTGTTGATAGTCGACCTATTTGGATATGCTTGACAACTCATGACTAATGTAGATTAATGTGCTAGTTTAGGTTAGTAGTTCACTCTTACCTTCCCTAACCTTAGTCACATCCCTATTTGTACTACCACTAAATTTTCAACTTATTGATTATTTAGAGTTTGTGAAGGTAATCCCATCCACAAATTTTTGATTTCTTGATCTATGTCTCTAATAGGTCAAACTTAATAGGATATCGATACTTGATCTTAAATCTCAATTTAATGATGCTCTTGAAATACGATGATGTTGATTATGGTTAGCAGTTAAATTCCTAGAAGGACCTAGGTCTAGATCATTCATCAACCTTAAATACCATGATAATGGACTCGATATTTATATATCAAAATGTTGCTTGTATCTCGAATGCTGCTCAAAATGTTGATTGATTGTTGCTCGATTGTTCCATAAGGATGAATGATCTCCCATAAGGTCTAAATAGGGATCTAAACCCTGGCTTCAAGTGTTTGGACCTATGACTTTGATGTCCAAACTGACTCTTGATATTGATGTATGAATCTGTGACTCATGATAATTGATCTTAGTTTGACTTGATCCCCCATGATCATCCAATTTGGATCTTGAGGTTACCCTAGATATATGACTGATGACCTTCATGTTCCCAAATCTTTAAATTGAAATGATGCTTATGATGAATTGCTCAATTTATGACTTAAGGGTGAGCTCCACGTGGACTAGGGTGGGACCTTCAATTGATTTTGAGCTTGAAATCATGATATTGAAATATGATGTTGGTCTTGAATTGTTGAAATGCAAAATATCAATCATGGACCCCACCTAGGCTAATGTAGAAGCTAGAACCCTACCATTTTGGGAATGCTAGTCATGCTTACTCTTGAACTCTATTTTATTGACCTAATATGTGATCTCTCCAAATTGGTGATCTATATGACAATCTTTACAAATATAGGACTTGTATGATAATCTTTCCCATTTTGATGATCCATGTGACTAGGTGTTGACCATGATATTTCTAAATGAGATGGATGTGGTACCTAGTGATGGTACCTTATGATAATACAAGGATGATTTTGATGTGGAATAGAAAGACTCAATCTCAATTGATGACTTGTTTTAATTTTGGGGACAAAATTTCATTTAAGGTGGGGAGGATGTGATAAGCTAGATCCCCCCATTCAATTTATGAACATCCTGACTTATATGCCCTATTGTACTTGATACCCTTCCTCACCCAAAATTTGATGACTTATAGTCAGCTTATACCCACTTGATGAGTCAGAGTTATAGAATGGCAATGTACACCTTTTATTGACCCTATTTTGGGTTTGAACTATGTGTTATGTTTTTCGTGTATCATCTACTTGCAATTTAATTTGAACACTTTCAAAGAACTCTCCTCGCTGCGAAATACATTTCAAGTTGTAGTGGATTTTATTTCAAATCCAAAGGCACAAAAATTGCCTCAATTGGAAACTTATATCCCAAGATATGCTCACTTGAACTTTTCTATTTTAAGTTGTGATTTACTACAATTTCGATCTTAATGGGCCCAATTTTGGGCATTGTCCCACTCAATCCTACCCTTTTCTCTTCACCGATCTAAACTCCGTGTCATGGACCAATCACGAACCTTCAATTCTCAAGAAAGGAATGTAGGTTGTTAGATTCACCAGTCTCAAATCTGAACTTCATCTGATGGCTACCGTGCCTCCTCCTACCTCCGTACAACTTTCCAACGGCAAAGGTGCTGGAAGCTCACATACTCCCCCTCCATGGTGCCAAAAATTGGAACTCTTTCCCTCCTCCTCGTGCCAAATTGGTGCTCCCCTTGCATATATATATTTCCAACCCAAATGCTTTGCCCCTCTTTTCCCTTTTTTCGTGAACCACAGCCCCCTGTTCCTCTCTTCTTCTCCTTCATCCAATCATGGCCACCTCCATGGTTTTCAGTATGGGCTTCTTGCCCCCATGCCTCCTTTCGGTCTGATCTCTCCATCTTTGACCTTGCAGTGTGTTGGCAGAGGTGGTCATCACCTTGTTACTACGCGGGGAGGCCTCCTACCCCCTGTCTTGGGAGCTTCGGCAAGCAATTCACTGTGGAACCACCCTGACTCGCGGCCTTTTCTAGAGAAATGACCGCAGTGATGGGTGACTGGGAGTCATAGACAACGGTCAATTCATGATGCCTAGTATGTGCGAACCGCCAGCTGCTGGATGTGGTGGCCTTGACGTGCGGCCCACTACTGCAGTCCATGAGAGCGGACCAACTGAGCCACAAGTGATGTAGCCCATCTGCAACCCCAGGACCAAGAATCAATGACCCAGATCGCCCAAACCGAGGTGAATGCTTGAAAAATCTCTATAAATTAGCCCTTTGTCCAAAAATGACATGTAATACATGATTTTTGATCCAAAAAACATTTTCTATCCAATAAAAATATCTCTAGTACCTGAATCTACTTTGTCTTTATGTATTTTCTCTAAAGCAAGCTTTTGATGTCTTTTGAGATGTGTATCCTAATGGAATGCATGATATTGATGCCTTGTGTCCCAAATATTAGTGTTAGAATAAAATCAGTCTCTTAAATATCTTTCAGCATCATGATTCCAACTTACCCTTTCTTGCATACTATACTGGTCTTGTGTTAATGAGATGACCTAAAAAGAACTTTTATGTTATAGTCCATCTTTTTAATATTGAGGACCTCTATGAATGCTTTAGATCAATACTTTTCATCCTAAAAAGTAATCAATTTTATCATGATCTTTCTTGGACACTAAGGATGATCTTGTGATGCTTAGTGTGTCTTAACATTACTTTATGTGTACTTTTGTGAAGAATGTTAATTTTTGTGTTTTTATTGATCTAACGGTACTTGAATACATATGTAACCTCAAAATCAATAACTTATCATGCTTTGTATACCTAATTGTTATGTGGATCATTATTGTCCTCAAATATGATAAATTTTCTAAAGTTGACTTGATTATGACCTCATGGATATTTTATTAGCTAGATCTCGAATCTTGCATGACCCTTGATCCAATGATGACCTATGATACTTTATGACTTCAAATAAGTATCTTGATGATCTCATAACACCAAATCTTACTTGGCCTATCTTATACTCTAATGGTAACAATCTTGCATGATCATGACTCAAATAACTAGTATGAAAATATCAACGCTTATGTTGACTAAGCTTACTCAAATCTTATTGTTGCTCAATTTTAAGATCTTGTACTCTATATATATATATATATATATATACATATATATATACATATATATATACATATATATATATATATCCCCAATCTAGTTGTGATTGTGATATGTTTCACCCAATGTACTAATGAACCGATGATGTTCTATGTTGCTTGATAATGCATATGTATGACTAGTTTGATATATTGAAAACAATTTTGAAGGAAAAGATACCTAGATCTAGGTGACACATCCAACCACTATTATAATCATTAATGATACCTTATCTTGGTGATGTTAATCCAATTGCACTCATTTGAAATGCCAGGATCTCTATGTCGACTCAATTGCCAAGATCTAATCAAGTTCTAATTATCTTTTTCTAGAATCAATGCTTAATCTTGTACTCTACCTGCAAGGTACACTTACTCTCTTGACCCTACTATGGTATTGACTTAATTGTATGTATACTCATATAAATGCTTGTGTAGATAAATACTTGTTTGAGCTACTCTTACCTATGAATACTACTTTCATGTTGATTATAATAAGTTGGAAAACCTTGAACATAATTTAGAGAGATCCATTATATACTCTGGTGCACCTGCTCGGAGTCTTGGTGATGACCTTGAGGCCCATTATAGATTGGGCAGCTAATGTTGATCATCCTTATATACTCTTCCATGAAAAGTTTGTCTAAAAGGCCTACGGTTGATATAATGGATAAAGAAATCCAAAACATGCTTTGTATAAATGAAAGTCGTTAATTATTCTTGCCTAATTTCTAATCCTTTCTTTTGATGTTTCTAGCTAAGCAATTTTTATAGTACTCTTAAACTGTTTACATGCCTTTTCATAGCGTACTTAATGTTTTAGCATTAATATGTTTTTTTATCGAATTTGTAGTTCCCAAACAAAGATCCGCTGCACTCAAGACTCTAAGATCAGAATGAAACACCAATGGGGTATGCTTGAATCTAGAAATGGGTACATATCTCTTATCTCTAGTTTTAATGTTTTGCTATCTTGTGTTATTTCTTTTACATATATATTGCCTGTGTGAAATATTTGATCCATTTTAGGGACAGACGCCCAGGTCCACTCATCTTTGACTGTGTAGAATTTAGGAGTGTGGACTTAGGGTAACAATTAGTTCTGTGATAGGTTTCCATAAAGATGGTGCTTGGGTATGTTGTGACACACGGGGATTCAGTATGTGTGATGTAGATGGGATTTTTCCCTCCTATAGGAGTTTGATATCCTAGATACATGATAAGAGAGATTGAGAAACGTATGTCCATACTCATGTGAATCAATAAATGATACATGAACTCACATGCATCTCAGACAGTTTGCTCTAGTTCAAGGAACATGGATTGAATGTTGAGAGGATGGAAATTCCATGCCTTGATTTCAATCTGGATATTAGAGACAAAGGAATAGTACGATCAAGGTAACATTGATCATGTATCATAGGTTTAAGTTGTTCTTCAACTTTCTAATTACTTGAATAGCAATGATGTGTTTCTAGATACCGCTCATTCCTTATAATGTCATAAGTTGGTTATGGACATTCATTGCCAACATAATTTGGGACCTATGGGGTCACACGCATGGGATGCACCTAGAATAGGAGTTTATTCATTAATGATGCTTAACTTTATTACTAAAGTGTTTAGGTATTCAATAATAATGGTTGGAAATATACTCACTGGACTTTGAAATGACGTTCAAGTGTTGATTCGATTGATTCAAGTGTCAGGTCAATTTGAATAATATTGGCTGAAAACTACCTAAACTGGGGCATGAACTGACCGGTTTATTCAGTGAACTGACTGGTTCAAGATCTGAAATGACCAGTTCAACTTGTGAACTACTCGATTCAATGATCAATATGATTGGATCAAGGATTGATGTTGACATAATGTTGTGCATTAATCATCGCATTGAAAGCCAATATGTTTGGGAATGGGAAACATGATGAATTCACCAGTGTAAGTGTCAAACCCATTATTTCATATGTGAACCGACTGATCCAGTAGTAAACCAATTGTTTCAACAATTGCAACTTCCAAAATATTCATGAAATTTTGTTTCTTCAACTTGCATATGAACTAGAAACCCTAACCCTATACATCCTATATAAAGAGCAGAAGTCTAAGCATTCAGAGATACAACAATAAGATTTGACAATTATTTTCCTTTATAGTTGTATTAACTAGAGATCATGAGCAAGTCCTACTCCTAAAAGGGAGCGATAGCAAGGGAGAGACAACACGGGAGAGAAAACCAACCCTAGAAAGTTGACATTCGAATGGACAACTACTTCCCATTGGATTTGGTAGTGCATCGTGGAGTTCATGGTGGTCCGCGTAGACTACTACAGAGGTGAGGAGTCCTTTGCACCCAATTGGAGGACACAGTCAACCGTCGTTTGTGGTGTTGCGCTAAGAGTTCATTGTCACAAATTGTACATGTTTGTCTTGTGAAGAGTGCACATCACATTGCAAGAGTAGTCGTTGGACATTCTCCAAAGCCAATAATATCTCTTGCTACATTCCTTCCTAGATACATTCTTGTTGATGCGTTTTGTTGGTGTGGGAATAAGGTCAATTTTTTTCATGCCTTAATTATTGCCTAGATTTCCTAACACTAAAAAACCTCATTTAAGAAGTTAGAAGGGTCGTAGGGCATGTTAATATTTAATATATATACCTAAATCTCAGAAAACTACAACAAAAATTGTAAATCCTAAAGTGTGTAGTGATATGAACGTTCCAAAAGAATGAAGAGGTCATTATTAATATATTTACATTCCAAATGAGAATCCACACACACATGCACACATATATATGATACAGATCTAATGAGAAAAAGGTCTTAATGAGAGTACAAGAGCCATTTGATTAACTCTTTCTAGTAACCATTTTTAAAATTCTAATTATATTGATTAAAAGCATAATAGTTGACTTTCTAAACAAATGTCATTTCAAATGGACATGCACATCATGCACAACAAAATTAGTTTTAACTATCTATTTGGGTTTTAGGGTGATTGCTAAATATAAAAACATGTGTCATATAATTTAATATGTAAGAATATATGAACATGGTATTTTTAGTGTGAAGGTAAATAATATGTTTCAATCCATACTATTCTTTTTAGTAAATATTTCTCACTTATTAGTTATATGAATGCCACTCGTTTATCATGCACAATAAAGTTAGTTTGAACTCTCTATTTTAGTTTTAGGGTGATCAGGGGATGTAGAAAAATATGTCACATAAGCTAATATATAAGTGACATGATTAGTTATTTTTTTGTAAATTGTTAGACAAATTGATGATCAACTATTGAATTCCTAGAATATTCATTATTTTATTTTTTTAGTTGTTGAAGCTTCTAAAAGAGGGTCAAAACTTCACATAATTCATTTGGATTAATAGTCATAGGAAAAGTAAACTCAAATGAAGAAAATTGTTGCAAGGTTACCAGAGTTCTATTTTCCAAGTCAATATAGGTTCTTTTGAACACTTGATCTTCATTCCAAGGGTTGTGAATAAACTCGTAGTCCACCTACATCTAGACTCTCATGTTGGTCTAGATCACAAATCTAGTGGCCAATATTGGACTCATGTAGATCAAAATATCCCTTGTTTTCCCCTATGTTTTCCCTACTTGTCCTTTTCATTGACCAGCCCAACAAGAAAATGACTTGAATTGTTGGATTTGTTAATTGATGCTTGTATTATGCCATCCTACCTATTATCCTCTCACATTCTCCCTCCTCCTACATTATAGTGAGATGTGGGGATATGGATGAGCCAATCTCCACAAGGTCAATGATGACCACTAGAAGGTAATGCATGGAATCCAAGCTTCCCTCTATACATGATCCCCATTACCCTTCCTTTGTTCCTCGATTTTTTATCATCTTTAATCCACCTATTCGTCCTTTATTAGTTCTTCCAGCTCAAGCACATGGGAGGAAAATATTCATCCAGATAGAAATTTGACGTGTGCCAATGTGGTGCTGATTTCATTTTCCTAGTTGTGAGAGGTGAAATTGAGCTCATGTTTTAGTATACCTATTGGCAATGAAACATGGTGTAGATCATGGATGCCATATAAAGTTGAATGTTTTCTCATTGCATAACTCATAAAACCCTTTCTAAGCATTCTCGTTGGTTTCCCTTATAAACCATGCATTTTCTTCCCCGTCGTGTGCTTCCCCTTCTTCCTTTATACAATATTTTTGGTCATGGGGGTGAAGGGTGAGGGATTGTGTGATTTGGTGATGAATGAAGGAGAATTGGTGTGTCAAGTTAGTAATTGCGGGTTGTGAAGGGGAGAGGTGAGAATGAGGAGGTTTAGGAGTTACTGTTTGCTTCTTGTTAATCAGAGCTTAGCCACACACTAAATCATGCATGGATAATTCCAAGTGTGGATAGTTGGTCGAGATTAACTAATTCACTTTGCAGGCATGATCTCTATGATGATACATATATGAGTGATACAGACATAATATTTGGGCCATTGGGTAGGGTTGGGCTGTAAAACCATTGTCATTTAGTTTGATGAGGTGTTTCAACATAGATTCCCTATGAATAGATGATGCACACATAGATGGCTATTTGGTGCCCCTCTCATTGGCCAAGGGAGGATTGGAAAATTACCATGGTTGAGGTTATTAGTGGTATCTTCACACAGTTATCCAAAATACCCTAAACTTTATAAAACCATAATAAAGCACATCAATATAAGAAAGATAAATACCACTAGAGATATAAAATAAAACCCAACACATGGGTTAGATTTTTCTTATATAACTAACATTAAACCATGGTTTATTATGATAAATACATAAGTTGGTTAATACGTATAAAAGACTGATTTAAATGAATGAAGAATGTATTACCATGTTTTTATAAAACTTCTATCTCTTTAAACCTATATTTCATTTCCTATTAACTAACCTAGATATTGTATATGTGATGTAAAACTTTGTTATGTTCTAATATATGTATGGGATAAAGAGAGAAATATTTCTCCCACTACCCTCTCCCACATACTATAGAGGAGGTCAAACATTGTGGCTCGTGAACCAAGAAATGCTTGTCCATAATTCATATCCATTCATTAGAGACCATCAGAAATCACCAACTGTAGTATCCCTTTTCATAGTTCTATATATGTACATGAGTATTATTGTGTGTTTGATTTTGAGTACATGTAAGAAACTTCAATACATTAATATACTCAAAACACGTATGTACCTCATTTGTAATTGTTATTAATTATATAGCATTCTAATAATAAGTTAACACATCAGCCTATACATACCTAATGCAGTGGGCATAAATTAGGGGATTCATTAGTTGTATTACCGGTATACTCATCATAATGATGGTGTTAGTATAATGAGACACTCAACTCTGTAATACCATTTCTTTATTGTGGAATAATGCATTTTATTAAGGTTCTTTTATGTTTATTTTTAATTAGTCTTGCTTAGATCTAGGGTTTACTTATCATTTATTAGTTGTTATGTTATATTATAATCTAGTGAAGTTTACATTTTTTCTATTTAATAGAAAAAATGATGGTCTATAATGTTTTTGATTAACATATTTTGACCACTAGTTATCTATGCTTGATTACATTGTGATAGTGACCCTTACATATGTGATATACCTCCTATAATTTTTTGATCAGATAAAGTTATTGTCCATCAATCTACATCAAACAATGTACATGACTAGTAATGTTATTCTTATTATCTATGAATAACCAACAATGGATATATATATATATATATATATATATATATATATATTGATTGTCAGATATCATTTAAACTTTCAAGGTTTATTTCCCTTTTAAGACCTTAGTCCTAGTTTAAGCCACAACATGTATTTGATATCTAGTAACTTAGGATAATTTTTTGTTATCTTAGTACTTAACATAATGAAGAATGTGCGGAACGTGTATTTGATTTGGTTTTCTAGACCGAAACCCAAATTTTCGTGAAACTAAAGATTCTTGGATAAAATAGAAATTTCATATGTTATTAGATGATGAATTCCTAAATACACATCTCATACATTCTTTAAGTACATTATATTATTTTATTAGTAACATAAATCTTATTTCAGGTTTTGTAACCTCTAGGTATTTGTTAGGAAATTGAATCCTCTTTATAAGAAGTGGCTCAATTTTTGTCTAATTCTAGGATATTCGTCAGCCAACTTACCTATTTTTGACATAATAACACCTCTCATATTACATGTACCAAACTCAGGTGTTAGACAGAAAGGTTTGAATGTGAATTATACAGTTGTAGACTCATGCATGACATTCCTTGCAATGGCATCATCTATCTGAGTAAAATTTCTTGAAGAAAAAAATATAGTAGAAGAATTAGGTAGGGTTTTTTGTTGCAGATTCTTGTCTAAGTGCTTTGACTTTGGAGGGATTTATATTTGTTTCTGCATATGAAAAAAAACTTGTTTGGAGTAAGAGAATACCATGAAGTTATTGGTGCTCATCATGGAAAAAAACTATAACAACTTGGGTGAGAGCCTAAATTTTCTCTTCAAGGGAACACATTACATGCCCCAAGGTGTCTAAAACTCACACTAGCTCCCAATTAGTATCAACAACAAATATGCCTAAAGCACACACCACATTATTAAAACTGAAGGAAGCATTCCATTGAACGACATTTGCAAGTCTTTATGTTGGATCAGGCAATCTTGGATTTGTGGTGGTCATACCTTGATCATATTCATTCTCTACACAAACTTATTCAGGAATGAATGGGAATACTTATTATCATATTTATTATAGTTTTTTATTATTATGGTTTAACATTTTAACCCCTTAGAAATAACTTATTGATTAAATCATGCATATATCTATCACTTCTTTTTAGTGTTTTGACACTTATTGGGAATTATATCTTATGAGGGATACATTTATCTTTTTAGATTCATAATAGGAATAGTCCATGCATCCTAAAGAAGTTCCATCTAGGTGGAACATAGTTTAGCATTAGACTCTTTGAGGCGGGGGTCTTGGATTTGAGTGTCAATAGTCATCCATTATTATTTGTATTTTGAGAAATTAGGCTTTACTGATATTTCTTTATAAACAAATATTGTAACATGAATGTTCATGTTTAAGTACTTTACATGACATTGTGTATTACTATGATTCTAAGAAATGTATACTTTGAACTAGAACGTTGCATGCATTCCTCAATATAAAACAAGGTAAATTTACTTTATATTATATATATTCCTGATTAATATTTACAATTTGAGAGAAAATGTACACTATATTTTCATATTACAATTCAATGGTTCCAAGACTACAATCACAATGATTTCTTATTAAATAATTTGTAGTCATTGGTGTGGACCCAAAAATAAAACTAGATCAGTAATACCAATTTTGATTTCTCTATTGTTTCCAGAGATTAGGTTTTAAATCTAATTAGCATGCATGTTGTAATTGTATGATTTGCATACTAAATTACATTTTTTTACTGATATGAGAAACAAATTAATATTAGTCGTCTAGCTCCTTCTAATGAGGATATGAGGAATGAAATGATAATTTTGTACATTTTTCTTCTATCGAGGGGCACAACCTCATCTTTTACTAAAGCCAAGTGTAATACCTCATTAGCCACCACTGCCATTTTTGGGTCCACTTGATTCAAAGATGCATGTCATATTTGAGTATATGATGCAAGCATGGGTCCAAATATCATTTTTATTTCAAATTAAGAGTTGATATATGCCACCTCATCAAATGAAGGTAACTAGCCTTTTGTCATGTGGGTTCTAGAAAATTCTCTTGAAGAGTAGATCAAGATATGAAGACTTGGCTTTGATAAAAGATGAGGTTGTGCCCCTTATTGGAAAAGGCATTGTTCTTTATGGAATACACAAGGAAGAGATGATAGGGAATCCAATCTATCCTTCTTTATGACAATGTTGGTCACTGATGGTGATCTAGGTTTCCAAGAGACAAGGGAACAAACTACATTAGCAGATTGTAGGAGAGAGATTCAAAGCAAGAAGTTTCTTAGTTTTATTTGTGTGACAATATATAATAGTTTGACAATTCCTTCTAGAGGAAAATGTTATCAAATTAATATGAAGCAATGGCCATGGATATATAATGTTATTTCTCATAGATTCTAGGAGCATATGATACTAATATTAACCATATGGATAATGAAATGAATGTTGAGATTCAACACAAACTAGATGTGATTGAGCTTACAAAGTATTTTTCATTTTATTGAGCTATGATTGAGATCATAAATACATAAGAAATTAGTATTAAAATGTAGTAGCAAGGATGTATCTTGAAAAAGCAGCACTATTATGAACCACTTTTGTACTCATAAGATCTAATGAAGCAAGGAATCATTAATTTGAGCAGAGGGGTCATCCCTCATTCAAAAAAGATGCAAGGATTTGGAATACCAGTTTGAAAATGTATACAACACGGGTCTCATGATTCTAACAAGGTCTTTAACATGAGAACCAATTAGAAGATGCACAATGTGTTACAAGAACCATTTAGGTTCATCTTTGGCACCAAACCTTGAAGGGTAATTTTAATGTGGAGGAATAGGTCATATGAGACAGAGTTTCATGTGACTACAACAAATCAAACTACTTCATAAGCATATTAAAAGCAAACATATACATATGGTCGAGGTCATACATCCCTTGAGTCATAATCATCTCTAATGGGATGTTTTTGGTTGGGGGACTCACACTAGATATGTCATATGTATATGATTTGACTTAATAGTAATGAGTTGTGACTCCTAGGGACATTGTAGATCATCAAGAAATTGTTAATTTATGTAATATATTATTCCACTCTCATTCCCATATAAGTTGACCCTATTGAAACATATTTGTCTACTACTGGGAAAGTGATGATTAGTTTTTAGTTACCAATCAAAGAGATGAAGTTGGATGTTCCTTTTTAAGAGATTAATGTTAGGTTAGAAGCAAAAGTAGAGGTATCTATACCATACATTTATCTTTTTGTTGGGTTTTGAATCTGTTTGGATCTCTTACCTATTAATATGGATGAGATGGGAGTTATCCTAGAATTGGATAACCAAGATAAGTATACAAATAAGATGGAATTCTAGTCCGAATAATTTTAGTTCTTCTACACATACATCTCTTGGATTTTTGAAGGAGCTAGAAATTTGTTTTCCAACATGTCTTTGATGAAGAAATAACATAAAGGATGATGTGACATGTTTGTGCATCATATGTGGTTCATGTAGTGCATTCTAGATTTGGGGGTCCCAAGATAGAAGATGATCCAATGGTAGAAGTGCATATGGATATTTTTCCTTAGTATTTGCATGAGTACCTTCATCTAGGGAGATCAAATCTAAATCAAGATAGATATTTATCCACAACAGAGAGAAAAAGCACCAACCATAATGGCTCCTGTACATGTAAAGTAATCAAGAAGTACTGTCATGATCTACACTATCAACGTGTATAATTCAGCCAAGTACATCACCTTGGTATGTGTAATATAATTATTTAAGAACATAGAGAGGCCAATGAGGAAATGAATTGTCTGCCAGAAATGAAACAAAATAATAATGAAGAAAAAATACCAAATATTTATTATAAATGCACTCTTTGAGTAGTAGAGGGGTGATTATGAGATTTTTCAAATCCATATTTGTCATTACAGAATAACCAATTATGAATAGAGGTGGTAGATGTTTGCAATACATCATTTTAGACAATTGCTTGCATTATGAGTTCTAGTTTATCCAATTTTGCTGAAAAAATTTACCAACAACATTCTAATATTCAACACATACAATTTTATGATAATATGTATATTAGTTTTTATTGTTCTTCAATGAATGAATATTTAATATGTTTATCTAAAAGGTATTATAATGAGCATCACTTACGATTTGTATTGTAATAGTTTAGATAGCATAACTTGCATGCAAAATTCAGTGAGTGTGAGTTTTGGCTTTAGCATGTAGCTTGTATTGGTCATGTGATACCACTAGGGGGATTTGCACATATATCAAAAAGGTTGAGCTTGTTTCTAAGTAGGACCACTAGAATGCATTTTCTAAAGTACACAATGTGTTAACTTATTGATACTATATATCTTTTATTCAAAATATAATATAATCATATCACTACTGAGTATTCTAACAAGAAGAAAATACTTTCTACATTAGGTGAATAGTATTTGTAGTATCTAACAATAAGGAAGAATATAACACCAGTCCTTACGCAATTAGATACAAGAAAGATCTATATAGTGTTTTGTAATTCATAAAGGACGTTTTGTGGTGGTCCCATGACACGGTTGGTCTTGGGGTTTAATCTTGTCTGGATCGGGTCCAATAGTAGCCTTTCCCAGGAGGGGTTCCTCATTATTCAAAAAAAAAAGAAAATGGATAGGAGGTATGCTTATTCATGATAAGATTTTAATCCGTTACACTCTGTAGTAGATGAAGAAGAATGAGGAGAACAATCCAGTTGATGATTTGGAGTTGGCAGCAATCTTCTTAACTTTGAAAATAGGGAGGCATGTATCAAACTTTCATGGACAAATTAAGTCAAAAGTATAACATTTCATAGAAAGAGAGGGTAATACATAATAATTATTTTTGGAAGAATAAGAAATTAGTGATTTATATAGTAGTAGGATTTGTCTTCACCATTTTTATGTATCTAGATTTTTTTCTAGGTTATTTTATATGCTTTCATCTCTTAGAAAACTAAATGTATAGGTGAAAGAAAAATATTGGGTTCCTAATTAGAATAAATATGGATTATACTTGACTTGAGACAATATTTGGAGCATTATAAAATACTATCTAGTCAATTGAGGTCATCTTAATACATGTTAAAGAAGGAAACAAAAACCTTTTGCATGTTGTAGATGATGAGGCTATGTGATTTAATAGAGAGAATTCAGTTTCTAATGATATTCATGAACAAGAACATGGGGTGAAGTATGTATACTTCAGTTTGTAACCCCAAACTCTAAGATAGCCTAATACATTCAGCTATGGGGTAAGGACACATATACGTGGGATCCTACACATCCCTCTATCTTAAGAATATAAATCCTTTCAATGGTAATACCTTTAAGTAAAACATATATTCAACCTTAAATTCAAATTGCCTCATATGGTTGCTAGTGTATCCTTTATATCTATCATGGGCTTCTATTAGTTGTTGTAAGATGAGTTGTAGTTACTATGATGTCAATTGCATAATATTGGATCCTACAACAATTTATTTATCCTATTTCATACATACATTAAGGAGATCACACCATCTAGAATAATAAGCTTATCATGATGCCTTTATTAACTCTATTTCTAGTCACTGTCGTAAGTGAACTTTTAACAAATGTAGGTTTTAATACTAGTTTCTAAGAAAGTATAATATAGAGGACATCAACATGTATTCTACAACTTGTATTTTCCCCTATTACTTCATGTATCTATATAGATGGAAGGTTGCGTCGAATCATAATCGTGTGACGATGAATTCATCAAGTTTATTGTAAACTCTATTCAAAAAATATGCTCCTATAATTAAGAAAATAGATAAACAATAACATGAAAATGTACTATCTGGTAGAAATACACAAATTTTGATTGCTATTTGAGAAGTTAGTAGTAACTTGAAGAAAGTGTATTGAATTTTATAGTCAAGTAACTATCACCCAAATAAAATCACTTCATTCAAAGTAAAGGGAGCTAGTTATTGTAGATAGCTCAACACAAACCAAACCATTTCTACATAATAAACTACTTTACTTTTCCAACTAAGATGTATTTAGATTGAATAATCATTCTCTACTAGTAATCCCCAACAAGAAACCTGAAATTTGTACTAGTTTTCATTTTTTTTACTAGACCCTTTGGTCCAATGACTAAATGGTCTAGTCGGCTGATAGCTTCATATAAGACTAAAGTTTTATAAGGTGTTACACAATATTTAATAAAGTAAGTTTTAGGTAATTAAGTAAGAAATTATTTATTTCTATCACTACCTAAACAATGTCATATATATAGGGTTATCAATATAGAGCTATAAACAACTATTGAAATAGATTTTGGAATATTTTTTTTGGAAAAAAATGAAAAATATGATTTCCCTCCAATTGTAGGAAATTTCTTAGGTAGGCTAATATATTCTTGATATATATCCATTTTTTCTATTCATAACACTTTTCAGAAACATCATCCGCAAATCCACTAAAAAAATTTAATATTTACTTCTATACTCCATGTTAGACATTAAAGAGTTGGATTTGGTGGAGAAATCCAACTTGGAAGAACTTTGGTGAAGGAGGATGAATTCGATTCCTTGTTTGTTGTATGGTAGTGGTATACTCCCTAATTTAGATATTTTTATATTCTATTTCAAAACAACTTGTGTTAAATATCAGCAAAATATCCCAAAATTTCCATTGGATTGGACAATTTGGAGATATTGGGATACAATTCAAAATTGAGATATCTATTAGTATACTTACTTATATGAATTCAATAATGACATATATATTTAAGTTTCTTAAGAATCTCATGAGCGTTAATAATTTTGACAAGTTAGGGAAATCGTTGATGAGAAAATGATTTTAAAAATATGTTACAAATTCAAATAATGTCATGATCAAAAGTAACCTTGTAAATCATCTTGAAATGTGTAGAAAGTTTACAATATATTATTCATAAATCATATTCATTTGATTTGAAATGCCTTTATTGATAGAAACAAACTTGTGACGTCCCAAGATTTTCTAAAACTTAATCTGATGTGTGACGTCCAAATTGAAACCCTCACCTCAGCGAGAATCCCAATTTAAACATCCCACATAAGGCTAAGAAGAAGAAAATCAGAGGAAGTCAAAAGGAAACACAGTAGCAGATGCACATGAACAATAAACAAACCACAACACATGTTCACCATTCAACATATAATTACAACATGAATTGTTACAACATCTGATATTACATATTGAACAACAACTTATACATATACATGTACTACATCTAAATAACAGGATCTTAAGACAACAGGTCCACCTGTACATCAGCTCGCCACACAACTCTCAACTATCCTGGATCTTCAAGAGCATAACCACAACCTAACAAAAGATTACATGCGGTACACGTCAGCACAATATTTCAAGAATATTGTACTGAGTACGCCTACGTGTCTTTTATATACCTCTCATCATATCTTGGCAATAAGATAAAACTAATATACTTGGCAGTAACAGAAGAATACAAGAAAATCATATACTTGAACAAAGATATTCATTAACAAAAGAGAACACAGATATTTTAAGCACATTTCCATCATATATCTCATACATCTGCCCTCAAGGGCTTTGATGTTTTTAGGCCTTATGATCTACTACCAAAGAGTTTGAGATCATTTTACGTGTGATCTACTACCAAGGAGTTTGAGATCTAACACATGTGATCTACTACCAAAGAGTTTGAGATCACTTCAATGCACTGTACTACCAAAGAGTTTAGTGCTATTATATGATGGATCAGATATCTTATGTTTCATGTGTTCATAGCCATAAGTATGGAAAATCATGCAACATATCATACAAGCCAATCATTTCAATCAATACCATATGCCAAGTCTTTACTACCATATAACACAAGCATAATGTATAATAAGCCAAGTAAGAAGTAATGGCGTACCTTCCAAAGAGATAGATCATTCTAAACCATATTCCTCATATCAACCATATCTTTGATTAAACCTGATTAAGACAAGATCATACACTATCATCAGGTTCTCATCTTACACCCTAAGTATATCCATTTTAGGGTTTGCTTATCTCATAAGGATATGTACTTTATTACTTGCATTCTTGTCTTAGAACTATCTTACTGATGTCATATTCTAGATTATAGTTCATCAACTAGATATACTCATGTGTCCCATTATTATGTAGACATATTTAACATTATGTCACTTTCATTAACCATATTAGGGTTACATCACATGTATTAAGGGTGCTCTTCATATAACATGAATTTCGTGTATATAACTGATCTCAGATTTATATATTATCTTCCAGTTATTGATATGAACTCATTCTGTAAATTTCATCATTTATTGAGCATGTACGTATTTATTGTATTTTATTTAGGGTTATTAGCCCTAAATAGCCATATTAATCAAATTATATGCTTTTGCACATCAACATGACCATATCTGACATCATATGCATTATAAGCATTATTATGGAGTTACTGACATTTTTCCATAATTTTAGATCTTCATTTATTATTTATTATACATGAAAAGACCATTATACATCTTACAAGATGTCGCTGAGATTTAAGCATCAAAACACTGATATTATCATTCCATGATATTCTACGCATTTTTATGAGAATTTTGGTATATTATACTTATTTTTCTGATGCTCGAGCTAATTATTACGATTTATACAAGATCTGATAATTTTTGAAGATAATTACCTCGTGGGCCAATCAAAGGCCGACACGTGGCCCATGTGGGGGCGCAGCTTCCTGTTTGCTGTGGGCCGGTTCTTTGTTGAGCTGGTCCACTCTTGGCCTTCTGGTTCACGACTCTGGACCCGGCTGGTTGGCTTGGAGGGCCGGTCTGCCCTTTCTCCTTTGTCAGTGGACGTTTTGAGAACGCGATCTAGGTTTCTCGCCTACGCACGCGTTCCGTTCTTGAGACGCCGTCACGCCGCTGCTGGCTGGTCTCCAGTTCTCAGCATGCAATCGTGCACCTCCAGGTCTGCCCCCTCACCTCTCGCGTCACGCCACGGGCGTGAGCAGGCCGCCACTGTCGTGTTCGCTCGTGAACACGGCGCCCGCCTCCCCTGTCCGCAGCGCACACCGTCGTCGATTGGCCCAACAACGGCGAGTCTCGGTTGTAGCTGTCTCTCTCCTTCTCAAGGTCCCTCATGGCCAGCAGCTTTGGCCCTTCCTCCTCGCCCGCTTAGAATGCCGCAAGGAAGCTCGACGCCTCCTGATCTCCTTCTCCACAGCTCCTCCTCGAACTGCCGCCGCAGACTCAACAGTGGCACGAAATTGGCCGTCGTCTCCTCCTCTTTCATTCTCACGTGATCAGTGTGAGTCGTTGTGCGGCTCCTTGTTCCAGCCATGAAAGGTCGCCGCCGCTGTGGCTTGAACCTCCGGCGAGATGTCGATCTCCTGTCATTCTTCTCTCGACAGGTCGACGACGCTCTACGCCACTACCTCCTCTCCGCGCGGTTTGCAGAACCTGCCGCTGTTGTTGCACTCCCGTGAGCAGCCAGACCTCCAAGGATACTAGGTCTTCTACATTGAGTGGGGAGAGTAGGGGAAGCTGCTACTCTTTCTCATCTACCTCGGTTCCATCTGGACCAAAAGAGAGGTCGTTGCAATTCACTTCTTAAAATGGAGGAAACCACCCCACAAGTTCCCTCCTCGACGCACGTCTTGGTAGTCATGGCATCGTGGGTGAGAGTGACCATACTGCGCTCAGTCCCAAACTATCGGGGTTGAAGACTAGTACATTGGGCCCTTAGATCTACCACCGATTGTCTAGATTTCGTCCAACAAAAGGACAACCCATGGCCAACATCCAGCAACTAAATAAGCAAGTCATTCTTGTGAAATCAAGGTTGCGTGTCACATACATATCACAAGTTGATCATTACCAACCATAGTCTATTGTCTTGACTTAATTATACTTTCCTAAATATTCAAACCAAGGTATCTTCAATTAGGGACATCAGAATACCACCAAAATTGAGCTAAGTGTTCCTCATATCTCAATATTCCATTCATATAACATTGGTATCAAAAGTCAAGATGATTGGTCAAATAAATCCTTCAAGGAGGCACGTATACCTAGGAACATTTAGAGAATATACCTATCCTTTGACCTCAAAACTTCATCAAGCATTTATAAATTTTAAACAACTCAAACTCATGATATACTTATGTCATTGTATGTCCAAAGACTCCAAAGGTTCACTCTGTCACATCCTACATGCCTTAAAGGAAGATTTCGTCCTCGAAATTAAATCCGAAAACCACTTTGTCACAAAACTAGTTTAAGTATTTTACTCAATTATTGGACTAAAAATATATCAAATAGGATTTTGTTATGCATTAATATTGATATAAGTAATGTGATATCTAATTAAGTGACAACCTAAATCATTATCATGGAATTCCTTGAGTATCATAGATCTTCTGTTGAGGTTAAAGAAGTGGAGCTAAAAATGTCTACTTCTAATAACCCCATGGATTTTGAGAAATGTCTACTTCTAATAACCCCATGGATTTTGAGAAGTTATCTTAGAATCATGTATCAAATATTTATACGGGAGTTACTAATTACTCACCATATGTGATAATCCATATTTCCTAATTTAAGTAAGTAAAGTATGGATCTTTGTGTAGAGGATTCAAAATGTATCTCAACATAAGATTTTCAGGTGTAAATCAATAAGTTGAAGAGCATGATGTTTAACATCACTAACTCTAATATTTCAATAAAATTTTGCACTCAGTTTTTAGTACCCAAAACACCGACTATAAGTATAGAAGGATGTAGAATGAGGAGCCCCCACAACTTGCATAGGAAATATGTAAACATTCAAAGAGGTTCACAAAAACCTAAGACTAATAAGGTAGATTTTTTATCTTATTCCTCATAATGGAAACATGGCAGCTGCAACCAAATTCATTAGGGAAAATGTGCAAGGTACTAATTCACCTACTAGTAATTCTAGGTACTATGTTCATAAAGAATTTTAGGTTTTTGATATTATTTTTAACTCATAAAAATTATTATAATTTATGTCTTCCATTAATCTTGTTGTTTTTTGGGTGTACTTTCACTCATTGGGGCTTTATGCCAGACATAGGATCATTTAAACTCTTAGGGTCTCAATATCAATACAAGTCACATCCTTAGTAGGATTCATATCAAATCATAATAAGAATTTAAGAAATTGGTGTCTTCGGAGTTTTTTTTTTATATTGTTCCTAATTGAGGAATGAGGTTTATTATTGTCATTTTAATTAGACAAAATGAGTAACCTTTATAAATATATGATGAGAGTCAATATACAATTGTAACTAACAAAAATGAAAATTTAGTAATAGTACCTTTTATGCATGACACATGATGAGGACAAGATTACTTATCATAGTGGACATATTGACACACTCACGACCATGCACACACACATACATACACAGACAGATTGCGTACATGATAGACACATATGGAATTTACTCATTCATTCTCGTACTTCACAAGAACTGGGACATTGGGCATTAGAGAGACTAATTCCATGAGACTTGGGAAAATTCCCATTCTTTGAGTCATGCATGTTGAACCTCTTCAACACTTTGTCAATTTATGTACTCTGGATTAGGCCAATAAGCCTTCTAGATATATCTCTACAGATCTTGATTCCTAATATATAGGATGCTTCACCAGAATTCTTCATAGACAAGGTGCTTCCCAGCCAATTTTGTACCATCGATAAAGTGGGAATGTCATTCCCCATTAATAGTATGTCATTTACATGCAATATGAGGAATAATGATGCTCCCACTATCCTTCTTGTACACACAAGGTTCATCTTCAATTGACTAAAACAAAATTATTTGACTGTCTTAAAACTAAGATTTCAACACTGAGATGCTTGCTTCAATCCATAGATTGACCTTTGTATCTTATAGACTTTATTAGCTTCCTTTGAAATTATAAAACCCTCAGGATGTGTAATATACACATCCTCTAGAAGATTCTCATTAAGGAATGTAGTTTTAACATCCATCTTCCAAATCTCATAGTCATAGTAAGTTTCAAAGGCAAGCATGATCCTGATGGACTTAATATTAGCAAGTGGTGAAAAAGTTTCATCATAGTCAACACCTTGAACTTGTTTGAAACCTTTTGCAACCAAATTGTCCTTATAGGTTTGTACATTACCATCCGTGTCAGTCTTCTTCTTGAAGACCCACTTGAACCCCTTCAGGACGATCCACCAAGGTCTATACCTTGTTGGTGTACATGGATTCCATCTTAGATCTCATGGCCTCAAGCCATTTCTTAAACTTTGGTCCCTTAATATCTTCTAGATAGGTTGTTGTGTACATGTAGAACTTTAGATTCCACAAAAGTTTGTGAGTATCCGTGTTCCTCCTGTACCTCTACAGGTGATTCAGCCCTATTTTAGGGCTTTATCTTGTGTCATTTTGCATTTCATCCACATCTATACTTATTAGATTACATGTTATTTCCCCCAATATGCTTATTTCTATCAAATGCACTTATGGAGGCTTTTTGCATGTTTTATAGGTACTTTGTCCACTACTTGATGGCATGGAAAGAGGATGGTCTAGTCTAGGGTTTCCTCAGGCTTGGAGGAGCTTAAAATGAGGCTAAAACCACTTCCAACCTACCCCAAGTGGTCAAAGAAAGTTATGAAGCAATACCCTCCATGGATGATCAAGTTCAAGGCTCAAACGCATGGGAGAGACACCACCACGACCGTGGCGAGTCCCCACGGTCATGGTGAACATGCCCCAAGTAAAAAAAATCAGTAAAACTCCCAAAAATTGATGAAAATGGCCAAAACGACTGTGGTGATGAGCACAACCGTGGCCATAGGTCCCCACCACGACCGTGGTGACCCCCCACGGCCGTGGCCATCCATGCACACCTCCCTGTGATCTCCACATTCTAATAAACCCACGACCGTGCCGATCCACCACGGTCGTGGTCTACCCTACCCACCACGACCGTGGTGACCCACCACGGCCGTGCTACTCACAAAATCCACCTAGTTTTCACTACTTTCCCCATTTTTCCCAAAACTTAACCCTAGACCCCATAGATCCCTATATAAGCCCTAGTGGCGGCTGGGGGTCGAGGGGGTTGGCTGCTTAGAACCTCATTTTCACCCCCTTGTCACCTCCACTCCATTCCCCTTCATCTCCACCTCAAATCCACTCCATTTCACCATTTCCACCACATAACCCCCCATATCTAAGCCTTCCATCCACTTCCCACC
This sequence comes from Alisma plantago-aquatica, assembly GCA_963693085.1. Classification (NCBI taxonomy): domain Eukaryota; kingdom Viridiplantae; phylum Streptophyta; class Magnoliopsida; order Alismatales; family Alismataceae; genus Alisma; species Alisma plantago-aquatica. The sequence continues at coordinate 862,417,331 of OY856413.1, forward strand.
ATCATCCCACTCCATTCCATCCAAGAAGAAGGAGGAGGACGACCTTGCAGCTGCTGGAGAGGAGGAGTCCTTTATATACACCGAGCTCCATGGCTTCTTCTACCTCTTTCTTCTTTCTTTTTGTATTTTCCATGTCTATGAGTAGCTAGGCCCCTTGGGTGGGCTGTTTGGGGGAAATTATGTTACTTTGATATCATGTTGGGGGAAAATGACATGTAAACATTGTAATTCCATTTGTTAATGATTATATTCTATTTTCATCTCATTCTCCATGGATTGCTTGTTGGTTTGTGTGTGGAATCACCTAGGAATTTAGGCAAATTGATTATATGTGTGAATTTTGGGATTTGCCCCTAGGTCCAATTCTTGGATCCCTAGGTTGCCTCCCATCTTCCTACATCCTAATCAATCTCCCTAAACCTAAGTGAGAGATCTAAGTAGCTAGATTGGATAATTCTAGTGCAATTAGTATGGAGCCTTGTCAAGGCTAGAATGTGGGGGAATTGGGGTCCAAAGCCCTAATTTCACCTCCCCATTACTACCCTCGGCCCCTAATTGCCCTAGGAATGTCTTATCTAGAAACCTAGACTTGATTAGACTCTAATTGAATTGTACCTAATCCCTAACCCAATTGAGCCTCATAAGGGTAGTAGGGGGTGTTAGGGACTAGTTCCCCTATGCACAACCTAGTATATCCATGGCCAGTTAGTAGCTTAGGTTAATTCATTAGACTCTAACTTGTTGTTTGGTTTGGATAATATAAATGGAATAATAATGTTCATGTCACCCCCCAACTTAAGTGATAAGTTCATACCCCTAAACAGCCCACACCTCTCTTTACTGCTTAAAACCCTAGTTTTGTGCTTTCTTAGCTTAATTAGTTCTTTTCTTGCTTAGTTAGCTTCTTTCCTTGCTCTTGCCTTGTTCATGCTAGCTTAGCTCTTTTGCTTCTCTCTTGCTTGCCTTAGTGTAAATTGCCTTTTCCTACCTAACTTAATCCTTTCTTGCTTGTTTAGCCTTAATCTAGTCTAGGGTTAACATAGATTTCATTCGTGCCTTTAATTGCTTTCTTGTTCATCCTTAGTTAACAATCAAATCAACCTTTAAACCCTTAACCCTAGTCTCCGCAGTAGGAACCTAGCCAAACTAACCTAGCTCTAGTGCCCCCTCTTTTCCCTGTGGATCGACCCTTTACTTGCCACCTTCCTATACTACGACACGACCCCGTGCACTTGTGGGTGTAGTTGTTTTAGTAGACGTAGGTGTGTTAGTTTAGGTCTTATAAATTTCGAAAGAAAAAAACCCATCCACCGTGTGTTCTGACCTCGTGGTGCGCATCTAGTCGGGTCAAATCGGCTAGTGTGTTGCACCTCTAGCGGAATCGCACCAAGCTTTCTGAAAATGTTTTCTTGTTGGTCTCGAACCTCTGTGAGTTCTACTTTCCTCCCATAGATTCCTTTGGAAATGAATTCCTTTTCTGGGAATGCAACATCCCTGGAAACAAACACTTTGTTGTTAGATGGGTTATACATCTAGTATCCCTTAATTTCTTTGTGATATCCAACAAAACAACATTTATCGGATCTAGGGCCAAGCTTTTTAGGAAACATTTTCCTCACATAAGCTTCACACCCCAAAATCCTCATAAAAGACATTTTGGGATGCTTCCCAGTCAATATCACATATGGTCTTTTGAATCAATTTTGATGGTACATGGTTAAGTGTAAACGTTATCATTTCAAAAGCATAACTCTAGAAGGAACTCAGAAGATAAAAAAAACTCATCATTAATTGCACCATATCTAGTAATGTCTGATTCCTTCTTTCTAATACACCATTTTGCTATGGTGTTCTAGGTGGTGTCCATTGTGATACGACACCACATGCTCATAGAAGGTCGTCAAACTCTTGGCTTAATTATTCTCCACCTTGATCAGAATGAAGTGCCTTAATACTTTTACCAACTTGGTTTTATACTTCATTCATGAAATCCCTAAAATTTTCAAGGATTTTTTACTTATGTTTCTTCAAGAAACCATAACCATATCTATTGAAATCATCAGTAAAGGTAATGAAGTACTGATAAGAACCACTAGCATTTGTTCTAAAAGGCCCACATACATCAGTATGTATGAGTCCTAATAGATCACTAGCTCTCTCAATGTTTCTAGTAAAAGGAGTCTTTGTCATCTTTCCCAACAAAAAAGATTCATATGTCTCTATTTATTTGAAATCAAAAGAGTCAATATAGCCATCATTATGGAGTCTGGATATGCACTTCTCATTTATGTACCCTAGAAGACAACACCAAAGGTATGTTTGGTTTGAGTTATCAAGCTTTTATCTTTTGGTATTTCCCTTATACATGCTTGTATCCAGATCTATCATGTATAGACCATAAGACATTGGGGTACTGCCATAAAAGATCCCATCTTTACTAATAGAACATTGACCATTATTTATAAGAAATTCAAATCCATTCTTATCCATGAAATATACATATATGATGTTCCTATTAATGGTAGGTACATAATAGCAGTTCTCCAAATCTATTACAATCCCACTTGGTAGAAATAACTCATAGATTCCAGGAAGCAACTCTTTCTTCATTAGCAACATGTAGTTCAACCTCACCTTTATTTAAAGGTCTACTTTTTTTAGATCCTTCACATTTGAGAAAATGTGAGATCCACATCCAATATCAAGTACCCAAGATGAAGAAGTAGCAAAGCTAATCACAATTACATATATACAAAAATTAGAGATCTCTATCCCTTGAATGCATCATTTTTAGGTTCATTTGTACTGAAAAAATTGGACACTTTTGATAATCAGTCGCTCACCCTTACTAAAATCTATGAAAAATTCCTAATGTATTATGATGAAATTTGATGAATGTATATGCATCCTAGTTTTAGTTATATTTACAACTTAGTTTTGCAATCATTTTCCTCATTTTACTTAAGATCGATCTCTAATTAGGTTACCATTTTTTCATATTGATTTGTAAGGTTTTGATCCATTTTTTTTAATTTCCTTCAAACTTCATATCATGTGCACAAAAATATTATATAAATGAACCATATTTTTGTTGATATGTCCCTTTGTTGGTTTATTATCTTCATCGGCAATGATTCATCAACAAAAGTCATTCTTCATATTCCAAGAATCCCCCTAGGGCGGTGGATTGGCCTTATATTGAAGCCTTGATTGTCCGTCTAAAGTATTCTTTTCTATCAATTGACTACCAATGAAAATTTCTTCTCAACAAGTCCTCTCTGCCAACAACCAATCAAAACTTTTTTTTTGTCGACCAATGGAAGCACATATGTTGCCTATCGATGACAACCTTTTATGGAAGTATTGTGTGCCTCAATCGATGAAGCTTTTACCTAGTTGCCTATCGATGATCACATTCCAATGAAAACTTTGTGTGCCCCAATCGAAAAAGCTTCTACATGTTCACCTACCAATGAAACATCCATGTATTTTCCTTGTGATGGAAACTTTAGGAGTCGCATGACCCTTCGTCTTCAACCTAAAATTGTCCCTCTACCTTCATGGCGGCCACAACTTAAGAACATGTTGTTGGGAGGGTTCAAAACCCTACTAATTATCACCTTCCTATGAAAGTGATATACCTTTGATGCCACGATGCTGCCAAAATCAATTCTGAGAAACCATCCTAAATTTTCTGTGACTATGTCCAATAGTTGTTGATGCGTCCACTGCCACTTAAGCCAAATATCCAAGATTTAGACATTAAAAGAGGCTACTATTGTGGTGCTTATATTCGTCAACTGATGGCCTCCACCTCCATCAACATGCTTCATCTTCATTATAGCAGACAGATCCTAACCATGAGATAGAGTATGATGCACCCAAGTCCTTCTATGATAAATGTCAATGAGAGACCTTGTATCTGTGTTGATCGCCATCATCCTTGATAGCAAATATGGGCATCCAAACACCAAGCGTGCTCCTTTGTTGTTTATTGTGACGATGAATTTATTTCCTTCTTTCCATGCTAATCTTCCATGCATAAAAAGGGTAGTATCTCCACTACCCTTTTTTCTCTTTTATATTGTTTCTATGTTTGTATGAACATCATTCGTGTACCTTTTTATTGCTTGCAAATCTTGTTTGGATATCATTTTTGTATGTTTATGAGATCTTATATGTAGATAATTTCAAAACTATAGTCTAGGATATCATTTGACTCATGTTAAAACTCTGATGAGAATTTTAGACATGTATTTTTAGAGATGATACATAAGGGATATCTAGGTAACAAGATAACTAGCTTATTGTAAAATTTGTGTGATTCTAATCCTAATGCAGAAAGGGGGATTTACTTGTCATAACATATATGTGTTTGTACTTATAATGTTTCAAAGAGAAAATGAATGACACATAGCTATGGTGAAACTCGTCTACCCTAGCACTTCCATCCAATTGATAATTCAACCCTTAGTCTAGCCATTTAAATATTTCATTTTTAGCATACTAAACCAATGACAATTTGTTTATAATACTACTTCTTGTGAGGTTACTTGTATCAATCAATATTTAAAAGTTTACCCTTTGTGTTCAATCTTGAACTATAGTATGATAAAATATGTTCTCCTATAGGTTTGGACTGTCGTACGTTTGGTTAAGATAAAACTTAATGGTTTTATCTCTATGATATTTTTTTTGTGATAGGCATTGCATCAATATTATATCTTAATATAATAAATGTAGGTTCAGTTATACATGATCTGGATCAGGGTCATTGTCATATCAATACAATGGTTTTTCATGTTGACTGCAATGAGACCTACTCTCTAAAAATATTACTTGAAGGCTAATTAAAGGAAGGATAAGTAGTGCCACTTTTTCTTTCCTTTTGTATGTTTTAGTGACTTTTTTAAGAGGCTTTATATGGGGTGCATCCTCAATTATATTATATTTTAAGATCACAAGGTGTGATCGATACTTCCTCTACCTTCAAATATAGTTTTTATCCTTTCTATATTTTCATTGTAACTCAGTTTAATTTTACAGTTGTGATTCAGTCCTTCTATTAATCTATGTTGGCAATGTTTTATTAAAAACAAAGGAAGAATAAAGATATAGGCTTTCAAGGAAACTTTTTAGTGGGATACAATTTTATTTTTTGAGCTAGGGAACAAATAATGTCCTTTGATGATTTTGTTGAAGATTTGGAGTATAAAACATGGGGATGACAAAATTTCCCATGGATGTTTTGTTAATCTGATCTCTAAATTAATATTTCTTTTGATTTTTTTCGCAGTATGAAGTTTTATAAGGGGTGCTCTTACTATGGCTTTTCATGATCTATTTAAGACTTTTGGTTTTTATTTAAATAGGTACTCATTGTACCTATTTACTAGATCATGTATCCTCCTAAATAGAATTATGGTTGTGACGACTATTTCCTTCATAGTTCTATCCATGACTCATTATAAAATTATTCTTAACAATGATGGAATTATATAAGAACCCCATGCAATGATATTTTTCAACATAATAGATGTGTATGTCCTATAAGGTATCTCCCTAAGACTATACATTTGACCATGGACCCTACTAAAGGGATGCATTATAGATCAAAATTGGTATAATATTATTGAATTGGGTTCCCAAAGGAGGTTTTATATCTAGATTTCACTTAAAGTTGATATAATAATATCCACTATATTCGACTATTTAAATTTCATGGTTTTAACATTTTTATATAAAATATTTTACTAAAATTTTCCACTTTAAGTGTCATGATGCTACCATTCTTAGTATCTAAAACCAATATATTACCACTTTAGGTCTCCATTAGTTTTTTAACAAATAACTACAATATATTGTAAAAATAGTCCTAGGAGGTCAAAAACAACAATGAACTTAATCTATCCCCGATCTAAGGAGTATTACCAGACTAGTCTTTAGTATTATCATTTGTTAATTCTTTCATTTAGATCATGTAGTTGTTTTTATGATCAATACCTATTCTTTTGAGTTGTTTTGATCTGGTAATACATCAACCTTCATATATACTACTAACCTAGGTTGAAAACTTATAATTTGTTCTTGATTTGCATCCCCTTCACACATCATGTGAGATTTAGATTTATTATGCAGTTGAAAGTAACCCTTAGTTTTATTCAAAGACAATCTTACAATTAACTCATAAATTTTGGTATGAGGAACTATTAGACACCAATAGAAATTATATGATTGTCTTCATTTTCATGCAGATGATTAAGTGACATCATAAGCACTGGAGAATGAACTTTTGCATCATTAACATACATTATATTTACCTATGTTGATGTACATAAAGTGAGGCATCCAAACCACATAAATTAAACAACTTGTAACAATTTATTTTATATTAAAGATCAATAATGCTTAACTTGACAAAATGCCAAGTTGAATAATGCTTTCAAATAGAAGTTACAAGACTCTCAACTCTAGTTCTAGCAACTAAAAAAAGAAAATCATATTATATATAATAGTATAATATAGAAGCCTAGTAATGATATTATTCTATGAAGTAATATTAATAAAGTCAAAGCAAAGTATCAATATTTCTTGACCTTAATACTTGTGAAAGTCAATTCTCACGAGTGAATCGATTTTAGTTTCTTTCGATTATGAAATCATATTTTCTATGTTGTGAATCTTACTTCCCATTCTACCCTCACAATTGGAATGTGAAAGAGAATAACAAAAATAGTTGGAATGTTATATATATATATACATATATATATATATTTATATATATATACATATATATATATGTATGTATATATGTTGTAATCATAAATTATACAACCAGATTTATCCCCCATCATTATAGATTATTTAGAAGGATTGGAAATTTATGAGGTGATTTCAACCATTTTTATGTCATTCTATTAGGTTTTCCAATTGTCTTTATAGGTGCAAAATTATAAGGTAGTCTCATCCTATAACTACCTTGTGAACATGGATATCTAAATTAAATATATAATTGTGTCCATGTATTATATTATAAACCCATAGTTTGGTGACAATATGTCCCTTTTCATACGTATGCCATGAAATACTAGAATATTATATTTAGTATAATACATGATTGATACACTTAAAATATTTTGATCTGAAACTGATGTAATATAATAATTTAGAATATAGCATAGAAAAATTTGCAATACCCAAAGTAGTGAGATTTAGTTACAACACAAAAAGTAATATCCTAATGTTAATTATTGTTATGATATAAAATAAGCACATTCCCTTTTCTAGTTTTAAATGCAACTGTCTAAACAAAATTTATAATTTCAACCTAATTCATCAAATAATCAGGGGTCATGTGATATATTGCATCATATAGTTGCTCATAAACTCGCCAATTTTAAATGTTTTAACAAGACATATGAATATTACTTATTCATTGTATAATGAAAATGTGACAACCTTGATTTCCATATTAGTGTGGTGATTGATCAATCATCCAATTTATAGAGGGAAACATTTCCATTTGCTAGTTACACGGATATGTTAATAATGGCATTTTGACATTTAGTAGTAAATATTTAAATAGGTAATGAAACAACACATTCACTAGTACAGAAATGGTCTGTAGCGTCGGTTTTTAAAGCCTGCAGCATCACTTTTTAACCGACGCCTAGGTGGGCGTCGCTACAAAATTTGGTCTATAGCGTCAGATTATTTAACCAAATAAAACCGACCTTACAGAGTAAACATCAACGCAAGAGGTTGTAAAAATTCTGACCTAGGCGAGAAAAAAGGAGCCTGTAAGGTCGGTTATTTCATAAAAACCGACCCTTTAAACGTTCTCGGTCGAGAAAATTGTCGACTGAGATTGTTTACAGGGTCGGTTTTTATGAAATAACCAACCCTAAAGATAGAATACCATTTCAGTGGTAACTCTCGGTCGAGAAAATTGTCGACCGAAAACTCCTTATAAGGTCGGTTTTATGAGAAAACCGACCCTAAAAATTGAATAAAACATATCAGTGTAAGACTCGGTCGACAAACTTCTCGACCGATAGTATTTCGGTCGAGAAGTTTGTCGACCGAGTCTTACACTGAAATGTTTTATTCAATCTTTAGGGTCGGTTTTTTCAAAAAACCGACCTTATAGAGGACATGTAGACTCGGTTTTTTAAAAAAACCGACGTTAGAAGTTCTATTTCGGTCAAAAAAATTTCGACCGAAGAGTGTACAATGAATTCAATATATAGGGTCGGTTATTTAAAAAACCATCGCTAGAAGTTATGATTTTTTTAAAAAAAATTTCTGCAGAAATTTATATAAAACAGAAGAATAAGAAGATTCATATATTCTGGGAGAGGGGAGTATTGATGCTCAACCGTCACCATTCAAAACCACACATTCATAACAAAAATGATAATAAATATCATAATTTACAAAATGATAGAGTGCAAGTCTGAGATGACATATTACAAAAGTAAAAATATGAAAGAGTACGTACTCAAACCACATACATAAATGGAGCCGACATATTTAATCCAATACTATTTTGACTTCACTTATAAAACACTCTGACCACTCTTCTCGAAATTCATTTAAGTCCACATGTGTGTAAGGCTGAGTTGTAGAGATCTGTAATAGAAAATGCACATGCTAATATTTTATAAAAATGACTACAATCACTTGTAAATTTATGATGTTATTCTTTATTACCTGACTTATAGTCTGAATGTCATGTGATGCTTGTTTGACAATAGCTTGCATGTATTTCATTACATAGTAGCCACAAGCCCAGTCATTATTTTGCATAGGACACTACAAATAACGAATTATACTTAATGTTAGTAAACTACTATAAACAGCAGTTGAGATAAGACTATAAGAGTTGACATATTAGAATTGAAAAATTAATACATATAAGACTAAGAAGTTGTCAACGTAGCTACCTTGACATTTTTCAAAGTCAATGTCTTTAATTTTGTGGGTATTTGTCCTCCAGCTTCACGAAAAGCCTTTATACCCCTATCAATTAAACGATAGTTGGTAAAATAGAAATTCTAAATAAAATATCATGTTGAAGCAATTGATTAAATTTATGCTTACTCCATAGCTGACAATTTCAGTTTGTGACTCCTTGTTGTTTTACCCATTGGGTCAAGATAATAAAGAGTCATCAATTTTGGGACAATCACCAGTAATTCCCAATGTCTAGCTCTGAGTAAGAATAAAACAAACATTAAAATAAATAGTTTCATTCATTATTAAAATTATATTGAATAATAATACTTACTGGGCGTTAAAAGGAATTAGGATAATTTCCTTCCCCTCACTAGCAAAATATTTGAATGCATCAGAGAAGTACTCATTCACTTCCTCAATATTATTTGTCTGCACCTGACTAGTGACCGAAGGAACTAAGAATGCAGTATTCTTTATATCAAAGTTGGTGACCTCGGTATATAAATGGTTGTTAAACATTTGTAATTATTTTCATATGTAGAAATAAGCTAAAAATTTGCATTGGAATTTTCTATATATATTGATAGATCCTTACCTTATCCATACTTCTATTATCGAAGTGTTCAGCCAATCATACCAGAACAACTCTATAATATCGTCAAGAAAAATAAAATTCTCAAAGTCCCTCCCAACTGCATCTTCTGTTAACTTGACCATCATATTTGATCCCGATCTTTGGTTAGCTAAGTATCGACACAAACATTTAGATTTGCTTCCCAATTCGTCGAATGTAGTTTCGGGAATGAAAGATGGCTTGGGCATAGGAGGACGACTAGCAGAAGTTTTACTTTTTGGTTTACAAACCTGTTAATTAAATTACATACTTATATTACATGAGTTCATATATGCAGTCAAATATGAAAAATATGGTAGAAATAAGGTATACCTTGTTATTGATAACCAAGTGTCTAGGCCAACCCACCATAGCACCCTCAACTTCTTCAACCGTACTATATTCAGGATTAGGTATGGGTAGTGGTTTGTCCCCCATTCCGTCATACACAAGATGGATGGACACACGGCAGATGTCATCAGTAATTTGTTGGCAATGCAATGTACCACCAAGGTTGTACACTTTGCCCGCTGCCACAACATTATATTCTGGAACCTCCACTGCAAGTTTACAGTTCATACCAACCTAGATTGAAATAATATAAGTTATATAAGAAACAGTAGAACAGATACATGTTACAACTATATATTATCATATATTTATCATACTAATAACACAACATATAGAACAAAAACTTACTACAGATTGTTGTGGTGGTTCATCGGGAGTGCTCCCATGACCTTCTACAACTGTAGCATGGCCTTGTACCTCATCACTTAAGAGACGTGCAGTATGAATAGGTTGAGTAGGCTGATATGAAGACATTATTTCTTTTACTTTCTATGCTACTAATGCTTCAACATCCTCTTGTGTAAGACCTCCTGCACGACCTCTTTTAGATTGTGAAGGGCCAAAATAAGACTTGAATCTTATGCCAGCTCCTAATCCCCTAACACGGCCAAGATGCTCCTTCATACCAAGAGAAACTGCTAGTTCATCCATGTAGCCAGTTGGGATGAACTTTCCTTCCTTCCTTTGCTCGTGGAGATCAATCTATTCATAGTTAATAAAAATATTAAATCACAATATCAATTAGATATAAATAAATCTAAGTTTATGGAAGTTACTCTTTACTTAGTTGGGATAAACCTACCATCTTTTGTGCCACCTCCTTAGTTGCAGGGTTGATAATTTCACCGGCTCAATTCTTTCTAGCATCAATCCATGTCATGTGTCGGGGTGGTCGCTCAACTTGAGTTGTACTAGATTCTTCTCCAGAAGATGATTGCTTCTCTTGTAGTTGGCGGCGGAAGGCATAACCACCGGGCCCCAAACGATGGTCATGCACATTTTTAGCCCGTCTTTCCTTTTGAGCCTGGTGAATAGCCTGATCATTTAAAACGAGGTATTGCAATTTAGACTTGGCAAACATGTATAAAAAGATTCACCTCCTTAATTGTATAAAATTAAATATTCATACAATACATCACAATCTTTATTACCTGAAACTCTTCCGATCTCCTACCTGCAACAAATCTTTCCCACACCTCAGGATCAATAAAAATATATACATCTGTAGCTTTCTTCTTTTGTTTAGGATTATTTATAAATTCCCTTACAAGATATGTCTTGAAACCCCTCCATCGTACACCACAACGTTGTAGCACTCTTTTCTTGTGATCTTTTTCATTTAGATGAAAAACACCCTATACATACAAAAGAAGCAATTAATAATGTTGTTTTGAAAAGGAATTCATTCCAAGCAAACTAAATTAGAATCAATAGATAAAAAACATATCACTTCCACTCACAGATATATCTTTCCATATGAGGTATTTTTTGGCATTAGGAACATCATGCCAATTTTCTATATCTATTGGCACCTTAGTGCGCGCGGTCGCCCCTACGTAATGCGTGAAAGCACTAGCATGTTCCCCAACAGGTGCTCATGTCATATCAAACTGGACTGGCAATTTATCCCCTTTAGCCCTGAGCTCCTGCAGCCTACGCATCAATGTAGGACCTCTACAGTTCTTAGCATCACTACTACCATCCTCATGGTGCTCATTCTCAGAATGTTCATCTTCATGGTGCTCATGCTCAAAATGTTCATCTTCACTCGCCATTTTAGAACCTGCAAGTATACATGATAAAAAAAAATAAGTGATAATAAAAGCACAAGTGATAAGGTATACATGATAATAAAATAAATAATTCAAAGAATACATGCCTTTAGTATTGGTTGAGTTGTTAGTCAAGGAAAATTCCTTCAGCATGGTCTTGACATTTATAATATTCATCGATGTTATCTTCAACATTTACACTTGGCAAACCAACTGAGAATGGACTGGAATCATCATACTTTTTGTAGTATTCTTCTTCATTTATAGGATCTACAGTAAACTGTCTTTTTCCATTAAGAACGACAGACCAATTTTTATTTTTCGGGTCATCAATATAGAATACTTGTTTTGCTTGGTTTTCCATGATGAATGGCTCATCGTTGAAACCAATCTTTTCAAAATTCACCAATTTAAAACCCAACTCATCCACAAAAACTCCTTTATTGTTGTCAACCCAATTACACCTAAATATAGGAACTCGAAAATTTGTATAGTCCATTTCCCATATGTCCTCAATGACGTCGTAATATGACATCTCCGCTTCACGTGGTCTTTTATCTTTGGCACTAGCAAAATACAATGAACAAGCTTTAACAGTGACCCCACTATTTTGAACTACACTACTTTCATCTTGACGCTTTGTGTAGTATGAAAATTTGTTAATGTCATAACCTTCATATGACATGACATCCATTTTTGGCTTAAAGGCGAGCCATTTTATGTTCTCAGCAACATTATTTGGTGATTCAGATAGTTGATTAAATACTTTCTCTTCAAACCACCTAATAAATGTTCGATTATGCTCTCTTACAAGCCACATTTAACTGAATCGCGGATGATTTCTCTTGATAAGATCATTGTGTTCTGTGATTTAGCTACTAACTTCATCGATGTTGTGTAAAATATACAAATGCGCTTGTTCCCACAACTCACGACTGATTCCTTTCACTCATCCTCCCAGAGTTCCTTTGCCACAATAAGATCCAGTGTGATGGGAATTGTTTTGATCGCTACAAGTTTCATTGCAATTCAAAAAATCATTACAAAAGTCCATCACCTCCCTAGCCACGTAACCCTCAACAATACTTTCTTCAGGATGATAACGATTCTGAACATCACCTTTAAAAACACTCATGTAGCATTCAAATGGATACATCCAGTGTAAGAAAATTGGACCCAACATCTTCACCTCCCTTGTAATATGTACTACAAGATGAACCATGATATCAAAAAATGAAGGAGGAAAGTACATTTCAAGCTGATACATGGTAACAATTACATCTTTCTGTAATTTATCGAGAGTATCAGGATGTATCACTTTGTTGCATATTTCATTGAAGAAGAAACAGAGTCTTGTGATTGCAAACCTTACATGATTCGACAATATAGATCGAATAGCCACAGGTAAAATTTGTTGCATTAAGGTGTGACAATCGTGAGATTTGAGACCTATCAGTTTCAGATCCTTCATTGATACCAATCTACGAATATTAGAAGAGTATCCTTATGGAACCTTAATATTATACAAGCACTCACAGAAAGTCTTTTTCTCTTTCTTTGACAAAGTGTAACAAGCCGGTGGAAAATATGTGCGGCGACCCCTGATCTCCACCGCTAATTCTTTTCTAATACCCATTAATTCTAAATCTTTTCTAGATTTGATGCCATCTTTAGTCTTTCCTGGTATGTTCAATAGCGTACCGATGATGCTATCACAAATATTTTTTTCAACATGCATGACGTCAATGCAGTGTCTAATTGCCAAAGATCTCCAATAAGGAAGATCCCAGAATATTGACCTCTTCTTGTATAGAGATTTGTCACATGCGAGTGTATGACTACTTGAACTCTTTCCAAATTCATTAACAATATGTTTCACCCTATCATATACAACATGTCCTGGTATAGGTTAAGGAGCACTTCGTTCCTCAGTTGACCGATTAAAGGTTTTGCGTTGCCTTTGATAAGGATGCACTGGTGGGAGAAATCTCCGATGACCAAGATATACGATTTTACCACCATGTTTCAGTCTGATTGAATCAGTATTTTCCTCACAAATAGGACATGCTTTGTATCCTTTTATGCTATATCCAGACAAATTTCCATAAGCTGGAAAGTCATTAATCGTGCAAAATAACATAGCACGCAAACTGTAGATCTCTTTACGTGAAGCATCATATGTCATAATACCTTCTTCCCATAGTTTCATTAGGTCATCAATTAGAGGTTGAAGGTAAACATCGATATCATTTCCAGGTTGCTTGGGCCCTGATATCAATGTTGACAACATCACATACTTATTTTTCATACACAACCAAGGAGGAAGATTGTATATAACAATCATAACAGGCCACGTGCTATGTTGGCTGCTTAATGTACCATAGGGATTCATTCCATCTGTAGAGAGTCCAAGTCTTAGGTTTCTTGGTTCTTTACCAAATTGAGTGTATAATAAATCAATTTTCTTCCATTGTGGCGAATCAGATGCATGTCGTAGGACGCCATCATCATTGACCTTTAACTCCCCATACCAAGACAAATTTTGCGCATCTTCTGTATTAGCAAATAAGCATTGAAATCGTGGTATTATTGGTAGATACCACATCACCTTGGCAGGAGAGCCATTTTTAGCCTTAGCTAAATTTGTAGTCTTATACCTTGATGCACCACATTTTGGACAATTTATCAAGTTACTATAGTCCTTATGAAATAACACACAATCATTTGGACATGCATGAATCTTCTTAGCCTCCATTCCCATTGGGCACATTATTTTCTTTGCTTGATATGTTGAAATTGGAAGCTCGTTGCCTTTAGGAAGAATTTCCTTTAACAAAGACAACAGTGAAGTGAAACTCTTATTGCTCCACTGGTTTTGAGCTATAAGAGTGTATAATCACATCACATCACCCAACCTCGTGAACTTAGTACAACCCTTATATAATGGTTTTTCAGCATCATGGACAATGTTTGCAAATAAAGAAGGTGGATCAATGACATTGTCCCGACAACTACGTAGCATCTCATCAATCATATCATCCTGAATCTGGTCATCTTGAATCGGTTCATCATTAACATTATCATCATTATCTATATCTTCTATGCCACAACTATTAGTATCGACATTTTTTGCTCCATAATTCAATTTCTCTCCATGCCAATACCATTCATTATAACCTTGTATGATCCCATTGCATATGACATGATTCTTAATTTCCTCACCAGTATCAACTTTCAAATTGTTACAACAATTTCTACATGGACAATATAGCCTATATGTAGGTAGTTTCCTATGTTCCTCAACAAATCTGATAAATTCATCAAGACCTTTGGCAAACTCTGGATTGCAACGGTTCTTGATAGACATCCAACTTCGATCCATTTTCTATATCACATTAAAATTAATTATAAAACTAACAGTTTAATATTGATACTATAATAATCTGTAAGTTTTTATTGATAGAAAGTTAATTTTATATACTAAAGTGTACCACCTATCCCATTTTTGAATATTTAATCTCACTAGTAACTGTATAATGTATGTTTAGTTTTGAAGAAAATTTCAGCAGCATTTCCCCTAAGTTCTCCAAGTACACCGATGTAAATGGCAAATAACCACTCACATATGTACCCAGAGAACAAATGGAGAAATCCTACTGAAATAATCTCCAAAACTAAACATACATTATACAGGTACATCCTAAGTGAGATTAAAATATCCAAAAACAGTCCCAAACCGGGGACTATCCAAAGTTTATTCCTAATGAGTAAATTTTGAACGTGTTTCTAAGTTAATATATAAATGCATTATTTTCATATTTATATATTAAGTTAAACATCATGCATCAACCCTAAAGTGTCAATCTAGGAGTACACATGTCTAATCTAGTATTAATTTCTAAAATTTATATTATGATTATATATGAAAAAACACATGCATGTTTTTATTATTGGGTTATCAAATCATATAAAATGGAAAATACTTGTACAAATTAGCAAAGTAAGGCCGTTTCCAACAGTCCAAAGATTGAAATCATTATAATATTCAAAACTATTTGTTAACATTACAGCAAATATAATTAAAACATTTATAGCTCCAACATAAATAAGGTCCAGGTCCATCTCGGTCGACAATTAGTCGACCGAGAGCCCACCTGCGCGCAGCG
The DNA here is from genome assembly GCA_963693085.1 of Alisma plantago-aquatica. Taxonomy (NCBI): domain Eukaryota; kingdom Viridiplantae; phylum Streptophyta; class Magnoliopsida; order Alismatales; family Alismataceae; genus Alisma; species Alisma plantago-aquatica. The sequence continues at coordinate 862,433,191 of OY856413.1, forward strand.
TCCAGGTCCACTCTCGGTCGACAAATTGTCGACCGAGACTGGACCTGGACGCTACGTGCAGGTGGGCTCTCGGTCGACTAATTGTTGACCGAGATGGACCTGGAAGCAGCAATGGCGGCGGACGGGAATGAAGGGGAACAAGGAACGAAGGAAGCTCGAACTTACTTGGAAATGGCAGCGAACTTCGTAGAGGAAGAGAAGAACTTCACGGAGAGGCGGCGACCTTCGTGGAAGAGTGGAAGGCGGCGACGGCGAGCTTCACGGCAACGAAGAGCTTCACGGCAACGACAGGCTTCGTGGAGGAGGAGGGGAAGGCGGCGACGACGAGCTTCACGATCCTCTTCGCGGCGACGATGAGATTCACGATCCTCTTGGCAGCGTGGAGAGGTGGCAACGGCTTCACGGAGAAGCAGCAAAGGAGGAATGACAAAGTGAAAAGGGGTTTCGCGGTGCCGCGGGAGAGAGATTAGAAAAGAGAAAAGGGTTTCGCGGGAGGAAAAAGACTAAAATTTTGGCTTTTTGCACTGAGCGAAAAACTGTAGCGTCGGTTAACAAACAAAACCCGACTCTACAGATAAACGGTGCCCGTGTCAGGTTGTTTAATAACAATCAAACGCAAACTCGGTCGACGAATTTGTCGACCGAAAGGACCTCTAGGGTCGGTTAATAGGTAAAACCGACGCTACAAGTGCTAATACGAAGAAATCTGACTCGTTTCGGTCGACAATTTGTCGACCGAGAAGCAGCAAGATTTCTTCGTATTAGCACCACTAGAGTCGGTTTTTTCGTATAACTGACCCTAGAGGTGCTTATACATGTGTGAATAACTAAACTGGATATTGTCGGTCGACAATATTGTCGATCGAGACCCCCTATAAGGTCGGTTATTAGAAAAACGGACCCTAGAGGTGCTTCTAAGAAAGAATTCTGGCTTCATTTGATCGACAAATTTGTCGACCGAATATGTCGGTCGACAAATTTGTCGACCGAATGAAGCCAGATTTCTTTCTTAGAAGCACCTCTAGGGTCGGTTTTTCTAATAACCGACCCTATAAGGGATCTTGATCGACAAATTCGTCGACCGAGGAGCTCTAAAGTGCTTCCACAACCCTAATAATTATGTTATGTGAAACTTTAATATACGGTGATGTCGTATGAAACCCTAATATGGGATAATGTTATGTGAAACCCTTATATGGAATGATGTTTTGTGAAACCCTAATATGGAAATGTTATGTGAAACCTTAATATAGGGTGGTGTTGTGTAAAAACCCTAATATGGGATAATGTTATGTGAAATTTCAATATGGGATGATGATATGTGAACCCTAATTGATAAAGATGGGAAACTCTAACCCTAATGAGGGAATAGAGATGTTATTTTTGTATTGCATGATGTTGATATGAAATTGATATGGTTGATATGAAATTGAGATGATTGTGTAACAAATATCCTGAATACCTTGGTCAGATGACCTAAAGGTAATAGTTACCTGATAAGTGATAACCATGTTTAGTGATGAACTAAGGGTTTGAATACCCAGAATCAGCAAATGTGATGATGGTGGTATTGAGGGATGTGAATTCCCAACAATGAGACAAAAGATTGAGATCCCAATGCTTTATAACGTTTTGAAAAGTACTAAACTCTATTCAAAAATTCAGTCGGTCGACTATTTGTCGAACGAAAGAGCTCTAGGGTCGGTTATAAGGAAAAAAACCGACCCTAACATCATCCTCGGTCGAAAATATTGTCGACCGAATTTGTCTCGGTCGATAATATTTTCGACCGAGATTAACCCTGTTTCAATGTTTTAAATTAAGTACCAAGTGTGTGTGTATGAGATTAACCAAGTGATGCTTTGTCAAATTTAGCCATAATTTATTTTTCAATCATTTGAAATAACAATATTCTTATATAACATGTATATGTCCAAATGAAGCCATGGAAAACACTTTTATTCATAACAATTTAATGCCCATACACTTTATAAGATGAAACATGACATACTTGCTTTATAAAAAGATATACATTACATCATTACAAAGATATCTCATAATCTCACTGGAAAGACCAAAGGATTACATCAATGTCTGGGTCTTTTCCAAGAAAGGGCTCAGCTCCATAATATTTGACCAGTGTCTGCCACTCCAAGGCACCTGTCATGGTTAAGGCATAAGCCTTCAAGAAGGTGGGAACACGATCAAAGCGAAAGTTGGCAGCAATGTCTTGAAGTTGAATTGGGGAAAACTGAGTATGTGTGAGATCAGGAGATGGTGGAGGTGGAGTTTGATAGTAGTTGTAGGAAGGATTGTAGGGATTTATCATGCCAGGATTAAGGGAATAGGGATAATGATAAGGTTGGTTAGGAGAGAGAGCTTGCATCCTTTGGTTTAAATAAGTCATGCCATGGTGATTATAATCCAATTGCCTACTTAGGTGATATTGGGAGCCAGCAATGTATGTCAAGGTATTTGTAATAGGATCATGGGGTAGGTTGGTAGGAGGAGGTGGTGGAGGTATGTCTTGGGTGGATGTCTCCCCTTCAGTCCTAGCCCTTTTGTGGCCAAAGTCAATTCCCATCTTTTCCACCGTATTTTTACTTATTTTTTGGGGTTTTCTATCCCATGTGTAACCTAAGTCATCCTCAATATTCTTCTTAAGAAAATATTGAGTGATTTGGCATACAAAGTCAGCATATGGTGGATTGCCAGAAAACTCAAACATATTCTTAATGATGATACGAATAAAGTTTATGGGAATACTTTTGAGAATGGCATAGATAAGGTACATACGAAAGGTGGGTACTTCAGATTTGTTTGCTCTAGGATGGATATTGGTGGCAACAATGAGATTTATGATCCTAGCTTCAGGTTTTAAATTTATGGCATAATAGGTACCCCTATCTTCATGACAAGTCGTATTTGATTGAAAGATGGCTCTTTTGACATCACTAAGGCTAATTGTAGTGTTATCTTGGGAGAGTTTGTTGAGTGGAGTTCCTCTAGTGAGATCAATAAAAATTTTATATTCTTCTATATCTATGTTAAGCATATCAAGAATACATTCCTCAGTAAAATGGAATCCATACCCACCAACCATAGAGGAGAAGGAAATCATGTTCAGGATGTTCGGCTAAATTGGCATATAATTCATTAACTAGTTTGGAGGAGTAGGATTGGAAGGAGGGATTTAGAAAATCAGTCAAATGTTGCACCTCGAAAAGTTCCTCCAAATCGACAATGCTTTGGAAGTCCATGACGTCGACTGGCCGTCGTGGAAGAGGAGTTTTTGAGAAGAGCCTGAGGTAGCGGTCGACTGCAGCTTGGTCGATGAAAGGGACGTCGTTGATGACCGGCAGCGGTGCAAGGCCCGTCTTTCCTTTCCTACCTGCAACTTGCTTCTTTCCGCGCGTAGATGATGAAGCCATTTCGTTGCTTTGAAATGGAGAAATAGCAAGCAAGAATTGGATGTAGAGAAGCTGAAGATTTTCACAAGAATACACTAGAGAGGAGCTAGAGAAGTGAGAATGTGAAGGTGTGAAGAAATGGATCGTTTTGGGTGCTATTTATAGCAAAACAGAGCTAATTTCAGTCGACAATTTGTCGACCGACGGCCGCAACGGTCGTCTATCGGTCGGCCAACGGTCGATCGAAAAAATAGCCGTTACGACGATCAACGGTCGTATTTATAGCCGTTAACGGTTGAAATTCTAGCCGTTACGACGATTGATTTTTTTAGTCGTTACGACGGTTGATTTTTTTAGCCATTTTGACGGTTGGTTTTTCTAGTCGTTCCTCGGTCGACAAATTCGTCGACCGATATGTTTCGGTCGACAATATTGCCGACCGAATGGACTTCTAAGGTCGGTTATTAAGAAAATACCGACCCTAAAAGTTGCTTATACACATGAAAACTGACTCTTTATCGGTTGACAAATTTGTCGACCGAAAATGCTCTAAGGTCGGTTATAAGTGCAAATCCGACGCTAGAGGTGCTTATACATGCGTGAACTATCTGGATCTAGAATAGATATCGGTCGACGAATTTGTCGATCGAGAAAGAGCCAAATTTCCTTCGCATAAGTACCTCTAGGGTCGGTTTTAAGGAAAAAACCGACCTTAGAGTTACTTATCGGTCGACGAATTTGTCGACCAAGTGAATCGGTCGAAATATTGGTCGACCGAGGAAGGCTCTAAGGTCGGTTATAAGTGCAAATCCGACGCTAGATGTGCTTATACATGCGTGAACTATCTGGATCCAGAATAGATATCGGTCGACGAATTTGTCGACCGAGGAGGCCTTTAAGGTCGGTTTTGTAGGAATAACCGACCTTAAAGGTGCTGAACCGAGGAGGACTGTAAGGTCAGTTATAAAGAAAAAATCGACCATATAGGTGCTTGTATACGTGAAATTTAGCTCTTATTTGGTCGACGAATTTGTCGACCGAGGATCCCTGTAGGGTCGGTTATAATGTAGAACCGACCCTATAGATCGAGGCCGGAAGCCAAAACCAAGGAAAGTTTTTGTCGCCGGAAAAATTGTCTATAAGGTCGCTTATTTTAGAAAAACCGACCCTATAGAGATGTACTACAAGGTCGGTTATTTTTAAAACAACGACTCAAAAGGTCTTAAGTGGTGCCCGCATTTTTTATAGACATATAAGGTCGGTTATTTGGAAAACCAACCCTATAGAGATACACTACAAGGTCGGTTATTTTAAGAAAAGCGACCCAAGAGGTCTTAAGTGGTGCCCGCGTTTTTTATATACATATAAGGTCGGTTATTTGGAAAACCGACCCTATAGAGTTACACTACAAGGTCGGTTTATTTAAAAAAACCGACCTAAAAGGTCTTAAGTGGTGCCCGCGTTTTTTTAGACATATAAAGTCAGTTATTTGGTAAAACCGACCCTACATGTAGTGACGTTATAACCTATTTCTGTACTAGTGATTGTATAAAACATACTCAGGATCGATGTAGCCGATGGTTCCCATAATCTCTGTTGTAATATGAGTTTTCAATTCTTTTTCAAAAATCTTGCATAAGCCAAAGTCCGCAATCTTAGCTTCAAATTTTTTACCAAGAAGAATGTTGCTGGTCTTTACATCCCTATGCACCACGCCCAGCTGACAACCATAGTGAAGATATTCCAGCCCTAAATATAAATATAATAGTACTAGTGATTAAAAATGTGAAATAAGTTACATATGAAATAATCGTTGCACAACTTGAACCTTCTGCAGCTTCTTTTGCAATGCGCAATCGACTCATCCAGCTCAAATGATTATCTGATCCACTAATTGTGCCTACAATGATATGGATGTCACTTCTTTTCAAGTTGTATATCGGCCTATCTGCTTTCTACCTTAACAACAACAATAAAATCTTAATGCTAGTAACTTTCTTCTTAGTGGGTGCTAATTCTGTGAGATAATATAAAATTGAGAGCATTATCTAATCGTGTTCATAAAATTTATATTTCAACCAATTAAATCCAAGATTTGTTTATTGTTTATTAACAATTATACGAGAAAATATGAATCTAGAAAGAATGATCCATTAGTTGAAAAAAATATTATTGCTAACCTTGAAGGTGGTCTTGTAGGCTCCCGTTAGCCATGTATTCATATACCAGCGCTAGATTTTTCATCATAATCATTACAATATCCGAGTAAGGATACCAAACGCCTATGATAAACTCGTGTTAGAAGAATAGCCTGCAATTTAAGATCTGAGCTTCAGGAAATACAATAAGAGCATGAATCTTAGCACATCATTTTGGGATGTAGATAAAACTTGTGAAATGAAAAAAATGCATAACATACTTAAATCTGCTGATATAAGATGTTGTTCTAAGCTATGATCTATTTATTCTTAAATTCTTAACTGTGCATTTAACCCATTGACCCACCGCTATAAACAGAATTGGGTGCTTTTATGGCAGATATTCTACGGAACACGCCGGGAACAATATCTCTGAACATCAGATTTGTACTTATGGAAAACATATTTTAAAGTAAAACTATAATAACATGACAAAAAAAATTTATGTGGCTTATGTTCTGACATGTGTTAACTATCACTATTATGTAGTGTAACTAGGAGACCGTTTGACTCATCGTTCTGGGCTACACATCCTACATCAATGTGACGAGGTTAGACATCAACTTCCTCTTTTAGTTATTTATATTACCTCACTTTTATGTATGATCAACATTGTATATGAAGTGACACATTACGTACAAACTTTTTATGTTACCCACACCTTGCGTAAATAGATATAAGAGCAAGCAGATCGTATATTATACAATTTTGACTATATATTTCATGAGTACGGTGTAATTGAACAAAGTTGTTCTTGCCTCATTTTGGAATTCTTTTGGCCCTTGAGAAGATGAATTAGAGAGCAATTTGACTGCAACCTCGACATTGTTGTCTAGAACGCCATAGTAAACATGCCCTAATCCTCCACTACCTATTTCCTTCTTAAAATTCTTAGTGATCCGAGCCAGATATGCATAGGTGAATTGTCTGTTCTCACTAAGCAATGGTGGCATGCCCATAGACATATTTGTATCATTCTTTTCCGCCGCAGGGTAATTCTCAAGTTGTGGCTCTATTGGTCTACCTTTAAGGATAGAGAAAATTGTTAAAAACATGAATGCTCGAAATTCAAAAAAACTTATATCTTTAAATGTCACATTCACCTTTTTGATTAATCTTTTTCCTACATACTATAAAAGATACAATGAGAACACCTCCAAGTAGAAGAAAACCAACAATGGGTGCTACCACAACTACCATTTTTTTTTTTACTTTTCCTCTTGTTTGAAGAAGATGTTCAGCCACTGCTGAAGTCCGTTTCCACTCTGTTTAATGAAAACATAACAGAAAAAAAAATAATGTTCATTCAGGGAAATAAAACTAGTAGGAAACTTGTGTATCAATTCAAGAATATCCAGCATAAACATACTTCAGTAATAATGTCCCTGCTGTTGACCGGTCTAGGAGAGACTTGGGAACTGGTCCAACTAATTGGTTTCCTGTCAAATCCCTGGAAATTTGATATCAAATGAAATAGATGGTTACGTTGTATTTACTTTGTTCTTTGATTTCATTGTTGTATTGTCAACGCTTACAAGAACTCCAGTTTCGTAAGGCTTGCTAAAAATGACGGTATTCCTCCGGTCAAGCTATTTTTGGATAGATCCCTAATACATTGATAAAACAGACGGTAAGTCCTAGAAAGTTGTCGAAATATATGATTGCCTAATAAAATGGCAGTTGTTCGGTAATTTGGCTTGGAAATAAATGAGTACTTGTTGAGAAACGTATCCATAACTAGGCAATACTATATACAATAGGAAGAAAATTTACAACAAGATAATATTGACTATAATAGAATAGTAAAAATGGGAAAGCTTTCATAAAATTTTTGTCTAATCAATGTATCGGAATTGATCATATTGTTTTGGTGCATTAATGTTGTTGTCAACATAATGCAAAAGATTTAGTTGTCCCTAGTCCCGGTACAACAACAAAGTGCCAGTCATGTTTCCTGGTGAGTGTAAACTTGTTTTTCAACCTGAATGTCCGATGAAGAAAACTATCACCGGAGACTTCATGAATAGTGGTAATAGTGGTAGAGGAGAATCATCGTATGGAGGACTAAGTTAGATGAGTTGTAAAAAAAATTGACACCTAATGGCCAAGTTGCTTTCTCTGAGTTAAAGTTACTTATTGAGTGAATATATAATATTTCATAATGGGTACCATCTGAGAAATTGGAAAATCTGACTAGATTATTAATATTGAAACCTTATTAAGCATTTGACACTACAAGTATGAGCCAAACATCAACCTAAATTATAGTGACACAATTGTTAATGTATTGCCTAAATAAATCTAAAGAGGAACCAAACTATAATTAAATAACTTAAACTTACTTTTTAGACCCTTCAACTATTTTATAACTCAAGGGGTCACAATAAAGTACAATGCAGATATCTGATTGCAAGTGCGAGATACATCCATTGTTCTTAGACAATAGATACAAGCAACATGATTATTCATAATTTGTACGTGTAACATAATGCAAAACAAAACAAACTATAATACCTTAAACCAACCGTTGGTATTAGTTCAAACATGGGATACGATCTGATGAGAAAGGTACAAATATAAGTCGTACAATGTGACAAGTACAATATAATAATATATCAGCATTCAGTACTAATTCATGTCTCTACTACTTCTGAAGACACAATCAATGGGTTTTTTCCTACACAAAATTGATATGTATTCTGTAATTTAATAGTACACTGAAGTAAAAAACAATAACCAATTATAACCAAAGATTATCGTGGAGAGACAACCAATTATAACCAACAACTTTTTATTTTTTTTGGTCAATAAAAAGTTTCTTTTTAATTACTCAACAAACACCAAGAATGTCGTTGTTTGAGTTCTTTTTACCTACTGCACGACCATGCTAGTTGTATGTGTCAGCTTTTAGGTAAAGAGACAAGCAAGAGCATATTCCTTGCATTAGAACACTTTTGACGGTCAATGTTAGGAGTATGCTTCTTGTCTGCAGGACAGAGGTTGCAAGAAACAAATGTGCGTAATAGTCAAGCTATGTACTCCTCAAAATATGAGTTCTCAAAATAAAAATGGATCGTGTCATGTATCTCCAAGACTCCCGAGAATACCAAATGCAATTAAAAAGACACTTGAACGAAGAGTTTCAATGCACAGAAAGTCCGTTTATAATAATATAAACATTAGCAAGAATGCTACTTGCACTATCAAATTACACGACTACCAAACTGTTATTCTCTTCCCATCGGGGGATGGGGGATTCAGCCCAGGAAGCCCCTCCGTCTAGATCTGCACTAGAAGCATAGAATCATACAATGAAGCCTAAAAATGTTGAAGTGAAGATGAGAATAGAAGTTTGTAGGAAATACAAGATTTTTTTTTTCTTCTAAAAATATTTCCCTCACGTGATGTGAGGGTCACACACATGTGAAAAGCACATGCAGATGTTAGTTTTTTATTTTTCAGAAGTTTGTGTAGGGGGAAAGTGGTTTTGGAAGGGTGATGTGGTAGGATGTGATAGATAATTTTGGAGACAGAGGGAGTGAAGTTATTGATGGCCGGAGAGAAGAACGAGTGAGAGAGGAAGAAAGAGATTGCGAGAGAGTGACTGGATCCTTCCTTGTATGGGTGAGAGAAAAAAAAGAGAGGAAAGATGAGGGAAGTGAATATTTTGTGAGAAGGAAAGAACAAGGGGTATAGAGGGAATTGAGGAGGAAAATAATTGAAAAGGATGAGGAAAGTAACGAGGATAGCTATAGAAAGTGAGAAGGGGAGTAATGAGTAAAGAGGAGGGAAATGAGGGAAGTAACGTGGAGAAAGAAGATAAGTGAGGAGGGAGTAATTGGAAAAGAGGAGAAAAGTTATGAAAAAGAAGAGGGAAGTAACATGGAAAGTTTGTATCAAAACGAGGAGGGAAGCGATGGAAGAAAGGAGGGAGGTAATGTGACGAGAGAACATTAGGAAGGAGGTATCTAACAGAAAAGGAGGAAAGCGAGGAGGAAAGTAATGATAAAACAAAGAGTGGATGCAAATCGATCAAAAGTAGTCGTTAACTCAACATAAGTCAGTGCAAATGTACATAAACTATGTGCATATTTACTGTTAGTAGGTGTGTATTCACTATTCGTGGGTGCATTTACATTAATGTGTTGATTTAACTTTAATTGGCACAAATACACATAAGATGCATGCATATTGTCCATTAATATGCACATATTCCATATTAATTGGCACATGTTCACCATTACTAGGTGTATATTCACCATAATTAGCCATATATTTACCCCATTAATAGGTGTTTTGATGTGCACATTTCATATCATATTTCTATCTTATTTGTCATGCATTTTTCATGCATTCAGACTCATTTTTCATTCATATTCATGTTGATTTTTATGCATTCGAGGTATACTTACTCTTCGTTGTTTGTTGATGCACAGGTACTCAATTTCTTTATATTTTGAGAAGAAAATGCCCCCAAATAAATATATGTTGGGCATTTCCCCTTAGAGTCATGTAGTTGGAGTTGAATATTAAAGGAACATCAGGATTTACAGCGTGTAACACAGTTACACACGCCGCAAGGCCTCATCTGATAAAATTCTCAAAGGCAGACACATGTCGTGTTGCCCAGAAACACGACGTAGGACACTCTTGGAGAATTTCGATCATGATTTAGAATTATGACGTGTTGCCAAATCACACACCGTAAGGCCTTAATAGATAAAACTCTCAAAGGCAGACACACAACGTGTTGCCCAAAAACACAACGTAAGGCACTCTTGGTGAATTTTGGTCAGAACTTAGAATTACGGCATGTCGCCAAACTACACATCATATGTATGGGTCTCTCGAGCTGTTGCTGAGATGCACTTATCCACACGACGTGTGGACCAATCTATGTGTTGTAAGTAGATCAATTTTTTGTAGAATTTGAAATTGAACATTTCGTTTGGGCAAATACGACTCTCCCTCCCTTGGGATAGTTATCACGGATCATTTGGAGTGTTTTTGCACCAGAGAATAGAGAAGAGCTGAGGAGGGAGAATTTGGAGAAGACAAGGCAGTTATTCGAGAGAAGACCTCTTTTCCTCTCCATTCTTCTTCATCGTTGCAGCTGGAGATTCCGTGTTTGACTTCAACCTACTCGAGAGAGAAGGTTGATGGAGAGGAGATTTTCAAAGATGAAACTCCATCTACATGCTAGAATTTCTCCTTGTTCCTTCTTTCATTTCGAATCCTCTAGATGTACCTAAGTTTCTATCATGAAAAATTGCAGATTTCCATCTTATTACTTGTGTTTCATAGCCATGAGTGAGTAGAACTGAATTCTTAGGCATGAGAGAGTAACTCCCATGTCATGACATGTATGGAACATGATAATTTGTTCTAAATATTAAATGCTTGTATTTCTACCTTTCAGTATCGGTTCTTACTTCATGCATGTATGGTTGACCACTATGTATGCATGTTTTATGCTTTCTTGCTTAATTTGAGAAGATAGGTAGGAGATTAAGGAGTTACTCTCTCGACAACTCCTCCTTTACCAAGAGTGTGGAAATTATGGAGTTGAGGAGTAGGTTTGTGATCCAAAATGAAATATATACACGAGAGTGATATATTGAGTTAGGATCGTTGTACTTACATAGATAGGTGAAGTATAACATACAACTCTCCTTTGCAAGTGTTTGGTGTGCCTAAATTTGTGTTCCTAAGTCATGTTATGATGTGCTAGTGAAATCCTAAGTGCAAGATTGTTTTAAATCTAAAATCAAACCTCATCAAAAAATCCATTTACTATTTTAGTCTAATTCTGAATTTTAGTTTAATCAACAAAATCACTCTTTAAAAAAGGTCTAGATTGTTGAAACTTAGCACTATTGCATTTAATTAGTTACTAAAGCTCCTTGTGTTTGATCTCGACTACAACTACTCCTGTATACTTGCGGGAATTGGCTGGTTGAGTAAAAGATCATTTATATGATTGAAACTTGTTAGTGTAACAACCAACAAGTTTTTGGCACCGTCGCCGGGGAGCTATGGTTAATCTAATTAGAGTAAAAAGTGCTAATTAGTATTCGAGACTAGATCATCATTTTCATTTTCAAATTTTCATGTACTTTTTAGTTCTATTCTCAATATCTCTTCTTTTTAGGTTGTATGCGTCGTTCGAAGAGGTGTCTTCAACCATTTGTGTTTCTAGATCCTGAGATTGTACGCACTCTTGCTAGTTTGAGGAGAGCAAGAAGAGAAGAGCAACCACTGCTAGAGGGTATTCCACCGTCATCACCACCACCATCTTCTTCATCTTTTGAAGAAGCCACACAAGAAGATCTAACCATGGAGGACAACCATCCTTTGAAGGACTTCGCCATGTCGGCTGCCACAAATATTTGTGGAGCCATTGATCTACCTGCAATAGAGGCAAACAACTTTTGTATTAGTCCTTCTATGATGCAAATGATCCAGCAAACCCATTTTGTGGGTACCGCCACTGAAGATCCAAATCTTCATGTAGCTGAATTGCTGGAGTACATGAACACCTTCAAGATCAATGGTGTATCTATTGATGGAATAAAGCTATTGCTATTTCCCTTCACCTTGAGAGATAGAGCCAAGGCGTGGCTCTTATCTCTTTCCAAGAAGTCCATCAAGAGCTGGGACCAACTATTAAATGCTTTCCTTGCAAATTAGTTTCCTCCAAGCAAGACAGTTCAATTGAGAAGCCAGCTCACAAACTTTTCTCAGTTAGATGGAGAAACTTTGTATGACACATGGGAGAGGTTCAAGGACTTGCAATGCCTTTTCCCTCACCATGGATTGACTAATTGGCTGCTACTTCAAACATTTTACAATGGATTGTTCTACAACACTCGCATGACAGTGGATGCCACTGCTAAAGGAGCCTTAATGAATAAGTCGTATACTGAGGCTTATGATATCATCGAAGATATAGCACTCAACCATTGACAATGGGGGTCAGACAGTAAAGCACAACCATCTTCTACACCGAGTTCTTCAACCATGAAGAAAATAGGAAAGCATAGTGTTGATGCAATTGACCTAATTGCAGCTAAGCTTGATGTCCTCACACAAAAGTTTGAGAAGATGACTACAATGCAGATCTAAGTAGCCGAGGTAATTTGTGAAGCTTGTGGACTTGTTGGACATACTTCTTGTACTTGTTTTGCTCCTAATATGAATGAGGAGAACCAAGAACAAGTCAATGTCGCTGGGATACATGGGAACAAATAGCAATACAACCCCTACTCCAACACATACATTCTGGGATGGAGAGATCATCCTAATTTCTCTTATCGGAACACAAGCAATGCTCAAAACTTTCAAAAAGGACAGTAGCAACCGCAACAACAACAACTGTTCAACCGGCAAGAAAATGGGAATTTTCTAGGCTTCAACAACAATAGGGGTTATCAACAACAACAACAACCCCAGAAATCTTCTTTGCAGATTATGATGGAACAATTCATCTCCACTCCAGCGTAGCAAAATGAAGAGTTCCAGAGCAATGACAAATTGTTGAAAGATGCAGTTGCTCAACTCTCTACAAATGTGGATGACATTTCCACTCATACAAGGATGTTAGAAAACCAAATTTCCCAGAAAGCTTTGGGGAAGCAAAAAAAACACATTGTTTGGTTCTCTTCCTAGCCAACCGGAGGTGAATCCAAGAGGGAAAGTAAATGCCATCACCTTGAGGAGTGGAGCTGAAATTCAAAGACCTTCTCCACCCAAGGAGAAGAGTGTTGAGGTTGCTTATGAAGAGAAGATTGACACCCCCGTTGATGACAAAGAAAAAGGTACAACTGAGGTACCACCTTCTTACAAAGCAAGTGCACCATTTCCATAAAGAATTGCAAATAAGAAGGAGGATTCAAAGTTTAGAAAATTCATGGAGATCCTAAACAAACTCGATGTCATCCTTCTGTTGGCTGAAGTCATAGTTGAGATGATGTCATTTGCCAAGTTTCTAAAGGACATCCTCACCACGAAGAGGAGGATAGACCAAGTTACATGCTTTTTGAGAGAATGAGTTTAATCATTCAAAACAGACTTCCCGCGAAGCTAGATGACTTGGGAGGATTCACTCTACCTTGCAAGATTAGCAACACCACGTTTGATAAAGGTCTTATTGACCTTGGAGCTAGCATTAGTCTCATTCCATCTACTTTGTGGCAGGAACTAGATCTTGGAGATTTGAAGCCTACAAAGATGGCCATCCAGCTGGCCGATCACTCAGTCAAATATCCCAAAGGTATTGTGGAGGATTTACCGGTGCAAATCTGTAAATTCTACATTCCTTCTGATTTTGTTGTGTTAGACATGCTTGAAGTTCCTTCCAATCCCATTCACTTTGGGAGACCCTTCTTGAGGACTGCCGGATACCTTATTGATGCCTGGGAAGGAAAGCTTACACTCCGGGTTGGTGAAGAAGTCATGGAGTTTTCTGTGTTTAATGTCATGAAGGCACCTTCACAAGTGGAAGAGCTTTGTTTTATTGATTCTATTGACTCTATTGTGGAGGAAGACCATGGTGATGCTGATTTGATAATTAACTATTGTGATCATGATGAAACTACCAATGATAACTCTGAAAAATCTGTAGAATTTTATTTTGCTCAACCAAATGCTAATAAAGATACTTCACTTGTTAATGATAAAGCCAAAGAAAACACAACTGGGGGAAAGGTAGAACTCAAAGCCCTTCTACCAGGGCTGAGGTATGCATTTTTTGACCCCGATTCTACTTTTCCAGTCATAATCAATGATGAGTTAACTAATGAACAAGAAAATAAATTGCCTACTGAATTACGTTTATATAAAGATGTCATTGGTTACACTATTGATGATTTAAAGGGCATCCACCCTTCCTTTTACATGCATAGAATAAACATGGAGGATGATGCTAAACCTACTGTTGAACCACCTAGATGTTTAAATCAAAACATGCTTGAAGTGGTTAAAAAGGAAATTTTTAAGTTGAAAGATGTTGGTATCATTTATCCTATAAGCAACAGCCCCTGGGTTAGTGCCATTCATGTGGTACCTAAAAAGGGGGGGGGTGCAACTATCATTAAAGCAGATAATGATGTCTTAATACAAACACGTATAGTCACAGGTTGGCATATGTGTATTGATTACTAGAGCTTGAATAATGTAACTCACAATGATCATTTTCCCTTGCCTTTTATTGATTTGATTCTTGAGCGACTTGTGAAGCATTCTTACTTTTGCTACTTAGATGGGAATTTCAGGTTTTTCCATATTCCAATATACCCTCCCGACTAAGAGAAAAATACATTTACATGCACCTATGGGACATATGTTTACCGTCGCATGCCCTTCGGTCTTCGCAACGCCCCAACAACATTTCAGCGTTGCATGATGGCTATTTTATGCAATTTCATTGAAAAAATAATGGAAATATTCATGGATGTTTTAGTGTTTATGGAGATTCCTTTTATCATTGTTTGTGCAATTTGTCTAAAGTCTTAGCCCGTTGCAAAAAGGTTAACCTAGTATTAAACTAGGAGAAGTGTCATTTCATGATACAATCCGGTGTAGTACTAGGCCAAATTGTTTCTAATAAGGGTATTGAAGTTGACATGGCCAAATTGGAAGCTATTGAGAAGATGTCTACTCCTTCTTCAGTCAAGGACATATGTATTTTCCTTGGACATGTAGGGTTCTATAGGAGATTCATTAAAGATTTCTCCAAGATTGCAAAACCATTGTGTTCCTTGCTTGCAAAAGAAGTCGAGTTCATATTTGATGATGACTGCCATACAACCTTCAACAAGCTCAAAGAATCTCTTATCTCAGCCCCAATTATCCAACCACCAGATGGGAGTGCTCCATTCGAATTAATGTGTGATGCGAGTGACTATGCAGTAGGAGCAGTTCTTGGATAGTGGAAGGATAAGAAGCTTCATGCCACACACTATGTAAGTAAGACCTTAGATGAGGCACAAATCAACTATTCAACCACAGAGAAAGAGATACTTGCAATAGTGTATGCTTTTTACAAGTTCAGATAGTATTTCGTAGGATCCAAAGTAATTGTGTATAGAAATCATGCTTTAATAAAGTATTTGCTGTCACGGAACCGAAATCCCAGTCCCATGAACCAAACAAATATCAAAGATGACATGCGGAAGCGTAAAGCTCAACACACATGAACAGATAACAAGATAAAGGCACCAACATAATCTCAACAATCAACAAGATATATCAAGCAACATTATATTACACGATTTGAATTACATATTCAAGAGTCACTTTATACAAGTCTACTCATGTATACTATGTATGGATCTTACAACAAGTACACCTAGCATAGCTCACCAAGCCCATCCTCTTTTTAGCCATCTCTGAACCTAAAAACAACATACGAGAAATGGGTCAACACACGAGGTGTTGAGTATGGGGTAGAAAGATACATATATGTATAAGCTTTGCATAATTTTGAAACAATTTCAAGACTAAACGAACAAGAATAAATATGTGAATTGTTTAACAAATGTGAAACCATATTTTATGTCATTTCACTCCATTATATCAACAATATCAAGCATGTTTAAGGCCTTTGACCATCTTCCCGTCGGAAGGGTCCGTAAGGGTGCTCAAGCTTAGCTAACCCTTTTATACGAGAGGGACCTCAAGGACGTAACCAAGAGTTAACCCTTTATCAACAATATTATAATGGAGTTATATATATATATATATATGTTCAAGTTATAAAACTGACGAAGCAAACATCGAGTAAGACATAGCAATACTACATGGAAATATTTGAGCAAGTAAACAAACAAGCATACAATATATGCCTTTTCAAGCAAGAAAGTGATAGTCATATAACTAGATAAGGCCCATACCTGATTCATAGATTCATAACCTAACATATCCTTCACCTTCTAGCCACATGCCAAACCTGATTAACAACAAGATTACATATATGCATTAGATTCTCATCATTACCCTAATTAGGTGCATTTTAGGGTTTTGGCCAAGGTGGCTTCCAAGTTTCTTATTGGTTCATTATATGATATTGTGCTGATCTAGAGGTCATCATGATGGTGTTGTTCAAGTTTCATGCCATTATGACGTTCCATGCTCTTTCTATAATCATAACAAGTTTTAAGGCATTCACATGCATTCTAGGGTCAAACGACTCACAATAGAGTAATCAAGGTCAAAGATCATCAATGAATAAGAACCAAGCATAAGGGATGGTTTAGATCAGCAACATAAGGTCATAAGAAACATATAACAAGATTAGGTGGTTGTCCATTAGCAACAAGATTAGCAATTTGGGGTAACGTTCATCATTAAAGTCCAAACTAAGCAGATATGTACAAAAAGGGTCATGATGAACAATAGGGAGAGTAGGACCTTCATTTAGTTCAAGTATATATCACAAGTACTGATTTAAGGATCGGGGTAGATTGAGCATCAAGATCCAATCATTAATCATAAACATGTGTTAAGCATATTCAAAGTAGTCAAAGGTTACATCTTTAGCAATATAAGGAAACTAGAAGAAGATTCAGGGTCCGGAAATAAGCTCATGTTGTAGGTCTTTTTGAGAGGATCAGTTTGATATATAACTTTGCTATATTTGGCCTTAAAATGAGGAAGTTATGATTTTTGTAAATTCTATATCGAAACTATATGGATTTTAGATTGGGTGTTACCTTCATATTTATTGATTAACTCCAGACGTGGATGGGCAATCCAATGGTACCTAAATACCACGACCCAAGTGCCTATGCGCTGGGTTCTCCCTGGATGTGTGGCCTCATTTGATTCACCAGTGTCCCTACACAGCTTTGCCCAACCACTCGTCACCAAACTTGACCTCTCCCTTGCGGTGTCACATGCCTCTCGCCACCACTGAGCTCCAATGTCGGGCGCTCACACCCGAGCCTGCGCGCTCCAGACTGATGGCATCAGAGCAGTGCGTCGGCCAACCATGGCGCCAGTGCACCAGATCTCCCAACTCAAGGGAGATGGTCAGTTGGCCGCCAAACACTGGCCTCATGGATGCTCCGTTCACATGGTAGTAGTCGGTTCCTAGTTGGTCCTTTACGCACACACTCGCCATGATCCTCTGTTCCGAGGACCAGAACAGGGGAGGAACAGGGTACTCCCACCCAACTTCTTTAGCACCGTAGGGACTGCAGTAGGCGGACAGGGTCGGAGGGATGGTGGACTAAGGCACCTTAGCCGCCCAAGCTCTCGTGTACCCGCCACCGTTGAGGGTGTACCAGCCGCCGCTGCTATTTACCAGGCTAGCATCGGACTCAAACCGCAGAAGGCATAGCCGCTGAGGGGTTAGGGGAAAAACGGCTCAAGAGTGGAGGAGGAAATGAAGAACAAGAACTATGGTTATATGGTGGTGGGTTATATAAGACATCATAAATGCTAGGGTTTAGATCCCAGCAATCCTGAGCATCCTTACGTTGTCCGTTTTGGAAAGGAAGGAGGACGGCAGTTGCTTACCTTCAATGCTTTCCCAAAGGAGAAAGGGGGTGGGGGCGCGTAAGGGCATTGCATCGGCTGGGCCCATGGATAGACCGGCCCAACAAGCAAGCGAGGATACATAAGCACTTAAAATCAAAGTAAATCAAAGCACCTTCAAGCTTTCATAACTCATGCTACAAAGGTCTAATCGGGTTGATTTTTGTTCTGTTGTATTCATAATTGAATCCACTACAACGTGGTGCATATTAGAAAGACAAAAGATCATGGTGTTGATATTAGATACAAGAAGGTGACATGGTATAGCGAGATACTTAGTTAAAAGTACAAATTAAAGTCGCACATTTCAAAATTGATCATGGTAGTCGCCAAATTGGAACAACTATCCAATTATGAAATTAATATAAAAATGAGTAAGAGAGCCACTTGATGAGAGAGGAGTAAAATATAGGAGAGACAAAATCGAGGTTGTCACATCCTTCCCCCCTTATAAGGAATTTCTTCCTCGAAATTCATCCATGATTAAAGTTAAGAGTCAAGTTAGGACCCATCGGATCTGGTCATTCAACCATGGTTATCAAGGCATTTCACATGATGCATGCACACTAGGTTATCCCCATCAAGGGTGTACTCATCTCGACTATATGCATATTACTTATGGTTCCATCATACTGTGACATCATCATGGCATTAGGGTTTACGCATCCCTTAGTATCTCTGGATTAGTTTTTTTTTCTTCCTTTGGGTATGAGATTAGGAATGATACCACTGATTATTCAAGCTAAGATTTCTAGGCATCCTCGATCAAATCCATGATTTAAAAGTTACATCTTTTATATATAGTATGATTTCATGTTAGGTCTAGCGCATGAGAGGGGCTTCTCATGCATATTCAAGTTTTTAAACGTAAGTGAGAAATTTTTCATACATCATGATTTACCTTGAGAAGCAACAATATTATCGCTATCGAGTGTTCATAGTCATCTCCTTTGTATCTCAAAGGAGCTCCATAACCTCTGGCCACTCAATCTAAGACATATATGTGTCCAACAAAACATGTTAACCACAAAATTCTACCTGTAACACAAATTTCTACCTATCTTCCGAGAATTAAGGGTAACCACTAGATTCCTTTATATGTAATCACTAACCTGACTATGAGGCTCATCATGGATATCAAAGATCGTTTTCATCATCTTAGGGTCTTGGGACATTTCCCTCACCTATAGCAAGCATCAAACTTTCAATTTCCTCTTTCTCTAGGGTTAGATATTTTCATAAGAAATCTAGGGTTCAACATTTTCAAGGAAACCACACGTTAGGTCACTCAACTCATATACTTAGAAGTATTCTAGCTAGGGACTCATCATCAAGTATTTCATCATTCATAATTTTCAACATTTCAAATATTTTGGAGTTTAGGTACTCTAACCTTTTCCCGATACGGGTCAACTCATATCAACATGTCACCCTACTCATATATCCCATGCTAGAGGTCTTCCTTTGTAAAGAGATTGAGGCCCGTGTTGGTCTCGAACCATATATCATATCTCCACACATACAAGACTAGGTACAAGCAAGCATGTCCACCCACTAGCTATGTTTAGCACATCAACCAAGTGGTATGTATCATATAAGGTGCTAGGTTTAGCTAGGGTTGCATGGTCCAACTCATTCCATATCGTTAAACCTACTCGACCTTCCTCAAACAACTTGGGTCTTATCAACATCGACATCATCATCAATATCATAATCATCATCTTAGGTTTCTAGGTTATTCAATTGCTTAACCTATTCATGGCTCTAGAGAACTCTAGAGACTATCACTATCATCTAAACTCTCTCATCTAGACTTGATGTTACATCTCTTTCTCCTAGGTTGCATGGAAACTCACTTCCTTTCTGCGTGTGGTAACATTTTTCATATGTACATATAATAATACTTGAAATATGTTTTCTCCAATGTTTAAATAGGAAATGAAAACCACCATACTCCATCCGAATAAAACCAAAACCAAAACGAGTTACCACACTCATGAGGCAGTCTAGTATCATGACACCTAGAGAACTAGCAAGAACATGGTGCACACTTGTGTAGACATCCTAACCACATGTCACGAATCATGTCAAGGGAGGTAATTTACACAAGTCTACACCTAGTTCTAGAACATCTAGGTTCTAACCTAGAGGCTAAGTCAACCTAGTCCACAAAGGACATATTATTAAGTTTCTAGGGTTGATATGTAAGGTGAGTTTAGTTTGTGTTTCATGTGAGCAATGTTTGGTGTAGTTATTGTTCATGCTCTGATACCATCTATCACGGAACTGAAATCCCAGTCCCATGAACCAAACGAATATCAAAGGCGAAATGCGGAAGTATAAAGCTCAACACACATGAACAGATAACAAGATAAAGGCGCCAACATAATCTCAAAAATCAACAAGATATATCAAGCAACATTATATTACACGATTTGAATTACATATTCAAGAGTCACTTTATACAAGTCTTCTCATGTATAATATGTATGGATCTTACAACAAGTACACCTAGCATATCTCACCAAGCCCATCCTCTTTTTAGCCATATCT
The DNA here is from genome assembly GCA_963693085.1 of Alisma plantago-aquatica. Taxonomy (NCBI): domain Eukaryota; kingdom Viridiplantae; phylum Streptophyta; class Magnoliopsida; order Alismatales; family Alismataceae; genus Alisma; species Alisma plantago-aquatica. Next base: position 862,453,889 of record OY856413.1, read on the forward strand.
GAACCTAAAACCAACATACGAGAAATGGGTCAACACACGAGGTGTTGAGTATGGGGCAGAAAGATACATATATGTATAAGCTTTGCATAATTTTGAAAAGATTTCAAGACTAAACGAACAAGAATAAATATGTTAATTGTTTAACAAATGTGAAACCATATCTTATGTCATTTCACTCCATTATATCAACAATATCAAGCATGTTTAAGGCCTTTGACCATCTTCCTGTTGGAAGGGTCTGTAAGGGTGCTCAAGCTTAGCTAACCCTTTTATATGAGAGGGACCTCCAGGATGTAACCAAGAGTTAACCCTTTATCAACAATATTATAATGGAGTTATATATATATTTATATATACGTGTTAAAGTTATAAAATTGATGAAGCAAACATCGAGTCAGACATAGCAATACTACATGGAAATATTTGAGCAAGTAAACAAACAAGCATACAATATATGTCTTTTCAAGCAAGAAAGTGATAGTCATATAACTAGATAAGGCCCATACCTGATTCATAGATTCATAACCTAACATATCCTTCACCATCTAGCCACATGCCAAACCTGATTAACAACAAGATTACATATATGCATTAGATTCTCATCATTACCCTAATTAGGTGCATTTTAGGGTTTTGGCCAAGGTGGGTTCCAAGTTTCTTATTGGTTCATTATATGATATTGTGCTGATCTAGAGGTCATCATGATGGTGTTGTTCAAGTTTCATGCCATTATGACGTTCCATGCTCTTTCTATAATCATAACAAGTTTTAAGGCATTCACATGCATTCTAGGGTCAAACGACTCACAATAGAGTAATCAAGGTCAAAGATCATCAATGAATAAGAACCAAGCATAAGGGATGGTTTAGATCAGCAACATAAGGTCATAAGAAACATATAACAAGATTAGGTGGTTGTCCATTAGCAACAAGATTAGCAATTTGGGGTAACGTTCATCATTAAAGTCCAAACTAAGCACATATGTACAAAAAGGGTCATGATGAACAATAGGGAGAGTAGGACCTTCATTTAGTTCAAGTATATATCACAAGTACTGATTTAAGGATCGGGGTAGATTGAGCATCAAGATCCAATCATTAATCATAAACATGTGTTAAGCATATTCAAAGTAGTCAAAGGTTACATCTTTAGCAAATATAAGGAAACTAGAAGAAGATTTAGGATCTGGAAATAAGCTCATGTTGTAGGTCTTTTCGAGAGGATCAGTTTGATATATAACTTTTCTATATTTGTCCTTAAAATGAGGATGTTATGATTTTTGTAAATTCTACATCGAAACTATATGGATTTCAGATTGGGTGTTACCTTCATATTTATTGATTAACTCCAGTCGTGGATGGGCTATCCAATGGTACCTACACACCACGACCCAAGTGCCTATGCGCTGGGTTCTCCCTGGACGTGTGGCCTCATTTGATTCGCCAGTGTCCCTGCACAGCTTTGCCCGACCGCTCATCACCAAGCTAAACCGCTCCCCTGCGGTGTCACACCTCTTGCCACCGCTGAGCTCCAACGTCGGGCGCTCACACCCGAGTTTGCGTGCTCCAGACTGATGGCATCGGAGCAGTGCATCCGCCAACCATGGCGACGGTGCACCAGATCTCCCAACTCAAGGGAGATGGTCAGTTGGCCGCCCTACACTGGCCTCGTGGATGCTCAGTTCATATGGTAGTAGTCGGTTCCTAGTTGGTCCTTTCCACACACACTCACCATGGTCCTCTGTTCCTAGGACCAGAACAGGGGAGGAACATGGTACTACCGCCCCACTTCTTTAGCACCGTAGGGACTGCAGCAGGTGGACAGGGTTGGAGGGATGGTGGACTAAGGCGCCTTAGCCGCCCAAGCTATTATGTACCCGCCATGGTTGAGGGTGTACCAGCCGCTGCTGCTGTTTACCAGGCTAGCATCGGACTCAAGTGGCAGAAGGCATAGCCGCTGAGGGGTTAGGGGAAAAATGGCTCAAGAGTGGAGGAGGAAAAGAAGAACATGAACTAGGGTTAGATGGGGGCGGGTTATATAAGACATCATGAATGCTAGGGTTTAGATCCCAGCAATCCTGAGCATCCTTACGTTGTCTATTTTGGAAAGGAAGGAGGACGGCGGCTGCTTAACTTCAATGCTTTCCTGAAGGAGAAAGGGGGTGGGGGCGCGTAAGGGCATTGCATCGGCTGGGCCCATGGATAGACCGGCCCAACAAGCAAGAGAGGATACATAAGCACTTAAAATAAAAGTAAATCAAAGCACCTTCAAGCTTTCATAACTCATGCTACAAAGGTTTGATCAGGTTGATTTTTGTTCTGTTGTATTCGTAATTGAATCCACTACAACGTGGTGCATATTAGAAAGACAAAAGATCATGGCGTTGATATTTAAAATTAGATACAAGAAGGTGACATGGTATAGCGAGATACTTAGTTAAAAGTACAAATTAAAGTCGCACATTGCAAAATTGATCATGGTAGGCGCCAAATTGGAACAACTATCCAATTATGAAATTAATATCAAAATGAGTAAGAGAGACACTTGATGAGAGAGGAGTACAATATAGGAGAGAGAAAATTGAGGTTGTCACATTTGCTTAAAAAGAAAGATGCCAAACCTCATCTCATCCGCTGGATATTACTTCTTTAAGAGTTTGACCTTGAGATTCAGGATAAGAAAGGGATAGAGAACAACATTTCTAATCACCTATCTAGATTGACCACAAATGTCAAAAATGCATTGCCTATTGAGGACCAATTTCTGATTGAGAAACTCTACACTTTATCGTCCACACAAGCACCATGGTTTGCAGACATTGCAAACTTTCTTTCTACAGGACAGCTGCCTCCAGACTTGACATACCAATAGAAGAAGAAGTTTTTCCATGATGTATAGTTTTACTACTGGGATGACCCCTTTTTGTTTAAACATGGGAGTGATGGCCTCATCCAGAGGTGTGTTGCTGAAGAGAAGATTGCCACAATCATTTATGAATGCCACGCCTCTCCTTACGGAGGTCACTTTGGAGGAGAGAAGACTGCAACAAAGATTCTCCAGGCCGATTTCTATATGCCAACCTTATTCAAAGATGTCAACCACTTCGTCAAAGCATGTGACAAATGCCAAAGAGCTGGAGGAATATCAAAGCATGATGAAACGCCTCTTAACTCCATCTTGGAGATTGAGGTATTCGATATGGGGAGTCGGTTGTATGGGACCCTTCCCATCTTCCTGTGGTAATCAATACATCTTGGTTGCTTGTGATTATGTTTCTAAATGGGTGGAGGCCATTCCAACCCAAGCACCGGATGCAAAATCTGTAATCAAACTATTCAAAAAAATCATTTTCCCCCGTTTTAGAGTTCTTAGAGTTGTGATTTCTGACGGAAGCACACACTTTGTTGAGAAGCAGTTTAATAATCTTCCATCCAAGTATGGAGTCACTCACAAGATCTCTACACCTTACCATCCTTAAACATCTAGGCAAGTAGAAGTCTCCAACTGACAGTTGAAAAGTATTCTAGAGAAGATTGTGTCCAACTCAAGGAAGGATTTGACTCTGAAGATAGACGATGCATTGTGGGCATACCGGAAAACCTAGAAGACTACCATAGGGACAACTCCATTCAAGCTAGTGTATGGTAAGTCTTGTCATCTTCCATTGAAACTAGAACACCATGCTCTATGGGCTATCAAATTCCTAAACTTTGATATGAAAAAATCTCATGAGAAACATCTATTGCAGCCGCAAGTGTTAGAGGAACTCCGATTAGATGCATATGAGAATGAAAAGATCTACAAGGAAAGAACAAAGTCTTGGCATGACAAGTGAATCCACAGAAAAGATTTCAAAGAAGGAGACCAGGTCTTGCTTTTCAACTCCAGATTGAGGTTATTCCTAGAAATTTGAGATCTAAGTGGTCCAGTCTATTTCTTGTAATGAAGATATTTCCATATGGAACTGTTGAATTGCAAGGAAAAGATGGAATTTTCAAAGTCAATGTGCACCGATGCAAGCTTTATGATGAAGGAGAACTGATTCTAAAATGGGCATCTTCATCCCTCTCTGAAGTCCCATGAGAAGAAAGAAGAGTCTACTTTTAGACTTTAAATGGAAGACCTTTGTGGGAGTTATCCCCACATTTAGATAGTTGTTTTTTTCTCCTTTCTAATGTTTAATTCTTGTCCCAAATAAACTTCATGGTGCAAGTTCTCTGAGATTCGTACAAATTTCATACCCCAAATCTTTGTTGTTTCAGGTACTCAACATAACTCAAGAAGATATCAAAATTTAACAAAAATCTGAAGAAACTATGACAAACACGGCATGTTCATTACTTCCTTATGTTGTGGACTCAGGTAGAAGCTATGAGGTAGAAGAAAACATGACGTGAAATCCACTTTACACGGTGTGTAGTCCTATTTCAAAGTTTATCACTAAAAACAATAGGTTGCTCTCATTACGTCGTGTAGTTGAAATGCATGTCGTGTTTAAACTGCACGACATAATAAAGACATGTTACGTCATGTGAAATATTCAAGATATTGCAAGCTACAACAACTCAACAACACGGCATGGAGGTTACAAACATGGTGTGTGTCATCACCAATGCAACTTAACACCATAACAACACGGTGTGTTCAATTAATCAAAGAAATTCAACAGAATGTCACAGGACTTCAACTTACGGCGTGGTTTCCATTCTTATGGCGTGGCGATTTGATCAAGTTACATCATGTTGGAACTTTCCACATGGTCGTGGTTTTTTAAATTTTGGGTCCTCACGATGGCATTTGAACTAAACCCTACGCCATGAATCTTAACTAACATGGCGTAAGTTGTTGCGAGAAGGGGATTATAAACCCTAGTTTGCAAAGGCTTCTCTCATACTCACGGTGTGTGTGATCTCTCTACCTTCTTCCTTGACTCACGCTACCACTTCCTTCTTCCTCAACTCACACCACCGCTGAACACCTCCACCCCAACCGAGAGCGCCTCCGCTCTGCTCTTGTGCCGCACCTACAGCACCGCCGCTCTGCTCTAGTGTAGTGCTGCCGCTCTACTCGCGTGCAACACCTACAAGCTGCCGCCATCAACAGGTCGACTTTCAAGCCCCTCACCGTCGTCGCACCTCCAACAAAGGACCCCACGACGTGTGCCCTAGCCCTCACGCCGTGAGATCAACACCAAAAGTTGGGAAAACCATTGCTCGTCATGCTGTAAGCTTCCCTCAACGCACGCAGTGACCACAAGGAGGCCACCAACAGCCGACTTAAAAACCACCATTCAACATGTCGTGTAAACTCCAGTTACACAACGTAACCATCATCAAAGCGTCCTTGACTAGCACGGTTCTTTACAGCATGTAAATCCACAGAACACACCGTGTTTTACCTTGTCAAGATAAATTTTCAACATGGGTCACACCAAGCTCACGGCAAAGCACCCACACACTGGAGAATCTTCTTCCTCGGAATAATTCTAGAGCCAATGGCTTTTTGAACTACATGAGGAGGAGGAGGGCATCTACACTCTTCTTCATTCCAGGAGGGTGGCAAGCTCTCGTTTCTTTGATGAGGATGAGATAGATGAGTTGGGCATTGTAGCTGAACTAAAGGAATATCTTAAGCTTCTAGGACTAAATTGCTGCATAGATGGTGTCCCCACCTACCCCAGGCTGGTCTATGAATTCTTGACCTCTTATTCTAGTGATGTAGACCCTAAGAAGACTAGAGAACCCTTTGGCATTATTTCTTTTATATTGATAGACAAACCTTATGGTATGATATTTGAGTGGTTCTATGGTTTACTCAAGATTAATTATTTTCGGTCTATTGGGTATCCTACTGACTTTGATGCAAATGACTTTTGGAGCCAAATTACTGAGGCAACCTCCTTTGACCCTGCATCAACCCATGCATCCAAAATTCACAACCTTATTTTTAAAGTATTGTATAGAGTCATCTCTTTGTGTGTTCTTGGCAGGAAGGAAACTATGGGGGTTGTGGGAAAATTGGATTGTTTCTTGTTATGAGATGCAGTTCATGAGTATGATGTCAACATGGGGTATCAGTTTCTAAAGAAGGTAGAGAAGACTAGGAAGGAGAAGAAGGGTGATATAATGATTGGGGTTATCATCACCAAGCTGGCCAAGGCACTAAAAATTGATCTTTCAAGCATTGAACACTTGGGGAAGACGGTTGAGATTGATTGTGGAGTTCTCAAAGCAGCTACTCTAATTGGGGAGAGGGCCAAAGGTTCTTATTTCTTGTCCGTCCATGGGAAAGAAAAGACCATTACTTTGCCAAATCCCGAGATGGTGACTGTAAAGAAGGAAAATTAGAAGTATTTTGCAACTACTTAGAATGAAGGGTAGCCTTGCTCTAGCAGTGCACTGGGTTCTGTTGGTATGTATGCCCTGAGAGCCAATCATGGGATGATTGGTGGGATACATTAAGATTGATTTGATAAACATCAAAGGCGAGCTTCCAATTCATTCTGGTTCAGTCATATGAGATAGTGATAGAACAGATTGAATGTCTAAAGAATGACAGAACTCAATGACGTATGCTTTTAGGTTAAGGACCTGAACGATGAGATCATACGGATGCTAAGAGTTTGTACATTCTTGTTATGTCCCTAGTCGGATGTCATTGTGGAAGGTAGATAGACAACAATGACACACAAGACTAGATTGTGGTGTTGGTTGATGACAAAATCTCATTAGTCATGATATAGAGATATCAAACCAAACACATAGGTACTTGTTAGAGAACAAGTGTACCGGACAGACCCACCGTGAGTTTGACACATGGAACCATGAGATGGTAGTCACAGTCAGTACTCACAGTGATGGTGGTGAGTGTGATTCTTAGACCTGAAATCACTACACTCAACACATGTCGTTGGGCACACTTTGACATCATCAAACGCAGTCCTGAAACATGGGTTGTTATAAAGGTGATGATTGGGTGGCTTTGACACATGGGGCTTTTGAGGGGTGAGTGATAGATATGGGATTTGTCCCTCCTGAGGGAGTATGATATCCATGGCCACTTGATGAGTAGGATTGAGAAAGGCGTGCATGCATGTGTGAATCAGTATGTGATACTGATGTCATACATATCTCTTCCAGTCTACTCTGAGATCAAGAAAGTGAATGAACGTTGACAGGATGACTGTTCCATGCCTTGAGTTCATTCAGGATATCAGTGACAAAGGAATTATACATTCGCTGTAACACCATTCATGGATTTTAGGATGAAAGTTGTTCTCCAACTTTATACTTTCACTTGGGTAGCACTGATGTGTGACTAGGCACCGCTCTTTGCTTGTGAAGTCATAAGTGTTATGGACTTTCACTGCCAACGTGAAATGGACCTACAGGGTCACACACATAGGATTTAACCTGGAAGAGGAGTTTTGTCCACAAAGCAACGTTTAGATTGATTACTAAAGGAGTTTAGTAGTTCAATTAAACACTCAATCAGTCGATAGCTCAATATCGTATGGTTCAAGGTGTTGGACGCATTGATTGGAGTATCGGATTGATTGAAATCGCAATTGACTGATTTTGCCCAACCTGTGCTCCCAACCGATCGGTTCATGTGATGAACCGGTCGGCTGAGGTTACTGAACCGGTCGGCTGGAGTGTCCAGGCCGATCGGCTCATGCCTAGGTTGAAACGACCGGTTCAAGGGTTGAACCGATCGGCTCAACTGGTGCAACCAACCAGTTGGGAAAAGTCATGTCGGCAAGAATTTTCCTTTGGTTTCAAATTGCCAATTCGATTGGAAATAATATTGGTATTCGATACCAATTGGGAAAGAAACAAAGAAAGTCTTTTTGAGCCGGATTAGTACCATGAACCGATCGGTTCAGGGCACCAACCGATCGGTTGGAGTGCCCCAAACGATCGGCTCAGGTCCAACCGATCGGCTCAATGGCCGAACCGATCGGTTCAGTTGTGAACCGATCATTTCAAGTTGTGAACCGGTTGCTTTTTGTGGAAAATTCTCGAACCCTTCTACTCCTGCATTAGTCCCGCATTGCCCGGGATCGAGAACCTTGTCCCATGACTCTCCTATATATATAGGGGTATTGGGGGCTTCTCAAAGTACAGCTCAGTGCAACCAGTTTCTCTGCAAGTTGTCGTTCTCTCTGGTTTTGGTAACCGTGAGAGAGCCTGAGCAAGTGCTTCCCGCAAAAGGGAGGTGCAGCAAGGGAAGGACAACTGCAGTTGCAACAGGAGGCAGGAGAGCGTGTTGGCGACTAGTACGTCAACAGGAGGGTGCGACTCCTTCCACTTCCTTGTGGGATAAGGAGAGTGGAGTTCCAGGTGGTCCGTGTGGACTACTACAGAGGCGGGAGGACATTGCCGCTTAGGAGGACAACTGTCATACGACAGTCCGGTTCGAGTAGGAGTTGTCAGTCCCGGTGCGACCAGGAGCTGCACAGATGCCGTCAAAGTCCGGAGTTGAAGACCGCGCATTGCGCGAGGTATTGTCGCCGAGCAAGCCTCGGGACAAGGTATGATTCCACAAACCATCCTTTCCTATTATATAGACGTTGACGCGTTTCCTCGGTATGGGTTGGGGGAGAAATTTTTTTTGTTTCCGCTGCCTTCTCTGTCTCCCCTTAAAACCCAAAAGTGGTATCAGAGCCACGTCAGCTGTTCTATATTTTAGGAATATCGATATGATCGATTTTGGTTTGTCGCCTTTATTTATTGCATGCGATGCAAATAATATCGGCTTTATGCATGTCCAATCCTAAATCCACAAATCCCTAATTACATATATGATATGTATTATTAATGCACTCGATACGCGTCGCCCTTAAACGAGTTTTGTGGTGGATGTGCGTAGCGTGATTATGGCCTATAAACCCCTATCTGTGATTGGTTGAATGTGGTTGCTTGCATCTCGGTCTGCGCACCGATCTTCCTTCTCCTATTCCTGATGTAACTCGAAATAATTCAAGATTCTTTCCTACCTTTGCTCCCCCCCCCCAAATGTAACTCAGGGTTTCCCTTTTAAAGCAATGTAATAAATAGGATAGATTTTATTTCCTGTTATGTCAAAGACCGGCGGACATCAAGACGACAGCTCAGACGGTCGGTTCAAGGAGTGAACCGATCGGTTGACCTTCCAGACGGTCAGTTCAAGGAGTGAACCGATCAGTTGATGACCGGTTCGAGGAACGAGACGAGCGGGTGGCGGACATGATGAGATGTACGACGACCAGGCGAACCGATCGGTTGGAGGAGCCAACCAATCGGCTGGTGGCACCCAGACGACCGGCTGGAGAGTACAGATCATTCATGTGATGAATTGATCAACTCAGATGGCAAGGCACAAATGTTCATCTTGTACATGTTGCATATGATGTTGACCTAGATGACCGTGATTCCTCTTGGCTCGAGGAATCACATTAGGATGGCCATAATCATCGCTTTTATCATTTTGTGCATGTTTTCTGTGGGATATAGCATGTATATGATACGTACTATGTATTGTGGTGATTGGATATGTATATGTATATAAAACCAAATCCCTCATTAAAATATTAAGTTTTAGATGCCTTCCAAATGCGACACACGTGAAAAGCTTGATCGACCAAGTGTGGGCATGCCCAAGCGTGGTGCACCGTCTATCTCGTGGAAGCGTGAAGGATGAATGTGTGGGTCTGCCCAAGCAGGGTGCATATTCATCGTGTTCGCTTTGGGTCGGACTTAACAAGGTGACCTAGATAGGATCTAGCGCCTTGAGGCATGGAGATGATCATTGCAAGGAGTTGTAGATGACATCTTATCAAGAGTTGCATATGATGAAATTGGCAAAAGTTGCCTACCTGAGAGATCTATGTTGTGGGTGACAGCCCAAGCTGGTCCATGACTTAGAGGATTTCAGGATCTTGCCCACTAGAAGATTGTACGCTGCAATCTTCCGAATTGATGGTGAGGGCCATCAATTTGAAGTAAAATAGTGGGAGCGATAATTAATTAAAGGCCTAATTATATCGTCAAACTTTCAAATCAATCAAATAAGTCAAAAATGAGTTTTGGACTAAAATTGCATATTTTCCTTTTTGTAGTTCAAATGGAAACAAACAACAACAACTTTTCTTTGCGATCGGTCCTTGATAAGGACAAGCTAAATAAGACGAACTTCCACGACTGGTATCGGACATTGAGAATTGTTCTCACTCAAGAGCGTAAGCTCTATGTCCTGGATACTCCAATTCCAGAGGAACCCGCTCCTAATGCACCAAAGGCAGAAAGGGATGCTTACAAGAAGCATTCTGATGATGCCATTGATGCAAAGTGCTTGATGCTATGTTCAATGAACCATGATTTGCAGAGGCAACATGAGAACATGGGTGTCATTGAGATGATTCTGCATCTCAGGAACATGTATGAAGATCAGGCACGGCAAGAGAGGTACAATGTTTCTAGGGCGTTGTTCAAGTGCGTCATGACAGAAGGAGATCCAGTTGGTCCTCACACACTCAAGATGATTGGGTATGTGGAGAACCTGTAGAGACTGGGATTTCCACTGAGCCAAGAGTTGGCTACTGACGTGATACTGCAATCGTTGCCAGAATCTTACAGTCAGTTTGTGATGAACTACAACATGAACAACTTTGATAGGCCACTGTCAGAGTTGTTGGGCATGTTGAGGACAGCCGAGTTACAGATGAAGAAGGACAAGCCTAAAGCTGTGATGGTGATCACGAGCAAGAAAGGCAAGTCCAAGCGCAAGGGCAAGGGCAAAGCTAAGAAAGGTTCTGAAGCTAGCTAGGAGTCCAAGCCATCTTCAGCTCTTGAAGGCCAAGGGAGGCGTGACAAAGAAAGGAAATTGCCACCATTGTCAAAAGCCAGGACATTGGAAAAGGAATTGTCCTCTCTACCTGGAAGAAGAAAAGAAGAAGGAGGCGACTGAAGCCTCTATTTGAAGGTGTCATGTAAATAAACTTGTAACACTTTTTGAGGTATATGATACCAAGATGTGAAGTGTAAAGCATTCTTACTTGGGGCAAGTGTTGCCTTTATAGATAGGAATACTTTAGTTTATTTTCAGCCAATAAGGCATGTAATACAGTTATGAACTGCTATTTCATACTTGCCACCAGATAGAAACACTTTATTTTTGCATATTGTATGACAATGATGGCAATTAATAAAGAGATGTTTCAATGTGATCTTTGTGGCAATGCCTTATTTATCTTGTGATATTTGATATGCATAAGATAAGACAATACCTAAAAGTTATAGATAACTCAAACAATTTAATTAGCATTAATCATGAGAAATTCATTTCTAGTTTCCATGTGATGGATAAATCTAGACTCTTTTGGTTATAGAACCAGTAAGAGACATGAATATCTTGGACATGATCAATCAATCTTCACTAATGTAGTGGGAGAGTGATTATCCTATTAGGTATAATACATGTGATGTATTTACATACCTATTGGAATAAATGCTAATACTTCAAATGGTGTTTAGAGAAATACCAATATGAATATCTTGAAGTGTTCAAGATTATCATAAATGAAGTACAAATTTGGTAAAGATTAATTCTTGATGAGATCAATGAATGAAATACTTGGACCAAATGTTTGAGATCCTTATGAGTGATTATGATAGTGTATCATAGTGAACTCATGATTAAGGCATGGTGATGTCTGAATCAAGAAGGAATCATACTCTAAGGAGTTAGAGAATGATTATCAAATAACTGAATTCTTCTTAATAAAAGAATACCCCACACTAATAAAAGAAATTAAGAATCACAAGGGTTGTGAGTTCTTATATCTTTAACAGATACACCTCAATTATCTATGTGATGAGTTTTTCATGTGATGAGTCAACTATCAAGATGAATATGCAGAACCGAATCTTGAGTTATGGTTTAAAACCATTACATCCTAAATGACTTCCATGTGAACCATAAGGTATGACCTTGATGGTAGCACTCATTGGATCATATCCATAAGTGCAGATGAGTCTTAAGTGTTAAGACACATGGATAACATTTTGAGAAGGATGATGCTTGTTGATTGCAACTTAATGGCTAAGACATTTGGCATATGGATACTAAAACCGCATTCCTATGAGGAATAAAACCAGGATGTGTACGTGACACAGCCTATAAGGTTTATGAATCCACTAATGCAAATGAAGTCTATAAGTTACAATGGACTAATCAATGTGATTGATTGAGTACAAGCAACTCAAAATTGGATCTTTATTTTGATGATATAGTCAAAGGGTTTGACTGATATGTCAAAGATAAAGAAGGGATCTGTGATTTAGTGGGAGCGTGTTCACATTCCACATATTGATGTGAAATGGAAATGTTCTAGATTGGAAATCCGAATGTGGAAATTATCTTTAAGGAAGATAGAGATGTTTCCTATGTGATAGGAATAGAGATCTATAGAGATAGTTCTCGAAAATCTCTTGACCTGGAAAGAGAGAGCATACATTGGCAATCTGTACTGAAGTGTTCAGTATGCACAGATTCAGTGGGAGAAAACTTGTCCATGTTACATGGAGTTAGTATCCCAAGGCCAAGTGTCCAATTCTTGTGAAGAATCAGAACACTAAGAATATATATGGATCTATCATGTATGTAATCATCCCATTATCTTGCATGTATGACATGGAAAGAATAAAATGCATTCATCATCTTGTATGTAGGACATGGCAATATGATGTGTTCATCTTGATAACTCGCATGTGTGACATGACGAGTGGATGGCTGTCTATTTCCAGTAAGGGTTACTAGAATACCATGAGAACTTGATAAGTGCTTGTGAAGTACTAGTTCTATGGAGATAAGGAAGAGTCCGATGTAAAGAGTTACATTGATGCGAACTTCCGAAAGGACAGAAAATTAATCGCAATATATATACATAAGATGTATAAAAGTGAAAGTTTGTTGATAATTGGAAATGTTCCAATAAAGCCATTTGAAAAAGGGAAATGCCGAGTATCTATGTGTTAGTAAACAGCAGTGGATACTATATGGATCTGAAAGTTCATAGGATGAACTTATATTCCACTCATTGATGATAAGTCTGGAATACTTGATCATGCAATGTGGCTAAAGGTTAGCAATGGAATACTAGATCGCATATTACGACAACTCCATCTCATACGTGTGACGTACAGCGAAGAGATGAGAGACATGCAATTTGTACAGACTTTGGCAAGGTGTTGCCATTACTCATTATGTTGGCACTAGAGCACAGTAACATGTGGGACATGTTTGAAGATCACTATAAATATGATTCATGGGTGATTGGCTCGCAGTGCAAGTGGGAGTCTGTTGGTATGTATGCCCTGAGAGCCAATCATGGGATGATTGGTGGGATACATTAAGATTGATTTGATAAGCATCAAAGGAGAGCTTCCAATTCATTCTGGTTCAGTCATATGAGATAGTGATAGAACAGATTGAATGTCTAAAGAATGACAGAACTCAATGATGTATGCTTTCAGGTTAAGGACCTGAACGATGAGATCATACGGATGCTAAGAGTTTGTACATTCTTGTTATGTCCCTAGTCGGATGTCATTGTGGAAGGTAGATAGACAACAATGACACACAAGACTAGATTGTGGTGTTGGTTGATGACAGAATCTCATTAGTCATGATATAGAGATATCAAACCAAACACATAGGTACTTGTTAGAGAAAAAGTGTACCGGACAGACCCACCGTGAGTTTGACACATGGAACCATGAGATGGTAGTCACAGTCAGTACTCACAGTGATGGTGGTGAGTGTGATTCTTAGACCTGAAATCACTACACTCAACACATGTCGTTGGGCACACTTTGACATCATCAAACGCAGTCCTGAAACATGGGTTGTTATAAAGGTGATGATTGGGTGGCTTTGACACATGGGGCTTTTGAGGGGTGAGTGATAGATATGGGATTTGTCCCTCCTGAGGGAGTATGATATCCTTGGCCACTTGATGAGTAGGATTGAGAAAGGCGTGCACGCATGTGTGAATCAGTATGTGATACTAATGTCATACATATCTCTTCCAGTCTACTCTGAGATCAAGAAAGTGAATGAACGTTGACAGGATGACTGTTCCATGCCTCGAGTTCATTCAGGATATCAGTGACAAAGGAATTATACATTCGCTGTAACACCATTCACGGATTGTAGGATGAAAGTTGTTCTCCAACTTTCTACTTTCACTTGGGTAGCACTGATGTGTGACTAGGCACCGCTCTTTGCTTGTGAAGTCATAAGTGTTATGGACTTTCACTACCAATGTGAAATGGACCTGCAGGGTCACACACATAGGATTTAACCTGGAAGAGGAGTTTTTTCCACAAAGCAACGTTTAGATTGATTACTAAAGGATTTTAGTAGTTCAATTAAACACTCAATCAGTCGATAGCTCAATATCGTATGTTTCAAGGTGTTGGACGCATTGATTGGAGTATCAGATTGATTGAAATCGCAATTGACATATTTTTCCCAACCTGTGCTCCCAACCGATCGGTTCATGTGATGAACCGGTCGGCTGAGGTTGCTGAACCGGTCGGCTGGAGTGTCCAGGCCAATCGGCTCATGCCCAGGTTGAAATGACCGGTTCAAGGGTTGAACTGATCGGCTCAACTGGTGCAACCGACCAGTTGGGAAAAGTCATGTCGGCAAGAATTTTCCTTTGGTTTCAAATTGCCAATTCGATTGGAAATAATATTGGTATTCGATACCAATTGGGAAAGAAACAAAGAAAGTCTTTTTGAGCCGGATTAGGACCATGAACCGATCGGTTCAGGGCACCAACCGATCGGTTGGAGTGCCCCAAACGATCGGCTCAGGTCCAACCGATCGGCTCAATGGCCGAACCGATCAGTTCAGTTGTGAACCGATCATTTCAAGTTGCGAACCGGTTGCTTTTTGTGGAAAATTCTCGAACCCTTCTACTCCTGCATTAGTCCCGCATTTCCCGGGATCGAGAACCCTGTCCCATGACTCTCCTATATATATAGGGGTATTGGGGGCTTCTCAAAGTACAGCTCAATGCAACCAGTTGCTCTGCAAGTTGTCGTTCTCTCTGGTTTTGGTAACCGTGAGAGAGCCCGAGCAAGTGCTTCCCGCAAAAGGGAGGTGCAACAAGGGAAGGACAACTGCAGTTGCAACAGGAGGCAGGAGAGCGTGTTGGCGACTAGTACGTCAACAGGAGGGTGCGACTCCTTCCACTTCCTTGTGGGACAAGGAGAGTGGAGTTCCAGGTGGTCCGTGTGGACTACTACAGAGGCGGGAGGACACTGCCGCTTAGGAGGACAACTGTCATCCGACAGTCCGGTTCGAGTAGGAGTTGTCAGTCCCGGTGCGACCAGGAGCTGCACAGACGCCGTCGAAGTCCAGAGTTGAAGACCACGCATTGCGCGAGGTATTGTCGCCGAGCAAGCCTCGGGACAAGGTATGATTCCACAAACCATCCTTTCCTATTATATAGACGTTGACGCGTTTCCTCGGTATGGGTTGGGGGAGAAATTTTTTTTGTTTCCGCTGCCTTCTCTGTCTCCCCTTAAAACCCAAAATCCCGAGATGGTGACTGTAAAGAAGGAAAATTAGAAGTATTTTGCAACTACTCAGGATGAAGGGTAGCCTTGCTCTAGCAGTGCACTGGGTTCTTCTACAACAACCAAGATAGTAGAATCTCCTCCTCCTCCTTCTACTGGAAATAGAGTGAGCTCTCATGGAGGTATACGGACATGCGCCAGCTCTATGGCTATGTCCAATAACGTTTCGTCAGTCAGGACATGAGAATGACTGCCTTGCAGGATCAGTACACACAATTTGAGACTCAGTACACTGGTATCCAATAGTATACAGTGATTTGCAAGACTCCTACACCGGTTTACATTAGCAGTAGTACATGACATCTATGGAGTTTTACAGTAGCAGTACAGTGGCTTCTCACATCAAATGGCAGATATGTACAACATGGTGTCTTGCAAGGATGCTTGGTATCTATCTCAGGGTCATTATGCTCCGCCACAACCCCCTCCACAGTAGCAGGAGCATTCTGTTTCTTTAGTGTATTTCCTTCATGGTTTTGTTGATGACATATTCCCTAGACCTCAGGGGGTGTTGACCCCTCTCTTTGACATTTCTCTATGCACCATGAGGTACCCGGTTGTGTCACTTCTGAGTTTGATTTGAGCAGTGAGGACACTGCAATCTTCATGCTTGGGGAGGGCGGGTACAACCGGCCGGTTGTCCTATACCTTTTATTTCTAGCATTTTGTTTGATTCCAATTCCCTTCCATTTTCATTTGTTTCAGAAATTTACTTATGTGTTTGATTTCTAGAATTACATGTCATCTTTCAAAATCAATCTTGAATGAATGAAATTATGTCTTATCTTTTCTCCCTTTGCTTGAACCATCTTTACATGAGAATATAAAGGATATTAAGACAACTTATTGGCTTATTTCATATATTCTGAAAAAAAATTGGCTATCATTGCTCACATCTCCACATCCCATATCATGTTGAAAAGTGAACTGAAATTTTTGTCTCTATTGCTCAATCCATGTAATATTCAAAAATCTTGAATTTGTGAACAATAGAGCTTTGATTAGCGATTAGCATGATGTTGCCAATATTATAACGAATATTTCATTTCTCCAATTTAGAACATCTCTATAAGTGATTGAATTTCTTCTTTTCTATCTCAAGCTTTCTTGGAAATATCCGCAAAAAGGAAAGGGTAAAAAAAAGGGCCGCGTGGTACCCAATCAAAAACAAGGAAAGTGTGGCAATCAAATACAACAAAAAACATTAGGTGCCCAAATCATATGAAAAGGGGGTGTTTTTGAAATTTAGTGAACTCCAAAAGATGGTTAAGTCACCCACATGTCCACCAACTCAATGAAGGTTGGAGATGCATAGAAAGAGGGAAATTAATCCCCAACCTATACTCCACGTGTGTGTAAGCCTGTATTCAGCTGTCGAGTATCGCGCACGTGAATCCTAATAGATGTTTTAATTCGTATGATAAAGCCAATGCAAGCAAACATATATGTTATGAGACTTTCTTTTCATTTCATCATTATTATCAATGGAACTTTTGGCATATCATCATTTTATTGGCTCTATCATGCTTGTCTCTCATGATTTCTATATAGTTGACTTATTGAAGATAATTAGAATGAAATTCCAGAATAAAATTTCTATTTTGAGAGATAAAATTCAGTTCATTTTTCAACTGCATATGTGAAATAGAGATTAACATGATATTGATCTATTATTTGTTCTTATATGAAAATATGAAATATGCCCATGATTTGAATTGACATCCTACATCTATTTCATTTTGCTTGAGGACAAGTAATGGTTCAAGCTGAGGGGGATTTGATGTGCACATTTCATATCATATTTCTATCTTATTTGTCATGCATTTTTCATGCATTTAGACTCATTTTTCACTCATATTCATGTTGATTTTCATGCATTCGAGGTATACTTACTCTTGACTATTTGTTGATGCACAGGTACTCAATTTCATTCTATTTTGATAAGAAAATGCCCCAAATGTATATATTGGGCATTTCTCCTTGGAGTCATGCAGCTGGATTTGAATATTGAAGGAATAATAGGACTTATGGCGTGTAACATAGTTGCACACGATGTAAGGCATCATCAGATAAAATTCTCAAAGGCAGACACACACCGTGTTGCCTAGAAACATGACTTAGGGCACTCTTGGAGAAATTTGATCAGGACTTAGTATTACGGCATGTCGCCAAATCACATGCCGTAAGGCCTCATCAGATAAAACTCTCAAAGGCAGACACACGTCGTGTTGCCCAAAAACACGACGTAAGGCACTCTTGGAGAATTTCGGTCAGGTCATAGAATTTCAGCGTGTTGCCAAACTACACGGCATAAGTCTGGGTCTCTAAAGCAGCTGTTGAGATGCACTTATCCACACGGTGTATGGACCAATCTACATGCCACAAGTGGATCAATTTTTTGTAGAATTTGAAATTGAACATTTTATTTGGACAAATACGTCTCTCCCTCCCTTGGGAAAGTTATCATAGATCATTTGGAGTGTTTTTTCACCATAGAATAGAGAAGAGCTGAGGAGGGTGAATTTGAAGAAGACAAGGTGGTTATTCAAGAGAAGACCTCTTTTCCTGTCCATTCTTCTTCATCGTTGTAGCTGGAGCTTCCCCGTTTGACTTCAACCTACTCGAAAGAGAAGGTTGTTGGAGAGGAGCTTTTCATAGATGAAGCTCCATCTACTTGCTGAAGTTTCTCCTTATTCCTTCTTTCATTTTGAATCCTCTAGTTGTACCTTAGTTTCTATCATGAAAAATTGTAGATTTCCATCTTATTACTTGTGTTTCATAGCCATGAGTGAGTAGATCCAAATTCTTGGGTATGGGAGAGTAACTTCGATGTCATGACATGTATGGAACATGATAATTCATTCTAAAAATTAAATTCTTGCATTTCTACCTTTTGAGTATTAGTTCTTACTTCTTGCATGTATGGTTGGCCACTATGTATGCATGTTTTATGCTTTCTTGCTTAATCTTAGAAGATAGGTAGGAGAGTAAGGAGTTAGTCTCTTGGAAACTCCTCCTTTACCACGAGAGTGGAAATTATGGAGTTGAGGAGTAGGTTTGTGATCCAAAACAAAATATATACACAAGAGTGATATATTGAGTTAGGATCGGTGTACTTACACCGAGAGGTGAAGTATAACATACATATCTCCTTTGCAAGTGTTTGGTATGCCTAAATTCGTGTTCCTAATTCATGTTATGATGTGTTCGTGAAATCCTAAATCCAAGATTGTTTTAAATCTAAAATCAAACCTCTTCAAGAAATTCATTTACTATTTTAGTTTAATTCTGAATTTTAGTTTAATCAACCAAATCACTCTTTGAAAAAGGTCGAGATTGTTGAAACTTAGCACTATTGCATTTAATTAGTTACTAAAGTTCCTTGTGTTCGATATCGACTACAATTGCTCCCGTATACTTGTGGGTATTAGCTGGTTGAGTAAAAGATCATTTATATGATTGAAACTCATTAGTGTAACAATCTACATGTTTATCTTTCATTACTAGGTGCATATTCACTTGCATCTAGAATTTGGCTAAAACTTGCTATTAATGGTGTGTACATGCCAGAAAATGTTTAAATATGTCTAGTTATTGTATTCCATTAGTAGGCATTCATTTATCATTAGTAGGTGTGTATTCACTATTAGTAGGCATGTATTCACAATTTGAACGCACATAGTTTTCATTTGTAGACACATATTTACCATTAATACGTGTGCATTTTGTATTAATAGATTTGTATTCACCATTATTCTAGGTGTACTGTTTTGATTATTTCCTGCTTCCCTCATTACTTTCCTCCTCTTTCCATAGGAGAATATTCACACACACCTTAAAACATGACCAAAAATGGTGAATACACACCTGCAAATCTTAGAATACACCTACTTATTGAATACCATTAGTAGGCATGTGTTCACCATTAGCAGTCGCATATCCACCATAAGTAGGAGTGCATCCTCAATTTGTAGCCACATATTCACCATTAATAGGCATTCATTTTACATTTAAAGGAGCACATTAACCATTAGTAGGCGTATATAATTTTTCCTCATTTTAGGTGATTATTCCCCATTAATAGGTGTGTATTCTAAATTATTAGGCATATATTCTCCATTAATAAGTGCTTTCATTTCTTTCTCTTCCCTCATTACTTCTCTCCTCTTTCCCAATTACTTCCCCCATATTATTCATTACTTACCTCCTCACTCTATTCTCTCATTACTTCTCTTATATTCTATCATTACTTCTCTTTCATCATAAGTTCCCTTGTCTGTCCTCATTACTACTGTCCTCTCTCCTTATCACTTTTCCTCTATTTCCCATTACTTCCTTCACTTTCCTCCAATATCCTTTGTCACTTCTGTCCTCTTTTATTTTATCTCTCTTCCAAAATATGAGGGTACTCACTTTCTTCCCTCTTTTATTCATGTCTTACTATTATCTATCCTTGTGGAAGTGGAGCAACCAGTACGTGGTAGGTTGACAGGTTGGCAAGGTGGAAGGTGCTAAGGTGAACTAGCATTGATCAATTTTTGGGAGGTGATACAAGGTGTACGTAACATACGTGTGAGGAAGGGTGTGAGCTTCACCAAATATAACCATTTTTCTTTATGTTCCAAGAGGAAGGGAAGTTCATTTTCTAAAGAGGACAATTTTTTTTGACTAGCTAGAAAAGTATATTATCTACCACTACAAGGCACGAATAAAATGGTAATAAAAAACTAAAACATGCATGTCTTTTCAAGACTTGATAACACATACTATCAACATTATGATGATAGAAAATATATTAGAGATATGAATACAAGACCGGACTATGGTTCCATATGATATAGATTTTTAAGGAATAATAAAAAGACTTTTTTAAAAAGTAATAAATCAGCTGTCTACCACATGCACCATATTTCTCAAGTGAGTCATGATAAGGTGAGTGGGAAAAATGTGTCAGACTATGTGTTTTTTCAGTATTAAACATAACTAACACATGGAAAAATTATTCATAACATAAATGCCCATATTTTATGGACTAGAGTGAGTACTCCAAGAAAGGGTCATGATCATTTTATACATAAGTGAAGTAAGTATATCATACTTAAGTTGAATAACATGTATTAGACACTCCTAGTATTATTCCACATATTAGAAACTTCAGAAACAAAGAAAAGAAAAGAGAATGAGCATATCATATCTTTCAAGTGGTCTTAAATCATGCATAATCCATCTATAACTCAATAGGCATTGCATACAAATCCTTATACCCAAACAATTAATAATTAGGAACTTTAACATATTACTATATTTAATATTAAAATAAACCCAAACAAGCCTCATCAAAATTTTCTTAATTTTAATATATATTTATTTCAAAAATGTGATTAAAACTCCAAAGCACTTCCAAGTCTTCATAATAATACATGAAGAAGAAAAATCTATTTCTTAATAAGACATATTATACTCCTAAATAGTTAAACCTTGGCTTAGGTATTAGTATATAAGGTATATATCACTGCAAATAGTATACAAATTACCATTTGAAAATAATTTCGAGAGTGTTTGGTATCTGGAGTAGGAATATCATGTGAAGCAATTGTTGAAAATATTATGCATCTTTTTTTTATATTGGTTTACCATTATGATATTTTACCATATAAAATTTCGTTGCAAAGAGATATATCAGAAGAAAGGAAGGGTAAATATTTTTGTGGAGAGGGTATATACCCTAACTTTTACATTTAACTTTGACCTGGGTATAGTATGGATAAACTTTTACACTTTCTTACCCATTTATAGAACTAATTCATATAGAGGTAACTTTATACTAAGAAACCATGAAAGAAATATAAACACATGGAGAGTACATGATAAAATTCATATATAATTCCTTTTATAAATTACAAAATATTTTTACCTTTAAACATATTCTCATGAGATCATAAGTATTGTAAGGTAGGGTTAATTTTTTGGAAAATAAGGAATTCTCATTTAATATTCCTTTCTAGTCGCATGGTGAATGGATATAAAATATTCACTTTAGGTCTGAAAATATCTTAACTTGTTACCTAATTGTTCATTAAGTCAATCCCTTCATATCCCTTCACATATCACTTATATGGATAACCTTACATTATTTAGTCATATCTACAACTTCACTATTATCATATGGGATGTGAGAATTTTAAATTCATCAACCTAGACTTGATTTAATCTGGAGTTATTTTTATTGGTTACATAATGGAAGTGATTCATAGGATTTATTATAATTTTATTGAGAACTAATCAATCTTGAAATTCTTGCTTTGCAATTTTCTTTAGAAGGTCAAAGCTTAGCATCATCTTCCCAACCCTATTTAGCACGAATTGTTGCATGTTTTACCATCTATTATCATGTTTTCTATTTGTTTCCTCTCCCTTATATCTCTTTGACAAAGTTCTATCCTATCCATGACTAAGATGAATTCTTTTCTCCTAAAACATCTTCTTTTCACCTCTTTCAGGCTTCGTTAGAGATAGAGATTGCATCGTTGAAAAATTTTGGGCTAATTTGCTGAAGCTTGGAGCTAGGGCTTTGCTAATGCTAAATGGATATTATATTATTCACAAATGAAAAGTGAATTTTTATATATATGGTGTTCTTTAAGATTTAAACCCTACATGCAACCACTACATTTCACTAAATATATGTTAAACGACATGTGCATGAGATTTTTATGGAATTTGTTCCTATAATTTGAGTAACTTATAGATTATCACCTCCTATTTTATACTTTTTATTGAAGAATAATGAACTTTTCTACTATCATGTTGCTGTATATATCAAATATTACATTTATATTTCCCTATAATGAATAAATTAGGTTTTCTCTACTTATTTCATATTATGCTCAACTTAAATAATTTTTAAACAAAGTTTTTCATGTTGATTCCTTAAGTTTTGTTTAAATACATTCAATTAGAAAAATTTGTGTTCAATAACTATGTTAATATGGTCTTGAAATGGCCAAAATGGTGGCTAGTTGGTCTATATATGAGCATGTTAGAGTTTGAATCTATTTCTAATGCCTTATTTGTATATAAATTAAAATCTCTTGCATTTTAGCCTTTTGTTACCCAAAATCCAATATGAATATGGTTCCCTTAGTGATATGATATCATATATTTATATGAGTGAAGTGAAGGGTGTATATCCTATTGTGAATGGTAGTATTGATGATGTGAATGACAAATATGTGATTTGATGATTATAAATGGTAGTTTTACACTTATGATATGATTGGTTTCGTGACATGAGTACCTAGGATAGACTCGATGTTAATATATATGTTGAAGGATGGTGTGCCCCTATTTGTTATAATTGCATCAAGAGAAACATGTTGGGGTAATATGGAGGCAAAATAATCCTAAGATCCTATATGATGGCCTACGGGACTTGTATTCATATTCAGTGTTTGGGCATTACATCCCAACTACCTATGGCTTAATAATATAGTATGTAATCACACTATAGATTCACTTATGTGGTTTCACAAAGTCTATATATTGTATTTGTTTTATTGTTTTGCTATGACTTATTTACACTACATTCCTTCACTGTCTACTATATAGGCTTCTATGATGTGACTTATAAAAGTTGAAAGTTATTATGTAACTACTTCAGTCAATATATATAGTAGGATTACATGCTTTTATAAATGTTTTATTTCTGGCGAGGACCTTGGTGTCACTCTTGTTTTTCTACACTTTCTACTATATTCTCAAAACCTCCCTTAGGGGATTATATGTGAAGATCCACTTTCTTAGAGAAACAATGAGAGGAAGGTGAGGGTTATATGTTTCCTAATGTCCTAGAGTCATCGATTTACACATAGGTTCATTTAGTATGCTTACTACATCAATGTATCTATGACTCAACTTTTGTGTGTATGTGTTTTACATGTTTCTCTATAACAAATATAAATAGGAAGATATTTTGCATAGTTTGGTGGTGACCTTGATCACTAATGATAATGTTATATAGATACTTTCCCATTATTATATATATATACCTTTTAATGTGATCTATATATTATAAATTTTTTATTAGATGTGCCATTGATTTCTAGTTTATGATGTTAGAAAGTATCTATATGAATTCTTCCTTTGAATTTCCCTTATTTGTGATCATCCCATGGTTGGGGTGCTACATCCGGTGGCATTAGAGACTAAGATGCATAGGGCTATAGTGACATTGGATATTTGTTTTTGCTTTTATGTGTTGCCCATATGTAATCAACATTTATTATTATGTAGATATGGTTGAATGACATAAATAGCATGCATAGATTAGTTTTTAATAACCTATTACGAACATGTGATAATGGGAACATGAGAACAAGGTACCTGAGGTGGGGCCTTTGCAGCCTCCACTATATCCCCTAAACCCAAGTGATTTAGTTGACCCAGTCAATTAGGCTATGTTTAGGTAGTTGATGTTCACCTTCATGAACATGATGGGACATATGTTGAACCTTTATACAACAAAGAATTACAATATGTTGAGTCTTATAATGTTTTTATGGAATATGTTTGAGAGTTTGAAGAGGGTTGATGGATCACGATGGGACAACAAACCTAGTGGATGTATATTTATGGCATATAGAGTTGGAAGAGGCATTTTGATTTGTAGAAATATTGTAAGAGGAGAATACAACATGCAATCTACCTTTTAAATGGTAGTAATCACCACTCCCAATCCTTAATGAGGAGAAGATGAGGTAGTTTTAGATCCTCTGCAAGAGGTTGATATCTGTCAATGAGTATAAAGCATTGTTCATGTACTTGTATTAGTTTTGTTTCCATCTCACACAGAAAGTGATGTGAGAATCGTGTTGTTTGATTAATGCCTGAATGTGGAGTTGCAATAGTTGGATTCCATGAAGGTGACGCGTGAGAAGTTCTTAGGCTTCATGAACACAATTAAAATATTGAGAGGACGGAAATGGTTTTTCATGAGTTTGAGTGCATAACAAGGTAAACACAGCCTCATTGATGGTATATATGCCCAGAGAGCCAATCATGTGGTTATTACAATGGGGCATTGGATACCTCATTTGAGAATAATAAAGGTAATTTTTTCTATTACGTTTGTCTCAATCATGAGATGATGACACATATATAATAGATGTCTAAAGAATGATGTTACTCGATGACATATGTCGTCAGGTTGAGGACCTGAATAATGAGATCATATGTATGATAAGAGTACACACATTCTTGTTATCTCCCTAGTCGCATGTTATTGTGGAAGAGAAATAGAAAATACTAATACATAATACTACAGTGTGCCTAGGTTGATGACATAACGTCATTAGTCATGATATGTGATATCAAACTAAGCACATATGTACATGTTAGAGAATAGTGTATCAGACAAACCCTCCTTGAGAGAGATACATGGATACCATGGAATGGTAGTAATAATCAACTGTCATAGTGATAGTGGTGATTGTGGTTCTTAGATCTAAAGTCACTACACTCATCACATGCCATTTGATGTATTTTGACATCATTCAACATGACCTTGAATAAGGGTTGTCATAAAGGTGATGCTCGGGTGCATTTTGTCACATGGGGATTGAGTGTGAGTGATTTAAATGGGATTTATCCCTCCTACATGAGATTGATATCTAGACCACCTGATAAGAACGACCGAGAAATGTATTGCCATAGTCTTGAGACTCAATATATCATATGTTATCTCACATGTATCTCATACAGTCTTCTCTAGTTCAAGAAAAATGGATTGAAAGTTGATGAGGATGACGATTCCATGCCTTGAGTTCAACCTAGATATCAGAGACGCATGAACTATGTGATCACGGTAGAATTTATCATGCATTGTAGGTTGAAGTTGCTCTCCAACTTTCAAGATTACTTGGGTAGTAATGGTGTGTTGCTAGATATTGATCATTACTTGTGATCTCATAAATTGGTTATGGACATTCACTACCAACATAATTTGGGGCCTATAGTGTCACACACATAGGATACACCAAGAATAGGAGTTTATTCATCAATGTTGTTTACCTTGAATACTAAAGTGTTTAGGTATTCAATTTAAACAATAATGGTTAAGAATTGACTGACTGGAATGTGAACTTTAAGTGTTGAACTAATCAATTCCAATTTCAAATCAGTTGGAAACAACATTGGCTGAAAAATACCTAAACCAGGCCATGAACTGACTGGTTCACTTAGTGAACCGATCAGCTCAAGCTCTAAAATAATCGGTTCAAGTGTTTAATTTCCCTATTTAATGATCAATGTGATTGGATCAAGGATTATGATGACATCATGTTGTGTAATAATCAAATATTAAATGCCAATGTGCTTTGAAAATAGAAAGAAAATGAACCAACTGGTTCAAGGGTTGAACTGAATGATTCACCTATGACACAACTAGTTCAACAGTGAACCAACTAGTTCATCATTCCCAACTTCCAGAAAACTCATGAAAAACCATCTCCTTGACTCCCTCTTAGACTAGAAGTCCTCACCCTAACCCTCCTATAAATACAAGGGTAGTGGAGGCCTTCTAGATACACAACAATAAGCTCTAATAATTGTTGTCCTCTCTAGTTGTAGTAACCAATAGAGCCTAAGCAAGTCCAACCCTTAAAAGGGAGGGATAGAAAGGGAGCAACAATTGGGAGAGGAAGTAGGCACTAGCATGCTGATGTTTGAAGGGATAACTCCTTCCCATTGGCTCTGGTAGCACAAAGAGGAGTTCTCGATTGTTTACATGGACTACTCTAGAGGTGAGGAGGTTGTTGCCATCCTCTAGAAGGACATTTTCAACCATCGTCTATGGTGTTGTACCAGGAGGTTGCTGTTGACTATTGCTCGAGTACTGATTGGAGAAGAAGCACGTTGTTGCTAGGATAAGTCGTTAGACTTGCTCAAAGACTAGGTATACGCCTTGAAATCCGATTCCCTAGATACATTGTTGTTGACACAATCTGCTAGTTTCAGAATCAGGCATTAACATTTTTGTTTCTGCTACCTGATCTGTTGCCCCAATTTCACAACAATTGTATATGAGCCACGTCAATTTATGATGTATCTGGATTTCAATCAATATGATCAAATTTATTTTAGTGCATGAGATGTGAACATTAAAAATGATTAATGTGCATTTACAATCAAATAGCACATATGATCCATAAACTAATATATATATATATATATATATATATATATATATATATATATATATATATACAAATTACGTGCATCGCCCTAAAATCAGTTTTGATGGTGGATGTTTAGCATAATTATTTCCAATAACCCCCTTGATCTTTATGCTTGGTTGGATGTTTATTTATCATAGTTTATATATTGGTTTGCATGTTGAGCTTCTCTCGCCTTTTGCATATGTATAAGTATTAGTTCTTTCCTTTATATACTCCCCTCAAATGTCACTCTTGGTTTCCCTATTACCATGTAATATGTTAATAGGATTTGGATAGTTTTGATTCATGTTATGTCTAAGAAGATGCCTAGATGAATTGTCCATTTTAGTCGGTGAACTGACTAGATGAAGGACCAAGGAGGACAAATGATAGGAGGAGCTGGCCTAACTGATTGGGTGGAGGTGTCCAAATGTCATATCGACCAAAGACCAGACAATTTACCTGACTAACCAATCAACTAACTAGGAGGAGAGTCGACTGATTCAAGTGTTGAACCGATCACCCAGATTAGTTCAAGTACAGATAATCATCAACAACAGGTTGCTACATGTGATGTATACCATAGGTGGTAGTAATTCCTTGTGGCTCCAAGGAATTACAACATGTATGGCCATAACCATCACTCATGTTATATAATTGCATGTTTCATTTATGGAATATAGCATGTACATGATATGTACTATAAATATGTGGTGATTGGATATGTATGCATATTTATATATAAAATCCTTCAATACATATTAAGCATAATATGTTTTCCATAATTGACACACATGAAAATATTGATCGACCAAGAGTGGGCATGCCTAAGAATGGTGCACCCTCTATCTCATGGAAGTGTGATGGTAGATGTGCGGGTTTGCCTTTGTAGGGTGCATATTTTATTGTGCTGGCTTATGGGTCAGGATTAACTAGGTTACCTTAATAGACACTACTACAGAAATGGCTTATAAAGTCACTTTTCAAGGTGTCGGTTGTATAAATAAACGACACCTAAACTCTACAGTGTCGGTTGATAACATAAATCGACATCCAATCTATGAGGGCGACCAGACACGGGTACCGCTTTTATTAAGTGTCAATTACTTAATAAAAAACCGACGCCTAAAATTACCCGCCAAATCCAAAATTTCCAGCGAAAAAAATTACCTCCAAAATTTGAAATATGGCGTCGGTTGATAAATAAAAAACCGACGACTAAAGGTTATTCGCGAGACAGAAATTGGGCACATTTTGGTCGTCGGTTGTACTACAACTACCGATGCTTATGAGTTTTCCCGCGCTGTCCGCGGGGAATTTTTCACACCCTTTAAGCGTCAGTTTGAAGTTGAAACCGACGACTATGGTCATAAATTGAGAACTATTTTTTTAATCGGCATATGAATATAGATGTCGGTTTCAATTGTTGTGCAGAACCGACACTGTTAGTTTTAGTTGTCGGTTTTTTTGAATAATTGACGCCTATGGTACAGTTAATAGCCCCGCAAATAGAACTTTTCCCCATTGTTTCTGTTTCATTGTGACGTGCGCTAGGTCTGGCAATTTCCCTCGATTTCTCCCCGTCGTCGTTGCCGGTTGGCTCCCCGCGCCGCCGTTCGTCTCCTCGCGCGCCGCTCGTTGCCGTTGCCGTTGCCGCCACTCGTCACCGTCGCCACAGTTCTCCTCTGATCCTCGCCGCCAGCGCTGCCAGCTTCACCTCCAGCTGCTCTCATTTGCTCCGGTGCTGCCAGCTTCACCTTCAGCTGCTCTCCTCTGCTCCGGCCGGGCCTTCTTCCTCTGCCCTCAAGGTACGCCGGCTTCTTCCTCCTTCCTTCCTCCGCCTAGGCTAGGTCAAGCCCTACAGGTGCCCTGGAGCAAAATCATCAGGTGCCCTGCTAGGTGTTTTTTTATTTTTTTTAAAGTTATTTTCTTATTGGTAACTTGATAAGTGTTGAAACAGTCAATAACTATATTCTATTACATGATTTATGATTGTATACATGTGCTAGCTAGCAACAGACATGGTCTTGAGGATCTATAAATACATTCTTACATTCTATAAATTGTCAATCATGCTTTTAAAGAAATCAATAATCACCCTAACTTGAAGAACTAGGATTTTAGGTATAAGAATGACAACACATTATTTGTTGGCCTAGAAACCAGTCCAAGATTTACTCATTAGGCTTAAATCTTGGATAGTCCCCGGTTTGGGACTATTCTTGAACACCTAATCTCGCTTAGGATGTAAGTGTATAATGTGTATTGGGTTTTCAAGAAAATTTCGGCAGCATTTCCCCGTTTGTTCTCTAAGTACATATGTACTTGGAGAACAACGGGGAAATGCTGCCGAAATTTTCTTGAAAACCCAATACACATTATACACTTGCTAGTGAGATTAGGTGTTCAAGGATGGGATAGGTGGTACATGTACATTTATTATATATAAGAATGACATCACATGTATTTTTTAACCCTAGACCCTAATCCACATTATACCAATCTGATAGTCCATGATAGAACAAAGCATAATGATGTTGACTGCAACTTTGTGCGTCATGCTATTCTGAATTAAGTGTATATTTACTTCATAATTGAATGTTTAAATAAGTTATAGATATCTTCACCAAACCTCTTTCGGAAACTTGTTTCATTGTTGAGTATATTGAGAATCCTAATCACCCTTCTTGCTTAATGATGAACTGTAATGCACACATGTGACATGCTTTGAATGTAAATGATGAACTTTTCCCTAAATTGCCAATCATGCTTTTAAAGACATCAATAATCACCCTAACTTGAAGAACTAGGATTTTAGGTATCAGAATGACAACACATTATTTGTTGGCCTAGAAACCCGTCCAAGATTTACTCATTAGGAGTAAATCTTGGATAGTCCCTGGTTTGGGACTGTTCTTGAACACCTAATCTCGCTTAGGATGTAAGTGTATAATGTGTATTGGGTTTTCAAGAAAATTTCGGCAGCATTTCCCCGTTTGTTCTCTAAGTACATATGTACTTGGAGAACAACGGGGAAATGCTGCCGAAATTTTCTTGAAAACCCAATACACATTATATACTTACTAGTGAGATTAGGTGTTCAAGGATGGGATAGGTGGTACATGTACATTTATTATATATAAGAATTACATCACATGTATTTGTTAACCCTAGACCCTAATCTTGTTGTAATATATACTTGTTTTCTCTTTGATCATAGAGCTTTACAATTTTGTTGTGATATATACTTTGTTGTAATAATGTGAACTTTACAATGTGAGCTTTACAATTTGAATTACTTTACAATGTGAACTTTAAAATTTGAATGTGAATTTGCAGATGGCTGACCATTCTCCTGATGACCGTGCTGATGATTACCGTGAGGGTGAGGACATCAATGCGCCGCCTCACAATGTAAGTTTTAAAAATATATCATATATTTATATTTATATGTCCATTTATAGTTATATCTTGTAAATGTGATTATTTTGTCAAATTTTAGGTTGATGATGCACATGTACCATCTGAAGCACTTGAGGCACTTGATCAACAACACCAAAAAGTTGACAAGAGAAGGGGCATCACTATGATGAAGAAGTTAACTGCGCAAAAGGGCAATGGACCCAAACTTGTTGTGGATATTGATAATGCAGGAAATGCATGTGGTGTGAATCGCAATTCATTTGTTTCATATCTTGGGTTTGTTAATCATAGTCATTGCGGTTGTCGCTTAGATTATTGGCATAACGTTTCTAAGGAGAAGAAAGACTGAATATGGAGGGATTTATGCGTGAGTTATTATTAATTTGCAATTCTTTTTTTTAGATTACTAAATTTTTGGATACTAGTTAATAGCAATTTCCGTTTGCAGAGTATATTTGAATTGGATGAAAATTTGCATCGTAAATGCGTGATGCAATGCTGTGGGAGAGTCCTAAAGAACTATAGGACAAATCTCACCCGAGAATACATAAAAGAATCTACAAGAGGAAGAAGACAGCCACTGAACAGTGGAACTTCCTGGACAAAGAAGAATGGGACACGTTTGTCGCTTCAAGACAAACTGATGAATTCAAGGCATTAGGCGTCAGTCTCAATCTCATTAATTAATATATGTTGTATTCACCTATTCAAGATTAACATTTAGTGTTACTAACCAAATCATTAATGTCCATACTAACTAGGCCCTCAGTGAGGCACAAAGATCAAGGCGTGCACTGAATGTGCATGACCACACAATGGGTCCAAAGGGGTATGCAGGCATTCACCAAAAACTACAGTCTGAGGCTACTACTCAGTCTGCTGCTACTCAGGAGTCCTCTACCATAGGTAGCACACCTCTGCCTCGCCATGATGTCTGGATAGCTGGGAGGCAAAATAAGAAGGGAGAAATAACGAAGGCCGCAACTGCTGAGGCGGCTGCAAAAATGGTAAAATACAACTCTTACAACAATCATTCGAATATTGATTATTTGTGCTGTTTACTTAATTACAAATTTTTGTTTTGGCGATTAGCGGGAGCTGCACGAGCTGAGGAAACAAGGCAAGTTCATCCCTGAGGGCACAAGGGATGAATTGACAGTTGCTCTGGGTAACCCAGAGCATCCTGGACGTGTTAGGGCTGCAGGCACTAGTGTGGGCATCAAAGCTTTTTTTGGGCCATCCCAGCGCAAACATATCCCAAAAGCGGAACGTTCACAAGAGGAGGTAACATATTCTTTCTTTATAATGTTACTGTAAAAGAGAATTCAATAATTAGAAGCTAATGTTTCTTTTATCCATGTATAGGTAGATAAGCTAGTTGATAGGAAACTAGAAGAAGCAATGAAAAAGTGGTAGGCATCTCAGACTGCCACTTACCAGACAATACCTACTGTAGGCTCTACTCCTCCTACTCCTACTGTAGAGGTTGGGAGTAATCCTGTAGAACCACCACCTAGCACATCCGCTGTAAGTATTTTTATGACATAGTAACTAGTTTTTTAATTCAAGATGATATGTATATATGAAATTGTAGTCGTTTCAAAAAAAGATGATACGTATATATTTATATAACATTCTTTACACAAAAATTTGTAGGGGTTGAAGCCATGTCGTCTAAAAAGTAAAGAATTTGTCATTGCAGAGGCGTCGGCTTACCCATCCCTACCAGGGGAAATGTGTCACGGGTCTCCAGTACCAGCTGGTTGGATTTGTGTGAGCCCGATACATATATTCTCCTAGTGGATGGATCTTCCATTGCCATATGCCCACCCAGATTGTGAAACACTTGGTGAGGTAGTAGGCGGAGTGATAATGTGGCTAAAAGCGGATGTCCTCTTTACTAAAAAGGTATGGTAAATTTACATTACGTTCAATTGTTAGTGTGTGTATATGATGGCAGTTGATCTGAAATTATATATATATATATACAGGTTAAAAAGAAGACACCCACATCATCTAGGCCTCCACTTCCACCTCCTAAATTACCTAGTTGGGTTCCACAGGACCTACCTATCCCGTTAGGTCCTAACTGTAGGGGTATGGCAATATGGTTAGGCGAACATGATATAAACTCCCCTATAACTGTTTCTTCCGATTCAGATTCTACAGGTCAGTCATACGAAACAAAACTATTTATACAAGATATTTTGGAGTTGTTTTGATATGATTGGCTAAATACATCTGTGATAGAGATATGGATAAGGTGAGATATTCTTTATACATCCATATACCTTGTGTATGATCTGGTGATCTGGTTTCTTATTTATTAATGCATGTGTAATTAATACATATTTTGCAGCTACTTAGACAACATATGTGCAGATTTTGGATTCGAACATGTAGGGTTTTTGATTCCATCTTTGATTAGTCTAGTAGCTAAAGACCCTACGTCAGTTCAACAATACTGCTGTGAGGCTTTTTCAAATTTTGCTGTAAATAAGAAGACGGTGATAATGGCTCCATTCAATGTAGAGTAAGTTTACTTTGCTTATTATAATTTGGACTTACGAAAATTACATTTTATTATGGATTTTGAGTTATTAATTTTTAACTTTTTTACCTCTAGGGGTAGGCATTGGGAGTTACTGGTTATTTCCCCCGAGACGTTCACTGTGTATTATCTAGATCCTAAGGGGAGTAAATTGAATACAAGATTTGGACACATAATGAAAATGGCATTATTCCGGTGAGAAATATTTCATTTTCATATCCGTTAACATATGTTATTACATTACTATTTAATTGCAATGTTTTGTGTTACATTAACATGTAGGGGTTTTGAGGAGTTCAAAAAGGCTGGAGGAAAGGTCCCCACGAAAAAGAACCAGCCAATAATTTGGAAGAACGTGAAAGTAAGTTCCCGACTGCAATATATGTATATATTATTTATGTGAACAATGCTTAATTAGTTGTATTTTTTAATATTTTGTATGTTTGAATTTATAGTGTGCTACACAAGACAACGGATGGGCATGTGGATACTATGTCATGCGATATATGCACATGATTATCAAACATGCCGCACTGGATATCGAGTGTATTGCTTAGGTATTATATAGTCTCATTAGATAATATGATCGAAATATATCAATCTTATTTATAGATCATTAATTATATATATATATCATTCTCTTTACAGGGTTTAAAGCTGACCCCATTACAGGAGAGGCCTTACCAGATGAAATTTCTCCCTATACGATGGGAGAATTAAATGAAGTAAGAGAAGAATGGGCAACAACCATAAAAATAGTGGGGGATTTAAAATATAATTGGGATCCTGATAGCGAATAATGACTAAACAATGATATTTTGTAAATGAATTTCTGAATTATAATATATGTGTGAATGTTTCTACATGTCTGGATGTTTCTACATGTGTCTGAGTGAAAATGAATGAAAGTGTTGGTTGCTATATGAATGTTTCTACATGTGTGAATGCGAATGAATGGAACTACAGATTGCTAGCTACATGAATGTTTCCAAATGTGTGAAAATAAAATGGAACTACAGGTTGCTTTGCTAAATGCATGTGTGAATATTTTTGTTGTTAATTTTGCAGGTTTGTGGCCTGTTGTCGGCTGATATCAATGGATGTCGTAAAACCTACAGTTCATAACTGAACTAAACAAGTTTCTCATCCTGTGACCAGCCACAGCAGGTCTGCAGACTGACAGAAAAAAAAACAAAACAATAGGCGTCAGTTATTTGTAAAAAACCGACACACAATGTTATAGTGTCGGTTTTATATAAATAACCGGCATCTATTTCCTGTGGCGCAAAGATATATGGCGTCGGTTATTTGTAAAAAAATGACACTGATAGTGCCCAAGATGGTGCCCTTTCTGTGGCGCAAAGGGTTTGGGCGTCGGTTTCTTATCTAATAACCGACGCCTATAGTCCCATGATGGCACGTTTTCAGTGGCGCGCGAAGAGTTTGGGTGTCGGTTTTGGAACCGACGCCTAATGGGTGAGCTTTTAGTGTCGCCCACATAGGTGTCGCTTAGAAACTGACACTAAAGGCTTTAAATAACCGACACTAAAGGTAGGTTCTGTAGTAGTGAGAATTAAGTGCTTAGAAGCATACAAATGGACTATGGAAGGAGTTGTGCATACATCTATCCAAGAATTGCATTCGGACAATTGGCAAATGTTGCTTACCTTATTGGTTATGAGCACTAGCATTGGTTGAGTATTAACTTAATTATTTTGGATCTTAGCTCACTAGAAGGTTGTACTCTGTAATCTTCCAAATTGGTAGTGAGGGCTATCAATTTGAAAAAAATAGTGGGAGTGTTAATTAATTAAAGGCCTAATTAATATCTTTAACTTATCAAATCAAATTAATCAAAAGTGTTTTGACAAAAAAAATAATTTTTCTTTTGTAGAATCTAATTGCAAACAAATCATTACTGTGATCATTTCTTAAGAAGAACAAATCAAACATGACAAACTTTCATGACTAGTTTTGGACTTTGAGAAGGGTTCTCAATGATGAGCATAAGCTCTATATCCTGGATACATGAGTTCAAGAGGAACCTGCTCCTGATACGCCTAGGGCTGAGGTGAATGCTTATTGGAAGCATGCCAATGATGCCTTAGACATTAAGCACATTATGCTACGCTGTATGAACTATGAGTTGAATGAGAAACATGAAGACATGGAGATTCTTGAGATGGTCATACATATTAAGAATATGAACCATGATCATGAAAAGCAAGATAGGTACAATGTCTCAAAGGCTCTCTTGGAGTGCAAGATGAGAGAAGGAGATCCAATAGAGCCCCATGTGCTCAATATAATTGGGCATGTGAAACATCTAGAAAGATCGGAATTCCCTTTAACTAAGAGTTGGCCATGGATATGATTCTACAATCGTTGCCTAAATCATATAGCCAGTTTATCGAGTGTTACTACTTAAGTAACTTGGCCAAATCGTTGTTAGAATTACTTGGTATGTTGATAAAATCCAAAGCAAGAATGAACAAGGACAAGCCTATGATGATGATCAACAAAGTGAAGTCCAAGGACAAAAGCAAAACCAAGAATAGTTCAGAGGCTAAGATGAAGTCTAAGACTGCACTATAGATAAGGAGAAAGGTAAGTGCAAAAGGAATATGTCCTTTACAATTAAAGGAACTGAGGATGAAGAAGAAGGAGATTGTGATCACCTCTTCATGGCCTTTGAAGAAGTAAGCTATAACTGTGCAAAGAAAGGGATGCTGCCACTACAGTTGGAATCTATCATTCATCCTGATGGGCATGTAATAAAATTAGTGAATTGTTATTGTGTACATGCTATTGATGAAAACATCATGTATCTTGTATGGATAAGAATATTATGAATAAATTGATGTTTCATTTTAAAAGATAAAATCTTACATGGAAAAGCCCTACGTCTCATAATGTATACTCAATAGTTTCAGAGAAAAATGTGTATGACTCATATATTTATTGACTTGATGACTCAAATATTGAATACCTATAGCATTGTCATCTAGAGCATGCAAATGAGAAATGCATTTCTAGAATCCATAATGATAGTTATCTAGACTGTTTTGGTTATTGAACCAACAAAGTCATGCAAGTCTTATTTATTCAGAAATATGACAAAAGCATATTCACAAGATGTAGTGGGAGAGCGACTATTCTATTAGGGCTCATACATTATGATGTGTATAGGCCTTTTAGAATAAATGCTAGAGGTGGTTAATAGTACGTCCTCACTATATATACTAATGATCTCAGTAGATATGGTAGATTGTATTTAATGAAGTACATGTCCAAATATCTTGAAGTGTTTAATGAGAGAATGAATGAAGTATGTAGTTGGCTTGGTAAAAGATTAAGACACTTCAAATGGTCGATGTGGAAAATATTTTGAACTATGTGTTTGAGGACCTTCTGGGAGATTATGATAGTGTATCATGATGAACTCCACCTAAAATATAATGATAGTGTATCATGATATTGTATCATAAAGAAGGTATCACACCATGTTTTTCATGGTGCGATTATCAATAAATCTAGCTAACCTTCCATTCTCCTTTTGAGTACATGCTTTACACTAAATAATGCAACGTATAAAACGGTTCAAAAGATACCATATGAGATATGGAATGGGAGGTGTCTAGATATATCTTTATATAAGGATTAGGATTGAAAGATTACATAAGAAAATAGTTTTGTTTCTAGGATAGTTGTTTTCCTAAAGGAATTTATTTCCAAGGGAATCAGTGGGAGAAAAGTAGAACTCGAAAAGTTAGAGACCGACAAGAAAATAATGAACCTAAAGATGTACAACAGGAATAACGAGAATCTCAAGTTCCTTATGTAACACAAAAACTCATAGATCTAGTAATACATGCCTCGAGTTTGAAATATTATGATATCTTACAACTCAATAAGGCAGTGAGTTGGTCATTGTTGATGATCCAACAAACCATTTAGAAGCTATTGAGGGACCAGAGTATGAGAAATGACTTGAGGCCATGAGATCTAAGATGGAGTCCATGTACACTAAAAAGGTATGACCTTCATTGATCCACCTGAAGGGGTAAAACCCATAAGGTGCAATTGGGTCTTCAATAGAACACCGACATGGATGGTAGTGTACAATAATATAAGATCATATTGGTTAGAAAGGGTTTTAAACAAATAAAAAGGTGTTGAACATGATGGAATCTTTTCACCAGTTGCCATGATTAAATCCATCAGAATCATGCTTGATATTACAACTTATTATGACGATGAGATTTGGAAAATGGATGTTAAAACTGCATTCCCTAAAGGGAATAATTATGAGGATGTGAGTGTGACACACCCTGAAGGTTTTATAAGTCCATTAATGCAAATAAACTTTATAAGCTACATAGATAAACTATATGTAGAAGCCAGTATCTCAGAGTTGGAATCTTTGATATGACAAGATAGTCAAAGAGTTCGACTATAGTCAAACTAAAGTTGAAATCTATGATTAAAAAGTGTAGTGGATGCATATTTATATTCCACATAATGATGGGGAATAACATCCTTATACTACAAATGTTAAAACATGTCAAGGAAAGTGACTTCTCTATGAAGGATTTAGGTGAAGCATCCTATGTGATAGGAATTGAGATCTATAAAAATTGATCTGGAAAGATTCTTTACCTAGATAAGGGTGCATACTTTGACAAAATGTTAAAGGGGATCAACATGCATGACTCAATGAGAAAGTTTGTGAAATTAGTCTCTCTAGAGTCCAGTGTCCTAGTTCTTGTGAAGAATGGGAAGAACATTAATAAGATACCATATGCATTAACAATTGGTTATATCATGTTGCTATGTTATGCACTCAGTAAATGGGTGCAGAAACTAGTGAGGCACAAGGAAGCTGATTGGTGGGATCCCGCTTTCCGGATGCACTGCCGATCGTGATATTTGCCATATCCTAGTGGAAGTCAGTGGACTACTATAAAGAACATCCTAAATTACTTGCAAAGCACTAAAAGGATTGGGTCCTTGATTTTGGAAATAAGGAAGAGTTGGGTGTACATAGTTAAACCAATGCAAGATTCCAAAATGATAAAGAAAATTAATGACCGCAATCGAAATTTGTGTTTGACCTTAAAATAAGAAATTGTAACATGGAAAAGCTCTGAGTAAGAGATAGCTTTTTAATCCTACAATAAAAGCTGAGTATGTTGGTGTTATGAACACAACAAGGATATTGTATAGATCAATAAG
Organism: Alisma plantago-aquatica; assembly: GCA_963693085.1. Taxonomy (NCBI): domain Eukaryota; kingdom Viridiplantae; phylum Streptophyta; class Magnoliopsida; order Alismatales; family Alismataceae; genus Alisma; species Alisma plantago-aquatica. Next base: position 862,491,940 of record OY856413.1, read on the forward strand.
TTCATTTGGGTGAACTTGTGGAGGTTCTAATGATTAATGAAATGATAGAAACGTTGTGACAACAATGGATCTACTGGTTAAGCAAGGAATCTCAAATAGCATACTACAACACTTCCATGTCATATAAGAAGTCATACAATGAGGAGATGTGAAACTTACAAAATACTTAGTAGAAGAAAATGTTGCTAACCCGCTATAAAATCACTTGCACAGAAGAAATGTGATTGACATGTTGAAGATCACTTGGAATAAGATTTGTGGGTGATTGGCTCTAAGTGAAAGTGGGAGTATGTTGGTATATAAGCCCAAAGAGCCAATCATACAATGATTGCAATGGGGAATTGGCTACAAGATTTGATAATGATAAAGGTAATTCCATCTATTATGATTGTCTCAATCATGAGATGATGACATAGATATAATAGACATCTAAAGAATGATGTTACCTGATGACATGTCTTCAGGTTGATGACGTGAACAGTGAGATCACATGTATGATAAGAGTACATATATTCTTGTTATGTCCCTAATCATATGTTATTGTGTAAGAAAAATAGACAATAGTAATACACAAGACTAGAGCGTGTATTGGTTGATGATAGAATCTAATTATTCATGATATGTGATATCAAACCAAGCACATAGGTACATGTTAGAGAATAGTGTATCGAATAGACCCACCTAGAGAGTGATACATGGATACCATGGAATGATAGTCACAATAATCTCTCATAATGATAGTGATGATTGTGGTTCTTAGACATGAAGTCACTACATTCATCACATGTCGTTTGATGTATTTTGACATCATTCAACTTTACCTTGAATAAAGGTTTCCATAAAGGTGATGCTCAGGTGTGTTGTGACACATGTGTATTGAATGTGAGTGATGTAGATGAGATTTTCCCTTCCTTAAGGAAATTGATATCTAGGATACTTGATAAGCGAGACTGGGAAATGTATGGCCATACTCATGTGACTCAATATATGATATCTGAGCTCACATGCATCTCATACAGTCTACTCTAGTGAGAGAAACATGGATTGAATGTTGAAAAGGATGACGATTAAATGCCTAGAGTTCAATACAGATATTAGAGAAAATGGAACTATACAATCACGGTACCAATGATCACGGAATGTAGTTTGAAGTTTTTCTCCAACTTTTCATATTACTTGGGTAGAAATGATGTGTTTCTAGATATCGTTCATTGTTTGTGATGTCATAAATTTTTTATGGACATTCACTGCCAACATAATTTGGAACCTATAGGGTCACACACATAGGATACACATAAAATAGGATTTTATTCCTGAATGATGCTTAACTACTAAAGTGTTTTCATATTCAATTTAAACAAAAATAGTTTAGAATTGACTGACTAGACCATGAATTGAACAGTTCAAGTGTTGAAACAATCGATTCAAGTGTCAGGTTAATTGGTAACAATGTTGGCAGAACAATACATGAACCTAGGCATGAACTAACTGCTTCACTTAGTGAATTGATCGACACAAGGTCTAACTTGACCAGTTCAAGTGTTGAACCACCAAAATCAATGATCAATGTGATTGGATCTAGGATTAAAGTTGACATAATATTGTGCATTAATCGTATATGAATGCCAATGTGATTTTAAAAGGGAAAGCAACTGAACCTACCAGTTCAGAGGTTGAACTGACCAGTTCACCAATGAACAGACCAGTTCACCAATGAACTGACCAGTTCACCATTAGTAGCTTCTAGAAAATTCATGAAAAAATTCTCCTTGACTCGTGCTTGACTAGAAACCCTAACCTTGACCCTCCAAGAAATAGAGGGGTAGTGGAGGCCTTCTGGAGAGACAACAATAATCATTGACAATTGTTCTCCTCTTTAGTTGTGGTAAATAAGAGAGTTCGAGCAAGTCCTACCCGTAAAATGGAGGGATAGAAAGGGAGAGACAATTGGGAGAGCAAGTGGGCACTAGCACACTAACGTTTAAAGGGATAGCTCCTTCGCATCTTCTCTAGTAATGCAAAAGGAGTTCTTAGTGGTCTGTGTGGACTACTCTAGAGGAGTGGAGGTTGTTGTAACCCACTATGAGGATGTCTTCAACCTCCATCTACGGTGTTGCACCAGGAGGTTGTTGCTAACAATTGCTCGAGTGATGCTTGGATAAGAAGCACGGTTGTAAGGATACGTCATTGGACTTGCTTCAAGACCAAGTACATCCCTTGCAAACCTCTTTCCTAGTACATTATTGTTGATGTGATCTGCTAGTTTGGGAATCAGGCCTTAAAATTTTTGTTTTTGTTGCCTTATCTGTTGCCCCAGTTTCACAACACTCACATCTGACACTTTAGTAGTTTTACAAGTTTAAAGTATTTGCCACTACATCTTTACCAATAGTATCAAAGATAACATCCAATTTTAGAAAAGACTATCTAGAGTCGGTCATAGTGGTCTCTTAGAAAGGGAAGAGAAATGGATCTTCCACTTAGTAGATCTATTAGTTTTTGTTAGTATCTGACGCAATTTATCCGTGCATATAACGCAAGTTCACGTGTCAATGTAATATAGGTCTTTGTGAGGCCCGAGTCGAACTCAGAGACACTGAACTATCGGTAAACTACTACTAACTGTTCGTAATCAGCTAGACCGGTTAAAAAGGTTTTAAGAGTTGATTAAAAAGAAAACAAAAATAAAAGAAAACAAATAAATCGATTAAATGTTGAGTTTAATCAATTTAGATGGGAATCTTTAGGATTGCGGTTTCACCGCGGGTTCTCATTATATGAGTTTCCACATAATTAATCAAATTCATCTCTCATTCCGAGTAGTGTCCTATAGTCAGAATTGTTCACTGTCATGACACAATTCACTACCTAAATCTAGGTCGGTTCCACCGTCGTAGTAACCTATACTCTAAATTAGGTGCATTCAAATCGACCTCTGGGTTTCCACCATTAATCGTACATCACCTTGTTCAAGGAATTTATGAGTTAATGTGAATTTCGTCTCTTTTCAACCATTAATTCTTCTTTCAAAGCAATTAAAGGCATTAGATTATCATTAGGGTGATCAAGCATAATGATATAATGGAGAAAATGAAATCTTACCATGAAATTAAGAGACAAATTATGAATTACTATGATAAAAACGCCATACAATGATTACCCGGGCTACTCCTGGTCCTAAAGACAAAGGGGATTAGCCCCGCATGTTCATCTCAGAGCAAGACATGGTGGAAGAAAGGGTAAACATGGAGAAAAATGTGGATAAAGTGATGTAAACCCCTGAACGGAGAAGATCCAAGCGTTCCTCGACGTAGAGTGCGTGATCTACAGCCTTTCGGCAGTGGAAAACGTCTTCTTCGGCTCTCGAAACGTTCGGGGCGTGCTTCTGGGCTCCGTTCTCCTCTCCAACTCTCCTCGGGATGTGTGCAGTGGCTAATGACGTGATAGATTGCCCCTGGCCACCGTCATTAGGTATCAACACCACATTAGATTGTCGAAATATCACCACCGTTGGATTCAGGCCGATCTGAAACAAACACTAATCTGACGGCGTCGATACCATCGACGCGGGTTGATGGTATCGACCCATCGTGAGATCGGCATGTTTCCTTTCTTATTTGATGCTCCGCCTGATGCCGACTCGATACCATTGACACGGGTCGATGTTATCGACACCCTTAGGCGTCGGTTTTGTCACTTTTCCGTCACTGAAGCTGTAGAATGTCGATAGTATCGACCTTTGTGTCGATAGTATCGACCGGCTGATCGCTGGCAACCTGAAGGTAACTCGCTACCATCGACTTCCCATTTGATGGTATCGACACTGCTTGGCTCCTTGCGGCTGTCTGTCTGTGACTGTGTCGATACTATCGACGGATGTCGATGGTATCGACAGCTGTATATATATGTTTTTCCTGAAATTGCAAGACAAAGCCAAATCAGCTGAGATAAAATCCATTATTATAATCATTTATGATAAAAAAGATAAAATATGAGAGATTTGATACTGAAAGAGATTATAGACTAGAGTAAGTGAATTATGTATTATTAACCACCAAACTGACCAATAAACACATAAAATGCAAGCAAAACAAGTCTATAAATGTGACTCAAAATCCTCGCATCAAACTCCCCTAACCTTAAACCTTGCTCGTCCTCGAGCAACAAAACTTTAGAATAGAATTGCGAGGGTCAACTAAAGAACACATTATCACAACAGACTTTGCTGTATGATTCCCACCAGACATTCACATTCCGGCCCTCACTAACCACATAATGATAATTACCCACAAGGCGACAATAATCATCCATAAGAGATATCTACCCCAAAACTGATGAACACTATCACATAAGGTAGTTAACATAATAAAATCCTCCGGTCCAGACTCGGTGCATCTTTGTGATCTTCTATCTACGTTGCTCGTCCTAACTACCATCCAATTGAAAGCAGCTCTCCTGATATGAAAGAGTGAGGAGATAATCACAGTGGCCTACCAATCCGAGCAACGGGTGGATGGAATAGGTGGTTGTGGAAGGAATGGAAGCATAATACAGTTTTTTAACATGCACAAATAACAGTGATGACCGAAATGATGCAAATGCAAAGAAAATGCCCTAATGCCTACATTTTTTTGGGTGGAATGATGCATGTTCCTACAATTCCATCTTATGCGAGATAGAATGTCTAAAAACTACATTATGTGCTTATTCTTCCTATTACACGGGTGAAACAAGCTCTTTTCTCCCTCTAAAATCAGCCTTTTTTTTTCAAACCCTTTTTCTCTCAAATTGCAAAATGTACAATATTTTTCTTCAAAATTCTTTTTTTTCCTTTTTTTTTCTCTCGGGCTTACTTTCACATAACTGTAATCCTTGAGGCATTACAACTGTATTTCAAAAAGTATAAAATGAGTTACCCGCTTCTCTTATTTTTCAGAAGAAATAAGGCACATATTGTCCTATATGCTTACAAATATGTTAAAATGCAACTACATGAGATCAGTTATGCAACTATGATGCCATGCACTCAACAATGTGTGCATGCATGATTCATCTACAAATTTTTTCATTTTCCATTTTTTTATGCACAATCTACTAAAATGCAATCCTACCTAAATTCTATGCAATCAAAAGATGAAAACTGTAATGTGCTTCCAGTTCTTATGGTGGAGTATGAAAACAATGGGGTGGATAGATTACATGATTAATTGACTGAACCATTGGAAAATATTATATATCCCTCCTTATTGACCTGTGTAATAATTAAGAGGTTTCTCTCTCTTGTTTCAAATTAAGGTCTCATTACCATTTGGTCAGTTTAGGCTCAAACAACCACTTCCGTCCACTTTTCGTGAATCATAAGCATGTGCAATTGTGGTTTTCTGTTCTGAAGTTGACAAACCCAAATATTTTCATAAGTCATGTACTCATGGTTGAACAAAACAAGCTTAAAAAATTCACTAAAAATGTTCAAATTACCCCTGATTCCCATGTACAAACACAGAGATGACAAATTACGTTAGACATTCACAATTACACTAGATAGAGTGTGGATCCTAAAAAAAAACTAAGAACTAAGAAAATTTCTAAAATAAAAGACAAAGCAATAAATGATAAAAACTAAGAAAAATAAAAGAATAGAAGTTGTTCCAACTCCCCCCAAGCTTGAATTCGACTATGGCCTCATAGTAAAAAATAACCTTAAAAGGTGGAACAGTGATATCGATCATTGGTCAGGTGGTGGCGGGTACTGCGGGGATGTGGGGACCCATGAAGGATACTGCCCCTGGAAACTCGGATCATACTGGGGCATCGGCGGAGGTTGAGGATACCCCCCGAAATAGTTCTGGCTCCAGTAGTTGTCGTAGAAGGGTTGTTGCTGCATCTCCATCCTATGCAACCTATCATGGATATTCTGTTGGTTGGCGAGGAGAAGGCGCTCATTCTCGTAGATGGCCTTGTGGTTCACAAAAAGCTGGTTCGTGGTATCCAGAATACCAGCGAAGGAAGTAGTATGCTGTTGTTGGGTCTGTTGAATCTCCTGTAGCATTGAGTACATCCCCTGCATCAAATAGGCATCCTCGCCTTGTTGAGAGGGCTGAGGTGGCGGAGGCTACGAAGAAGATGATGCACCCGGGTGGAAGTGGGGATGCTTCCTTGGTGCCACTCATGCCCGAAGAGGAGTGAAAGCCTCCTCTGCTTCTTCATGCTCGTCGTCGTCATCATTGTTGTCGTCATCCCCGTCTTCCTCTTCATCGGAGTCGTCGATGGCGATGATGGGCCACCGGAAGTGATGAGCTCCCTCTATGTTGAAGATGGGGTACGGAAGTGCACATTCTTGATATTCTTGATTGACATGGCAATGTGCATAAGCCAAGCTATCACATAGCATAAGGTGGTTGGAGCGGTGTAGATGCTGCAGGTTGACCTTGTTTCTGTTGGAAAGCAGAGCGAGTTGAGAAAAGTCCAACCCAAGGTAGAGAGCCAACGGAGTGATGGCCAATACGCGCGTCAAGCAGAACGCGCCCCAGTTGCACTCCTCGCACTTCAACAGTTTATACAAAAAGAACAAATCCGTCTCTTGGAATTTACTAAGAGAAAGATTGCCACGAGCAAAGAGCGGCGTGCAAAGCATGTGGCGTAGAATCTGCACAAAAGGATGCTCGAAGTTGGCGACATCAGCATTGTGATAGCTGACAGACTTTCCTAGAGGCGCGGTCACCAGCTTGGCGAAGATGTCGTCGTAATCTATTCGGTTATCTGGCCTCCGGTACTGGTCTCTCCCATGATTCCAGTTGTAAATGGAATTGAATTGCTTGCAGGTGAGAGTGTAATTGTTGTTGTAGAGCCGGAAAGAAACGCGAACCTGTATCCATTCTCGATCAGTGGTGATGAGGTCGTTCAGCACGATGCATATATCTAGCGATGCCATGAACTCCGCCACGAGCTCTTTGTATGTCGGCCACTCACCGAAAAATGGTTGTACATCAGCGTGGAACTCCATCTCGTCGGGCCTCCTGCCCGTGTTCCTTGCTTGCCCCTGCAGGATGTAGGTGAGGTTGGCATTGAACCCCAGGTCGTGGATCATGGTCTGATCGACGTAGAGGGTTGGCTCGATCTTTCTTTTCAGCAACTCCTAGTATGTCTTGCGTACTTCCGCCGATGGATGAACAATCCTCGGATGAGGAACGGATCCGGGTGGCGGAGGAACGAAAGTCGGGATCTCCATCGGGACCGCCCTTGAAGAAGAGGCTCCTTCCGTCCGCACCATCGTCTCAGAGAGAAAGGGAATAGGAGATAGATCTCAGTGAAGGTCGGAGAAGATGATCTCCGCTCAGTGCAGAGCTCGGTGAAGATATCTCGATCCTTAGGCGCGCGATGAAGGCCTCCGGTTGCACAGCGATGCTCAATGTACAAGTAGAGGGAAGATGCTCTGAAGGTGTGAAGAGATTTGACAATCAACCCTTTCTTTTATAACTGAGGTTGTCGCTGCTGTAGACCTGTCGATACCATCGACGGGGTGTCGATACTGTAGCACAATCCGCGTCTTCGCTAGTATCGACGGTTGTCGATTGCTTGATGTGGGGGCCCAGATCGATGACGCGTCAATACCATTGACATGTGTCGATGGTATCGACCCATCCCACAGATCGACTTCCTTGATTTAGCGGTCGCTGTTGATTTCTTCTTGAGGATCGGTGACGTGTCGCGCCGATACCATCGACGGAGTGTCAATGGTATCGACACTTCAAGGATCAATAACCCTCGCGAGGCCCGGACGCCGCTTTCTAACTGTTATCGGGTCCATACCATCGACAAGGTCGTCGATGGTATCGATTTCACTGAGACAAAATCGTCTATAAATCTTTAGGGATCTCGCGAGTATCGACATCTGCGTCGATACTATCGACCCCGATATGGTTGTTTCTTCAGCGACACTGATGGTATGTTGATACCATGGATGAGGTCGTCGATGGTATCGACTCAGAAAATTTTCTACAGTCGCCTACCTGTACCCATGTCTCTACCATCGACACAATGGTCGATGGTATCAACTCTGCCTCAGACCTGCACACTGAACAAACGATCAAGGTATCATTTTTACACTTAAAACAAAATTAAACCAAACTAACTTGTAAATGCGAAAGAAAATGGACAAAACTACCAATGGTTGGGTTGCCTCCCAACAAGCACCCTTATTTAACGTCTTAGGCTAGACAAAATCAAGCTTATCATGCATCCTTAAGTGCTATGAGTTTGACCTCATGCACTTTCCTCGTATAGTCCTTGCCAAAGTATAGTTTCAACCTCTGTCCATTGACCAGAAATGTCGTCTCTCCATCACGCACCATGATGGCACCATATGGCCGTACCTCCTCCACAATGAAAGGTCCACTCCACCGGGATTTCAATTTCCCGGGATGCAGCTTCAACCTCGAGTTGAACAATAGCACACGATCTCCCTTCTTGAAGACACCCAGTTGAATGTGTCGATCATGAATAAACTTTGTTCTCTCCTTGTAAATCCTTTAGCTTTCATAGGCGTTCATCCTCAGCTCATCTAGCTCATTGAGCTCTAGCATGCGCTTCTTCCCTGCCTCATCATTAGTCAAGTTCAGCTTTCGTAGTGCCCAGTGCGCCTTGTGCTCCAATTCTATCGGCAAATGGCAGGCCCGCCCATAAGCCAGCCTAAAAGGCGTAGTGCCTATAGGTGTCTTAAATGCCATCCTAAACGCCCATAAAGCATCTGGTAGGAAAGTACTCCAGTTCTTTCTTGTCGAAGCCACTGTGCGCTCCAAGATTTTCTTGATTTCTCTATTGGACACATTGACCTGCCCTTGTGTCTGCGGGTGGTACGGGGTACCAATATTGTGCTTTACCCCGTACTTTCTCAATAGCGCAACAAACTTTTGATTTTTGAAATGTGTACCTCCATCGCTGATAATCATCCTTGGCATGCCAAATCTACAGAAAATGTGATCTCTTACAAACCTGCACACTACATCTGCATCATTAGTCCTTGTGGGTATTGCCTCTACCCACTTCGATACATAATCAACAACCAATAAAATGTAAAAATTAGAGTTTGAGGACACAAAGGGTCCCATAAAATCAATACCCCACATATCAAACACCTCAACTTCTTGAAACACGTTGAAGGGCATCTCTTGCCGCTTGGAAATATTACCTGCCCTTTGATAGGAATCACATCTTTGCACAAAATCGTATGCGTCTCGGAAAAGTGTAGGCCAATAAAGGCCGCTCTCAAGCACCTTGGCCGCCGTTCTGGAACTTGAATGATGGCCACCAGTTGGTAGAGTATGACAATGACGAAGTACACTGTCATATTCTATCTCTGGTACGCACATGCACAAAATGTCATCCCTGCATTGCTTTAACAAAATGGGGTCATCCCAGAAATAATATCTCAAAGAATGGAAAATTTTCTTTTCTCTTAATATGTCCAATCATCTGGGATTATTTTACAGGCAAGATAATTAACAATATATGAAAACCATGGATCCTTGGATTTTACAGAAAGAATTTGCTCATCAGGGAATGTCTCGGTAATGGGTATATGGATGTCCTTCTCATCTACCTGTTATAACCTAGACAAGTGGTCCGCAACCACATTCTCTATTCCCCCCTTATCTTTAATTTCAATGTCAAATTCTTGTACTGATAAGATCCACCTAATCAATCTAGGTTTGGCATCTTTCTTTTCCATCAAATATTTTATGGCGGCGTGGTCCGTCCATACCACAAATTTTGACCCTACAAGATATTGCCGAAATTTTTCAAATGCAAAAAATGACGGTGAGAAGTTCCTTTTTAGTTGTAGTGTAATTAAGTTGTGCTTCATTTAAAGTCTTGGATGCATAAAAAATCACAGCGGGTTTGTTTTCAAAACGTTTCCCAAGAACAGCCCCCACTGCAAAATCTGAAGCATCGCACATTAATTCAAAAGGCTTTGTCCAATCCGGCATTTGCACAACCGGTGCATAAATTAACTTCTCTTTGAGCACATTAAAAGCATGCAAACACTTTTCATTAAAATCAAACACCGCATCTTTCTCAAGCAGTTCAGCTAATGGTTTAGCGATTTTTGAGAAATCTTTGATAAAGTGGCCATAAAATCCTACGTGACCGAGAAAACTCCTTACCCCTTTAACCAAATTCGGTGAGGGTAATTTGGAAATAACCTCAATCTTAACCGGATCTACCTCCAACCCCTTGCTAGACACTTTATGCCCAAGCACAATCCCTTCACAAACCATCATATGACATTTTTCCCAGTTGAGAACTAAATGCGTGTCTTCACATCGTTGTAAAACTTTATCCAAATTATATAAACATTCATCAAAAGACGCACCATAGATGGAAAAATCATCCATGAAGACCTCTAAACAGCGCTCAACAATATCAGAGAAAATGGCAAGCATGCAATGCTAAAAGGTTGCTGGTGCGTTGCATAAACCAAAGGGCATACGGTGATATGCAAATGTTCCATAAGGACAAGTGAAGGTGGACTTCTCTTGGTCCTTAGGATCAATGGAAATCTGATTATATCCAGAGTAACCGTCTAGAAAACAAAAGTGAGATCGACATGCTAGTCTCTCTAAAATTTGATCAATGAACGAAAGAGGAAAATGATCTTTTAACGTAGCAGAGTTCAATCTACAGTAATCAATGCACACACGCCACCCGGTTACCAAACGGGTCGTGACCGGCTCATTTAACATATTGTGAGTGACAGTAATTCCTCCCTTTTTAGGGACTACCTGTGTGGGGCTTACCCACGTCGAATTGGAGATAGCATAAATGATGCCTACAGAAAGGAGCTTGATCACCTCCTTCTTGACGACCTCCATCATGCTTGGATTGAGTCTGCGCTGTGGCTGAATTATAGGTTTGGCTCCTTCCTCGAGTCGGATCTTGTGCTGGCAAAGTGGAGGGGAGATCCTCTTGATATCCGTGACTGACCACCCGAATGTGCCACGCTGGTTCTTCAGCACGATCATCAATTGATCCTCTTCCTCGGCACTCAGATATGCCGAGATAATCATCGGTAGTTTTTCACCATCGGCTAGGAATGCATATTTCAAATGAGGCGGCAGTGGCTTCAATTCTGACATTGGTGGACTGATCAACGATGACTGAAGCGGTGGTGGGAGTTTCCCAAGATCTTCATAATACTTAGCATAATAACACGGCAGCACCTGAAGCATCTTGACACATTCTTGTAACGACTTGCTTCTCATCCAGTCATGCGTTATATTGACAAGGCAAGCTTCAAGAGGCAGTTCTGGATATGCATCGAGGACAGAACTTGCTATGGCATCATCTTCAGTAGAAAGAGGGATTTCCTCCTCTTCATCATTCAGAAAACCCACAACCCTGCAAAGAGAAACAACTTTGGTCTGTTCCATAATGTCTACAGCCGGTGTCCCCTTCTCTACCTTGGTCATTACATGATCCATATCTTGAAATGGCTTCCCTAGACAAAGAGAAAATTGTTCTGATCAAAATGTTTCACCAATCGACACTGCTCCTTTGCTTTTGATTATGTTGTGCTTGGGGGCATAACCATTTCAAACTGGTCATCAGCGATTCCCAATGTCAAACGACCTCTTCCCATCTCGAGTATCATATCTATAGTAGCTTGAAAGGTTCTTCCAAGGAGTAGCTCATTTCCTTGTTCATCTTGCATTTCCATGACCACAAAATCTGCTGGAAATACAAACCGATCGACTTTATCCAAAACATCCTCGCAAATACCGTATGGCTTAACCACAGAATTGTCCACCAAATTAATCATCATATTGCTGTGTCTTGATTCTTTCAGTCCCAACTTCTTGAAAGTAGTGAGAGGCATCAAATTTATACTTGCCCCGGAATCACACAATGCTTCCCTGAATTTCACTTTACCGATGTAACATGAAATATTGAAGCAACCCGGATCCTGTCTTTTAGGTGGCAATGTGCCCATAATGAAGGAACTCACTTGCTCTTTAAGAACCACGACCTTGGTATCTGGAATCTTCCTCTTCTTTGTGATTATGTCTTTCAGAAACTTGTCGTAAGAGGGTATCTGCTCTATTGCTTCTAACAGTGGAATGTTGACAGAAAGCTTCCTAAAGCTATCTAGGAACTTCTTGAACTGAGCGTCCACTTTCTTGGCTTTCAAACTGTTTGGATATGGGACTGGGACAGTCTGTGCCCTCTGATGTGGTGGCACATATGGTGTCCTCTTCGGTGTCTCCTCCTCAGCAATGGGTTCTGATGTGACATCCTCTACCACATCCTCTACTGGCTCTGTGATTAGAATCGGAACCTCCTATGTGGCCTCACCTGTGTTTTCTGGCTGGGCTGTGCTCGGTCCATCGGCCGTGGGGTTTAAAATCTTCTTACCACTCCGTAGCAAAATTGCCTTAGCTTGTTGGTTTCCCCCTAGAATATTTGTATTTCTGGGAAACCCTTGCTGTGCTGGTTTTTTCAGATTTGCCATCTCAGCTGCCATCTGCGCTAATGATGTCTCTATAGTTCTCATCTGAGCCCCGTGACTTTGTAAGGTCTGCCCAAATTGATTCATAAATTCTCCTTGTTGCTTAATCTGTTGGCCAAACGTGCTCATGAGTTCTTGATTCTACTTGATTACTTGGTTGAGCAACTCATTGCTCTTATCCTCTGCCGAGGGTTGTGGTTTTGCATCAGGGTCCTGCAAGAAATTTTTTGGGTCCTTCCATGAAAATTTCTTGTCTTTCCTCTTAGAATAGTTGTTGTTTATGTACCCCTGTTGCTGGCGCATAAATTTCACCTGTGTTTCATCATCAGATTCTGTGTCTTCTTTTGCAAGTAATTTCTTGGCTAGAAGGTCCATCTTCTCATTTAGCTCCTTGATGGCCTTTGACTCACCTACAGCTCGAACCTTCTCTACTGTGGCTCTATCGCCCCATGATTGCTTTTTGGACATGTTCTTCAAAATCTCCCAACACCTTGTTCCTGTGTTGTTTAAGAAGAACCCTGAACCTGCTGAATCCAGGTTGCTTCGTTCATTCTCAGAAAGAGTGAAATAGAAAATCTTGACTTGTTTCTCCTTGTCAATCCCATGATGTGGGCACCTCCTCAGCATTATTTGAAAACGTTCCCAGGTCTCAGAGTACGTCTCTCCGGCTTTCTTGACTGAAATTGTGGATCTTCCGTACCACATCGTTAGTCTTCTCGGGCAGAAAGAATCTCTCGAAGAACACCTCGATCATTTGATCCCATGTTTCAACGGTCTCATCATCCAGGTTATGCAGCCATTCACTTGCATTACCTGCAAGAGAACTGGGGAATAGTTTCTGGTAATGTGTCTCCTTTGGAAACCTATCAATCTTGATCATATCGCAATTTTCCACAAATGTGTTGATGTGTGCAACCGGGTCCTCATTCTTCAGCCCGTGAAATGCCTGAGACTTGACCAAGTTTATCAGTGCCGGGTCAATCTTATAAGTGGGAATGTTGACTGCCAGTTTTTTTAGTGGTCCCTTCGATGTTGATGAAGAAGAAGCTTTTATCTTCTCCCATATTGTCTGTTCTTCAGCCATAGCTTCTGGTTCAGAATCTAAATCTATATCTTCAGGTTGGTCTTGAATGTTGTTCTCCTCGTCGTCTGGTCCCAATGGTGGAACCTCTGGTGATGGCTATGTGTAGTCTATGCTACGCGTCCTCACCATGCACTAGTACCTACAAAGTAATAATTTAGGTTCAGTACCGTGCTAGACGATTGCTAGATATGACGGATAAATAATGAATTTCAAAAATGATAATAAAAAATGTGGCCTAGAGTGGCCGCTTGCAGCACTCATAGTGCCGACAATTGTCGTGTCCCCAGAAACGGCGCCAAAAACTTGACGCATTTTTTCTGTGCGTATAACGCAAGTGCATGCGTCAATGTGATACAGGCCTTTGTGAGGCCCGAGTCGAACTCAGGGACACTGAACTATCAGTAAACTACTACTAATTGTTCGCAATCAGCTAGACCGGTTAAAAAGATTTTAAGAGTTGATTAAAAAGAAAACAAAACAATCGATTAAATGTTGAGTTTAATCAATTTAGATGGGAATCTTTAGGATTGTGGTTTCACCGCGGGTTCTTGATATATGAGTTTCCACATAATTAATCAAATTCATCTCTCATTCCGGGTAGTGGTCTGTAGTCAGAATTGTTCACTTTCGTGATACAATTCACTACCTAAATCTAGGCAGGTTCCACCGTCGTAGTAACCTATACCCTAAATTAGGTGCATTAATTCTTCAACCATTAATTCTTCTTTCAAAGCAATTAAAGGCATTAGATTATCATTAGGGTGATAAAGCATAATAATATAATGGAGAAAACGAAATCATACCACGGAATTAAGAGACAAATTATGAATTACTATGATAAAAACGTCATACAATGATTACCTGGGCTACTCCCGGTCCTAAAGACAAAGGGGATTAGCCCCGCATGTTCATCTCAAAGCAAGACATGGTGGAAGAAAGAGGAAACATGGAGAAAAACGTGGATAAAGTGATGTAAACCCCTGAACGGAGAAGATCCAAGTGTTCCTCGACGTAGAGTGTGTGATCTACAGCCTTTCGGCGGTGAAAAACATCTTCTTCGGCTCTCGGAACGGTCGGGGCGTGCTTCTGGGCTCCGTTTTCTCTCCAACTCTCCTTGGGATGTGTGCAGCGGGTAATGACATGATAGATCGCCCCTGGCCGCCGTCATTAGGTATTAACACCACATTAGATCGTCAAAATATCACCACCGTTGGATTCGGGATGATCTGAAACAAACACTAATATGACGACGTCGATACCATCGACGCAGGTCGATGGTATCGACCCATCGTGAGATCGACATGTTTCCTTTCTTCTTTGATGCTCCGCCTGATGCCGACTCGATACCATCGACTCGGGTCGATGGTATCGACACCCTTAGGCATCAGTTTTGTCGCTTTTCCGTCACTGAAGATGTAAAATGTCGATAGTATCGACCTTTGTGTCGATAGTATTGACCGACTGATCGCTGGCAACCTGAAGGTAACTCGCTACCATCGACTTCCCAGTCGATGGTATCGACACTGCTTGGCTCCTTGCGGCTGTCTGTCTGTGACTGTGTCGATACTATCGATGGATGTCGATGGTATCGACAGCTGTATATATACGTTTTTCCTGAAATTGCAAGACAAAGCCAAATCAGCTGAGATAAAATCCATTATCATAATCATTTATGATCAAAAAGATAAAATATGAGAGATTTGATACTGAAAAATATTATAGACTAGAGTAAGTGAATTATGTATTATAAACCACCAAAGTGACCAATAAACACATAAAACGCAAGTAAAACAAGTCTATAAATGCGACTCAAAATCCTCGCATCAGTATCTATGACAGGACAATCTAGGTCGATACTATAAGAAATGAGAGTTTGCAACAACAACAACTATGTGAAATGTCATTTCAAGAAAACATATTGTTAATATGGGAATATCAACAAATCTTTTCCATAGTTGCAGCATGAGGTGACACTACAGAGGCAAATATCATTATTATCAGATTACTGGGGTTCTAGTGGAGTGCATGCTTCACACATAAGATCATCATGATCACTGGCAATGTTACAACCCCAATTTTTGGGTTCATTTGGTGAGAAATGTGATTTCTCATAATAAAGATAATTGAACAAATAATGATGTCTTTGATTGAATGCATGAATTTTGTTTACAATAGCCTTGATGTCTGTGTTGTGGGCTTTATTGGCTATTGGGCCCAATAACAAGGAAATTCAATTAATTAATGAATAACTGAGAATTTGAGAAAAGAAAGATGTGGAAACCTCTAGAAGGCAAATCCAAAGAGGGATTTCGTGCCTCTTGGGTTCCAAGGAGTCCAAAGTTGCATAAAGAGTGCAATAAGAAAGAAAATATCAATTAAGTATTTCTTTATTAAGAAAGAAATTGAAAATATTAATGAAATGTGGAAAATAAGTGAAAAGAGGTATAATTGAGTTATCCTTGGTGGAATTTCATATCCCAAGGATTCCTAATGTTAAAAGGAATACCAATGAGGAAAATAAAAGAGAAATAAAGAGAAATCCTCAAAAAGAGATATTTTAATAAGAAATAAATATGATAATGTGAAATAATGCATATTGATGCATTTAAGGATAATGAGTATTCCTTCAAAAGAAATTTCAAATTATTAGAGTTTCTTGGGATCCAAGGACTCCCAATGAAGAGGAAAGAAAGATAAAATACCAAAATTGCAAAATAAGGATAATGGGAATACATAATTAATGGAATTATGTGGTTTTATTAAGAAGGAGCATTTTCCTACTTGAAGAGAATATAATTTCAAGGCCAATGAATTAAAAGATAAGAGTAAAGAGGATAAAGGAGAGGAATTTCGAATTCCTAAATATCCATGCAACAAGGAATATCAAGGAAATAGGAGATAATGAAGAGAGAGAGAGATGGTTGCTTCACAACCAAGGAAAGTGTGTTTCCTTTTGAGTTTGGGACTTGAGTCCTCTTGAGGCACGCCTTAGGGCTTCGTACTCTCCCCTATATAAGGGATACAAGCCTGGACCGAATCCAGAAGAACCCACACGTAGTCCTCCACTCTTCTTTCTCATTTGCATTCTTAAACCCTAGCCCAGGGTAGCAACGTGAGCATGGAGGTAGAAGGAGCCAAGGCAAGGTCAACATGGTGGCTTGATGTGCCACGATTGCCAAAGAGCAACTTGGCCGTCGAAGCTAGGCCTTGGAGCGCACAAGGCTGCAGGGGAGGCTGCAATAGGCAGGGCTGACGAGGGAGAAACTGGCCATCTTGGTCATGGTTTGATGGACGGCTGTGTGCGCCCAAGCAAGGCGGAGGCAAAGAACACGTTCCTGGTGGAGTTCGAGCCCAGACCTGGGCGGGGGAGCCACGCCAAGGCATGCCCTCGGCGCTGCTATTGTTGCTGAACCGAGGAGGAAGATGACGGTCGTTGGACGGTTTTGCCCTTCGCGGGCTGAAGCAGCGGCTGACTTAACCAAGGGCATGGATGTCTTTTCAAAATGTTTTCCAAATTCATGGGATCGTTGCATGGGTAAAGTGAAGTGGCGCAATCCCATTGGCCTGAAGTAAGTCAATTTTGTTAAATTCATATCTCCTCAACTGTAGCTCGGATAGATGCACATTATACATGAAAGTTGCTATGAAAATCGAGGGGAGTCCATTAAAAATATAATTGAAGCTTGATTCCTCTTGCAATTCGAAAAGTAATCGATGATGTCAACTTTAATGTATTAATGTTTAAAGAACCCTATTTTGATATGAATAATATATTTATAAGGGTTTAATGGATGATTAGAGTTGGTATTAACCTATTAATGATGAAAGGGCACATTAGGAATAAAAAGGATGAAATTTGCATGTAATTAGTTTAATTTCGAGTTTAATGTGCATGAATAATGCTTTAATGGGCCTTGAAACCCTAATGTTGGCAATTCGACTCTTAATAACTTTGAGTATTCGAAGTGTTGAATAAAGAAGAGACATAATGATCCTATGCTATTTCGAGCATTAAAGTTCCTAAATTGTGGATAAATAACCTTAATATTTAGGGTTTTTGAATGAATCAAGATGGAATTAATGACAAATAGAGTTCGCATGTGAATTCAATCATAATGAACTATGAATTGATGATAAATGAGCATAATGATCTTGTTATATATTAAAAGGATTAGATGTTGAGCTAATTAGGGTTTGTGATCAATTGCGTTAAATTAGGGTTTAAAATAGTAAAAGATGAAGGGAAACCCTAATTGTAATGGAAACCCTAAAAGTGAACAAGAAACCCTAGGAAACGAGCTAGATTTAATAGATCTTAATGACATGAGTAATAAAAGGAAATTGTATAATTGTTTCAGGATCTTATTGAATGCTTGCTTTCCTATTGGTTGATTGGATTATTTCTGTCTCACATCAACTTGACAAGTATGTGGTTATGCCTATGAATATCTCGAATTAGTTTCTCAAGGATTTTCGAGGTTTTATCGATGACTTGAATTAAACTGTTGGTTGCATTTACTTCATGCAAATTATAATGTGAATATGACTATCACATAAGAGATGTGCCTACTAGCTCAGATCCTAGTCCCCTCTGTAGCCTAATGGATTGACCTAGTACATGGCTACCAATGGGGGAGGCCCGTAAGGTCATTGAATGACTTAGTACATGGCCACCAATGGGGTAGGACCATCAAGTCATCATGAGTCAGGGATTGGGCTACCTTTGGGTAGGGCCATGTGACTCCATAACCCTAGGAATTGGCTACCTGTGTGGTAGGACCATGGGGGTAAGGATCTACCATATGAGGGAGGTAGTATCCATGTCCACTGCAGGGATGGTACAGAGATAGGGGATAGGCAAGGATTGAGTAGTATTGCTTAAAACGTAATCTTGGATGTTAAATGATATTTGGTTGACTACATTGTTAACATAGTTGCAAAATTATTGTTTCCCCCACATACCAGCTTCTTGCTGACTGACGTTTTGTTTGTCGGCATTTTAGGTACAAATGAAAAGAACAAACAGTAAAGTGGCATATGTGGAACTAAATGAGAAATAACGTACACCGGAGGATTAGTTAGATTAGTATCTTCGTGGATAGAAGTTTAGAAATCCCAGCTTTTAAAAGGTAAGTAAAGTTTTTATTTTATACCAGTTTTCAGTTTAGTAGTAGAATTTCATAATTATTATTGATTATTTGTCGAACCTTTGATCCGGGTTATTAGATAACGGCTCTGATCTCTTAGTCTCCCTTAAGTGGGGGTTATCGGGAGACGGGGTCATTACAAATGTATCAGAGTGAAGTTTCCTCACTTAATCTTTAATAACTATTAAATTTTACAAATCATGTAGAACCCAAGGGAGTTAATAAAGGATTATCCGAAAGGCAGAGGTGTCTAGAAAAGGATCACGACCAGGGGCTGGCAATATTTTCCTCTGCACCGCTAGTCGGAATACGAGGACTCCTGGATCTGTGTGACTGTCTGGCCAAAGTCTTAGGGTATGATTCGAAATAAGATACCTTTAGGACTCTCTCATCTTGTTCATCCCTTCTCAACTCAAATTCTGTTAAGGACCTTAAGGATTAGGGTTTCTTCTCTTCTCCTCACCCTCTTGAGGTATGGGTAAGGTTGATAAGGATTAAGGGATCCTCCACCAAATTAATGAAAAGCATGTAAATAAGATGTCATGGACATAAGCTTAATAGAGTAAGCATAAAAGAATAGATACATGCTTAGGTCATATGACACGAGTTGTCATCGCCCTCAAGAGAGACTTGAGGATAGACCTCCTTGTCAGGAGGATGAGTAGAGAGGGTTAGTCTTGGAGGTAGAGACCTAGCACATTCTTTGAGGATGATGTTAACCCTAACCCTAAGTGAAGGTTAGAGAGAGAGATGACATGATGAGTTGGATGTCATGGTTGATTAGGTGTTTGGATGGACATGCCTTTGGGTTTCCATACGAACCATGAGAAGTTGATGACCGAGTACGTTTGGCAACCCAACCCTGGGAAGGGTCGTGCATGTTTGAGCCAAGGATAGCTCCTTCATGGATGAGGTTAGAGAAGAACCTATAGAAACCTTTTGGGTTGTTGCAAGTAGGATATAGCTTGCACCCAAAGTGCGTCAGTAGTGTAGACAGTTGAATGAAACCCTAGATAAGGGATCATGACGGATGGCTTATGAGATAAGCATAAGGGGTTATGTATAATCTTGAGTAAACATAAGTTCGATTATAGGCTTCACTCAGGTAAGGGCATGCTTATGAGCTTGATCCTTCATGAAGAAAGAACCTCTTATAGGGAGGTTGGTTGTAGGATTAGCTCTAGAGAGAGAGAGCAGACCTCAGGCAAGAAGGTTGGAAGCCTAAAACCCAGAAACTTGAGGAACAATGGGAGTTGAGGATGATGTGACCTAAGTGGATGATAGCGGTTGTCGTATGCTTGACCCTTAGAGGCTAATCATGTTATTAAGATTTGAGTCTCTATAGCTTCGAGCATGTGTAGAGGAGAAAGAAACCCCTTAAGTTAAGGGTATGTGTGATGAACCCCTCACAACTAAGTTGGTCTAATGTTGAGGATGAGAACAAGTGTGACCTAGCTTGGTTTAGTAGGTACGCTTGTGCCTTAGTAGTTGCTGGATTAAGAATGTTCATGTGAATGTAAACCCTAAGGACGGTTGTGACCTTGTTGTCAAGAGTTTTAGTTTCCTCCCATCCTGGGAGAGGGACCCTTTCGTAGGGTGTATACCATTTTTGTTGGTTTTGAGGTAACCTAAAGGGGTTTCATAGGATCTTGAGAAACTTAGTGAAAAGTACATGGCATGAGAATGAACCTGTAGACCCATAGATAACCATCTTGAAGTGCATATGGATGTGTTATCATGGAGGTAACCAGTATGGGGCCTGACCAAGGTAGGCAGGTCGCCATGATCCCTGAGAAAGGATGAAAGACAGCCCAAGAATGCAGAGAGAGATGATAAAGGATTGGGTAAGGTTCTATGTTGAACATGTACTATGATATAATACTAAGTCTATCCTAGGGTCAGGTAGGGATAAGACCGATGGAAGTAGGAGTTGCCTAATTCCCTAGTTGCACATGACCATAGGGTCGGGAGGTAACAACTATCATTATCTGAGGGCCATGGGTTAGGAGGTTGATCACCTTCATGAACTCATGGGACCCAAAGGGCAGATGAATAGGGAACTCTCTGATGCATGAGGGAAGAGGGATGACCCCAAAAGTGTCGGCTCCCTATAGACCTCAAGGAGATGACCAAGGATTGTGTGGTGACCCAAGTAGGTTCGAGACCAGTTTTCCATGGAAGTAATTTTGATATCATGATGTTTGTGATGTAAAGACATGAGTTGCATGTTTCAACTTAGAATTGAAGGTGTACTGGCGATGTGGGATGTATCATCTCTATTCGTGGAATAGGAAGAACTTTGTGTTTGGACGGCCGCCAAATGCTTATTTCCTCTTGTTATGGGAGGTAGAGATGGGACAGTACGCATGCAATACACCAAGGATAAAAGATGATGCGAGTTGGAACGTTGCTAAGAGATATGAGGACAAAGATGATAATATACCTTGGTGGAGTGAATGATACATGGATGGTTTACAAACACTAAGAGGAGTAGTGCAGTCTTCTTGTGAGGATGTTATATCATGAGCTATGTGGAATTTGCAAGTTAACCAAGGTTGAGTTTGATCACCATGAGGATGAGCTCATAGTTTCTTGATGAAGACAAACGTAGAGTTTGAGATGAGATGATGAGTATAATACATGGAGGTGTATGTCTTCGACATTACCTAACACCTAAGGATAAGGAGTGGTAATGAATGCTCTGGTTGAGATATAGCTGCCTAGTTTAGCTGGAAGCTAGAAGAAGTTGAGGTTGTTAGGCTAACCTTAAGTTGAGAAAAAAGAGATAAGTTTAGCTAACACTCCGATATAACGAGATCTGTTGAACAATATTAGTGGTTGTTTGGATAGCCAGCCTAGTCCTTGATGTGGTAGAAGGATGGTTGTAGAACTCTGGATACACTTCTTTGGATAGGAAGGTAATAAAACCCTGATGAGAGTGGTTTAGTGTTTCTGAGGAATCGATCTTGAGGAATCATGATATATAGGAAATCATGATTTTAAGATCACCACACACCGTGAAACTACAAAGATAGTAAGTGATAGTAGAACTTTGGATGCTTAAAACAAATCTTGCATGTAGCATGTGGCCATGCAAGCTAGGAGGCGAAGGATGAACACTAGTAACCCAGTACATGGATATAAAGTATAAAGAGTTCCCGAGAGGGAATGGAAGTTCATCACTGTGGATGTTGTGAGTCTCCCCCTGGACCAAGGAAGGTCGAGATCCAATATGGGTTATGGTAGATCGCCTTACCTAGATGACATGAGAAAGGAAGAGTACTGTCATGAGACAAATTCAGTTGAACTACTTAAGAGAGAAGACGGTTCAACCACACCATGATGTGAGTTCAAAAGTTATTGGGTATGACCAAGGTTCGCTTCCATAAGGTGGAAGTAGATACATGAAGAACTCAAAAATAGTACAGTTTATCACCCCATACTAATGGACAGTATGATCCAGACTAGAGGGTCTGATGAGAGCAAGTGTGCTTGTTCAGGGTGATACGAAGAGGCAATTCTTAAGATGTGATGTTAACCACCATAGCCTTTATCGGGATGCAAGAAGGAGGTTGTGTCGGTCACCACTTCATTAAGATGATGTTGGTGAAGGAGGCCTCGCGAAGGTCAGAAGAGAACCATAGTGTGTAGGTGAAGTCGCTTTGATCGTGCAATGGTCGAGAGAGAGCCCAGTGGTGACATGAGTCACGAGCTGATGCAAAGTAGACTGACATGCAGTTCACTATGGGAGAATATGTGATGTGAAAATCCGACCCCTCTAAGCTACAGCTCAAAAAGTTGAGTCCCCGATGTATGGGTCCATTTGAGATGGATTGGTGGAGATAGTTGTGTTCAGCCTTGCCCCTTAGGATAACATGATGAGTAATGTGTTCCATGAGTTTGATTTAGAGCACTATGTGAGGTACCCAAGCCATGTACTGCGCCCTGAACCAAATCAGCTTTTGAGAGGCTGAAATGTCCTGAGTCACCTATGAGGGTACGATATACAGGTAAGAAAGAACTCAGATGGAAGAATATGAAATGATGAAGGTTCTTGAGAAGCACCATGGAAAGGGTGAAGCCACATGGGAGCCATGATGGACATATGAAAGGCTTATCCTGTTTGTTTGTTTGATGGAATTTTGAGGGCAAAATTCTTATAAGAGGGGGAGGATGTTACAACCCCAATTTTTGGGTTCATTTGGTGAGAAATGTGATTTCTCATAATAAAGATAATTGAACAAATAATGATGTCTTTGATTGAATGCATGAATTTTGTTTACAATAGCCTTGATGTTTGTGTTGTGGGCTTTATTGGCTATTGGGCCCAATAACAAGGAAATTCAATTAATTAATGAATAACTGAGAATTGGAGAAAAGAAAGATGTGGAAACCTCTAGAAGACAAATCCAAAGAGGGATTTCGTTCCTCTTGGGTTCCTTGGGTTCCAAGGAGTCCAAAGTTGCATAAAGAGTGCAATAAGAAAGAAAAGATCAATTAAGTATTTCTTTATTAAGAAAGAAATTGAAAATATTGATGAAATGTGGAAAATAAGTGAAAAGAGGTATAATTGAGTTATCCTTGGCGGAATTTCGTATCCCAAGGATTCCTAATGTTAAAAGGAATATCAATGAGGAAAATAAAAGAGAAATAAAGAGAAATCCTCAAAAAGAGATATTTTAATAAGAAATAAATATGATAATGTGAAATAATGCATATTGATGCATTTAAGGATAATGAGTATTCCTTAAAAAGAAATTTCGAATTATTAGAGTTTCTTAGGATCCAAGGAGTCCCAATGAAGAGGAAAGAAAGAGAAAATACCAAAATTGCAAAATAAGGATAATGGGAATACATAATTAATGGAATTATGTGGTTTTATTAAGAAGGAGTATTTTCCTACTTGAAGAGAATATAATTTCGAGGCCAATGAATTAAAAGACAAGAGTAAAGAGGATAAGGGAGAGGAATTTCGAATTCCTAAATATCCATGTAACAAGGAATATCAAGGAAATAGGAGATAATGAAGAGAGAGAGAGAGATGGTTGCTTCACAACCAAGGAAAGTGTGTTTCCTTTCGAGTTTGGGACTTGAGTCCTCTTGAGGCACGCCTTAGGGCTTCATACTCTCCCCTATATAAGGGATACGAGCCTAGACCGAATCCAGAAGAACCCACACGTAGTCCTCTACTCTTCTTTCTCATTTGCGTTCTTAAACCCTAGCCCAGGGTTGCAACGTGAGCATGGAGGTAGAAGGAGCCAAGGCAATGTCAACATGGTGTCTTGATGTGCCATGATTTCCAAAGAGCAACTTGGTCGTCAAAGCTAGGCCTTGGAGCGCGCATATTGGCAGCCGCAAGGCTGCAGGGGCGGCTGCAATAGGTAGGGCCGACGAGGGAGAAACCGGCCATATTGGTCGTGGTTTGAGTGATGACTGTGTGCACCCAATCAAGGTGGAGGCAAAGAGCATGTTCCCGGTGGAGTTCGAGCCCAGACCTGGGCGGGAGAGCCGCGCCAAGACCTGCCCTAGACGACCGCTGTTGTTGCTGAACCGAGGAGGAAGATGACGGCCGTTGGATGGTTTTGCCCTTCGCGGGCTGAAGCAGCGGCTGACTTAACCAAGGGCATGGATGTCTTTTCGAAATGTTTTCCAAATTCACGAGATCACTGCATGGGTAAAGTGACGTGGCACAATCCCATTGGCCTAAAGTAAGTCAATTTTGTTAAATTCATATCTCCTCAACCGTAGCTCGGATAGATGCGCATTATACATGAAAGTTGCTCAGAAAATCAAGGGGAGTCCATTAAAAATATAATTGAAGCTTTATTCCTCTTGAAATTCGAAAAGTAATGGAATATGTCAACTTTAATGTATTAATGTTTAAAGAACCCTATTTTGATATGAATAATATATTTATAAGGGTTTAATGGATGATTACATTTGGTATTAACCTGTTAATGATGAAAGGGCACATTAGGAACAAAAAGGATGAACTTTGCATGTAATTAGTATAATTTCGAGTTTAATGTGCATGAATAATGCTTTAATGGGCCTTGAAACCCTAATGTTGGCAATTCGACTCTTAATAGCTTTAATTATTCAAAGTGATTAATAAAGATGAGACATAATGATCCTAGGCTATTTCGAGCATTAAAGTTCCTAAATTGTGGATAAATAACCTTAATATATAAATTAGGGTTTTTGAATGAATCAAGATGGAATTAATCACAAATAAAGTTCGCATGTGAACTCAATTATAATGAACTATGAATTGATGATAAATGAGCATAATGATCTTTTTATATATTAAAAGGATTAGATGTTGAGATAATTAGGGTTTGTGATCAATTACGTTAAATTAGGGTTTAAAATAGTAAAAGATGAAGGGAAACCCTAATTGCAATGGAAACCCTAAAAGTGAACTAGAAACCCTAGGAAGCGAGCTAGATTTAATAGATCTTAATGACATGAGTAATAAAAGGAAATTGTATAATTGTTTCAGGATCTTATTGAATGCTTGCTTGCCTATTGGTTGATTGGATTATTTCTGTCTCACATCAACTTGACAGGTATGTGGTTACGCCTATGAATATCCCGAATTAGTTTCTCGAGGATTTTCGAGGTTTTATCGATGACTTGAATTAAATTGTTGGTTGCATTTACTTCATGCAAATTATAATGTGAATATGGCTATCACATAAGAGATGTGCCTACTAGCTCAGATCCTAGTCCCCTCTTAGCCTAATGGATTGAACTAGTACATGGCTACCAATGGTGTAGGCCCATCAGGTCATTGAATGACTTAGTATATGGCTACCAAAGGGGTAGGACCATCAAGTCATCATGAGTCAGGGATTGGGCTACCTTTGGGTATGGCCATGCGACTCCATAACCCTAGGAACTGGCTACCTATGTGGTAGGACCATGGGGGTAAGGATCTACCATATGAGGGAGGTAGTATCCATGTCCACTATAGGGACGGTACAGAGATAGGGGATAGGCAAGGATTGAGTAGTATTGCTTAAAATGTAATCTTGGATGTTAAATGATATGTGGTTGACTACATTGTTAACATAGTTGCACAATTATTGTTTCCCTCACATACCAGCTTCTTGTTGACCGACGTTTTGTTTGTCGGTGTTTTAGGTACAAATGAAAAGAACAAACAGTAAAGTGGCATATGTGGAACTAAATGAGAAATAACGTACACCGGAGGATTAGTTAGATTAGTATCTTCATGGATAGAAGTTTAGAAATCCCAGCTTTTAAAAGGTAAGTAAAGTTTTTATTTTATACCAGTTTTTAGTTTAGTAGTAGAATTTCATAATTATTATTGATTATTTGTCGAACCTTTGATCTGGGTTATTAGATAACGGCTCTGATCTCTTGGTCTCCCTTAAGTGGGGGTAATCGGGAGACGGGGTCGTTACAGGCAATGAGTCAGGGTTTGCATGCATGTGCAATAGGTAAAATGGAACTTTTCAGTTCTGGCTTAAATTCTTCATATTTCTTATCAATTTTATTTGAGCTGAGTGTGACACACTTGTTTACCACCAAAGACGGGACAATAATATATTTCCTATCTCTAGCACAGCTACATCTAACATTAGTTTTTTTGTCAAAAAAACTCACATTACAACATGACATCAGTTTTGTAAAGATAGGTAATGTTATCATTCCCTTAGTTAGATATTTTTTTATATCTTGCCTCTAGTGTTAGTTCTAGTATAGAAACTCAACCAATATGAGAACACACAATCCATTTTCAAAAGACAACTAACATTGGATTGTGTTGAATTAAAAACCCAATGTATCACTTACCTCTAGCACTGGTTTTTGTTATTTAATGGATGATGCATCCCATCTAATATCAATGGATATAGATTCCCACCATTCTTTCCTAACCCATGCAAACACTCCTAATCCCTTTATCCTTTGTTGAATGATGAGGTGCATGTTCTTTGTTCCTCACAATGATCCCTCCTTGTGTAGCGACACGCTTTCTCACCCTTACTCATTTTTTCATTGGTCTTGCTAGCCCGCTACAACAAGGACATTGATTCAATCAGCCATTTCTACCATGAATCCATTTGCTCTCTCATCCCTATCTCATCATCCTTGTCACTATCAATATTTGGTTCGTACCTCACCTCGGGCCCTAGGCTCGTCCCTCTTTCCTCACTTCTTCTTCTGTGGTACCTATTCTTCATGGTGTTGTCCTTACACCTTCACATTCACACTATATTTGTGATTCTTAAACTTTATGAACTATTTTGGTGTTGTGAAGAGAAAACTCAAGTTATTGCTTCTTATCTCTCTTGCATGTTGATCTATAATTGTAAGTGCTAGTTTTTTTTGTTTCTATATATACGACTGAAAGTATTGTTTGATTGTGCGATCTTCTTCTAAATATGGAATCTTTATGGTTGTTTGACCCATTAACAAAGAGTAACTAATATTCTTACTTATCTTCTTGGTTTTTGAAGATCTTAGATGTAAGTTTGAACCTTTTGGTCATAATTAAGATGAAATTTAGATTAATATATGTCCTTGCTTTAGGGTTTATATAATGAATTTTGTCTATCTTGAGTAAATGGAATATGATGGATAATAATTGTTATATTGGTTATCTAAGCACATAAAATTATGTTACGTATCTTAATGCCTATTTGATATGCAAAGTACAATAAATGTTACTTTATCAATCTCTATCTTGAGTGTCTTTCTTATTGCTAAGTAATGTGATAGTAGTATGGATGAATGATCACACCTAGGACCAATAGTCATCAGATACAGACCCCAACACTAAGGATTTTGTTTATGGACACACTTAAATTGACATGAACTAAACTAAGATAACTTGATTTAGACTTAAGGTTTTTTTGGTTAAAGTTACACAGGTGTTTGATAATTATACATGTATTTTGTTGCCCAGAAACCCACTTAAAATTTACTCATTAGGATTAAATATTTGACAGACCCTTGCAATTTGATTGTATAATAAGTGTTTGGATATCAAGATATTTTAGGATTCATTTTCCCATTTGTTCTCTGAGTACATATGTAGTTGGGTATTTTCCCATATACAACGTTATACTAGGAGAAGAATGGAAAAATTGTGTTGGAATCTTTTCTATAAACCAAACATACCTTATATATACTAGTGGGATTTAGTGTTGAAGAATGGGATAGGTGGTAAAAATTCAAGAAATTTCATTCTGAATATTTTCAATTAAAACTCAATAGATTGGTATGAAATCAAACATATTTAACGTAAATTTGACCTAACACCAAAACTCAATGCTTAGTTGCCTTAGTTTTCCCTATGATTAGATAATAGATCGAAGATGGATGTCTATTCCAAATTGTTGTGCTTCAGAATTTACAAAAGGACTTGATGAGTTAATGAGATATTCTAAGGAACATAAGAGACAGTTTGGAGATAGGATCTATTTCTCCTGTAGGAATTATGGTAACAAATTGAAAGTCGACAATTTTTAGAAACATAAAAGTCATCTTATGGACAATAGTATAATACATGGATATACTTCATAATATTGGCATGGAGAGATTCTTATTGTGAGACCAAAAACTATCAATATGGGTACTTGTTTGAAGAACAAGTGGGGAATAATGTTCATGTCAAGAATTCAAGTCAGAATAATATGGTTGATGTGATGCTAGATAGTTATCAGAATGATTGTACTAATCCACCTTCATTATTTACAATCATTTGACATGATGTTGAGACAAAATTATATTTAGGTTGTACTAAGTTAGTGAGGTTGACCATCGTGTTGAGATTGTATAGTATAAAAGAAAAAAATAGGTAAAGATACAAAAGTTTTATGTTTTTGTTGTCTCTATTGAAGGAAATTTTCCCTAGAGACCACAGACTTTTAGTTTTTACATACAAAGAAAGGAAAATGTTGTGCCCAATGGAAATGGAAGTCAATAAGATTTATACATGCCCCAATGATTGTATGTTATTTCAAAAGGACTATATCAATATGAAATGTCCAAAATGTGGTGTATCAAGGTAGAAAAATTTCAACTTCTAGTAAGGACAAGGATGATGCTCCTACCATGGTGATGTGGTATCTATCTATAAAATAAAATTTCAGCAATTATTTTCTAATTCAATGGAATTACATAATCTTCTTTTAGCATTCATAGGAAAAGGAAAATGTTGATCAAGACCTATGACATGAATGATTCACCAAATGAAAGAAAATTGTTATATTGTACTCTCAATTTGTAAAGTAGTAAGGAACTAAAGACTTCGACTTTGCACTTATGTGATTAATTGGTATGACAAATCAAGTAGCCAATATAGCACTTTGCATGTTAATATTTTTTTATACAATATTTCACCTTGGTGGGGTGTGAATATTGAGTACATCATGGTGTCAATCTTGATTTCAGAGCCCAATCAACCTGGTATTGATATTGATGTTCCTTCAACTATTGATTGTTGACTTAATGGAATTGTAGAAAGAATCCGTTATTACTTATGATGCTTCATGTGGATAGACTTTTAATTAGTTGTCTATGTTGTTTTACATCATTACTGACTTCCTAAATTATAGGAACTTGTCTAGCATAAAAGGATGCAAAGTATACCATGTCCGTGAGGAAAACATTGATTCACATTGACTAAAAATATGATGGAAAGAGAATATATGTTAGTCATCTATGATTTCTTCTACTAGTGCATCCTTATCAAAGGATTGATGAAGCATTTAATGGATCAACTGAGGAAGAAAGTGTCCCTAAATGTGTATAAGGAAAGGATGTTTATGGAAGAGTGAAAGGAATTGTCAACATATTTCATAAAAGATCATATAATCCCACATATGGTAGATATTTATACCAAAAGAGGTAAAAGATATATGATGTTTATTATTGGATTTCTTGGACATATAGACATTGTATTAATGTCATGTATATTGACATTAGAATTTGTGACAATGTCATTGTCATGCTATTGAATTAATACATAAGAATTACAATGGTGCCAAATCTAGAATAGATTTACTTTAGATGGGTATAAGAAAAGAATGAATAGTATATACAAGGGGTTGTTACAAATATTGACCTCCTATTTGTTTCCACTTTGACAAAAAATGAGAGAAAAATATTTTGTGAATAATGATAAGGTACTAAAGGGATAATGTTCCAATATCCTAAAATTGGTGCTAATGAAAGATATGAAGTAGATGGGTCCTGAACATCATGATTGTCTCGCCTATGGTACCAAATGTTACATGTGGCTATATGAGTTATACTACTGAAGCATGTAAGGTTTGCAGTCATAAGTCTTTCTTTCATCTTCAATAAAAAAATGCTACAAAGTGGTAATTTTTGACAATCTCGGTAAGTACCGAAAAAGGTGATGGTTATGTTGTGTTAGTTTGATATGTATTTTCCTCCTTTTTTCTTTGATACCATGCTCTATCTTGTTGTCCATTTGAGTAGGGAGGTAAAAATGTCATATCCAATTTACTTACATTGGGTGTATCCTTAAGAATGGAACATGAGTGTTTTTAAGGTGTTGTTTGAATCTGTTATATTTCAAAAGGGAGTATTATTGAGGGTTATATTCATAGAAATGTAATGGACTTTTGTGATGATTTTTCATCTGAAACTATTTTTGTGGCATGACAAAGTCCCATCACTGTATAACTTATTTTGGAATGGGAACTCTAGAAGCATGAGGGAAAGGGATTTTTCATGAGTTGTGAAAAAGCACTTGTATGTTTTGTAGAATAGAAAAGAAGTGAGTATGTATATCATTGGACACATCATTCTCATCAAGATAGTGTATCCTCCCTCAAACCATTTCAATGTGACTTGTAAGAGACCAAAATACAATATTTATTAGGTGGTTTGACTAGATAAACATATCAGAGTTAAAAATAGCACAATATGATGATCTACATGTATGTTGATATGAGACAAATAAATTTTTCCTTTTGGGTCTTGGGGAGTGCAATAAGTGAATGTGAACATATATATATTATCTAGTAGTAGTGGAAAGCAACACAAGATAGGAAAATTGTTACAACCTCAATTTTACATGTGTTTTCATAATTGAAATGTAATAACTTTATGAATATGGACATGAATTGAGAAGGTTGTATGCTTTTCTTCAAAGGATGGATTTCCTTGCAAATCGCCCTTTTGATTGGAATTTTGTAGTTTCTACTATTTTGGATATAAAAGAGGAGAAAAGAAGAAAAGTCCAAATATTGGAAAAAGATACAAGATAAGGAATATTAAGAAAAGTATTTATGAGAAATATATAGAAATCTCTAGAAAGTGGCATTAATGGCCACAATTGAGTAAATTTTGTTTGCATGTGATTTCTAATGAATGAAATAGGAAAAGAGGAAAAATGAAATAAAAGATAAAGAGAAATCCTTGAAAAGAAATCTTTTAATAAAGAAATAAGTAAGATAATGAGAAATAATGGATGTAGATGCATCCAGAAGGATAATAAGTATCTTTCAAAAAGGATTTCAAAATCTTAGGATTTCTTGTGGTCCAAGGAATCCTAGTGGAAAAGAAGAAAAGAGAAAATGAAAATAATATAAAAGTCTTAATATGAGGATAATGTGATATATAGTAAATGACTTTTTTTGTGTTATCAAAAAGAGATACTATTTGCTTTAAGGAAGTAAAATTTCGTGGCCAATGGATTAAAATCCAAGCACAAAGAAGATAAAAGAGGTAAAATTTGGATTCCTTAATAACGAAGGATCATGGATAAACCAGGAACTATTTAATGACAGAATTTATTCTTGATTACGGAAAGTGGGTTTCCTATTGAAGAAAGGCCTTGTTTACTTCATGGGAAAGCATGTTAGGGCGTGGCTACCCTCTCCTATATAAGGGTTGAACCTTTAGCCACAAGCCCAAGAGGGTCTCGGGCAACCCCGTCTCTTCTTCATCTTGTATTTGCTCAAAAAGAAGAGTAGTGCAACCATGGAGAAATGTGGAATTGTGAGGTGGTCATGATAGAGGTAGGAAGCTCCCACGACAACCTGAGGAAGAACGACCATCATCCCCGTGCTCTCGTCTTTGCGCAGCGCCTGCCGGAGGTCTGCAAACCCGCAGCGATTACGGGCTTGGCACGCTTGAAACTGGCCACATTGGTCACAAACTAGAGGTGCCTCGTTGCATGGGAGTGTGGTGGAGCTAGGGCGGTGGCTGTCGGTGACCCTTGAGCCCAGGGGAGGAGGGGTGGCACCGTGGAAAGCTGCACCCGGCGGTAGCAACATGCGTCGTGAGGTTGAAGACAACCTAAAAGGCGTTGGACAAAATTGCCCCTCTGAGTTTTGAAGAGCCAAGCGGCCACGGGGTATAGGTGTAATTTGGTTATGTTTCCAAATCGGCCGAGTTACGTTGCATGGGATGGCTAACGTGTCAGCATCCCATTGGTCCAAGTAAGTGAATCTTGCAAAATTTATATTTAATTAATGGTAGCTCGGATTGGTACATATAATATATGAAATTTGCTCAGAAAAATATGAGGAATCCATTAAAAATAGATTTAGAGAATAATTCCTCTTGAAATTTTGAAAAGTAGTTAAAGTTGTCAACTTTAATGCATTAATGATTAAGAAACTCTAATATTGATGTTAATAAGATTGAGAAAGGTATTATGGTTGTTTTTAATCAATATTAACCTCTTGATTATAAAAAGGACACATTAGATCCAAAAGGATGATCTTTATGTGTAGTTTGATTAATGTAGGGTTCCATGTACATGAATATTCTTTAATGGGCCTTGAAACCCTAATTTTGGTAATTATGACTCTTAATGGCTTTAATTGTTCAAATTCATGAATGAAGTTGAGATATGATGATTCTGAGTATAAAAGTTTCTAATTGTGGATTAATACCCCTAATTTGGTAATTAGGGTTTCGTAGTGGATAAATGTGGAATTAGTGATAAATAGGGTTCATATGTGAATTGGACTATAATGAAATATGAGTTGTCAATTCGAAAGAAACCGAACATGATAATTGGTCTTAATGATCTTGAGATGACTTAAAAAGATAAAGATGGTAGTTTTTGTGTAAAAGAGATGTATTAGACTCAATTGACATTCAAGTATGCCTATGATGATGAAATTAGGGTTTACAGACTAAAAGAGCATTAAACGTGATAAAAGTATTATGGAGGCTAAAACCCTAATAAAACCCTAAAGTTGGCCGAGAAATCCTCAGGTGGAATCCAAGTCAATCTTGAGAATGTTATGGATAAAATAGTGACACTTGGAAGTTATGCATTAATTTTAGGATATTGTTGATTTCTTGATTGAATGTTCTTGATTATTCTTGCTTGGACATCATGTTGCTCTAGATTAGGTATGTGGTTACGCTTATCATTAAATCACTTTAGTTTCACGGCGATTCCTGAATGTTTTATCGATTGCCTGAAAATAACTATTTGGATGACTTTTATTTCATGCAAATATAAATTGACTATGACTATCACCATAAATATGTGTACATAACTAGCTCAGATCCTAGTCCTCCTTTGTGGCTTTGCTAATGATGAAAAGGATGACCTAGTATATGGTCTACCTATTAGGTAGGACCATCAGGTTATCATAAGTCAGGGATTGGGCTACCTATGGGTAGTGTCATGCAACTCTTCAGCATATCATGAGTTAGTGATTGGGCTACCTATGGGCGGTGCCACGTGACTCTTCGACCCTAGGTATTTTTCTACCTGTTAGGTAGGATCATGGGGGTCAGTTGGGATCTACCATATGAGAGGTAGCATCCATGTCCACTGCAGGGACAACACAGAGGTTAGGGTAGGTATGGATTGAGTAGTTATGTCTAAAATGTAAAGTTTGCTTGCTAAACCATAATTGATTGCAATATGTTGTTACAGTTAATTGTGCAATTATTGTTTCCCCCACATACCGGCATATTCATTTATGCTAACCTACATTTTGTTTGTCAGTGTTTTAGGTATGAAATGGAAAAGGACAAATAGTAAATTGATACAATGTGAAGATATGAATTAAAGTACATGGAGGATTAGTTAGAATAGACTCCAGTTGTGGACAGTAGTTTAGAAATCCAAATTTTAAAAAGGTATGCAAAGTTTTATTTTATTCCAGCTTTTCAGTATAGTTTTGGTAGAATTTAGTAATTATTATTGATTACTTGTTGAACCATTGATCTGAAAAATTGGGCTAACAGCTCTGACCTTTTGGTCTCCCTTAATTGGGGGTTACTGGGAGGCGGGGTCATTACATTTGGTATCAGAACATTGGTTCCCCATTTAATATCTAATAATTATTAAATTTTATAAACTCTTTAGAACCCAAGGGAGTTATTAGAGGATTTTCTGATGATGGAGGTGTCTAGAAAAGGATCACGGTCCGGGGGCTGGCAATATTTTCTTCCGCCCTGCTAGTCGATCACGAGGACTCCCGGATGCAGTGTGACTTCCTGGCCAATGTCTGAGGTTCCGACTTGAAATAAGATACCTTTAGGACTCTCTCATCTATTTCCGTCCCTTCTCAACCCTAATTCAATTAAGATTCTATGGTTTAGGGTTTTCTCTCTCTCTCTTCCTCACCCTCTTGAGGATAGGATACATATGATTAGGTTAAAGAATCCTCCACCAAATTAAAGAAAAACATGTAAACAAGATGTCATGGACATAAGCATAATAGTTTAAGCATAGACAAAAGATTGGTTGCATGCTTAGGGTTGTATGACATGTGTTGTCCTACCCTCATGAGAGACCTGATGTTAGACCTACTTGTCAGGAGAATGAATAGAGAGTTGGTCTTGGAGGCAGAAACCTCCATTAAAGGTAGAGACCCGGTGCATCCTCTGAGGATGATGCTAACCCTAACCCTAAGTGGTGGTTAGAGAGGGATGGCATAATGAGTTAGATGTCAGGGTCGACCATATGCATGGAATGCCATGCTTTTGGTTTTGGATACCTATGAGAAGTATGATCTATGTGAGGTTGGTTGACTTAGTGCCTTCTAGTCGACCCAACATGTGAAGGGTTGTGCATGTTAGGGTGAAGGATGACCCCTTCATCAATGAGGTCAGTGATGACCATATAGAAACCCTATGGGCTTATATGAGCATGGCAGTGTATGCACCTAGAGTATGTCATAGCACTGGCACTAGGTTGAAACCCATTCCAGAAGGCCATGTTGGATAGCTTATGAGATAAGCATAAAGAGCTATGGATGATCTGAAGCGAACATAGGTTTCACCCATGTAAGGGTATACATGTGAGCTTGATCCACCTTTTTAGAGAGAGAACCTCTGGTAGTAAGGTTGTTTGTAGGGTTTGCTCTAGAGAGAGAGAGAGCAAGACCCGAGCAATAAGGTTGGAATCTTGGACTCTGGGATATAAGGAACCCTGAGAAGTTGGATATGTACGACCTAAGTGGATGGTTATGGTTGTCTCGTGCATGATCCTTGGAGGCTTGTGGTATCTAGGTTTCCTTTAGAGGAACCAAAACCTAGAAAGGGGAAGAGACTTCTTGAACCGAGCTATGGATGTTGTAGGTGCCTACCTTACCTTCTAGAGATAGGAAGAGGAGTTCCTTAGACCCTGAGGAGGTATAGTGGCATGTTGTGAGGCCTCATACCTAGATGTTTGTCCTTGACGAAGGCTCAACTCTGAGGTGTTGTGGAAGGATAATATAATGTGCATGATGTACCTCTTACATGCTTGGTTAGTTGTTAGAATGTTGAGTACGCAGTTGGACAACTTTTGTAGAAAAAGTAAACCTAGGGTTCCTAGACCTATAAGAGGGGAAGTAGTAGTACCTGGTGCACCTGATGCTCATGATGAGATTCGAGTTTCTATAGATTCGAGCATGGCACCCCTCATGTTTAGAGGAAAGGGAAACCCCTTGGATTAAGGTGTATGTTTGACGAACCCCTACTTATAGGTTGGTGACATATGTATGTATGATGATGGTTCAATGTGAAGGAATAGAAACAAATACGACCTATAAGGGAGACCTAGCATGGTTTAGTAGGTGGTCTGCTTGTTAGCTTCGTGCCTTAGTAGCTTGCTAGAGCTAAGTGTGCTCATGTGGATGTAAACCCTGGACATAGGGACGTTTGTGACCCTTGCTGCTATCAGGATATAGTTTCCTCCCATCCTGGGAGAGGGACCCTTCTGTAGGGTATGTACCACCTTTTGTTGGGTTTGAGATAACCTAAAGAGGTCTCATAGGATCTTGAGAAGCTAAGTGGAGAGTACATAGTATGAGAATGAACCTACAGACCCATAGATAGCCATCTCTAAGTGCTTGTAGATGGGGCCTAACCAAGGTAGGTAGGTCGCCAAGATCCTTATGAAAGGATGTAAATCAGACCACGAATGTCAATAGAGATGATAAGGATTCAAGTTGGATATGTTCTATGTTAGAATCCTAAGTCTATCCTAGGGGCGGGTAGGGATAAGACCGATGGGAGTAGGAGTTTCCTAATTCCCTAGTTGCACATGACCATAGGGTCGGGAGGTAACAACTATCATTATCTAAGGGCCATGGGTTAGGAGATTGATCACCTTCATGAACTCATGTGACCCAAAGGGCAGATGAAGAGGGCACTCTCTAGATGCATAAGGGAAGAGGGATTACCCCAAAAGTGCCGACACCCTACAAACCTAGAGGATATGACTAAGGATCGTGTGGTGACCCAAGTGTGTTTGTGACCACTTCTCCATGAAAGAAAACTTGATATCAAAATGTTCATGATGTGGAGACATGTGATTCACGTTTCAACTTAGATTGGAAGGTGTACTGGCGATGTAGGGTGCACCATCTCTACTCTTAGAATGGGAAGAACTCTATATTTGGACTGCATCCAAATGCTTATTTCCTCTCATTATGAAGGTGAGAGATAGGGCAATATGCATGCCATACACCAAGGATAAAGATGATGAGAGTGGAAACGTTGCTATGATAATAGCGTACCCTTGTGGAGTGTATGATGTGTGGATGGTTTACCAACATCAAGAGAACTAAGGTAGTCATCTTATAAGGATGTTCTTATCATGAGATGTATGGAATTTATGAGTTAAAAATGTTTGAGTTTGATAACCAAGAGGATGAGCTCTGAGTTTTCCTAATGAAGATAGACCTAAAGTCTGAGATGAGATACATGGAGGTGTATGTTTCCACTGTTACCTAGAACATAAAGATGAAAGGTGGTGATGGATGCTCTTGTTGAGACGCAGTTACCTAATTTAGCTAGTGGAAAGGCTGGAAGAGGTGGCTAGGTGAACCCTAAGTTGTGAGATATGTTTGGCTAACACTCAGATGTAAAGAGATTCGTTGATCGAGTTAGTGGTTTCTTGGTTAGCCAGCCAAGGGCTTGTTATGATAGAAGGATGGTTGTAGAACCTCAGATGCACTTCTCTGGAAGAGAAGGTGATGAAACCCATGACTAGAGTGTTTTAGGGTTTCTGAGGAATCAACCTTGAGGAATCATGACGTACAAGAGATCATGATACACCATGATATTACTGAGATAGTAAGTGGCAGTAGTACTTTGGATGCCTAAACTGAAGTTGCATGTGGCTTGTCGCCATGCATGCCAAGAGGTGAAGGATGAACACCAGTATCCCAGTGAGTTGATACAGAGGGTGAAGAGTCCCCGAGGGGGAATGGGAGTTCATCACTATGAATGTTGTGCTAAGTTTCCCATAGACCAAGGGAGGACAAGATGCAATATGGGTTATGGTAGATCACCTTACCTAGATGATAGGTAAGAGAAAGAGAGAGTACTATCAAGGGACAAATCTGGTTGAACTACATGTAAGAGAAAGATATGGTTCAACTAACCCATAATGCAAGGTTAAAGGTTCTTGAGTACGACCTAAAGGTTCACTTCCATGCAGTGGAAGTAGGTACATGAAGAACTCAATGCGAGTATAGCTTATCACCCCTAACTGAAGGTTAGCATGATCCAGACTAGAGGGTCTGATGAGAGCGTGTGTGCTCATTCAGGGTGATATATGGAGACAGTTCCTGTCCTATGTAAGATGTGATGATAACCACCATAGCCAGTATCGGGATGTAAGAAGCTCTGTAAGGGAGGATGGGTCGGTCACCGCTTCATTAAGATGATGTTGGTGAAGGGACCTTACGAAGGTCAGAAAAAGAGCACAGTGTGTGCATATGAAGTCTCTTTGATCATGTGATGGCTGAAAGAGAGCCCAGGGGCGACATGAGTCGTGAGCTGATGCAGAGAAGACTGACATGCAGTTCACTGTGGGAGAATATGTGATATGAAAATCCGACCCCTCTAAGCTATAGCTGAGAAAGATGAGTCCCCGATACATGGGTCCATTTGAGATGGATTGGTGGAGATGCTTGTGTGTAGCCTTACCCCTTAGGATAATGTGATGTATGATGTGTTCCACGAGTCTGGTCTAGAGCACTATGTGAGGTACCCAAGCCATGGGTTGAGCAATGAACCTAGTGAGCTCCTAAGGGAGGCTAACTTACCCTGAGTCACCTATAAGGGTACGAGATACCAAGGTGAGAGAGAGCTCTGGAGTAAAGAATATAAGATGATAAAGGTTCTTGGGAAGCACCATGGAGAGGGTAAAGCCACATGGGAGCCATGATGGACATGAGGAAGTCTTATCCTGCTTGTTTGTATGTTTGATGGAATTTTGAGGGCAAAATTCCTACAAGAGGGGAAGGATGTTACAACCTCAATTTTACATGTGTTTTCATAATTGAAATATAATAACTTTATGAATATGGACTTGAATTGAGAAGGTTGTATGCTTTGCTTCAAAGGATGGATTTTCTTGTGAATCTCCCTTTTGATTGGATTTTCATAGATCTAATATTTTGGATATAAAAGAGGAGAAAAGAAGAAAAGTCCAAATATTGGAAAAAGATACAAGATAATGAATATTAAGCAAAGTATTTATGAGAAATATAAAGAAATCTCTAGAAAGTGGCATTAATGGCCACAATTGAGTAAATTTTGTTTAAATGTGATTTCTAATGAAAGAAATAGGAAAAGAGGAAAAAGGAAATAAAAGATAAAGAGAAATCCTTGAAAAGAAATCTTTTAATAAAGAAATAAGTAAGATAATGAGAAATAATGGATGTAGATGCATCTAGAAGGATAATAAGTATCTTTCAAAAAGGATTTCGAAATCTTAGGATTTCTTGGGGTCCAATGAGTCCCAGTGGAAAAGAAGAAAAAGAAAATGCAAATAATATAAAAGTCTTAATATGAAGATAATGTGCTATATAGTTAATGACTTTTTGGTTTTATCAAAAAGAGATACTATTTGCTTTAAGGAAGTAAAATTTCGTGGCCAATGGATTAAAAGCCAAACACAAAGAAGACAAAAGAGGTAAAATTAGGGTTCCTTAATAACCAAGGATCGTGGATAAACAAGGAACTATTTAATGAGAGAATTTATTCTTGATTAAGGAAAGTGGGATTCCTATTGAGGAAAGGCCTTGTTTTCTTCGTGGGAAAGCATGTTAGGGCATGGCTACCCTCCCCTATATAAGGATTGAACCCTTAGCCATGAGCCCAAGAGGGTCCCGGGCATCCCCCTCTCTTCTTCATCTTGTTTTCACTCAAAAAGAAGAGTAGCACAACCATAGATCAATGAGGAACCGTGGGGTGGTCATGATAGAGGTCGGAAGCTCCCACGAAAAGCTGAGGAAGATCGGCCATCATACCTGTGCTCTCGTCTTTGCACAGCGCCTGCTGGAGGTCTGCAAACCCGTAGCGATCGCGGGCTTGGCACGCTTGAAACCGGCCACCTTGGTCACAAATTGGAGGCACCTCGTGTGCATGGGAGTGCGGCGGAGCTAGGGCGATGGTTGTCGATGACCCTCGAGCCCAGGGGAGGAGGGGTGGCACCATGGAAAGTTGCACCTGGTGGCAACAACATGCATCGCGAGGTTGAAGACAACCTAAAAGGAGTTGGATGAAATTGCCCCTCCCGGTTTTGAAGAGCCAAGCGGCCGCATGGGGGTATAAGTCTAATTTTATTATGTTTCCAAATCGGCCGAGTTACGCTGCATGGGATGGCTGACGTGTCAGCATCCCATTCGTCCAAGTAAGTGAATCTTGCAAAATTCGTATTAAATTAATGGTAGCTCGGATTGGTACATATAATATATGAAATTTGCTCAAACAAATACTAGGAATCCATTAAAAATAGTTTTAGAGCCTAATTCCTCTTGAAATTGTGAAAAGTAGTTAAATTGTCAACTTTAATGCATTAATGATTAAGAAACCCTAGTATTTATGTTAATAAGATTGAGAAAGGTATTATGGATGTTTTTAATCAATATTAACATGTTGATTATAAAAAGGACACATTAGATCCAAAATGATGATATTTATGTGTAGTTTGATTAATGTAGGGTTCCATGTACATGAATATGCTTTAATGGGCCTTGAAACCCTTATTTTGGTAATTATGACTCTTAATGGCTTTAATTGTTCAAATCCATGAATAAAGCTGAGATATGATGATTCTGAGTATAAAAGTTTCTAATTTTGGATAAATACCCCTAATTTGGTAATTAGGGTTTCCTAGTGGATAAATGTGGAATTAGTGATAAATAGGGTTCATATGTGAATTGGACTATAATGAAATATGAGTTGTGAATTCGAAAGAAACCGAACATGATAATTGGGCTTAATGATCTTGACATGTCTTAAAAAGATAAAGATGGTAGTTTTAGTGTAAAAGAGATGTATTAGACTCAATTGACATTCAAGTATGCCTATGATGATGAAATTAGGGTTTGTGGACTAAAAGAGCATTAAACGTGATAAAAGCATTATGGAGGATAAAACCCTAATAAAACCCTAAAGTTGGCCTAGAAATCCTAAGGTGGAATCCAAGTCAATCTTGAGAATGTTATGGATAAAACAGTGACACAATTGGATGTTATGCATTAATTTCATGATATTGTTGGTTTCTTGATTGAATGTTCTTGATTATTCTCGCTTGGACATCAAGTTGCTCTGGATCAGGTATGTGGTTACACTTATGGTTAAATCACTTTAGTTTCATGGCGATTCCCGAATATTTTATTGGTTGCCTGAAAATAACTGTTTGGATGACTTTTATTTCATGCAACTATAAAGTGACTATGACTATCACCATAAATATGTGTATATAACTAGCTCAGATCCTGGTCATCCTATGTGGCTTTGATAATGATGAATAGGATGACCTAGTACATGGTCTACCTATTAGGTAGGACCATCAGGTTATCATGAGTTAGGGATTGGGCTACCTATGGGTAGTGCCATGTGACTCTTCAGCATATCATGAGTTAGTGATTGGGCTACCTATGGATAGTGCCATGTGACTCTTCGACCCTAGGTATTGATCTACCTATTAGGTAGGATCATGGGAGTCAGTTGGGATCTACCATATGAGAGGTAGCATCCATGACCACTGTAGGGACAACCTAGAGGTTAGGGTATGTATGGATTAAGTAGATATATTTAAAGTGTAAAGTTTGCTTGAAAACCATAATTGATTGTAATATGTTGTTACAGTTAATTGCATGATTATTGTTTCCCCCACATACTGGCATATTCATTTATGCTGACTGATGTTTTGTTTGTCAGCATTTTAGGTACGAAATGGAAAAGAACAAATAGTAAATTGATACAATGTGAAGATATGAATTAAAGTACACAGAGGATTAGTTAGAATAGACTCCAGTCGTGGACAGTAGTTTAGAAATCCAAGATTTTAAAAAGGTATGCAAAGTTTTATTTTATTCTAGCTGTTCAGTACATTTTTGGTAGAATTTAGTAATTATTATTGATTACTTGTCAAACCATTGATCCAGAAAATTGGGCTAACAAATCTGACATTTTGGTCTCCCTTAATTGGGGGTTACCGAGAGGTCGGGTCATTACAAAAATGGTGTATGTTGGTATTCGTCAGAGACCTCTATAATTCTAGGTTATAAACCATGTTTACCTGAAGGTCTAACCTTAGAAGGTTTTTTGAGGTTGTGGATGAAGGTTAAGTTGGATCCACATTATATCAGGTATTATCCTACCATAGCATGAGTTAGAAAGGTGGCATATAGGTTTCAATTTCTACTAGAGCTAAGCATATTACATGATTTTTTTCAAGTGACTATGATAAGAAAGTGCCACCCTAAGACACAAAAGATGATACACTCAGATGGTGTGCATCTTGCAGATGGTGTTTCTTATAAAAAGGGACCTATTAAGATCATATATGTGTGTAGTAAAAAAGTGTAGGATGAATGATATTGTTTTGGAGAATGTGTTGTGTCATCACCATGGTATCGAGGATCCCATTTGGGAGTTATAAGATAACACGCTTCACATGTATATGCCTTTATTTTAGGATTTGAGGACAAAATCATACTAGGAAAGGGGAGTTACCAGGACCTCGTCTTAGAGTTGCCTTAATCTTCCTTTGTTATCATATATTTAATGGTTTATGAAATTTATTTGATTTTTTTATGAATAATTTGTCATTTCCCAATGTTAAATATGATGCCAGAAAATTCTATGTACATATGTTTCAAATGATGGGTGTTATATGTAACATTTTGGTGATGTAAGTTTTTGACTTGTGGATTTAAAAGTTATACCAAAGTGTATGTGCATCGTTGGATGGATCAATAAATGAAAGTAGATCAATATGTGGGCTTTGACATAACCTTTGGTGGACTCTTTAGTCTATGTACTCAGAGAAAATGGGTTGGTCAGGTTGGGTTGGATGTCTGACCATTGCAATCAAATCGAACTTGATGGGCAGCCAATGTGTGTCTCTAGGGAACCACAATTTGACTTTTCTGGGCTTGTCTCTATCAAATGCATGTTGGAGAGTGACTAACGCATGTTTTAGAGGACAATGTGGTTACATCATCATGAATTTTGCAACATTCAGTGATGGGGGAGCCCTATATACTCCTCAACGTATAAATTTTCAGTCTCTTTGTTACAAGTTCTCACATAGATTTGTCATTGAGTTGTATAATAGGTGGATCTATGAGTTGTCAACTCTTAAAGGAGGAGGTTATGCATGTTGATTCACATGGGTATCTAGTGTTTTTATGGATCAAAGCCTAAAACTATCCTACCAGTCATGTTTAGCATTAATCTATTCAAGTTCATCCATATTTTCTCATATTCTGTAAAGAAATTCCTCTTGCTTCTACCCTCATTCATGAAGTTTGTCTATCTATAGTGTATATGTGCTTGTTTCTCCTAAAATATCTATTTCCACATTTTTGGTCTAGATGCAGTTGAGGTAGCTTGTTTGGACATTTTTCGGCTTTTGTGTCTTGGCGATATCGATTCGTGCATGTTATCATGAGATCATGTTATTCACGTAAAGTAAATTATTTACCCTTTGTTAAGTAATACTTAATATATAAATCTTATATCCAACCACAAAATCTCACCAAATATATGTTAATAGACATTAGGATGGAATTATATGGATTTTGTTTTTCTATAATTTAGGAAACTATAGAAACATCACCCTCTTTGTATTATTTTTTATTCTAAAACAAAAATGATGCACTTTTTCACTTCCATGTTGTAATAAATTTTGAACCTTACATTTATAGTTCCATAAATCAACAAAATAATATATCTTTACTACTTTTCCAATTTATGCTCAAATGATGCATTTTTAAAAGAAATTTTAGAAAAGAAATTCTTTACATATTGAAGAAGTGAATCCAAAAGAAAAACATGGATTTTGAAACCTTGTAATGATATGGCATTGGTATTATCATAATATTGAAATTTAGGCCTTTATATATGCATTATGAGTTGGAATTCAGACAATATTTTCAAATGACTTATTTGTTCCTAAATTAACACCACAATTTAAAATTTAACTTTTTGTTTAAATAAGGATAAGTAATTCCTTAATTCAT
The DNA here is from genome assembly GCA_963693085.1 of Alisma plantago-aquatica. Taxonomy (NCBI): domain Eukaryota; kingdom Viridiplantae; phylum Streptophyta; class Magnoliopsida; order Alismatales; family Alismataceae; genus Alisma; species Alisma plantago-aquatica. Next base: position 862,535,635 of record OY856413.1, read on the forward strand.
GTACTACCATATGACAACATAACTATACCAGTGTTCAGAAGTTGGGCTAGTGAAACATGTATCCTTGTAGAGATTTCAAGATTTTGGGAAGATATTTGGAGTTGTACATTGTTGAATACACATAGGTGATTGAGAATCCTAATGAGATACAATCACCTAAAAATCATGTTGTTAGGTATTTAAATAAGTGTGTTAAATGATATAACTCCTATTTTGAATGGAATTCATGCCAATCTAAATGAAAAATATGTGATATAATGAGTACAATTAATTGTCTTATGATATGATAGGTGTACTAACCTAAGAAACCAAAATGGGTCTGGTTTTCATAGATAGTTCATATGTTGAATATTTCTTACTTTTCATACATGCATGAATGGAGACATGGAAATGTCTAACGAATACAAGGATAACCCTAAGTTCCTCTAATGTGGACTAGGGGAGTTTACAATTATTGGATAGTAGTTTGGACAGTAAAGACCAACTATCGACCAGTTAATTGTAATATATGTAGTCAAGTTGTGTAGCTTTACTTTTGTTGATCATATAGTCTCTATATTGTATTGCGTTTACTATTCTAGCATGTCTTATTTACACCACTTGCCTTTACCTTTATATTATCTCTTCTTCTAAGAGATAATTTGTAGAACTTATTATTTATATAAACATATATAGTAGGTTTAGATTCATTGAATACTCTATAGATGCTTTATCTATTGTATGGACTTTGATCTCACTCATGTGTCTCTTCAACCTTTTTTCTCTTCTCAAAACCTACCCTAGGGGTTTAGTAGTAATGATTTACTCTTGTCCACGTCAATAGGTAGAATGTGGGGTTTATCATATTTGTGGTGTCATGTAGTCGTCCATGTACTCTTGATTCCAGGAAGGGTGTCTTACACATAAATGAACCTACTACTCAATTTTTTCTTGTACAAAATTTAAAATGTTGACCATGTTATAAATATAAGTCTAACAATATTTTATAGAAACAAGTAGTGACACTGGTCGTTATGAACAATTTATAAAGTCACTTGCATTTGAGTGAATGAGACACTTACAAGTATCTAAGTATGAATGACTTCAAAAATGTTATTTAGAAATTTCCTTTCCTTGTTAGTTTATGATGTTAAGTATGTTTGCTTGGTATTTTTCTTTCAACTCTTCTCAATTTGCAGTCATCCACCAATGAGGTGCGACAACAATTTGGAGAAGAAAGTAAAATGAATTTAGAACATGATTCACTTGACATGAAGACAAACCTAGGGCTATGATCTTAACTTGCAATGTGGGTCAAGATATCACAATTGTTTTGGACGATCTCTGACTAAAACTCTTCTCAACATTAAATCCACACCTTGGCTAACATTCTTATAGATGACTAGGTCATATATAATTAGATACCTAAACAAAATACTACTAGTAGGATGCATCGTGATAGCTAGAGTACTTACCAAGTCTAATCCATAGCATGTGATATGCTTTTCCTAAAAAATTAGGTAGATACATAGGTCTTTAATTTTATATTCTATAATGAGCAATGATGATCTTTGATGTTACCCTCATGATTTTCAAATTGTAAAAAGGATAAGAGGAATATTATCATAAAAATCAAATGTATGAAATATATGTCACATAATTTAAAACAATACTATTTATCAACCACATAGATGGAAGAATATGTGTATACATAAATGTAGATAATAACAACGTCAACCTTGAAATCTTTCATATGATGATTTCTATCAAGAAATGATCATATATCATATTTGTATAACCATTGGATTTGAGGATCATAGAAAAACTTCACATTCTCAAGGATAAATGAAAAAAAAGAATTTTCATATTTAGTTATAGTAAATATAATGATAAAATATATTCTATAAATTAGTGTTTTATTCTTCAGGTGATTGCATTGATCCATACAAAGACATGACAAGTTTTCCCTTATTGTGTTCTTGTCCATGTACAACAAAACCTTCTAGGTGAACCATATATTATCCTAGTCTAGATTAGAATTATATACTAAAGTTTCTATGCAATCTGTAAATTTTTTAAACTTGTGGTTACATCTAGAATAAAAATTATACATAGAGAAAATATTTTAGTTATCGTACAATATGTTTCAAATTAATATATATCTTCATTTTTCTATATCAATTGGATGCAAGAAGAAATTTGAATTTAACTCTAAAACCAACCACCCTCAATCCCTTTCTACATGTATATATAAATTTCTTAGTTTTATTAAATTTTCCAGAATCCAAGCTATGCTTTGGATTTTCCTTTCATTGTTAATATATTACTTCCAAAATCCACATATATGGATATCACAATATCTTTGTAGGTTCTAGGGTCTTCTACTAAGAATGTACAATGTTAGAATCAATGTCTAGTCCATCCTTGTATTTCAACCTAGGTGATTGGATGGCTATAAAAGTTGTATGTTAAGTCATTTAGGTTCAACTATTGGAAATTAACATGGAACATATACATGAGATGTATAAGTCACTTTTTTTTATAACGGGGCCGATCTTGTTCATTAATCATAAAATTCAGAAACTACAAGGTTCTAAATAGGTTGAGGAAAGTCCCCAACCTCGTCCATGTGCATGAAGTCGCCAGCTTTTATGAGCTTGGCAATCTCATGTGCCACACGGTTACAGGATCGACTAACATGCACAAAGGAAATAGAAACAAAGTCAACAACAAATACTCTAATATTAGCAACTAACTTACCAAGATGGTCCCTCCTCTCCCCTGGGTTGTTCAACGCTGCAATGATTGTGTTCGATCTGACTCGACCACAATAGACCTCCAACCGCATCGCCGGGCCAGTTGGACGCCTTCCATCACCGCCAATCCCTCGCATACATCCACACATCCTCCTCCAAGCAGACGCCGCCCCCAAGCTACTGCTGCTTGCCCCATGTGGTCTCTACCAATAGCGCCCACCCCTATCCATGTACCTAACTTCACGGCTGTGTCAGTATTGACCTTTACAATAGCCAACCTTGGTCTCATCCAATGCTCATCCACCATGCTGCCATGAGTTTGTTGTTGTCCCATTTGTGAATTTCGTGCACTCCAAGAGTCTAGAATATATTCTTGTGCTGCTCTTGTGAACATGGCAAGGCTTCTCCCATCCTCCTGGAAAACCTTATGATTCCTATACATCCATAGCCCCCACATATTTGCTACAGCCTCTGTGAACTCCTGCTGAGATAGCCCATCATACAACTCCAATAGTGTTTGCTTAGGAGATTGAATATGGGTTGTTGCAATAATAATCACCGCAGGTGACATACTCCAAAGCTTCCTAGCCTCTACACAACAAAAGAGAATATGTTGAATGGTTTCCTTCTCCTCGTGGCATAAGTGACACAACCCGTCCACATGATAGTGTCTGTCAAGCAATCTCCCCATAGTAGCAATGCCGCCTGTAGTGACCCACCAAAGAAAGTGAGCGACCTTCGGCAGCCACAAACGGTCCCACACAACTTTCCAAATCATCTCAGAAGATGCCTGTCTGGATGCAATGAACTCCCTCTTTCCCAACATCCCCAACCATTATGTCAATCTGGTAGTAAATATGCCTCTCCTATCCAGCCACCAATAAAGAATATCTTCTGGTAATCTGGTACTAATAGGAGTGCTCTCAATCAGCCCATAAATATTTGAAGTGAAGACCTGATGTATCATCTCTAAGTCCCATCCCTTCAAATACCAGTCTATCAACTCGCTAACCATGGATGTATGCCAATGAGACGTGTCCCGTAGAGGCGACAAGTCTCCAGTATAACCACAAATCCAGTTGTCCTCCCAAACCCAAACTTTTTTACCATTGCCTACCCTCCATTTAATTCCTTCCAGAATCAAAGCTTTTGTTTCCCATAAACTCCTCCATGTATAGCTAGGATTGTACCCCCTTGAAGCTTCCAAGATAGACGATGAAGGGAAGTATCTCGCCTTTAAGACCTTGTATGCCAGAGAGGATTGCTTAGTCATAAGACTCCACACTTACTTTGTCAAAAGTGCTTGGTTGAAGACATGCATGTCTCTAAAACCAATCCCACCATCTTTCTTCAATTTACACAAGGACGCCCAGCACTGCCATGACAACTTTCTCTCATTTTCATTTGCTCCCCACTAGAACTTTGCAATGCAGCCATGTATATCATCAAGTGTCCCTGTCGGAATTAGGAAAACACTCAGAATATAAGAAGGAATAGCTTGCACAATAGTCTTTATCAACACTTCCTTCCCCGGTTTGGATAGTAGCTTTTCTTTCCAGCCTTGAAATTTCTTCCAAATTCTTTCTTTGACAATGTTAAACACTTGTTTCTTTGACCTCCCAATAGCCGTGGGCAGTCCCAAATATTTGGCATGTTTGTCCACATGTTTGACCACCAACTGATTTTTAATGGCCTCCGCCATTTCTTGTTACACTCCTTTGCTAAAAGCCACCTCCATCTTTGAGAGATTGATTCTTTGATACGACACCTGCTCATACTGGCTAATAATATTAGCTACATTCAGGCATTCATGACGAGTAGCTCTAGCGAAAAGGATGTTGTCATCTGCAAAGAAAAGATGTGAAATGCACGGTGCATGTCTGCTCGCCTTGATCCAATGGATCAGCTTGGCATTTGTAGCATGCAAAAGGGAAGTAGAAAAAGCCTCAGCACAAAGAATAAAAAGGTAGGGAGAGAGAGGGTCACCCTATCACAGTCCACGGGAAGGCTTGAAGCTTCGGGTCCAGTCACCATTGATGGCAAAAGAATTGTCAACAAAAGAAACACACTCCCATATTTTTTTCCTCCATCTATCATCAAACCCTTCTTCTGTTTCTCATAATCTAGAAAATTCCATTCCACCTTGTCATACGCCTTTGACATATCCAACTTCAGAGCTAGAAACCCCATCTTATTTTTACTCTCGTTCTTCATCTTATCGAAAAGTTCATAAGCAATAAAAGCATTGTCTGTGATCATCCTCCCTAGAATAAACGCACTTTGGTTCTCAGAAGTAATTTTATCCATCAGCGGCTTGAGCCTGTTTGCCATGACTTTGGACTCTATTTTGTAAATCACATTGCACAAGCTTATGGGCCAGAAATTAGAAATCTGGGTGGGTTTTTCCACCTTCGGAATCAACACCACAAGAGTAGAGTTTACCTTGCTAATTTCAGCATTCCCTTTCCACCACCCCTTTATATAGTTGGACACATCATTTCCAATAATATTCTAGAACCTTTGAAAAAACATAGGCTTCATACCATCTGGTCCTGATGCCTTGTTTGGGTGCATCTACTTAAGAGCCTCTAAAATCTCAGCATTAGATATATCCCTTTCCAGAGAAACATTCGTAGCTTCTTCCACAACCTCCTTTATGCCCCATGTAGCCTCCTCAAATCTCGACGGATTGCTGCAAGAAAAGAGCTCCTGGAAGAAATCAGTCACCACCTGCTGAATTTTTCCCTCCTCAGAATGCCATGTGCCATGCTCATCCTTTAATCCTTCAATATGGTTTCTTTTTCGTCTTTGTGAAGCTTTATGATGGAAATAAGACATTTTACGGTCCCCCTCACGTAGAGCCGCCACCCATGCCTGTGCACACCAATAAGAATCCTCAGATCTATGCCACAACTCTAGATCTTTAGATAACTCCATGCATCTATCAAGTACAACTACATCTGGATATTTCTTTTGCTCCTTCCTGAGACGCTTTTCCACTTCTTTTATTCTTTCATTCATCCTCCCAAATTTTTGAGTCACCCACTTTTTTAATTTTTCACTACAGTTCAGCATCTTCATGTGCACATTTGTCTCCTCACCTTGTGTCCAGGACTCCCTCACAACTCCTTCACAGTTCTCTTCAGCCAGCCACATGGGTTCAAAGCAAAAGGATTTCTTTAGGTTTGTCCGGTGCATATCACTTCCCCCCACAGAAATAATGATAGGAGCATGATCAGAACTATAAATAGGTAGATGAATCACCTTGCTATTCCTGAACAAATGGCACCATTCGTGCGTCACCAAGCCTCTATCTAGGCATTCTTTAATGAGCGTCTCTAAAGTACGTCCCCGCTGCCATGTAAATGGACTGCCTTTAAAACCCAAATCCAGCAGCCCACAGCTGTCCACAACATCTCTAAAGTCCTACATCCACCTGTCAGGTTTGGGATTACCACCCCACCTCTCCTCATTTGAGAGGATCTCATTGAAATCTCCAAAGAACAGAACTAGAATGTCAGATTCCCCTTGTAATCTTCTCATAAGGTCCCAAGTGTGATGCTTTTCACGTTGCTCTGCCCAGCCATATATAGCAATAGCTCTCCACTTCACCCCATTATTGTTTGTCTCAACAATGGTGGCCACATGGTGCTGCGAAAAACTCCATATTTCTACCTTCACATCCCTCCACCATAGCTCCAAACCTCTTGAATGCCCCTCACTCGCCAAGCAAAAACCATCTACAAAACCACAATCCCTTTTCACCTGTTCCAACTTGTTTCCCGTTATCTTGGTTTCTGACATGAAAACCAAACTAGGGCACTCTCTCCAACACCACATGTGGAAAGCCTGCTTCCTGTCCAGGTTGCCCAACCCCCAACAGTTCCAAGTCAAGATTTTCATTATCCTTCACGGGTCTGGGCCGCCCCAGATCCCGCTACTTGAAGCTTTGCGCTCCTTGATGTGTCCTTCTCACCCATGTTCTCCCCATGATGCTTTTTAACTGGTAACACCAACCCCAAATTAGTATCAACATCCATGACCCCATCATCAGTGTTCCTTCCTCTCTTGCTTGTTAGCAGGTTGTCATCATCTTACTCTGTCACCACAGGCTCCCTCTCATCTATAATCACTTGTCTTCTGATTATCTTTGGCTTACGCCTCAACCTTCCCCTTTGATTATCTGAACTAGGAGTACATCTATGCTCTTTCTTTTTCTTCTAGCCTCTGGTCTGTATCCTTGGACTCCCCCATCCCTGTTCAAAACCATGTATTACTCTTTCAGCATTCTATCTCATCCCGTCATTGAAGGTTTGTGCACCCTGCAGCTGCGTGCTCTCCTTTGTATGCTGGTCATCTACTATGACAGAGGTGTTATGTGCATGCATAACCTCCTTGTGACCCATTGCTGATTCTAATCCAACCAGTCATTCGTCATTGTCATCGATCCCATTTCCTGTGATGGCAGTCGTATGTACCCGTCAACCAGTTACCTCCAATCCTCCTTTGCTGCTAGCCCATCCATCCTCATGTGCCTCTTCCGTAGCTGCTACCCCTGGGTCACCTTACCCCTTGGAAACACTCCCCACCATCGGTCCTTGCCCCTCTGCCTTCTCATCCCATCTTCCCTGACCCTCCCTCCATGCCGCCTTGTTCTCATAAGGCAGCCATCACCACATGACCCCCCAGCGACATAGATCCCTTTCCACCCCGTGCTACCTCTTCATCCCCCCTCACCCATGTTCCTCCTTCGGCCTCCTCACCCATCATCCTCCTCCAACCTCCCCCGCATGTGCCTACCCAGCCTCCCACACAATAGAGATCGTCCCTCTCCACCCCCAACCGATCCCCCTTGTCCCCGACAGACCCCCATGACTCCTCCACGAGCCTTCTCCCTCACTCAACCTCAAACCTCCACCAGTAGTCCTCACACCAATCCAATCATTACCCCATTGCCGACTGGGCTTAATACAGAAGTCCAATTTCTTCTTCGTCATTCTAGCACCGTAAACTTCCTCCATAGGCGATACTCGCGGCTTCCTTGGCGAAGCCTTCAGCCAGGCTCCCCAGCCGCGCTGCTGGTCTTCAAACTCTTCCTATCGATCACAATCTTGATCTACATGTCCCAACCTCCCTCATAGAAAGCATAGATTTGGGAGACATTCGTACTTGACCTCAAGATTGAAGATCTATCCCTTCTTGTCTTGGAGTTTTAGATCTCTCTTGAGCGGTCGGTGCACATCCAGTTCAACCCTAACCCTGCTCGAAGAGTCCCAGCCCAGTTCATCTAGATCCACTTGCTCAACTCTTCCTATCCTTGTTGCGGTCGCCTTAACAACCCCTTCCGCCCTATAACCAAGGGGTATACTGTATAGTCTGATTGAGAACAAGGCCTACTTGAATTCAATCTATCCCAGAAGGTCCCCGACCTCCACCTCCTTTATCAACAGTAGCCTATTCTTGAAGTTCCAAGGACCCCCTTCCACCACACGCACTTTGTCCTTCCAGTGCAGGAATTGAATCACCAAAATCTCCACATCCAATTGCTTGAAGACGACCTTTTTAGGCAATGACCATGCCTGGATCAAGGTCCACTTCATCACCCAGAATTTGTAGGGTCGATCGGTGTGTAACCTCGCCACCAAGGCGAGTTCAACATGCTCACTCGGCTCTCCTTTCTCCTTATCCCCTAGCACGATGATCTCCTCTTCGTTGTCTTCTTGTAACCCTAACCTAGCGTACATGTCGACCAATTCCTCATCCATCCAAGTGACTGTGATCCGAAGTCGTAGCCCACCTTGAACCTGTAAGAGATAGGTAACCACTCGGGAGATGGAGGTAACCACTCGGGAGATGGAGGTAACCACTCGGGAGAAGGACGCTCTCACAGTCACCCATCTAGTTGCCCACGTGCTAGGGTTGCAGTCAGGAGAGAGTATGTGTAGAGTAGCCCTAATGGATGTATAAGTAACTTATCCAACTTCAATATGTCTATAAAATGTGTATTGAATTGTAAAGATATTTTCATAGTGGATGATGCTAAGTTGGTGTTTCTATAGATATCAATTTAAATGAATGTTAATGAGAGTGACTCTAGGTTTAGGTCCTACATTTTCCCCTTGTTATCTACAGCTTTTATTTGATCTAGGAACATAGACATGTGAAGGTACTATATGTGAAGCTACTTCATAAACCCTCATTCATACATATTTTAATTAATGAATTTTATTGAATGTGCATTCCAATGTAAGTACTACTTTTATGGGCCATCCCCATTCAGTGACTAAGTATATAGTCTACTATATTGATTTCAAATTTTAAATAAATGAAATGTGTTTCACCTATGTAATTTACAAAAAATAAGGATTTTATGGGGGTAATGATTCCGTGTATAAGGTATGGCACATAAAAGAGAGTTCATGTACTCACTACGTCTTTATTTGTTCTATAGTTTGATTCTTAGTTTATTTTTATATGTTACAAATGTTTGTGATTCTCAAGTTTATATATTAATAACAATCAATGCTAAATTTGTAATATCTCATCAATGAATGTAACAAAGCAGTGCATGTTACCTTGACAAAGAATGTTACTCATGTCATACAACTCAATAGGAGATATTCATGTAGAGAAGACTCCTGATTGACTATTATAAAAGACTTATATCAAGCTACTCATGTATATAATTTTTCTATCTTTCATTATTATTAATTTAATTAAATCCCATTTTCTATTATTTTTATTTAAAAAATTCTTGTTCTATGAGAAATTCTTAATATGATCTAGAATTGGGAGTCTTTGCCATCAGCCACCAACTTTGTCATTTTGCAAAAACCATCTAGTGGATTTGTACAGTCTAGAATGTCTATTCTAGATCAATATTTCTAAAAGTAATTTTTAATTTTCACCTAATCACTTTAAGTTATCCATTCCACCCTTATCTACTTCGAATACATCTCATAAAAAACCATATATTCTATTTACCCTTCACTTGCAAAAATATGCAAGCCCATACTTGCACTTCTCATCACCTAAATTGCAAACCATGTTCCAAAACCAAAACCCTACCCACCATCCTCTCTGTTTTCATTGACCACTCAAAATATCTTTCACATAACTACGATCCACTCACTTTCCCCTCATCCACTGGATCTCTACATCAAGATCAGGTGCCGTTTCACCAACTCAAGTGGCAGTGGGAAAACGTAGAGTTGAAAATCTTGTTTGGAAATCAACAGTTTGACATTATCGTATTATTTCTTTCTTTTTGCTTCATCTCAATAATTTTGTATATATCATTCACGTTCATTTTCATCTCACCTATAATGAATTTCCATACCTTCATCCTACAAATAGAGATATTTTAATGTCCCTTATCATATTACCATGTGTTTACATTAACAAATTTATTTTGATTCTGAGTTGTCAAATGGATCCTTTATGAGAGATTGTATGCATTGCTTCTTACAACTTGGGTAAGTAAGTGAAGGGAAAATTTTTATGGTTAAGATCATGAACACACCATATATACAAGATCTATATTCACTTCAAATTACTACAATAATTTGTAGAGATGAAGGTGAATATATTTCTATGTCAAATTTTATTGATAACTTGTTCTCCTTATAGTGGAATAATAGTGAAACTAGATATCCTAAGTCACTATCTAGTGGGTGACTTTTACACCTTAAAACATTTACAATTAATGAGGGATAAGAATTGATTCATTAGGGAGTTTTTCCATTTTTATATGTGGATCATGTGGGTGAATTCCAAACCCTAGATGAACATATGTATAGATTTACCTCCATTATTATTTTCTTATATTATTATAATTTTATTTTCCTATCGACCTAAATTACTTTTAATTGTGTCTCTAGTTGTACTTTTATCTATTCTATTATTTGAGGTATATTAGCATGGATTTATGAGGCTAGGGGGAAAAACCATTACTCCACTCTTGTTCATGACAAGAAACATTATAGAGTATGGACCTAGACAAAATTGATTATATATACTTCCTAATGATGGAGATGTCTAGGTAGATAAATATTCTTTGGTTATGACTAAATTTGATTTAAATTGTGTTTAGATAAGGGTATTGTTCCTTATGAATCTATATGATTTCTTAGTCTTGCTTCAAGTTTTATGCATCATTTTCATGGAGTGATAGAACATCAATGGAATTTTGTAAATTAAATTGGGCATGTATATATGCATATATTTATTCCTTTTTCCAACTAGTTATTGTACATATCCTCATTCTAATTTGTTCTTTCTTATTTTTCATACATTGTACATTGTTTTGAACCCATAGACACATAACAGTTCTATTGAAATTTAAGGAACACTTCCTACTACAAAATGAAGTATTCTATGACCCATTGGTTGTAGTTCACCCGTAGTATGAGAGAAGAAAATATATTTAAATGTACACAATAAATATCCTTCAATATATGTAGATGATCTCTTGAGTACTTATGTATGTTGGATACTTTCTTAACTTATATTTTAGCTTTCAATGACTTCCGCGATACACATGAGGAGAATGTACAATATGTGTTGGATTTTGTAGATATATATCTATTATGATGATAAATAAAGATGACAATCAACTATACTTACAGTACATATTATATAAAAGAAGGCCCTTCCATCTGTAGAGTTATTTTGCGTGTTGAAAATATAATGGAATTGTTTTATGGATGACTTCTTGAAGCATGTAATGAACTTTAATAAAGACTAAATTTACTTATTTCATTATTTATGGAGACACGAAGAGACGAACAAGATCCTAATGGTGGAATGCTACTTCATGGATTGAGAAGGCATAATATTGGGTCATCTTATGTTCAATAAGAAAATTAAATCCAATAAATTCAAAGTCAAACTTATTGAGAAACTTTTGATACCTACCTCAAAAAATGACATGAGTATATTTGTAAATCATAAATGATTTTTCATGAGGTTTATCGAGAATATTTTCATATCACAGATGTTATATAAAATATCCTAACTAAAAATGATCCATTCGCCTCTAACAAAAGTTGCATCAAGTTATTCGAAGTCCTAAAGAAGAGCTTAATGGATATATTGATCATATTAGCTCTATTCAACTTGATACTTATCTTTATTGAACAAGCTTCTATTTGTGAAATCCAATTTGAATTTATGTCTGACGCAAGTTATTTTCCATGAGTGTCATTCTAGGGTAAATGAAAGATGGAAAGCACCACAACATCTACAATATGAGTAGAACCCTAGATAAATACCAATAATATTTTATCATTATAAAGAAGTTAATTGAAGTGGTAACCTTTCCCTAAAAAGTGGATACTATATTCTAGCTCAAAGGTCATCATCTACACAATCATTTTTGCCATAAAGTACGTTTTTAGCAAGTAATAGACAAATTTGAGATTTATATAATGATTTTTGCAACCAAAAGAGTTCTATATATATCAAAACTAGGGACAAGAAGGGTCATGAAAATATTTTGATGATAATAGTCTGAAATTTTAAATGGAAAATCATTTATTATCATTGACATCTTCCATAATGATTCACTTGTAATAGACATATAAGATGATTATAATGATTTTGGAATATGCAATTTCATTTCTTTAAAAAGTCTTTTGTCAAATAAAACCATGATTATGCATGAAAAGTTATTATTTGCACTTAAAATTATTACTATGATAATATCTTGATGTTCAAAATATGTTGTGACAATTTCTAATGTTGGTTCATACTTAAACAATATATTTTGAAAATTATAGAAAGTTGGCATTCCTATCCCTATGCGGACATATAAGCACCCAAAGACAACATCGAATATCCTTCACCCGGTCTTCTAATAGCATACCCTCATCAAGATGTATACATATGTCTTAACACCTACAATTGTTGTTGAATTGCATACACCATCAATGGAAGAAATGTGATTCCTATAACAACATGGATTGATGTAGAAATATAGAATTCTTGGGGCATCAACTGATCCCTACCCTTCCACATCAAGTTATTTGTGAATTCTTGTTATTTATTACCATGAGTTAAAAGTATTTTAAGCCAGTGATGCACATTATCAAGACACTCATTGATTTTTTAAGTTCATTTTCCTCTACTACAATCTCCCTAAGACTATAGCAAGTGATGGTGTATCCCATTTCATTTAATGACATTTTAGATCTTTCTCGGGTAAGTATGGGTAATCCACAAAGTTTTTACTCTTTACTATCCTTAAACCTCTAGTAAAGAAGTATCTGACCCCTAAATCAAGAGAATCATCGCTAAGACTATAAGAAAATCTATAAGAGATTGGTAAAACAATCTACATGATATTTTTGGTTTTATAAGATAGAGTTGCAAGCTTTTGTAGGAACCACATGTTTTGAACTTATATATGGAAAATATTGTCACATGTCAATTGATATTGAAGGTATGGTTGTCTGGGACACCAAATCTCTAAGAATGGACTATGGTATACTTAGAGAGATGACCCTTCTAATTTCTTCTCATACTTGAGGATTTACATCTATATGCCTATTATGATTCCAATATTTAATGCAAGGATGTCAAAGAAAAATTTCATGGTGAGTCCTCCTTTATTTCATTGATTGTCTCCTTAATGGAAAGAAAATATCATGTTTGAAAGGATCTTTTATGATAAATAGATATAGAATCATGGATTTTGTATATCCGGCGTCAGAAGTCGGGGCCATTCAAGATCAATGATAAAATACTAAAGAAATATTATCAAGATGAAACTCTAACAAGGAGTATCCGACAACTTTATAAACCATTTATGACAGAGAAATGGATCATTGTTTCATGTTGAAAACCCTAAATAATATCAATATGGGATACAATTTAAGATATTTTCATGTTTTCCGTCAAAATTTTTTATTTAATTGAAATTATGTTATATTATTGCATTCCTTTATAAATCCTACATAAGCATGCCATTATATTACCCTGTTATGTAAAAAATCATTAGAATTGTCATACATTACCTACCTATTAGACTTCAATGACTTGGTTATGTAGAGAGAACTTCAACACCACCCAAAAAAATTGTTGCACATATGTTTTATTAACCTAAATTGGTGAATGTCAAAGGAATCTTTTCCAAAGAAACTCATTTTCACTAACTCCACAAGTTATGGAATCATCACATTGACTTCTTCATACCAACACCAGCTCAATCAGATTGTTTCATAGTGTCGTTGGCCACCCATAAAACTCAAGGACTTAAATCACAGGTGGATATTAGCACTAACTTGGTTGGGTCAATTTGGATGCAAATAAGACATGCCAAAGTTAGTGTCAAACAAGAATATATAAAGTGATGAAGGACCCACACTCATTCTTGTAAATTTATCTCACCATGTCACAAACATGGGCTATTTGATATTCATTTTCTTAGATATTTTCACCATAAATTCCTTTAACGAAGTCATTGTGTTTTTCCATCAAGAGATCTCCACATCAATTTTATGTATATTTGTATTAGTACAATACATGGTATTAACCATAAGTACAAGAATTTCTCAAGACAATTAATGACCTTGATAATGTATCATTGGGTTTCCTAAATAATCTATATTGCAAATGAGAACCAATCTGGTTAAATTTTGTATAATGTATGAAATACCAAATATTTTAGTATGTTTCCATCTTAATCGTTGCTTGTATGAAGCTCCATAATAATGAGTAATGTTGTTACACATCAGTTAATGAGATCTTTGTTAGTGTGTTGGTTATATGTGCTATAGATCCATGTCATAATGAAGTTCATGATAATCATGGAAATTATTGATAGATGGTGTGTTTGTCCACCATGTACTTCCATATCTAGTTCCTTATATCAAATATGTTTACCCCTTTCTTGGTTTATGTGGTATCTAATTTGAATGAGGCAAGAATATTGTGGTTCCTATTATGAATCCTCACACTCCCTCCTTTACTTAGACTATTCTAGTCATTTCTATTAAAAGAACAGTTGCTTTGTGTTTCTTGAAAAAACAAAACATATCTCCCCCACTAGTTCTCTTTTTCCTCTACAATTATGACTATCTCAACATCATTGATTGTGACAACATTGTATTTATTTTTCTTATCTTCTTCTAGTGTGGGAACCGTTTATTTATTATCGGGCAGACACATTCCTTGAGGTACTCAACCTAAAGGCCTATGTGTTTCCATTTTGTTTTTGTTTGTTCTTCTATTTTGGTTATAACTCATACTTCTTTAATGAATTCCCTATGTGATAATCTATTATCAATTTAGGATAGGAAAATTTAATGTTGCATTTATTGATGATGAGGCTATCAAACTTGTTCCTTCTCATATCACTTTGACATTAGCATTGTTGTTTTTCTTTTCTTCCATATCTATGGGGTTTTTGTGCTTATGTGAATACTAGCTTGTTATGTTGGGCTTCTTGTAAGGTTCATTGTATTTTGTTAATCATAATAGTCCCCTATTTGTTTTTATTAAGCTTCGTCATGCATGTCTTTTTGTCAGGTATAGTTTTATTAAACTCAAACATGGCAATGGAACTTTCTTGTATTCTTGGTTATAAGATTATCCCAAGAGGGAGATAGTTGAAATGAGTTCCTTATTCATTTCATGTTTGAAATATTTGCATGAAAATTCACTCATCCTTTTCAATAATGTATCAATACAGACCTCAATGGTCTTGACTATGTAGTCTTCTATCTCTTGAAGATATTTATTGGGTATAAAAAACAAGAGATTTGGATTGTGCACCCATGTAATTATTGACAATGAATTGGAGTTCCTCTAGGAAGATTAGGGTAACAACATTTAATACTCAATTTCGCATCCATCATAGGCCGCAAATCACTCATAGGCTTTGATGTAAATTTTATACCCAAAATTTTTGTCAAGAAAGTAGTTGTTGAATTATTTTAACATTTTCTATCAATTTACATGTTGTGACCCTTTACAAAAGGCTAATAATCCTATTTATCTTGTGAGGACCTTGGAAACCATGGTATGACTCCAAGGTTTTGTCTATTTGTAAATCATTGACTTTACATTCTTAAAGGTTGGGGTACCATAATTGGTTCTAATAGTTATATCATTTGTTGATATGATCATGTTTGGGTCCTCATAACTCAAGAAGTAAGAGTTTTTGTTAGTATCTCCACTAGACCCATCCATTTAGGACACATGTTTCAAGGATCTGGAGTCTTATAATTTGTACCAATTTTGGCCAACATATCATCTACGAATCTATTTGGACAAAATGAGGAAATTGGGTTGATTTGTTTCCTATATTATTAACATGCATTGATGTGGTCTATTGGATTTTTTGATGATTCTACTTCCTTTCTTATCTCACATTTGTGAAGTTGAAGCAAATTCCATATTCCTGAGAGGGCCTAGGTATGTGGAGTTAAATGTATGTTTTCAACATACTCTATATATCCACCCCCATTCTTCCCACACTTTCCATTAATGGTGGTTGTCACATTCATGATATAGGCTTTTTTAGAAGGGTGGATGATCCACTTTGTCCTTTCAATAAAGTGAGTGAAGGTGGCCTATAAAGACAACTTTTGAGGACACTTTAAGAGGTTTAGGGTTTTTACACCATGTAGTCAAGAATGTTTGTCAAGCATATAAAATACATTTGTCCTAGGTAACATGAGGTTAACCAACTGTAAAAAGATGGTTTATATTGTTGGGCCTTACAGATACATGAAACTAGAAGGAACTTGTGATTTATGACTAACCTAGAAAAGGCATTAGGGGATATGTATGAAAAATATAGTTATATGTACTTTGACTAAAAAAGTGACATGAGTACTCTGATTTTTTATGTATTACTCATAACAATGCACATATCATTCCAATCATAGTTTCTATCTTATGCAGTATTATTAAATACTGAATAGGAGAACTTAAAATGGTATTGAGGTACATAAATGGTACTAGTCTTCTCATCTTGCATTATAATTAATATATGAGTTATGGAGAGATACACTTATTCCATATGGAGTGACTATTACTTTTACAATAATGTGCTGATACACTATGTGATGAATATTGATAAATGTATCAATTCCACTATGATTATTGATATCAAATATCCTAATTCATTTTTTTGTGCTCCAGTAAGAAGAATGTTGGATTTTGTATGAAATAAAGAATTATTCATTTGTATCCCTATCATTACAATACTATTTGTTATTAATTATACTATCTAAACAAGCCTACAAGGCATGCTTATCTGTCACTTGAAAACATTATAATAGTTGTCATAGATTTGGGGCTAAAATCGATTGTTGACATATGACTTTAGTTTGACAAATTCAAACAACTTACTATGTTTTACATAAAATGTTATATATAGTGAATATTATTTTCCATATGCAAAGACAAATAGTTCCATGTACAAGAACAAAGCTCACATATGCATCTTGATAAACAAAAAATTATAAGAGAATCTTTGTTTAATATAATGATTGAGGTTGATTGTGTTGGTTCCAAAAATAACACAACATAACCATTCAAGAAGAGTGGTTGGTGAAATGATCTTTTTATCAAATGAAGGATGGAGAAGATAATGAAACCCATGGTAGTGTCTTCTCTATCATCAACACAAGAGATATATGTGTTTACAGTGTATACCACACTATTAGGTGCCCAATACAAATCTTTAAATGTTCTACAATCAAATATGTTAAGCCTATTTGGGCGATCTGGGTTCTACATTCTTCAAAAGATCAACTTACTTTTGAAAAGCATTTGTAAGCATTATAAATGTGTTATCCAATTCCATATCATGAAATAATATTTGTTTTCATTACCATAAAGGCACAAATTTTGTTTATCATGAACATCTCTAGATTGTGTTTACCAAGGACAAACTTACAAGAGCATCCAACTATGTTTTATATATAACTCAATATTTTCCTCTATGAATAAAGTTGGATAATTAGAAGATTCTTCTCAGACTTACCTATTAAGTAGATAATTTTTTTTGTAAACTTTTGAGACAATTGTGTTGGACTAAATTTAAGAAAAATAGCCAAATTGTATAAGAATGCATATTATTGTAATCCTATTAGATACATTAAGTCATGCATTAGCATAACATATTTCAATTTGGATAGGTACATTCATAACTCACATTTGGACATAGCATTGTTCAACTCCAGACAAAACTACAAGCATAAACAAATTCAATGATTGCTTGACAACCACAAGACCTTATGAGTGCATGAGATACCACACTGGATCAGATCGCAAGCTCAAGCATACAATATGTATGAAGATACATGTCCATGAAATGTTAGCAAAGTCCATCGCAATTGAAACTGAAAATCACAGTCTAGAAATATATGTTCTTGCTACTTGCTTATTTAGAAATAAAAGTTAACTTATATATTAAAGGGTCCCTTGAAAGAAAAAATGTCCATTTCTTGTTCCTATCAAACATGCATGGACACAACCATGATGACAACAAATCAAACATCATATATAATACTTCATTGGTATCATCACTTGAGAAGGAACAATTTGAATAAACTCTTGTCATATTTTCCTTGACCTTTTCTATGAATCTCCATTGTTTCCTTAAGGGTTGTGTGGAAGGAAAATAAAATGGCCATTTCTGTTTCCTATCAAACATACATGGCAACAATCACAATGATAACATGTCAACACTATGTATAATATTTGAATGGTATTATCACATGAGAAGGAAGAGTTCAAACAAACTCTTGCCATCTTTTTCTTGACCTCTTCCACTAATCTCCATTATTGCCTTAAGGGTCATTTTGAAGGAAAAATTGGCTCTTTTGTTACATAACAAACATGCACGGACACATCCAAAATAACAACAAACTAGACACTATCTATAATGTTTCATTGGTATCATCATTTGAGAAGGAAGAGCTTGGACACACTCTTTCCATATTTTCCTTGACCACTTCCACTAATCTCCATTGTTACCTTAAGGGTTGTTTTGAAGGAAAAAATGGTCATTTTTGTAACATGCATAGACTCAACTGTGAGAACAAATCAAATACTATCTATTTTTATTGGTATCATCACTTGAGAAGGAAGAGCTTCAACAAATGCTTGCCATCACTTTGTTGGCCTCTTCCACTAATCACCATTGTTACCTTAAGGGTGGTGTTGAAGATAGAAATGGCCCTTTTGTAACATGCATGAACACAACCATTATGTCATCAAATCAAACATTATATATAATATTGTATTAGTACCATCACTTGAAAGGAAGACTTGTAACAAACTCTTGCCATATTTTTCTTGACCTCTTCTACTAATCTCCATTGTTTCCATAAGGGTCGTGTTGAATGAAAAAAATACCTTTTTGTAACATGAATCGACCCATCTATGATGACTACAAATAAGCCACTATCGATAATATTCCATTGGTATTATCACTTGATAAGGAAGAGTTCAAACAAATACTTACCATCTTTTTATTGATGTCTTCCATTAATCGCCATCATTACCTTAAGGGTTGTGTTGAATGAAAAAAATGGCCCTTTTCGTGACATGCATGGACACAACCATGATGACATCAAATCGGACACTATCTATAATATTTTATTGGCATCATATATTGATAAGGAAGAGTTTGAACAATCTCTTGCCATCTATTTCATAACCTCTTCCACTAATCTCCATGGTATCCTTAAGGGTCGTGTTGAATGAAAAAAAATGGTCTTTCTTTAACATGTATAGACACAACCACGGTGAAGCCATGATAACAGCAAATCAGACACTATCTATAATATAACATTGATATCATCACATGACAAGTAAGAGTTTGAACAAACTCTTGTCATATTTTTCTTGACCTCTCCACTAGACTCCATTGTTGCTTTCTTCAAATAAGGATATAAATGGGTACAGTTCTACCCATTTACCCACTACTCATACTCTGTAGGGTAGGGTAAGAGTAAGCATATTTTTACCCACCATCAACTTTTCCTTTACCTACTTTACCCACATCTAAAGAGGGTTTGGTAAGGAAGAAATTATAACCTACCCTCTTTACACATTTACCCATTAATATAAGTATGAATTTATAATTTTAGATTCTTAAATATGTATTAGTGCCTCCCAAAATCCCCAACAACCAACACATGTACTTTCACAATTTGTAATATTATGGTTTCCAAAACCTTAATAGGCAATGGGAAGCATGATATTACCTTTTATCATCATATATTTGAGAGAAATGGATTCATCAACAAGAATAAATCTATTAAAAATACTAGGTCTTGTCTATAAAAAAATATGAGGTTCAACATTACTATTTTTGTTGTATATTAGAAAAAACATAACTATTACTACAAAAAATTATCATAAATAGTCTTTTGTGTTTGATGTAGGGAATATCATATCAAGTTTTTGTTAAAATTATCTTATACTATCTACATGTTATTCTACCCATTTCACTCTTATCCTACCCATTTACTGTTGACACTGATCTCCAAATCATGACATAAACACGATTAAAACTTAGCAGAAGCGATTCGATAATCAACGGTAGACAAAAATCACGGGAAATTAAAACTTTTCGAGACAAGAGCTTGGATCCATAAAAGCTTCTTTCATTAAGAGAGATAAATTGTTTACATTTCAGGATAATTACTTCTTGAGTAACTATATACATCAAGATACAAAATCTCAAGATCACATAACAAAAGACTTCCAAAACCTGAGAGTATAGAGGACACATAGGACTGACTCTAACTACACCATATGGCAGGATAATCTCCACCTGAGATTCTACTAGTGCTCTTGGTGCTGCTGCTGCTGAGACTGATCACCTGTAGGCTGGTTCCTTCGTCTCCGACGTCCACCTAAAAGTTGAAGTCTACGGGGTGAGACAATTTTACATAATTGTCCCAGCGAGAGTTATAACTCTCAGCCAGAAGCTTTATTATAACATCAAAGAATATCTTAAGCAGTAAAGCCTTCCATGTATTTAATAACAGTTGCAACTATAACCAAGAACTCAACATTTATGAGGTATGAAGAAATATAAGCACTATTACAGTGTAACATTAATCAACTAACTTGGAGTTATCTCTAACAAGTATATTACGTGGTTGATTATGTTTTACAAACAACATTATGCCCTGTGGAGATGAGGCATACCACTCATACTCCAACTGATCGCTGAGAAGTCACATCAGTATCATACTTAGGTCATCAAGAGAGTCGGATTCTCATGACCTTCACCTTCCTCAGTCAGTAAGAGGATCACTTGTAGGACATCTTGTGTCTCTACTACTATAGCTCACCAGGGTAAACTGGTCCTTCGCTATTCTAGAGTCACAGTGGCATTCTGTACTCTCTTCGTCATCAGGAGATTTCATGTTTATCTCCACTGATACGGATATCTGTGTTTTCTTTGTCATCAGGAGGTTTCATGTTTACCTACCACTGATACGGTATGGAATTATAGTGAAGGATGGATGGATTACACATCTACATCACTTTCCTACACTAGGATGTAAGGTTCTACACATCCATGTACCCCACATACTCAAAAGTATGTGCTCCAGGAGTTCCCTAAGGAAAACCTGTTTCACCATCACTTGATCTCTGACAATGATGGATCTATGATCAGGGCTCTACATTATACTTGATTAGTTAGGTACATTCAGTATTCTTTAACAACATACATTGTTCTCCAAACAATAACAGTAGCATAACAGCTATAAAGGAAGAATACTAAATGTAACATGCCTAACTCATATCAATCATAATTTCTCATCATACTCATCACAAGTCATCTCTAAAGCATAACTTTGATGGTATTCATGGCTCTTACAGCACATTAACTCATGGGATGCCACTGACTGGGCATCAAGTTACTTTTCTTATTCATAAGGCTAACAACATGCCTTCAATGAATATAACATCAATATCCATACCTGGATAAGATCACCTTCATATCTGAACGTGCATGGTTAATTCAACTGATAAAGGTAATACAAAAATAAGGAATACATTTCCCACTCTTATCATAACAGTTAACTCCTCTGATTCTCATCAATTGGAGTTTAATACTCATTTGCATGCCATTACCCTTGAATTAGGGTTTACTATTCACATTACATGTCATCACCCTTGAATTAGGGTTTACTATTCACATTACATTGAATTGAACTCATAACATCATCATGTATGAGTATCATTATCATTGATGCTCTCAGATTAGTTAAAGATTCATCATTCATCATAATTAGTGTGGGCTCCGATCTCCAAACCACGAATTAATCTCGATTTAAACATGTGCGGAAGCATTCGGTAAACAGCGGGAGACCAAAAATCATGAGAAATTAAAACTTTTTGAGACAAGAGCTTGAAACCACAAACCTTTTCTATAAAAAGGATTTAACTGTTTACATCACTAACAAAAACTTCTTGAGTGATTATATACAACATGATACAAAACTTCTCAAGAGTTCATACTCAAAACACTCCAGGACCTGAGAGTACAGAGGACACATAAGACTGACTCTATACTACACCATGAAGCAGGCTAGATCTCCACCTAAGATATTTACTGCTCCTGATGCTGCTGTTGTTGGGATTGGTCACCTGAGTTCTTGTTCCTCCGTCTTCGACGACCACCTAAAAAGTAGAAGTCTACGGGGTGAGACAATTATACATAATTGCCCCAGCGAGAGTTATAACTCTCCACTAGAAGCTTTATAAGCAAAGCAGGGAATAATTAAAGCAATAATAGCCTTCAAGATATTCACTAGCAGTTTAATGATAAGCAGAGTTCAATCAATATCAAAATATGAGAACCTCTATGCTGTTTAAAGTAACATCAATCAAATAACTCATAGATAACTCTAACAGATATACTACGCTGTTGATTATGTTTTTAAGGGAGTGCAGGGATGCATCTCACCTCTTCGACTGTGCGGTGGGGAATGATGGACTACATGAATCTACATCAATTCCTCTCACCATTTCTCTTTTAGTGAAGGAATGACGGACTACACGAATCTACATCAATTCCTCTCACTAATTCTCTTAATCAGTTAGGTACATTCAGTATTCTTATCATCTTACAATAACACAGCTATATATGAGAATACTTAAAATGTAGCAGGCCTAACTTTTCACAATCATCAGTTATTTCATCTCAAGTCATCTGTCAAGCATGACTTTGATAACATTTATGGCTCTTACAGCCCATAAATTACAAAAGATGTCACTCACAGTGCATCAACAAGGGTTACTATTCATAAAGCTTAAGACATGCTTTCAATGAATATATCATGGCATTCCATACCTGGATATGCCCATTATCTTATAACAACATGCAAAGCTCATTAGTATAACATGGCATTCCCTACCTGGATATGCATATCATCTCATAACAACCTGCATGGTTCATTCAACAGATAATAGTAAACAATTCAACAATTAAGGATGCATTCTCAATTATGGTTTCACATGAAATTACCCTCAACTAGGGATTCACATGGAATCACCCTCAACTAGGGATTCACAAGGAATCACCCTCAACTAGGGATTCACATGGAATCACCCTCAACTAGGGATTCACAAGGAATCACCCTCAACTAGGGATTCACATGGAATCACCCTCAACTAGGGATTCACATGGAATCACCCTCAACTAGGGATTCACATGGAATCACCCTCAACTAGGGATTCACAAGGAATCACCCTCAACTAGGGATTCACATGGAATCACCCTCAACTAGGGATTCACATGGAATCACCCTCAACTAGGGATTCACATGGAATCACCCTCAATTAGGGATTCACATGGAATCACCCTCAACTAGGGATTCACATGGAATCACCCTCAACTAGGGTTAAAACCCCAAAAGTCCTGACAATAGGGGTTTATATACATGTTTAGGGTTTCATGATCTCTCTCTTCCTAAGGATCATACCCTTAAACACCACATGAATTATATTCAAATATGAATTCATGTTAACATCATCTCAAATTGATTAGGTCATATCAACCCTTCAATCAAGAGTATACAACTCTGCTTAACATAGTGTATCAGGTCATTGGTTCAGTAAGCAATTAGGGATTCATTCCTTAATTGGTACTAGTCCCTTAGATACTTATTAGGGTTCCAACCTTTGTACCTTATTTGTTTATCATTATTATTCACCACTGGGTCGATGGATCATTTATCATCTTGATTCTCAAGATATTCAATCACATTAGACCTCCTTTACATAAAGCACCCAAATGAATTAGAGTTTCCAATGTTGGTTCCTTCAACCATTGAATTCATGGAACCATTCATCAGTTGGACCTACCCTCATACTTCAATTGAGTTAAATAGGTCAACCTTCAACTGATTTGACCCTTAGTTAACCCTCAACTGGTCATTAACTAGGGTTTTACTCAATTGAATTAGGGATTACTATTCACTTTTCATGTCTTCACCCTAAACTTAGGGTTTACTATTCACTCCATGGTGAATTGTACTCATTACATCATCATGTAAGAGAAACATTATCATTAAGGCTCTTACTTAGGATTAAGATCCATTAGATATCATAATTAGGGTTTCCATGACCTCACATAGGTGGGTCATTCCCTAATCATGCACATTCATATGTATATGAAGTATCTTACTAGAGTTTCCTCCTAAAAAGGGTACTTTCTCTCTCTAGGATACTTTCTCTTTCTAGAAATACTTCCTCTCTCCTCTCACTAGTAGATGGTGACAACACCACTCTAGATCAGGTTGAGATAAGTTTCCATTGGCTAGCATAAGCCGAAACATCAACATTATGTGATTAGGGTTTGCTTAGAACAAGGTTTTACCCTTTTAGACTCCTCAACGGTATTTTGGTAATTTGCCACATGATCACCATCATGGGTTAACTTACTAATCACATAGTCCCTTAATGACCTAGGTTACCATTAGGGTTTAGATTGAATCACCATTGAACTGATTACATCATCAAATGGTTAAGTACAAACCATCACCAATCTCCAAACGGTTTCAACCTTCAAACGGTTTCAAACACCCAAACGGTCTTGAGACCGTTTGGCCCTCAAACGGTCTTGAGACCGTTTGGATCCAAACGGTCTTGAGACCATTTGGAGGTGAAGACCGTTTGGAAGGGTTGACTTCCAAACCGTTTGGAGCTTCAATCGGTTTGAGGTCGTTTGGACCAATCGACCTTGAGGTCGTTTGAGCTAAAACGGTCTTGAGGTCGTTTGAGCCCAAACGGTCTTGAGACCGTTTAGCCCCAAACAGTCTTGAGACCGTTTGGTCTCAAACGGTCTTGAGACTATTTGGACCCAAACGGTCTTGAGACCGTTTGGTCCAAATGGGCTCAAACCGTTTGGACCTCCAAAGGGGTTCAAAGGTCACCAAAGTTCAAGGATATGTATGTTGAAGCCCTCAATTGGCTAAAGCTATGCTAACCACTTATAAATTGAGCCAATTAGGGTTAGCCTTAACCACTTAGACATCAAATTGACACTCAATTGTAAACCAATTAGGGTTCAATCGTCCTCAATTAGGGTTCCAAGTGGATTGGTCATCAATGTTCAACAATGTGAATCAATTCAAGGTTGAACCTATCAATTGACCTCAAATTGGGCTCAAACTTGGCCCAAACGGTCTTGAGGTCGTTTGGACATCATCCAAACGGTCTTGAGACCGTTTGCCCAAAGTTTGACCAAAAATCCAAGTCGTTTTGACTAAGGTTGAAATCCAATTAGGTCAAAATCAGCAATTTTCAACAATGCATCAATTTCCTACAATTGGACCCTCAAACCATTAGATTAACTCAACCCTAGACCTTCAAACGGTCTTGGGTTGTGCCCAAACGGTCTTGGGACCGTTTGGTGGAATCCCCAAACGGTCTTGAGACCGTTTGGGTCCTTCAACCCAAAACTCAACAAGATCTATACTTAGAAAACAGCAATTTGATTGTTTCACTAACCCACTGTAATTGGGCCCTCAATAGGTCAATTACCTTAACCCTAGACCTCCAAACGGTCTTGGGTTGACACCAAACGGTCTTGAGACCGTTTGGATGAGTTCCAAACGGTCTTGAGACCGTTTGCCCATCCATCCTTTGGACTTTAGTGAAAATTCATCAAGGTTTGATCTATTGAGTTGATCATCACATCAATACTTAATTGCAATATGATTTGGTGCCTTTGGACCTTCAATTGATCAACTATACTTGACCCCAGACCTCCAAATGGTCTTGGGGTGACCCCCAAACGGTCTTGAGACCGTTTGGGTGATCTCCAAACGGTCTTGAAACCGTTTGGGCTAAGCAACCCAAAATCTCAACTTAACTCATTGGAGATTCAGCACTAATTTCAATTAGGGTTTGCCCTATTAATCATCCTTTAACTCATGACTCGTTTGGAATTAATCCATAAAATTTGGTGAGTCGTTAATTAACATCATTATGAACAGTAATACCAAACGGTCAACGTTTAGTCAACCATCTTAAACGGTCTTGAGACCGTTTGCCCAAAAAGGGCAAATTAAACAGATTGCAAATCAGAATTTAATTCAATTCGTTTTGCTAATTGATTTGCTCATATCTCACGATTCCTTTGGAGTTAACCTCTCAAATTTTGTGGGTGATTAACCTACATAATTATGAACAAGATTCCCAAACGGTCTTCGCTTGGTAAATGGGACCAAACGGTCTTGAAGACCGTTTTCCCTCAAACGACCCTGAAACCGTTTGCCCACCAAACGGTTTGAAACCGTTTTGAGCAATAGGTGGAGGTCGTTTGATAAAGTGAAAATCTGTGGATAAGCATAGGAATTAACGCCCTTATCTTCCACCTTAAGAACAGTAGCAGTTCTTCATGTTTTTGCTTGCAAGGATGCAAGGGAAGATAGGGAAGAAGAAGATCTATCAACTATATGCATAGAAAAGATGTATAATCAAAGCATAAAGTTTAGAGTTATAAAACCCGCCTAAAGCTTGCTCCTTGAGCTCCAAGCTTTCGAGCTCCAAGCCTTTAATGGCGTCCTAGAAGCTCCACAGGTCGGCCAAGGTTAATACTCCAAGGAAGGTTGAGAAAAGATGGCTAAAAAGATAGAATTAAGTAAGCTAGCCATGAATTTGCCCTTGAATCCGAATTCTAACCATGGAATTTGGGCAAGAAGGGGAATCCAAACCTACCTTGCACCCTTGGTCGTTTCTCCTGAGCTCCAGAGCAAGGCTTGGCCGTTTGAGAATGAGAGGGAGTGAATGAAACAGGAGCAAGGTCGTTTGCTCGTTTGCAAGGGAAAGAGCTTTTATAGCTTTAGCCTATTTTCTATTACAAGGACCTTTCAAACTCAAAATTCACATCTAGGTCCCTCCTTGCTCAAGGGCACGTCCAGGCCCATCTAATCTTATGCAAATCTCAAGAAAACTCAAGATCTAAGGGTAAAGGAATCCAACCTTCAACTAGGGTACATACATGAAAGGGTTTTGTACCCATTTTAGGTGATTTCTATCACAAAGATCATTTTTCTCATCTGATTAGTGAATGATGTATCTCCTTCATCATTTCTACTCTAAATGATGACAAGAGTCATAAAAGATGTTCTAGATGGTGAAAATTACAAGTTGGACCCCTCAATTTGGGTAAATTGCACTTTACCCCAAATTAGGGTTTCTGAGCATGGGGATTGCTTCCACAGCTGCACCTTGGTGCTCAAGCTTGGGAAATCCCTCAAACTTTATCATAGACATCTTCATGATGTCTTAACATCAAAAGAACATCTTATCTTGTGAAATTTGCAAGTTCAACCCTTAAACTGGGTAATTTGCACATAGGTCCCTGCATACAACACAATGCTACAACTTTATACAAAAAGGAGCAAAATTGAAAGTAAATGTTCCTGAGGAACTTAATTTCATGCCAGGGAGTGTTCGCAAGTATAATAATTACATATTTAGGCAAAACTTCTAGGGTTAGTTCATAACCCAGGTCAGGGGTGTTACAAATCATAAACCCCTAACAAGGATTTCGTCCCCGAAATCTCAGACAAAAGGAGGAACAGAGTATTCATTAATCATGCCCTCAAGTCTCCACATATTATCTTAATATCATGGAGGTATCATGAATTCTTCCATTCCACACAAGGCTCTTTTCACTAATTCAACCTTACCAATGTTTATGCAGAGCATAAACCCCTAACATATGATGTCCATATTATTGGGAAGAAGAAGCATAAAAGAACATACTTCTATCATTACCCAAGAATATTTATCAAAAGGAACAACATATATATCATACAAGGATAATCTACTCAGTAATCCTTTACAACTCTATGCAATTGGGATAGTTCACATAGTTCTTCTTATTAATTGGAAATGCCACATAGCTTTTCCCTTTTTGATTGGGAATGACACATAGCTCTTCCATTTTTAATTGGGAATGACACATAGCTCTTCCCTTTTTGTTGGTTTGCGAATGACACATAGCTCTTCCCTTTTTGTCGGTTTGGGAATGACACATAGCTTTTCCCTTTTTGTTGGGGATGACACATAGCTTTCCCCTTATTAATTGGGAATGACACATAGCTTTTCCCTTTTTAATTGGGAATGACACATAGCTTTTCCCTTTTTGATTGGGAATGACACATAGCTTTTCCCTTTTTGTTGGGGATGACACATAGCTTTCCCCTTTGGGAATGACACATAGCTCTTCCCTTTTTGTTTGTTTGGGAATGACACATAGCTCTTCCCTTTGGGAATGACACATAGCTCTTCCCTTTGGTTGTTTGGGAATGACACATAGCTCTTCCCTTTGGATTAAATCATATTTCTTTCTTCATGATACTCATTAGATTGTATCAGAATGATTGCTTGATCAGGGCAATCAAAAAGATATCCATCTAGGAGTTTCCATACTCACTTTATCATCAATATCTGTATACCTGGCCAGGGTTTACAAATACTGAGATCAAGTAGTATGCACTTACATACTGTCTCATTCCTCACTTTTTATATCTTTATACACACAAGATTTTCCATTTCTATATTTCCTCCGGGCATCACTTATAAATCTCATCTTTTGACATACAGATAAGAGAGATTATTAAACATTTTAAGGAACATTGAGTGAGATATAAGTTCTCATCTCCTTTGTGTCCTTATAAAACTAGTCAAAATAATTTCAAAAACAACTATTTTCACGTTTTTAATCACATAGAAACATGAAAATGAAATATCAGAATGGCTTTATTTCCTCTGACCTGCTCGGGACGTCTGTCCACGTCCTCTATTGTCACTAGAAAACTGCCTCCTTTGTGATCCTTGCTGACTCTGCCCCTGAGGTTGGGTCATCATTGGATTCCCTTCTGGACAATCTTTTACCAGATGTCCCGGTTGTCTGCATTGATAACAGATTCTAGGTATAGCATAAGGTCGGTGAGGTCCAGACACCGATGTTGATGCTATGATGGAGGCCTTATTTGGAATATAACTAAGATCCCCATCCCTACTTGGAGACCACTCAGTCTGAGAACTAGTTCTGGATGGTGGAGGGTTAGGTGTAGAGGATCTAGACTTCTTAAAGTCCATATATGAAGAACCCTGGAATTGTGGATATCTTTTCTGGGTTTGCCTCTTCTCAACCACAGATCTCTCTATCCTTCGGACTGATTCAACGAAGGTAGAGAATCTGTCTCGGTTCTCTAAGGCAGACACTGGGGTAGACATGTCAGCATTCAAACCCCTCTCGAATCTCCTGATTCTCTCTTCTTCTGTGGCAGCCATGTGCGGACAAAACCGCAATAGCTCCATGAACTTAACTTCATACTCGCTAATGTTCATCATACCATGTCTCAGTCTCTCAAACTGAGATATTTTCTCATCTAGGAAGGTCTTCGGGAAATATCTTTGGACAATTTCCCATCGAAAGTCTTCCCATGAGATTTCTATTCCAGGTCTCTTCTGCTCTTCCATGGTCCACCAGTGACCAGCACTTCCTTTGAGAAGATAGACAGCATGTCTAACCTTCTCAGCTTCAGGGATGTTCAGGATCCTGAAAGCCTTCTCCAGCTCTGTCAACCACAGATCAGCATCTGCGGGGTCAGCAGTCCCATGGTATTCGGTAGCTCCGACACGACGTAATTGCTCGAACGTCTTCCCAATACTTTGGCTCTCTGGTTGGACAGGTGCCCTAGGTGCAGGCATAGGCAACCTGTCGGTTATATGTGTTATGGCAGTCATAAACTGCCCAAACACATTCGGGACTGCTGGATTACCCATATCAGCTGGGTCAAACTGGGGTGGCTCTCTAAGTTGTCCTGGTACAGGCTGTTCCACCTCTGGTACTCTTGCACCGCCTTGAGGTGCACTGGCACTATTTCCTTCCACATACTCATTATGTGGCTCTGACATCTTAAGTATTTTCTTCTCCTGAGGAGTAGAAGACTCTATTAGATAAGGAAGGAATACTAAAGATAGACTCGACTTCCTATGTCCTATGCCTCTGTAGACTCGGCGAACCTAGAGCTCTGATACCACTTAATTGTGGGCTCCGATCTCCAAACCACGAATTAATCTAGATTTAAACATGTGCGGAAGCATTTGGTAAACAGCGGGAGACCAAAAATCACGAGAAATTAAAACTTTTTGAGACAAGAGCTTGAAACCACAAACCTTTTCTATAAAAAGGATTTAACTGTTTACATCACTAACAAAAACTTCTTGAGTGATTATATACAACATGATACAAAACTTCTCAAGAGTTCATACTCAAAACACTCCAGGACCTGAGAGTACAGAGGACACATAAGACTGACTCTATACTACACCATGAAGCAGGCTAGATCTCCACCTAAGATATTTACTGCTCCTGATGCTGTTGTTGTTGGGATTGGTCACCTGAGTTCTTGTTCCTCCGTCTTCGACGACCACCTAAAAAGTAGAAGTCTACGGGGTGAGACAATTATACATAATTGCCCCAGCGAGAGTTATAACTCTCCACTAGAAGCTTTATAAGCAAAGCAGGGAATAATTAAAGCAATAATAGCCTTCAAGATATTCACTAGCAGTTTAATGATAAGCAGAGTTCAATCAATATCAAAATATGAGAACCTCTATGCTGTTTAAAGTAACATCAATCAAATAACTCGTAGATAACTCTAACAGATATACTACGTTGTTGATTATGTTTTTAAGGGAGTGCAGGGATGCATCTCACCTCTTCGACTGTGCGGTGGGGAATGATGGACTACATGAATCTACATCAATTCCTCTCACCATTTCTCTTTTAGTGAAGGAATGACGGACTACACGAATCTACATCAATTCCTCTCACTAATTCTCTTAATCAGTTAGGTACATTCAGTATTCTTATCATCTTACAATAACACAGCTATATATGAGAATACTTAAAATGTAGCAGGCCTAACTTTTCACAATCATCAGTTATTTCATCTCAAGTCATCTGTCAAGCATGACTTTGATAACATTTATGGCTCTTACAGCCCATAAATTACAAAAGATGTCACTCACAGTGCATCAACAAGGGTTACTATTCATAAAGCTTAAGACATGCTTTCAATGAATATATCATGGCATTCCATACCTGGATATGCCCATTATCTTATAACAACATGCAAAGCTCATTAGTATAACATGGCATTCCCTACCTGGATATGCCTATCATCTCATAACAACCTGCATGGTTCATTCAACAGATAATAGTAAACAATTCAACAATTAAGGATGCATTCTCAATTATGGTTTCACATGAAATTACCCTCAACTAGGGATTCACATGGAATCACCCTCAACTAGGGATTCACAAGGAATCACCCTCAACTAGGGATTCACATGGAATCACCCTCAACTAGGGATTCACAAGGAATCACCCTCAACTAGGGATTCACATGGAATCACCCTCAACTAGGGATTCACATGGAATCACCCTCAACTAGGGATTCACATGGAATCACCCTCAACTAGGGATTCACAAGGAATCACCCTCA
The DNA here is from genome assembly GCA_963693085.1 of Alisma plantago-aquatica. Taxonomy (NCBI): domain Eukaryota; kingdom Viridiplantae; phylum Streptophyta; class Magnoliopsida; order Alismatales; family Alismataceae; genus Alisma; species Alisma plantago-aquatica. The sequence continues at coordinate 862,567,388 of OY856413.1, forward strand.
ACTAGGGATTCACATGGAATCACCCTCAACTAGGGATTCACAAGGAATCACCCTCAACTAGGGATTCACATGGAATCACCCTCAACTAGGGATTCACATGGAATCACCCTCAACTAGGGATTCACATGGAATCACCCTCAATTAGGGATTCACATGGAATCACCCTCAACTAGGGATTCACATGGAATCACCCTCAACTAGGGTTAAAAACCCAAAAGTCTTGACAATAGGGGTTTATATACATGTTTAGGGTTTCATGATCTCTCTCTTCCTAAGGATCATACACTTAAACACCACATGAATTATATTCAAATATGAATTCATGTTAACATCATCTCAAATTGATTAGGTCATATCAACCCTTCAATCAAGAGTATACAACTCTGCTTAACATAGTGTATCAGGTCATTGGTTCAGTAAGCAATTAGGGATTTATTCCTTAATTGGTACTAGTCCCTTAGATACTTATTAGGGTTCCAACCTTTGTACCTTATTTGTTTATCATTATTATTCACCACTGGGTCGATGGATCATTTATCATCTTGATTCTCAAGATATTCAATCACATTAGACCTCCTTTACATAAAGCACCCAAATGAATTAGAGTTTCCAATGTTGGTTCCTTCAACCATTGAATTCATGGAACCATTCATCAGTTGGACCTACCCTCATACTTCAATTGAGTTAAATAGGTCAACCTTCAACTGATTTGACCCTTAGTTAACCCTCAACTGGTCATTAACTAGGGTTTTACTCAATTGAATTAGGGATTACTATTCACTTTTCATGTCTTCACCCTAAACTTAGGGTTTACTATTCACTCCATGGTGAATTGTACTCATTACATCATCATGTAAGAGAAACATCATCATTAAGGCTCTTACTTAGGATTAAGATCCATTAGATATCATAATTAGGGTTTCCATGACCTCACATAGGTGGGTCATTCCCTAATCATGCACATTCATATGTATATGAAGTATCTTACTAGAGTTTCCTCCTAAAAAGGGTACTTTCTCTCTCTAGGATACTTTCTCTTTCTAGAAATACTTCCTCTCTCCTCTCACTAGTAGATGGTGACAACACCACTCTAGATCAGGTTGAGATAAGTTTCCATTGGCTAGCATAAGCCGAAACATCAACATTATGTGATTAGGGTTTGCTTAGAACAAGGTTTTACCCTTTTAGACTCCTCAAGGGTATTTTGGTAATTTGCCACATGATCACCATCATGGGTTAACTTACTAATCACATAGTCCCTTAATGACCTAGGTTACCATTAGGGTTTAGATTGAATCACCATTGAACTGATTACATCATCAAATGGTTAAGTACAAACCATCACCAATCTCCAAACGGTTTCAACCTTCAAACGGTTTCAAACACCCAAACGGTCTTGAGACCGTTTGGCCCTCATACGGTCTTGAGACCGTTTGGATCCAAACGGTCTTGAGACCATTTGGAGGTGAAGACCGTTTGGAAGGGTTGACTTCCAAACCGTTTGGATCTTCAATCGGTTTGAGGTCGTTTGGACCAATCGACCTTGAGGTCGTTTGAGCTAAAACGGTCTTGAGGTCGTTTGAGCCCAAACGGTCTTGAGACCGTTTAGCCCCAAACGGTCTTGAGACCGTTTGGTCTCAAATGGTCTGGAGACCGTTTGGACCCAAACGGTCTCGAGACCATTTGGACCCAAACGGTCTCGAGGCCGTTTGGTCCAAATGGGCTCAAACCGTTTGGACCTCCAAAGGGGTTCAAAGGTCACCAAAGTTCAAGGATATGTATGTTGAAGCCCTCAATTGGCTAAAGCTATGCTAACCACTTATAAATTGAGCCAATTAGGGTTAGCCTTAACCACTTAGACATCAAATTGACACTCAATTGTAAACCAATTAGGGTTCAATCGTCCTCAATTAGGGTTCCAAGTGGATTGGTCATCAATGTTCAACAATGTGAATCAATTCAAGGTTGAACCTATCAATTGACCTCCAATTGGGCTCAAACTTGGCCCAAACGGTCTTGAGGTGGTTTGGACATCATCCAAACGGTCTTGAGACCGTTTGCCCAAAGTTTGACCAAAAATCCAAGTCGTTTTGACTAAGGTTGAAATCCAATTAGGTCAAAATCAGCAATTTTCAACAATGCATCAATTTCCTACAATTGGACCCTCAAACCATTAGATTAACTCAACCCTAGACCTTCAAACGGTCTTGGGTTGTGCCCAAACGGTCTTGGGACCGTTTGGTGGAATCCCCAAACGGTCTTGAGACCGTTTGGGTCCTTCAACCCAAAACTCAACAAGATCTATACTTAGAAAACAGCAATTTGATTGTTTCACTAACCCACTGTAATTGGGCCCTCAATAGGTCAATTACCTTAACCCTAGACCTCCAAACGGTCTTGGGTTGACACCAAACGGTCTTGAGACCGTTTGGATGAGTTCCAAACGGTCTTGAGACCGTTTGCCCATCCATCCTTTGGACTTTAGTGAAAATTCATCAAGGTTTGATCTATTGAGTTGATCATCACATCAATACTTAATTGCAATATGATTTGGTGCCTTTGGACCTTCAATTTATCAACTATACTTGACCCCAGACCTCCAAACGGTCTTGGGGTGACCCCCAAACGGTCTTGAGACCGTTTGGGTGATCCCCAAACGGTCTTGAAACCGTTTGGGCTAAGCAACCCAAAATCTCAACTTAACTCATTGGAGATTCAGCACTAATTTCAATTAGGGTTTGCCCTATTAATCATCCTTCAACTCATGACTCGTTTGGAATTAATCCATAAAATTTGGTGAGTCGTTAATTAACATCATTATGAACAGTAATCCCAAACGGTCAACGTTTAGTCAACCATCTTAAACGGTCTTGAGACCGTTTGCCCAAAAAGGGCAAATTAAACAGATTGCAAATCAGAATTTAATTCAATTCGTTTTGCTAATTGATTTGCTCATATCTCACGATTCCTTTGGAGTTAACCTCTCAAATTTTGTGGGTGATTAACCTACATAATTATGAACAAGATTCCCAAACGGTCTTCGCTTGGTCAACGGGACCAAACGGTCTTGAAGACCGTTTGCCCTCAAACGACCCTGAAACCGTTTGCCCACCAAACGGTTTGAAACCGTTTTGAGCAATAGGTGGAGGTCGTTTGATAAAGTGAAAATCTGTGGATAAGCATAGGAATTAACGCCCTTATCTTCCACCTTAAGAACAGTAGCAGTTCTTCACGTTTTTGCTTGCAAGGATGCAAGGGAAGATAGGGAAGAAGAAGATCTATCAACTATATGCATAGAAAAGATGTATAATCAAAGCATAAAGTTTAGAGTTATAAAACCCGCCTAAAGCTTGCTCCTTGAGCTCCAAGCTTTCGAGCTCCAAGCCTTTAATGGCGTCCTAGAAGCTCCACAGGTCGGCCAAGGTTAATCCTCCAAGGAAGGTTGAGAAAAGATGGCTAAAAAGATAGAATTAAGTAAGCTAGCCATGAATTTGCCCTTGAATCCGAATTCTAACCATGGAATTTGGGCAAGAAGGGGAATCCAAACCTACCTTGCACCCTTGGTCGTTTCTCCTGAGCTCCAGAGCAAGGCTTGGCCGTTTGAGAATGAGAGGGAGTGAATGAAACAGGAGCAAGGTCGTTTGCTCGTTTGCAAGGGAAAGAGCTTTTATAGCTTTAGCCTATTTTCTATTACAAGGACCTTTCAAACTCAAAATTCACATCTAGGTCCCTCCTTGCTCAAGGGCACGTCCAGGCCCATCTAATCTTATGCAAATCTCAAGAAAACTCAAGATCTAAGGGTAAAGGAATCCAACCTTCAACTAGGGTACATACATGAAAGGGTTTTGTACCCATTTTAGGTGATTTCTATCACAAAGATCATTTTTCTCATCTGATTAGTGAATGATGTATCTCCTTCATCATTTCTACTCTAAATGATGACAAGAGTCATAAAAGATGTTCTAGATGGTGAAAATTACAAGTTGGACCCCTCAATTTGGGTAAATTGCACTTTACCCCAAATTAGGGTTTCTGAGCATGGGGATTGCTTCCACAGCTGCACCTTGGTGCTCAAGCTTGGGAAATCCCTCAAACTTTATCATAGACATCTTCATGATGTCTTAACATCAAAAGAACATCTTATATTGTGAAATTTGCAAGTTCAACCCTTAAACTGGGTAATTTGCACATAGGTCCCTGCATACAACACAATGCTACAACTTTATACAAAAAGGAGCAAAATTGAAAGTAAATGTTCCTGAGGAACTTAATTTCATGCCAGGGAGTGTTCGCAAGTATAATAATTACATATTTAGGCAAAACTTCTAGGGTTAGTTCATAACCCAGGTCAGGGGTGTTACAATTAGGGTTTCTATGACTTCACACAGGTGGATCATACCCTAATTATGCACATTCATGTGTATTGAAGGTTCTTTAATTGAGTTTCCACCTAAAAATGGTACTTTATCTCTCTAGAAGTACTTTCTCTCTCTATAAGTACTTTCTCTCTCCTCATATTAGTAGAGGGTGATAATGCCACTCTAGATCAGGTTGGATTAAGCCATCATAGGCTGACATAGCCAAAAACATCACCACCATGTGATTAGGGTTTGATCTGATCAAGGTATTACTCAATTGACCCTTCAAGGGTATTTTGGTAATTTACCCCATTGATCATCACCATGGTCAAGTCATTAGTCAATTAATCCCTTAACGTCCTAGGTTATCATTAGGGTTTAGATTAGGGCATAATTGATCCATTTATATCTTCAAATGATTGAGTGAAGTCAACCTTGAATCACCTTGATCGATCTCAACCATCAACCTCCAATTGGTTTGAGATCGTTTGAAAGAGTTGACCGTTTAGCCAATTTTGACTTCCAAGACCGCGAGGGTGTGTTGACCGTTTAGCCAATTTTGACTTCCAAGACCGCGAGGGTGTGTTGACCGTTTAGCCAATTTTGACTTCCAAGACCGAGAGCCCTCATCTTACTCCAAGACCGCGAGCCTTCAACTTGGTTTCAAGACCGCGAAGGTTATGTAGACCGTTTGCTCACCTTTGATCTCAAGACCGCGAGGCCCCTCACGGTCTTGAGACCGCGAGCCCTCTCACGGTCTTGAGACCGCAAGCCCTCTCACGGTCTTGAGACCGCGAGGCTCACATGGTCTCAACCGCTTGGACCATCAACAAAGTTCAATGGTCACAACCGATGATGTCAACCAATGTTGAAGCCCTCAAAAGGTCAAAGCCATGGTGAACACTTATGGATTAGGTCAATTAAGATTATGCTTAACCAATTGGTCATTCAATTGACCCTCAATTGTTGACCAATTAGGGTCTATCAATGTTCACCCATCAACACTCAACAATGTGCATCAACACAAGGTTGAACCCTTCAATTGAGCTCCAATTGGGCCCAAACTTGGCTCAAACGGTCTTGAGATCATTTGGGTGGACCCCACATGATCTTTAGACCGTTTGCCCAAGATTTCATCAAAATCTAATGTGATTTGATAGGGGTTGAACCATGATTGAGTCACAAAATCAGAATTTTGATTAATTGATAACTTATTGCAATTGGGTCCTTAATTGATCAAATTAGCTTAACCCTAGACCTTCAAACGGTCTTGGGTGATTGTCCTCTCGGTCTTGAGACCGTTTGGATGACCCCCAAACGGTCTTGAGACCGTTTAGGTCAATCAACCCTAAAAACCCTAATTAAGTCCCCATAATTTCAGTACTGATTTCATCTAGGGTTAGCCCTAGTAATCACCCTTCAACTCTTAGCTCTTTTGGAATTAGACCATCAAACTTGGTGAGTTGTTAATTAACAAAATTTTGAACAGTAATTTCATATGGTCAATGCTTGGTCAGCGACCATACACGGTCTTGAGACCGTTTGCCCAAAAAGGCAATTTCAGACCGTTTGAAAAATCAGGAATAAATTCAATTAAAGTTGTTACTTAAAAAGGCCATATCTCCTAATTCCTTTGGAGTTAACCTCTCAATTTTTTAGGGTGATTAGCCTACATAATTAGGAACAGATTTCTTATACGGTCCACGCTCGGTCAATGGGTCCAAATGGTCGTGAGGACCGTTTTCCCTCTCGCGGTCCAGAGACCGTTTGCTCACCTCGCGGTCCTGAGACCGTGAGAGCAAGTTAGGGAGACCGTTTAAGAAAGTGAAAAGCGGTGGGTTTTTCTTGGAAATAACGCCTTCATCTCCTAGCTCAAGAACAGTATAGATATCCCACGGATTTGCTTGCAGGGTAGGAAAGAAAAGTAGGGAATATGAAGAACTATCATCTAACCGCATAGAAGAGATGTATATAGTAAAGCATGGGTTTAGAGTTATAAAACCCGCCTAAAGCTTGCTCCTTGAGCTCCAAGCTTTCAAGCTCCAAGCTCTAATGGCGTCCTTGAGCTCTCACAGGTTGGCCAAGGTGAAAACTCCAAGGAAAGATGAAAAGAGATGGCTAGAAAGGTAGAGTTTTGTGAGCTAGTTATCAACTTGACCTTGAATCCGAGTTCTGACCATGGAATTTAGGCAAAAGAAGGTCCCAAACCTACCTTGCACCCTTGGTCGTTCTTCTTGAGCTCCAAGACAGTCCTTAGTCGGCCAAGCAAGGGAAAACAGTGATATGCACGAAGGAAAGGTTCCTTTGCTTGAGAGGTAAAGTGTATATATATACTTGGGTGGGGTTTCATTAAAGGCCCATAAGTTTCCCATAATTCCAACTAGGTCCTTCCTTCATTACTTGCTCGTCCCTTCCTCTTTATTCTAAGGACAAACCTTCTCTTACGGTCTAGAAAAAGAGGCAAAGAAGATCAATCTGATACTAAGGTACATACATAAAGAGCTATTGCACATATACCCTGATTATTCAATCACAAGGTATATTTCATAACTTGATAATTCAATTGAGGTGACTTCCTCATCATTTCTTATCTAAATGATGGCAAGAGTCTTAAAAGATACATTAGATGATATATTTTTTTTTTACAAATTGCATCCCTTAATTTGGGTAAATTGCATTTTACCCCAAATTAGGGTTTCAAGCACCGGGATTGCTTCCACAGCTGCACCTTGGTGCCCAAGCTTGGGAAATCCCTCAAACTTTACCAAAACGATTCTCATGATGTCTCAACATCAGAGGAACATCTCATCATGTGCAAATTACAAGCTAACCCTTTCAACTGGGTAAATTGCACATAGGTCCCTGTATATCAAAACAATGCTACAACTTTAAATAAAAAGGAGCAAATACTGAAATATATGTTTCTGAGAAACTTAATTACATGCTCAGAGTTAATCACAAAGATTTAATTACATATTTAGGCAAAACACCTAGGGTTAACTCATAACCCAGGTCAGGGATGTTACAAATTATCCACCCCTTACAAGGATTTCGTCCCCGAAATCGATAAGACATATCAAGAGAAAAGGGCAGGATACTTCCTTCTCATCTCATCCTCTAACTCCCAAGTGGCTTCTTCAACACCACGATGGTTCCAGAGGACTTTTACAAGACTTATATCTTTCTTCTTTAACTTTTTAATTCTTTTATCAAGGATTGACACTGGTCCTTCCTCATAGGATATATCATCATTCAATTCTACTTCCATGGGTTGTAGAACTGACTCGGTGTCTGGGTGACATTTCTTCAACATAGAAATGTGAAATACAGGGTGTAACCTCTATAACTCAGGGGGCAGCTCTAGTCTATATGCTACCTTTCCAATCCGTTCAATGATTGGAGAAGGCCCCATAAATCTAGGAGCTAACTTCCCTTTCCTTCCAAAACGAAGGACACCTTTCCAAGGCGAGACCTTGAGATACACTCTTTCTCCAACCTGGAACTCTAAGGGTCTACGACGTTTGTCAGCATAAGATTTCTGCCTATCCTGTGCAGTCTTAATCTTTTGTTGTATTATTTTAATTTTTTCTGTGGTCTGCTGCACAAGATCAGGACCTAACAACTGATGTTCACCAGTCTCAAACCAACACAGAGGTGATCTACAACGTCTACCATACAAGGCTTCATAAGGTGCCATATCAATACTATGTTGGTAGCTATTGTTATAGGCAAACTCTATCAAGCTTAGGTGTAGATCCCAACTTCCGGTGAACTGGAGAACACATGCCCTCAACAGGTCATCTAAGGTTTGTATGGTCCTTTCCGACTGTCCATCAGTCTGTGGATGAAAGGCCGTACTAAACCTCAGCTTGGTGCCTAAGGCTTGGTGTAACTGTTCCCAAAAATGACTCGTAAACTGAGGACCTCTGTCAGAAACTATTGTGACAGGAACTCCGTGCAAACGCACTATCTCTTGAACATATAACTCTGATAACCTTTCAGTAGAATAGGTTGTTTTGACAGGTAAGAAATGTGTTGTCTTAGTCAACCTATCAACAATTACCCAAATGGAATCATGTCCTTTGCTTGTCCTGGGTAGGCCAACAACAAAGTCCATGGTCACATGGACCCACTTCCACTGTGGTATGGGTAAAGGTTGCATTGTCCCTGCAGGCTTCTGGTGTTCAGCTTTAACTTGCTGACACACAGGATACCTCAGAACAAATTCTGCAACATCCTTCTTCATTCCAGGCCACCAATACAAATCTTTCAAATTCCGATACATCTTGGTGCTCCTTGGATGCATATCATACATGGAAGAATGAGCTTCTTCCAGGATTAACTTCCTCAAGTTGTCCACATCTGGCACTATCATCCTTCCGTTATAACAAGATACTTGATCCTCTGAGTCATGGAAACCATCTCGCTTTTCATCTCCATACTCAGATCTAATCCGTTGAACTGCAGCATCACCTAGCTGTGCTTCCTTAATCTTCTCTCTTAGGGTAGGTTTAATATGCATCTCAACTAACAGACCGGCTAACAATGACACTTTCAACTGTACATTGTCTTGCCTTAAAGAGATAAGCATATCTCTCCTAGAGCATACTAAAGAGTTTAGTTGTGCTCTATTCATGGTTGATGTTGCTGATTTCCTACTCAAGGCATCTGCAACAACATTGGCCTTGCCTGGATGATAATCAATTGTACAGTCGTAGTCCTTGATTAACTCCATCCAGCGACGTTGCCTCATGTTGAGCTCATGCTGAGAGAAGATATACTTAAGGTTTTTGTGGTCTGTGAAAATCTGGAATGTCTCTCCGTAGAGATAATGTCTCCAGATCTTCAAAGCATGAACCACATCAGCTAACTCCAGATCGTGTGTCGGATAATTCTCCTCGTGTTTCTTAAGCTTTCGGGAAGCAAAAGAAATTACTTGTTTATCCTGCATCAACACACATCCTAGTCCATTCTTGGAAGCATCACAGAAAACTACATATCCTTTTCCTTGTTCAGGTAGCACTAGCACAGGTGCACTTGTCAATCTCTCCTTCAACAGCTGGAAAGACTATTGACACTTATCACTCCAAGAAAAAGGAACATCCTTCCGGGTCAACTTGGTCAAAGGTAAGGCTATAGAACTAAAGTTCTTAATGAACCTTCGATGATAGCCAGCTAACCCCAAGAAACTTCAAATCTCCGTCGGTGTCTTCGGTTGTTCCCACTGTAGAACAAATTCTACTTTCGTAGGGTCAACACGAATTCCCGAGGCGGATATCACATGACCAAGAAAAGATACCTCCGGTAGCCAAAACTCACACTTGCTAAACTTAGCATACAGCTTATGTTCTCTTAGCAAGGTCAAAGCTTGGCGAAGATGTTGCTCATGCTGATGAGCATCTTTACTATAGATCAGAATGTCATCTATGAAGACGACAACACACTAATCTAGGAAAGGTCGAAAAATTCTATTCATGAGTTCCATAAATGCAGTTGGTGCATTGGTTAGTCCAAACGACATAACCGTGAACTCATAGTGACCATACCTTGTCCTAAAGGCAGACTTGGATATGTCACTATCCTTAATACGAAGTTGATGATATCCAGACCTCAGGTCTATCTTTGAAAAGACTGTTGCACCACGCAACTGGTCAAAGAGATCATCAATCCTCGGTAGAGGGTACTTATTCTTTATTGTTACTTTATTGAGTTGTTTGTAGTCGATGCACAACCGCATTGACCCATCTTTCTTTTTAACAAACAAGACCGGAGCACCCCAAGGTGAAGTACTTGGTCGGATAAAACCTCTCTCAAGTAACTCTTGAAGCTGTTTCTTAAGTTCTGCCATCTCGCCAGGCGCCATTCTATACGGAGTCTGAGCTATGGGTTTTGTATCTGGGATCAGATTGATTTCAAAATCAATCTCCCGAGGTGGTGGTATACCAGGAAGTTCTTCAGGAAACACATCTTCAAATTCCCTGACTATAGGAACTTCAGCAGGATTGGAACTTTCCTTGGTAACATCTACCACATGGGCTAAGAATGCATAACATCCTTGCCTCAACAGCTTATCAGCAACCATGGCTGATACAAGACAGGTGGGAAGAATCTTTCTTTCACCTTGAAAGATCCATGTGTTGCTTTCATCAGCAAACACAGCCAACTTGGACTCACAATCCAAGACAACTCTATACCTTTCCAAGGTATCCATCCCGAGGATTATATCAAATCCTTGCATATCAAGTGGTATAAGATCCACTTGAATGTGATGGTCAGAAAAGAAGAGGATGCAGGGAGAACATACCTCCTGCAAAACGGCAGACCCACTCAACGGAGTCTCCAACAACAACCTATATGTCCTATGACTAACAGTCACATTGCAGTTCCGAATCACTTCATGAGTGATGAAAGTGTGCGTAGCACCCAGATCAATCAGAACAGATACAACACAGGATGTAGACATATCAGAATATAAAAGTTCCATCTGACCTGCCACTACTCGTGGATTGACCACTGCTTCAGGTGGGTTCATAGCATAGAACCTCACAGTCGCCTGGTGTTGAGGTGGTGCTGATGATCCAGCTTGAGACGCTTGTCCACGTCCTCGAGCTGCTCCTTGATGTTGTCTATTCTGAGATCCCTGTCGATTCTGTCTCGGAGGTTGTTGTGTCACACTAGCAGGCCTAGAACGGCAATCCTTCCTCAAGTGTCCCACCTTACCACAGTTATAGCAACTCCTCTCCTGTTGTTGTGGTCTGGGTGGTCCAGTGACTGACACAGATGCAGAACTGTGCGTCCCTTGCAGCGGTTGACTCCGTCCTCTACCTCTGCTTGGTGTCCATTGAGTTTGAAAACTTGATCTGGGTGGTGGAGGGTTAGGTGCAGAGAATCTAGGTTTCTTGGAATCCCTAGATGAAGAACCCTGGAACTGTGGATATCTTTTATGGGTTTGTCTCTTCTCAACCACAGATCTCTCTATCCTTCGGACTGACTCAACGAAGGTAGAGAATCTCTCTCAGTTATCTAAGGTAGATACAGGGGTTGACATATCAGAATTCAAACCTTTCTCGAATCTTCTGATTCTTTCCTTATCCGTAGCAGCCATGTGCGGACGAAACCGCAACAACTCCATGAACTTAGCTTCATACTTGCTAATGTTCATCATACCCTGCCTTAGTTTCTTGAACTGAGAGATCTTCTCATCTAGGAAGGTCTTTGGAAAATATTTATTGATAAATTCCCGACGAAACTCTTCCCATGAGAACTCTACTCCAGGTCTCTTCTGCTCTTCCATGTTCCACCAGTGACCAGCACTGCCTTTGAGAAGATAGACAGCATGTCTAACCTTCTCAGCTTCCGGAATCATAAGAATCCTAAAAGCCTTCTCCAACTTTGTCAACCATAAGTCAGCATCTGCAGGGTCGGCAGTTCTGAAGTACTCGGTAGCTCCGACACGACGAAGTCGTTCGAACGTCTTACCGATACCTTGTGCTTCATGCTGGACAGGTGCCCTAAGTGCAGGCATGGGCATCCTATCGGTTATATGTGTCATGGCAGTCATGAACTGCCCGAACATCGTCTGTACAGCTGGGTTACTCATGTCAGCTGGGTCAAACTGGGGTGGCTCTCTTGGTGACTCAGGTGCAGGTTGTTCTATTCTCGGAACTCTTGCACCGCCTCGAGGTGCACTAGCACTACTCTCTGCCACGAACTCATCATGATGTTCTGACATCCTTAGGTATCTTCTTCTTCTGAGGAGCAGAAGATTCTATTAGATAAGGAAGGAGTACTAAAGATAGACTCGACATCCTAAGTCATATGCCTCTGTAGACTCAACTGACCTAGGGCTCTGATACCACTAATTGTTGGCTCTGATCTCCAAATCATGACATAAACATGATTAAAACTTAGCGGAAGCGATTCGATAATCAGCGGTAGAAAAAAATCACGGGAAATTAAAACTTTTCGAGACAAGAGCTTGGATCCATAAAAGCTTCTTTCATTAAGAGAGATAAACTGTTTACATTTCAGGATAATTACTTCTTGAGTAACTATATACATCAAGATACAAAATCTCAAGATCACATAACAAAAGACTTCCAAGACCTGAGAGTACAGAGGACACATAGGACTGACTTTAACTACACCATATGGCAGGATAATCTCCACCTGAGATTCTACTACTGCTCATGGTGCTGCTACTGCTGAGACTGATCACCTGTAGGCTGGTTCCTTCGTCTCCGACGTCCACCTAAAAGTTGAAGTCTACGGGGTGAGACAATTTTACATAATTGTCCCAGCGAGAGTTATAACTCTCCGCCGGAAGCTTTATTATAACATCAAAGAATATCTTAAGCAGTAAAGCCTTCCATGTATTTAATAACAGTTGCAACTATAACCAAGAACTCAACATTTATGAGGTATGAAGAAATATAAGCACTATTACAGTGTAACATTAATCAACTAACTTGGAGTTATCTCTAACAAGTATATTACGTGGTTGATTATGTTTTACAAACAACATTATGCCCTGTGGAGATGAGGCATACCACTCATACTCCAACTGATCGCTGAGAAGTCACATCAGTATCATACTTAGGTCATCAAGAGAGCCGGATTCTCATGACCTTCACCTTCCTCAGTCAGTAAGAGGATCACTTGTAGGACATCTTGTGTCTCTACTACTATAGCTCACCAGGGTAAGCTGGTCCTTCGCTATTCTAGAGTCACAGTGGCGTTCTGTACTCTCTTCGTCATCAGGAGATTTCATGTTTATCTCCACTGATACGGATATCTATGTTTTCTTTGTCATCAGGAGGTTTCATGTTTACCTACCACTGATACGGTATGGAATTATAGTGAAGGATGGATGGATTACACATCTACATCACTTTCCTACACTAGGATATAAGGTTCTACACATCCATGTACCCCACATACTCAAAAGTATGTGCTCCAGGAGTTCCCTAAGGAAAACCTGTTTCACCATCACTTGATCTCTGACAATGATGGATCTATGATCAGGGCTCTACATTATACTTGATTAGTTAGGTACATTCAGTATTCTTTAACAACATACATTGTTCTCCAAACAATAACAGTAGCATAACAACTATAAAGGAAGAATACTAAATGTAACATGCCTAACTCATATCAATCATAATTTCTCATCATACTCATCACAAGTCATCTCTAAAGCATAACTTTGATGGTATTCATGGCTCTTACAGCACATTAACTCATGGGATGCCACTGACTGGGCATCAAGTTACTTTTCTTATTCATAAGGCTAACAACATGCCTTCAATGAATATAACATCAATATCCATACCTGGATAAGATCACCTTCATATCTGAACGTGCATGGTTAATTCAACTGATAAAGGTAATACAAAAATAAGGAATACATTTCCCACTCTTATCATAACAGTTAACTCCTCTGATTCTCATCAATTGGAGTTTAATACTCATTTGCATGCCATTACCCTTGAATTAGGGTTTACTATTCACATTACATGTCATCACCCTTGAATTAGGGTTTACTATTCACATTACGTTGAATTGAACTCATAACATCATCATGTATGAGTATCATTATCATTGATGCTCTCAGATTAGTTAAAGATTCATCATTCATCATAATTATGGTTTCTATGACTTCACACAGGTGGATCATACCCTAATTATGCACATTCATGTGTATTGAAGGTTCTTTAATTGAGTTTCCACCTAAAAAGGGTACTTTCTCTCTCTAGAAGTACTTTATCTCTCTAGAAGTACTTTCTCTCTCCTCATATTAGTAGAGGGTGATAACACCACTCTAGATCAGGTTGGATTAAGTCATCATAGGCTGACATAGCCAAAAACATCACCACCATGTGATTAGGGTTTGATCTGATCAAGGTATTACTCAATTGACCCTTCAAGGGTATTTTGGTAATTTACCCCATTGATCATCATCATGGTCAAGTCATTAGTCAATTAATCCCTTAACGTCCTAGGTTATCATTAGGGTTTAGATTAGGGCATAATTGATCCATTTATATCTTCAAATGATTGAGTGAAGTCAACCTTGAATCACCTTGATCGATCTCAACCATCAACCTCCAATTGGTTTGAGATCGTTTGAAAGAGTTGACCGTTTAGCCAATTTTGACTTCCAAGACCGTGAGGGTGTGTTGACCGTTTAGCCAATTTTGACTTCCAAGACCACGAGGGTGTGTTGACCGTTTAGCCAATTTTGACTTCCAAGACCACGAGCCCTCATCTTACTCCAAGACCGCGAGCCTTCAACTTGGTTTCAAGACCGCGAAGGTTATGTAGACCGTTTGCTCACCTTTGACATCAAGACCGTGAGGTCTCTCACGGTCTTGAGACCGCGAGCCCTCTCACGGTCTTGAGACCGTGAGGCTCACATGGTCTCAACCGCTTGGACCATCAACAAAGTTCAATGGTCACAACCGATGATGTCAACCAATGTTGAAGCCCTCAAAAGGTCAAAGCCATGGTGACCACTTATGGATTAGGTCAATTAAGATTATGCTTAACCAATTGGTCATTCAATTGACCCTCAATTGTTGACCAATTAGGGTCTATCAATGTTCACCCATCAACACTCAACAATGTGCATCAACACAAGGTTGAACCCTTCAATTGAGCTCCAATTGGGCCCAAACTTGGCTCAAACGGTCTTGAGATCATGTGGGTGGACCCCAAATGATCTTGAGACCTTTTGCCCAAGATTTCATCAAAATCTAATGTGATTTGATAGGGGTTGAACCATGATTGAGTCACAAAATTAGAATTTTGATTGATTGATAACTTATTGCAATTGGGTCCTTAATTGATCAAATTAGCTTAACCCTAGACCTTCAAACAGTCTTGGGTGATTGTCCTCTCGGTCTTGAGACCTTTTGGATGACCCCCAAACGGTCTTTCGACCGTTTAGGTCAATCAACCCTAAAAACCCTAATTAAGTCACCATAATTTCAGTACTGATTTCATCTAGGGTTAGCCCTAGTAATCACCCTTCAACTCTTAGCTCGTTTGGAATTAGACCATCAAACTTGGTGAGTTGTTAATTAACAAAATTTTGAACAGTAATTTCATATGGTCAAAGCTTGGTCAACGACCTTACACGGTCTTGAGACCGTTTGCCCAAAAAGGCAATTTCAGACCGTTTGAAAAATCAGGAATAAATTCAATTAAAGTTGTTACTTAAAAAAGCCATATCTCCTAATTCCTTTGGAGTTAACCTCTAAATTTTTGAGGGTGATTAGCCTACGTAATTAGGAACAGATTTATTATATGGTCCACGCTCGGTCAACGGGTCCAAACGGTCATGAGGACCGTTTGCCCTCTCGCGGTCCAGAGACCGTTTGCTCACCTCGCGGTCCTGAGACCGTGAGAGCAAGTTAGGGAGACCGTTTAAGAAAGTGAAAAGCGGTGGGTTTTTCTTGGAAATCACGCCTTCATCTCCTAGCTCAAGAAAAGTACGGATATCCCACGGATTTGCTTGCAGGGTAGCAAAGAAAAGTAGGGAACATGAAGAACTATCATCTAACCGCATAAAAGAGATGTATATAGTAAAGCATGGGTTTAGAGTTATAAAACCCGCCTAAAGCTTGCTCCTTGAGCTCCAAGCTTTCACGCTCCAAGCTCTAATGGCGTCCTTGAGCACTCACAGGTTGGCCAAGGTGAAAACTCCAAGGAAAGATGAAAAGAGATGGCTAGAAAGGTAGAGTTTTGTGAGCTAGTTATCAACTTGACCTTGAATCCGAGTTCTGACCATGGAATTTAGGCAAAAGAAGGTCCCAAACCTACCTTGCACCCTTGGTCGTTCCTCTTGAGCTCCAAGACAGTCCTTAGTCGGCCAAGCAAGGGAAAACAGTGATATGCACGAAGGAAAGGTTCCTTTGCTTGAGAGGTAAAGTGTATATATATACTTGGGTGGGGTTTCATTAAAGGCCCATAAGTTTCTCATAATTCCAACTAGGTCCTTCCTTCATTACTTGCTCGTCCCTTCCTCTTTATTCTAAGGACAAACCTTCTCTTAAGGTCTAGAAAAAGAGGCAAAGAAGATCAATCTAATACTAAGGTACATACATAAAGAGCTATTGCACATATACCCTGATTATTCAATCACAAGGTATATTTCATAACTTGATAATTCAATTGAGGTGACTTCCTCATCATTTCTTCTCTAAATGATGGCAAGAGTCTTAAAAGATACATTAGATGATATATATATTTTTTTTACAAATTGCATCCCTTAATTTGGGTAAATTGCATTTTACCCCAAATTAGGGTTTCAAGCACCGGGATTGCTTCCACAGCTGCACCTTGGTGCCCAAGCTTGGGAAATCCCTCAAACTTTACCAAAAAGATTCTCATGATGTCTCAACATCAGAGGAACATCTCATCATGTGCAAATTACAAGCTAACCCTTTCAAATGGGTAAATTGCACATAGGTCCCTGTATATCAAAACAATGCTACAACTTTAAATAAAAAGGAGCAAATACTGAAATATATGTTTCTGAGAAACTTAATTACATGCTCAGAGTTAATCACAAAGATTTAATTACATATTTAGGCAAAACACCTAGGGTTAACTCATAACCTAGGTCAGGGATGCTACATTTACCTTGCAGAAAAAAGGGTGCAGATAAGGGTAGAACAAAGGTCTTTAAGTAAAGGGTAATTACCCAATCCATTACCCGCATATTTTACACATATAAGGATAAAGGTGATCCTTTATTCTACCCTACCCAGCCCATTTATAGTCCTATCTTAAACTATGGTCAAGTCGGTGAGCAGCATATGTGGTACCCATTATCATGCTCACTACTCTCTTTGTTGGACTTCACATTTACGAGAGTGGACAACTATATCGTCAAAGTCACTTATGCAGCCTCATATACGAGTATAATATGGAATATATGCTTATTTAAGAAGAATTTATGCATATATATATACATATATATACATATATATATATAGAGAGAGAGAGAGATAGAGAGAGAGTTGGGCTAGTGTACACTCGAGTGTATCGGAGCCACCGTACACCTCAGTTATTTTTAAAGATGTGGTAATTTCTTTAAAAATCTAAACTATTGATTTTCTTAAATATTTTAAGAACATGTTATATAATAAATTATAGCTTATTTGGACATTTATAGGTCATGCATCTAAAGGAGGCAAAAATCATACATTTCAAATTAGTTTTGTGCGTCAATTTTGTTGTACTTGGATGAGTGACTTACACTCATCCAAATGAGCTCAAATTTTTTATGTGACCTATTATTATTGTAACCATCAAGATCAATAGATTAGATTTTGAAAAAGAATGGTCTAGATAGGCAAACACCATTGGGGTGTACAACGTGATCTATACACTCGAGTGTATTCTAGCCTCTCTCTCTCTCTCTCTCTCTCTATATATATATATATATATATATATATATATATATACAAATATATATATATATGTATATATATGGGTGTGTGTGTGTGTGCATTCAAATTTGCCACTTTCTACACTATCTCAGCCCCCCTTACAATCAATTTTTGGATCTGCCACTCGTTCTCTACTTTGAGTTTTCAACAACGTGTTTGCCTACCTTTTATGCATGCTTCTAATCTATGACTTTGGTACACTTGTCATGCACATCCTCTTACACTAAAAAGAAAATCACTTATATTGTAAGAAAAGTCATTAGTTGATTGAAGTTAATGTTTTACACTAGTACAGAAATGGGTAATAACGTCACTACCTGTAGGGTTGGTTTTTCCAAATAACCGACCTTATATGTCTAAAAAAAATGTGGGCACCACTTAAGACCTCTTGGGTCGGTTTTCTTAACAAAACCGACCTTGTAGTGTAACTCTATAGGGTCAGTTTTCCAAATAACCGTCCTTATATGTCTATAAAAAACGCGGGCACCACTTAAGACCTCTTGGGTCGCTTTTCTTAAAATAACTGACCTTTTAGTGTATCTCTATAGGGTCGGTTTTCCAAATAACCGACCTTATATGTCTATAAAAAATGCGGGCACCACTTAAGACCTCTTGGGTCGCCTTTTCTTAAAATAACCGACCTTGTAGTGCATATCTATAGGGTCGGTTTTTATAAAATAAGCGACCTTATAGACAATTGGATTAGAAAGTCAATTACAAGTTTCCCGCGATAACAATTTGCTTGATTTTGGCTTTGCGCCTCGATCTATAGGGTCGGTTTTTCTTATAACCGGCCCTAAAGGGCTCCTCGGTCGACAAATTCGTCGACCGAATAAGAGCTAGATTTCACGTATACAAGCACCTTTAGGGTCCGTTTTTTCCTTATAACCGACCCTAAAGTCCTCCTCGGTTCAGCACCTCTAAGGTCGATTTTTCCTTTAAAACCGACCCTAAAGGCTCCTCGGTCGACAAATTCGTCGATCGATATCAATTTCTGGATCCAGTTTAGTTCACGCATGTATAAGCACCTCTAGCGTCAGATTTGTACTTTTAACCGACCTTAGAGCTTTCCTCGGTCGATGAATACTTCGACCGATAATCTCGGTCGACAAATTCGTCGACCGATAAGGAGTCAAATTTCAAGTGTATAAGCAACTTTAGGGTCGGTATTTTCTATATAACCGACCTTAGAAGTCTATTCGGTCGACAATATTGTTGACCGAGATGAATTTTGGTTCCAATTTAGTCCACGCTTGTGAAAAACTAAATTGGATCCTAAGTTTATCTCGGTCGACAATATTGTCGACCGAGGAGGACTTTAGGGTCGGTTTTAAGGAAAAAACCGACCCTAGAGGTACTTATACGAAGGAAATCTGGCTCTTTCTCGATCGACGAATTGTTCGACCGAGACAACATCAGTCGACAAAATGTTCGACTGAGGCCAACCATGTGAACCTCCATTTGCACGAATTAAAAAGGCAATATTCTGATTAAAATATAAATTTTAAAAAAAATCGTAACGGCTAGAAAATCGACCATCGTAACGGCTAGAAAATCGACTGTCGTAACGGCTAAAAATCGACCGTTGGCCGACCGGGAGGAGTGTTTAGAGAAACGACCCTAAAGTCCTCCTCGGTTCAGCACCTCTAAGGTCGTTTTTTCCTTTAAAACCGACCCTAAAGGCTCCTCGGTCGACAAATTCATCGACCGATATCAATTTCTGGATCTAGTTTAGTTCACGCATGTATAAGCACCTCTAGCGTCGGATTTGTACTTTTAACCAACCTTAAAGCTTTCCTCGGTCGACGAATACTTCGACTGATAATCTCGGTCAACAAATTCGTCGACCGATAAGGAGTCAGATTTCAAGTGTATAATCAACTTTAGGGTCGGTATTTTCTTTATAACCAACCTTAGAAGTCTATTCGGTCGACAATATTGTCGACTGAGATGAATTTTGGTTCCAATTTAGTTCACGCTTGTGAAAAACTAAACCGGATCCTAAGTTTATCTCGGTCGACAATATTGTCGATCGAGGAGGACTTTAGGGTCGGTTACGAAGGAAATCTGGCTCTTTCTCGGTCGACGAATTGTTCAACCGAGACAACATCGGTCGACAAAATGTTCGACCGAGGCCAACCCTGTGAACCTCCATTTGCGTGAATTAAAAAGGCAATATTCTGATTAAAATATAAATTAAAAAAAAAATCGTAATGGCTAGAAAATCGACCGTCGTAACGGCTAAAAATCGACCGTTGGCCGGACGGGAGGAGTGTCTAGAGAAACGACCATTGCGGGCGTCGGTCGACAAATTGTCGACCGAAATGGACTCTATTTTGCTATAAATAGCACCCAAAACGATCCATTTCTTCACACCTTCACATTCTCACTTCTCTAGCTCCTCTCTAGTGTATTATTGTGAAAATCTTTAGCTTCTCTACATCCAAGTCTTGCTTGCTACTTCTCAACTTCAAAGCAACGAGATGGCTTCCTCATCAACGCGTGGAAAGAAGCAAGTTGCAGCCAGGAAAGGAAGGACGGTCTCTCCAGCGCTGCCGATCATCAACGACATTCCATTCAACGACGCAGTTGTAGGCGATCGCTACCTCAGGCTCTCTTAAAAAACTCCTCTTCCACGACGGCCAGTCAACGTCCAGGACTTCCACAACATTGGTGATCTAGAGGAACTCTTTGAGGTGCAACATTTGACTGATTTTCTGATCCCCTCCTTCTATTCCTACTCCCCAAAAGTAGTTAATAAATTCTATGCCAATTTAACCCCACATCCTGACCATGATTCCTTCTCTTCTATGGTTAGTTGGTATGGATTCCATTTTACTGAGGAGGGCATTCTTAATATGCTTAACATAGACATAGAATACTATAAAGATTTTCTTGTTCTCACCACAGGAAATCCACTAAATAAACTCTCCCAAGATGACACTACCACTAGCCTTAGTGACATCAAAAGAGCCATCTTTCTATCCAATACCACTTGCCATGAAGATAGGGGTACCTATTATGCCATAAACTTAAAACCTGAAGCTAGGATCATAAATCTCATTGTTGCCACCAATATCCATCCTAGAGCAAACAAATCTGAAGTACCCACTTTTCGAATGTACCTTATCTATGCCATTCTAAAAGGTATCCCCATAAATTTCATTCGTATCATCCTTAAGAATATGCTTGAGTTCTCTGGCAATCCACCTTATGCTGAGTTTGTTTGCCAAATTACTCAACATTTTCTTAAGAAGAATATTGAGGACGACTTAGGTTACACATGGGATAGAAAACCCCAAAAGATAAGTGAAAATATGGTGGAAAAGATGGGAATCGACTTTGGCCACAAAAGGGCTAGGACTGAAGGGGAGACATCCACCCAAGACATACCTCCACCACCTCCTCCTACCAACCTACCCCATGATCCTATTAAAAACACCTTGACATACATTGTTGGATCCCAATATCACCTTAGTAGGCAATTGGATTATAATCACCATGGCATGACTTATTTAAACCAAAGGATGCAAACTCTCTCTCCTAACCAACCTGATGAATATCCCTATTCCCTTAATCCTGGCATGATAAATCCATACAATCCTTCCTACAACTACTATCAAATTCCACCTCCACCATCTCCTGATCTCACACATACTCAGTTTTCCCCAATTCAACTTCAAGACATTGCTTCCCACTTTCACTTTGATCGTGTTCCCACATTCTTGGAGGCTTATGCCTTAACCAAGACTGGTGCCTTGGAGTGGCAGACACTGGTCAAATATTATGGAGCTGAGCCCTTTCTTGGAAAAGACCCAGACATTGATGTAATCCTTTGGTCTTTTCAGTGAGATTATGAGATATCTTTGTAATGATTGTAATGGATATCTTTTTATAATGCAAGTATGTCATGCTTTATGGGTCATCTTATAAAGTGTATGGGCATTAAATTGTTGTGAATAAAAGTGTTTTCCATGGCTTCATTTGGACATATACATGTTATATAAGAATATTGTTATTTCAAAAGATTGAAAAATAAATTATGGCTAAATTTGACAAAGCATCACTTGGTTTTAAAATTAAATATCTTTTTAAGGGGGAGCATAGCATAAAATTAAGGGAGAGAACTAAAGAGTCATACAAAATGATTATATTGGATATCATGTAAAATCTTATACAAGTACTTAGATATCATGTAAATCAAGTGTTAGATCTTACCTAGCCATTTACAACACTTAGATAGGTCATCCCCTACAATAGTGTCACAACCGCACACTCATACACACACTTGGTACTTAATTTAAAACATTGAAATAGGGTTAACCTCGGTCGAAAATATTGTCGACCGAGGAGGACTTAGGATCCAGTTTATGTATAAGCACCTCTAAGGCACCTCAGTCGACAAATTCGTCGACCGAATAAGAGCCAAATTTAACGTGTATAAGCACCTCTAGGGTCGGTTTTTCGCTTATAACCGACCCTTAAGGGCTCCTCGGTCGACAAATTCGTCAACTGAATAAGAGCCAGATTTCACGTGTAAAGCACCTCTAGGGTCAATTTTTTCCTTATAACCGATCCTAGAGCTCTTCTCGGTCGACGAATTTGTCGACCGATAAGCACCTCTAGTGTATGTTTTTCCTTATAACCGACCCTAAACGGTTCCTCGATCGACAATATTGTCGACCGACAGAAATTTTGGATCAATTTTAGTACTTTTCAAAACGTTATAAAGCACTGGGATCTCAATCTTTTGTCTCATTGTTGGGAATTCACATCCCTCAATACCACCATCATCACATTTGCTGGATCTGGGTATTCAAACCCTTAGTTCATCACTAAACATGGTTATCACTTATCAGGTAACTATTACCTTCAGGTCATCTGACCAAGGTATTCAAGATATTTGTTACACAAGCATCTCAATTTCATATCAACCATATCAATTTCATATCAACATCATGCAATACAAAAATAACATCACTATTCCCTCATTAGGGTTAGAGTTTCCCATCTTTATCAATTAGGGTTTCACATCATCATCCCATATTGCAATTTCACATAACATTATCCCATATTAGGGTTTTTACACAACATCACCCTATATTAGGGTTTCACATAACATTCCCATATTAGGGTTTCACATAACATCATCCCATATTAGGGTTTCACATAACATTATCCCATATTAGGGTTTCATACGACATTACCATATATTAGGGTTTCACATAACATCATTATTAGGGTTGTGTAAGCACCTTAGAGCTCCCTCAGTCGACGAATTTTTCGACCGAGAAAGAGTCAGATTTCATGTGTATAAGCACCTCTAGGGTCGGTTTTTTCTTTATAATGACCCTAAAATGCTCCTCGATCGACAATTATTGTCGACCGACATGAATTTTTGATCCAGTTTAGTTCACGCATCCTCAGTCGACGAATTTGTCGACCGACAACTGCTCGGTCGACAAATTCGTCGACTGAAAGGGGCCAGATTTTACCTCTGGCTCCTTCTCAGTCGACGAATTTGTCGACCGATAGATATCGGTCGACAAATCCGTCGACCGAAAGGAGCCAGATTTCCTTCTTAGAAGTACCTCTAGGTTCGGTTTTTTCTTTATAACCGACCCTAAAGTCCTCTTCGGTCGACAATATTGTCGATCGAGATAAACTTAGGATCCAGTTTAGTTTTTCACACATGTATAAGCACCTGTAGGGTCGGTTATAAGTAAAACACCGACCCTAGAGGTGCTTATACGAAGGAAATCTTGCTCCTTCTCGGTCGACGCATTTGTCGACCGATAACCGCTCGGTCGACAAATCGTCGACCGAAAGGGGCCAGATTTCCTTCGTATAAGCACTTGTAGCGTCGGTTTTTTCCTTATAACCGACCCTAGAGGTCTTTTCGGTCGACAAATTCATCGACCGAGAATGCGTTTGAGTGTTTTTAAACAACCCGACACGGGCACCGTTTATCTTTAGCGTCGGTTTTGTCGTGTTAATCGACGCTACAGGTCTTTCTCTCCGTGAAAAAGCCGAAACTTTAGTCTTTCTTCCTCCCACGAAACTCTTTTCTCTGTTCTATTCTCTCTCCCACGGCGCCGCAAACCCTTGCTTTTTCCTGTGTCATTCCGCCGCGAATGCCTTGCCTTCTCTCCGTGAAGTCGTTGCCATGAAGCCTGTGCCACCTCTCCACGCCGCCAAGAGGATCGTGGTGTCCGTACGTGAAGACGTTGCCACCTTTACGCGCCGCCAAAGTTTTGCCTCCTCTCTACGAAAAGAGATCGTCGTCGCCGCCTCTCCACTCTTCCACGAAGGTCACCGCCTCTCCGTGAAGGTCATCTCATCCTCCATGAAGGTCACTGCCATTTCCAAGTAAGTTCGCCGCTTCCTTCATTCCTTTGTTCCCGCCTTCCTTCATTCCCGCCCGCCGCCATTACTACGCCCAGATCCATCTCGGTCGACAATTAGTCGACCGAGAGCCCACCTGCGGGCAGCGTCCAGGTCCACTCTCGGTCGACGAATTCGTCGACCGAGAGTGGACCTGGATGCTGCACGCAGGTGGGCTCTCGGTCGACTAATTGTCGACCGAGAGTGGACCTGCTCCTTATTTATGTGGGAGCTATAAATGTTTTAATCATATTTGCTGTAATGTTCACAAATAGTTCTGAATATTATAATGATTTCAATCTTTGGACTGTTGCAAACGGCCTTACTTTGCTAATTTGTACAAGTATTTTCCATTTTATATGATTTGATAACCCAATAATAAAAACATGTCTTTTTTCATATGTAATCATTATATAAATTTTAGAAATTAATACTAGATTAGACATGTGTACTCCTAGATTGACACTTTAGGGTTGATGCATGATGTTTAACTTAATATATAAATATGAAAATAATGCATTTATATATTAACTTAGAAACTCGTTCAAAATTTACTCATTAGGAGTAAACTTTGGATAGTCCCCGGTTTGGAACTGTTTTTGGATATTATAATCTCACTTAGGACGTACCTGTATAATGTATGTTTAGTTTTGTAGATTATTTAAGTAGGATTTCTTCATTTGTTCTCTGGGTATATATGTGAGTGGTTAATTGTCATTTACATCGGTGTACTTGGAGAACTTAGGGGAAATGGTGCTGAAATTTTCTTCAAAACTAAACATACATTATACAGTTACTAGTGAGATTAAATATTCAAAAATGGGATAGGTGGTACACTTTAGTATATAAGTAATTAACTTCCTATCAATAAAAACTTACAGATTATTATAGTATCAATATTAAACTGTTAGTTTTATAATTAATTTTAATGTGATATAGAAAATGGATCGAAGTTGGATGTCTATCAAGAACCGTTGCAGTCCAGAGTTTGCCAAAGGTCTTGATGAATTTATCAGATTTGCTGAGGAACATAGGAAACTACCTACAGATAGGCTATATTGTCCATGTAGAAATTATTGTAACAATTTGAAAGTTGATACTGGTGAGGAAATTAAGAATCATGTCATATGCAATGGGGTCATACAAGGTTATAATGAATGGTATTGGCATGGAGAGAAATTGAATTATGGATCATAAAATGTCGATACTAATAGTTGTGGCATAGAAGATATAGATAATGATGATAATGTTAATGATGAACCGATTCAAGATGACCAGATTCAGGATGATATGGTTGATGAGATGCTACGTAGTTGTCGGGACAATGTCATTTATCCACCTTCTTTATTTGCAAGCATTGTCCATGATGCTGAAAAACCATTATATAAGGGTCGTACTAAGTTCACGAGGTTGAGTGTTGTGATGCGATTATATACTCTTAAATCTCAAAACCAGTGGAGCAATAAGAGTTTCACTTCACTATTGTCTTTGTTAAAGGAAATTCTTCCTGAAGGCAACGAGCTTCCAATTTCAACATATCAAGCAAAGAAAATAATGTGCCCAATGGGAATGGAGGCTAAGAAGATTCATGCATGTCCAAATGATTGTGTGTTATTTCAGAAGGACTATAGTAATTTGATAAATTGTCCAAAATGTGGTGCGTCAAGGTATAAGACTACAAATTTAGCTAAGGCTAAAAATGGCTCTCCTGCCAAGGTGATGTGGTATCTACCAATAATACCACGATTTCAACGCTTATTTGCTAATACAGAAGATGCACAAAATTTGTCTTGGCATGGGGAGTTAAAGGTCAATGATGATGGCGTCCTACGACATGCATCTGATTCACCACAATGGAAGAAAATTGATTTATTATACCCTCAATTTGGTAAAGAACTAAGAAACCTAAGACTTGGACTATGTACAGATGGAATGAATCCCTATGGTACATTAAGAAGCCAACATAGCATGTGGCCTGTTATGATTGTTATATACAATCTTCCTCCTTGGTTGTGCATGAAAAATAAGTATGTGATGTTGTCAATATTGATATCAGGGCCCAAGCAACCTGGAAATGATATTGATGTTTACCTTCAACCTCTAATTGATGACCTAATGAAACTATGGGAAGAAGGTATTATGACATATGATGCTTCACGTAAAGAGATCTTCAGTTTGCGTGCTATGTTATTTTGCACGATTAATGACTTTCCAGCTTATATAAATTTGTCTGGATATAGCATAAAAGGATACAAAGCATGTCCTATTTGTGAGGAAAATACTGATTCAATCAAACTGAAACATGGTGGTAAAATTGTATATCTTGGTCATCAGAGATTTCTCCCACCAGTGCATCCTTATCGAAGGCAATGCAAAACCTTTAATGGGTCAACTGAGGAACGAAGTGCTCCTGAACCTATACCAGGAAATGTTGTATATGATAGGGTGAAACATATTGTTAATGAATTTGGAAAGAGTTCAAGTAGTCATACACTCGCATGTGACAAATCTCTATACAAGAAGAGGTCAATATTCTGGGATCTTCCTTATTGGAGATCTTTGGCAATTAGACACTGCATTGACGTCATGCATGTTGAAAAAAAATATTTGTGATAGAATCATCGGTACGCTATTGAACATACCAGGAAAGACTAAAGATGGCATCAAATCTAGAAAAGATTTAGAATTAATGGGTATTAGAAAAGAATTATCAGTGGAGATCAGGGGTCTCCGCACATATTTTTCCACCGGCTTGTTACACTTTGTCAAAGAAAGAGAAAAAAACTTTCTGTGAGTGCTTGTATAATATTAAGGTTCTACAAGGATACTCTTCTAATATTCGTAGATTGGTATCAATGAAGGATTTGAAACTGATAGGTCTCAAATCTCACGATTGCCACACCTTAATGCAACAAATTTTACTTGTGGCTATTCGATCTATATTGCCAAAGCATGTAAGGTTTGCAATCACAAGACTCTATTTCTTCTTCAATGAAATATGAAACAAAGTGATACATCCTGATACTCTCGATAAATTACAGAAAGATGTAATTGTTACCATGTGTCAGCTTGAAATCTACTTTCCTCCATTTTTTGATATCATGGTTCATCTTGTAGTACATATTACAAGGGAGGTGAAGATGTTGGGTCCAATTTTCTTACACTAGATGTATCCATTTGAACGCTACATGAGTGTTTTTAAAGGTGATGTTCATAATCGTTATCATCCTAAAGGGAGTATTGTTGAGGGTTACGTGGCTAGGGAGGTGATGGACTTTTGTAATGATTTTTTGAATAGCAATGAAACTTGTAGCGATCAAAAAAATTCCCATCACACTGGATCTTATTGTGGCAAAGGAACTCTGGGAGGAAGAGTGAAAGGAATCAGTCTTGAGTTGTGGGAACAAGCACATTTGTATATTTTACACAACATCGATGAAGTTAGTAGCTACATCACAGAACACAGTGATCTTATCAAGAGAAATCATTTGCGATCCAGTTCAATGTGACTTGCAAGAGAGCATAATCGAACATTTATTAGGTGGTTTGAAGAGAAAGTATTTAATCAACTATCTGAATCACCAAATAATGTTGTTGAGAACATAAAATGGCTCGCCTTTAAGCCAAAAATGGATGTCATGTCATATGAAGGTTATGACATTAACGGATTTTCATACTACACAAAGCGTCAAGATGAAAGTAGTGTAGTTCAAAATAGTGGGGTCACTGTTAAAGCTTATTCATTGTATTTTACTAGTGCCAAAGATAAAAGACCACGCGAACCTAAGATGTTACGGCGTCATTGAGGACATATGGGAAATGGACTATACAAATTTTCGAGTTCCTATATTTAGGTGTAATTGGGTTGACAACAACAAAGGAGTTTTAGTGGATGAGTTGGGTTTCAAATTGGTGAATTTTGAAAAGATTGGTTTCAAAGATGAGCCATTCATCATGGAAGACCAAGCAAAACAAGTATTCTATATTGATGACCCGGCAAATAAAAATTGGTCTGTCGTTCTTAATGGAAAAAGACAGTTTACTGTAGATCCTATAAATGAAGAAGAATACTACGAAAAGTATGATGATTTCAGTCCATTCTCAGTTGGTTTGCCAAGTGTAAATGTTGAAGATAACATCGATGAATATTATAAACGTCAAGACCATGCTGAAGGAATTTTCCTTGACTAACAACTCAACCAATACTAAAGGCATGTATTCTTTGAATTATTTATTTTATTATCATGTATACCTTATCACTTGTGCTTTTATTATCACTTATTTGTTTTATCATGTATACTTGCAGGTTCTAAAATGGCGAGTGAAGATGAACATTCTGAGCATGAGCACCATGAGGATGGTAGTGGTGATGCTAAGAAAAGTAGAGGTCCTACATTGATGCATAGGCTGCAGGAGCTCAGGGCTAAAGGGGATAAATTGTCAGTCCAGTTTGATATCACAGGAGCACCTGTTGGGGAACATGCTAGTGCTTTCAAGCATTACGTAGGGGCGACCACGCGCAGTAAGGTGGAAATAGATATAGAAAATTGGCATGATGTTCCTAATGCCCAAAAAGACCTCTTATGGAAAGATATATGTTACACCCCGATCTCACAATTTCCTCAAATCATGAGATTAGGGCGTAAGATAGGATTTATATGTAACACAAAGAACACCCTTAATTTTTTCTTTTCTTTTAAACTCTTGTTTCTTCGCATTAAACCACATAAAATATTTTAACAAGGGAATCTGAACATTTCTTCTACTAATCAGACTTTAATAGAAAAGATACATGTATAAACATTCATAATGTCTTTCACACATTATGCACATGAAACTTGCTAATTAGCATACATATCAAAGAGGAACAAAATTACATATCGTAAATACAACTCTCTTTCTCTTATCCCTTACTGAGGACCTAGAGTGACAAGGACCGACTGACTCAACTAATTTCGTACTTGACTCATGTGGCAGGTCTACAGTGATGCTCTGACCATCTTCAAGTCCATGCGATTAACCCTAAAAATGTTTGAGTAGAGGGGTGAGCCTACTCGCTCAGTGAATGAGTACTTCATGGAAACAGACTAATGCACTAATGTGATTACAGATATAATTTTAGTAAACGATATGAAATTTAACAACAATAAATACTACACTGAGCAGTTCTAAAACAATATAATTGAAATAACAAAGAATGTAAATATTTCATCCAAAGAAAAACTACTAGAGGACTATGCTCTAGTCTTCCTTAACTCTTTCCTTTATAAGGAACTCTGTGAACCTATATGATCATATTTTAGATTATGCCCTGATCTATGCAGTGTACTCTGCATAGAGACTCGCAGTGCACTACGACCACACCGTACAAGACTTAGCGACACACCCGGGAAATGCTAAGTCTGACGCCAGCCCTGCTCTGCCTCAGGACCCCAGGCTCATCGGCCTTCAGGCTCATCGGCCTCACTGCACTACATCGAGTGCTCTAGACTCCTCCTCTAACCTGAGTACACAGGCGGAGAGTCTCACGGGGTTACCTCCATGACATCGCACGGATCTTGTTGCAATAACCCCCAATTTTCTCCAGTGCCACCGTGACATCGCACGCGTTGTTGTTGGACACTGCTCTCTCTGTCCTCGTGTCTCCATGACATCGCACGGATAATGTTGCAACACGAGTTTCACCCCTAAGAAGCAGATCTCTCAAAGGGGTTCTACGGTGTTCAGGGCACCTAAGTCTAACATTAACATTATAGGTACATTTTAAACAGAAATCATAACTCATTTTACATTTCTCACAAGGCTCACACGGCCTGCCATATCATATCATATAAAACATCATAGCTCATGTATTCAACATATACCATGTCTCAGTAACATCCCTCTCTAGGGCATGTTATATCTCATCACCTGCAATTTACGAGATATGTATTGAAATATAAAAAGCCCTGCAGTATGTAGATATCAACTCAGAGAGAACAAGCATATAAAGTTAAATGCACTAGAAACATACAGTTCAACAATTAAGCATCAGCACATCTCATATCGAGACCTTTTATATTGTCATAACATGATTCATTGAACACCCTATCCTTAGGGTTTCATTCGTCTTATTCATTCATCACATGCCAACACCCTACTCTTAGGGTTTCATTTGCCTCATTCACCTTTTCATTTACCTCATTCACTTGTCACATGGCCCTTATAATGATCTCATAAGATATAAGCATTCACTAAATAAAGATTGTTTCCAACAAATCATATACAATCAATATAGATATGAAACCATGGAAATTTAACTAAATTTAGGGTTTCCATACCATTCACTGAGATATCATGTATCAAGAATAAAATTCAATTAAGATAACCCACTTGGTACATCCTAACCACTTATAGGATTACCAGTCCTTTTCAATAAGGTTGAAACTCTAGCGATATCATAATTAGGTCAAACCCTAATTACAACATTTGATATAAATCTAAAAGCATCCTCACTAGGAAGTGTTGTATACGTTTATGTTATGAATCTACCATCAAGGAGTCATTCAAACAGAAAAGGAATCCATATCATATCAATTTGCAATAACTTAGATCAAACGGACATTTCCGGGTTTAGAATTCACATGCTAAGCATTTAGGGATTTGGATGCTATAATCAAATTCGTGCATTACAATGTTTGAAGGAAGAACCCACTCACCCTAAGGTGTGAAAACACCTCAAAACCGCATCTCAACTCAGGGGAACTCGAATTCCTATCAAATCCCTAGCAAATCTCCCAATTCTTCTTCCATTCAACTCGGGAACCTTGAAAATAGGGAATTATGAAGAAAGGGTGAGAAAAGAGGGAATTTCGACATTATCTTGGATCAAATCAGAGCATGGAAGGAATATTGACATGAGAGAGAAGATTCACCATAAAAGTCTATGCAAAGGATCCAAACTTACTTGATTTCACCATTCTTGGGACCGCAGAACCCTAATTCAGCAATTCCTCCTCTTTCATATAATTATGCCAATTTAACAGAGTGTCTAAAACTGTGTTTTTCAGGCACAGTTAAAATTTGAGATCAATTGGATATACCAATAAAAAGATAAAATTCAATTACCACACTGCTGTATAATTCTGGAAATGTGATCGGTCGAGTTTGAAACTCGGCCGATAAACAGGTTAGAGCATTCTTCAAAAATTCTGATATTTTCCAATGTTGTTCACATTTTATATATCCAAATCATATACAAATTTGAAGTAAATCAGAGTTACACATAAAATACTAAAAATCATTTAGTGAGACATTCTACTTATCAAATTATGTATTCATGCATCATTAAAACCCTATTTTGGACCGATTAGGGTTTATGCTTCTCAAACCCTAATTCTCAAGACAAAAGAACATTTAGACTTCTTATCATAGTTAAAACATCCTAATTGTGTTATCGTCATTAATTAGATTTCAAGAATGATTATTCTAATTAATCTTTGCAATTGTCTAGGTAAACCCTAGTTTACCAATTAAGCTCAGATGGGGTCGTAACAACTCTCCCCCCTTAGAATGTTTCGTCCTCGAAACATAAACCCACAAGAAAGATACATTCAAGGTTATTCTAAGCTTCTAAATCCTTCCATGTCATTATATTCTTGTATTTCATACCTGAATGTAGTTTTCAACATTAGATCTTTTAATTCTTTACTAAATCACAACATATTTCAAATGGTTCTCGATGATATCAAGCAAATTTTTTATGCCTCAGTCAAACATAGAATGCAAAGATAAACCACCACACTTTCACTGCGCAACTCTAATACTCTGATACAACTATCTCAACTTATGCGGCTCAAAAAGTTCTATTGTTCTGTATCACCTTTTAGTGACAAAAGCAAGTTCACCATGCTGTTTTAAACTTTAATAACATGCTAATCAAATAGCAAAACAGTCTTGAATTAAAAGACTAAATTCAACAATATATTGCACAATACTACTCTTGGCATCCCCATTGGGTCATGGATGCATGAGGTGAAGCATTACCACCTCATTCCATACTATCCTGTTTCAATCATGGGACCTGTGGTTTATGGGCCCACACACAATTCAAAGTGTAACCATCGCATTAAATCATTTTAGGGTTTCAACAACAGTAATAAGGTAATCCACGATTGTATCAGTCATTCAAGCATTAATCATATTCAATTACCATCACTCAATTATATTAGAGCTAGGTATAACATGCTACACCTCATTAGGGTTACTTGTCCAGACAATCTGATTATCATCCTTTTCTATTAATATGAGTGAATAAGTATGACTGCCTTGTTCAGGGTATCTCTCCATATGTTCTGACATCATCCAAACCGTATCACCATGTCACAAATATACAATGGTAAGATGCATATCAGGTATGAATTACTACAACTATCATACGCCTTTAATTTAACATATAGCTTGCACCAATACACTGAAATCATATATAGAACCAGCTTTCATACCTTAATATGCCTTCAACAAATCATACATGTAAAAACAAATTCACATATTACACAAAGTTAGTGTTTTCCCATATCTCTCTGCTCATTCATTACTTCTTTACTTTTTACTACCTATCCCTTTCATATGATTATATACATTAAACACCATTAACATTGAAGCATTTAAGATAGGAATAGATTATTCATCATTCTTGCTATCACACAAGAATTTTATTTCTTATCACACTTCATCATATAGTATGTCACTATTACATTCACTAGATGACCCCACCAAGGTAGTTATGCACCATATATGATTCATTTTCTCTTATCATTTCATTTCCACCTTGCTCTTATTAAGGAATATATGAAAGAGAAGATGATCTTAAGACTTGGAATACTTGTATTCAAACATTCCCTTAATACATTCTCGTATGTAGATTTACTTAGTTATCAACAGAGATATTTGATTAATTAGCACTTGCTTGAATCTCACAACCTCTTTATTTTATAATTTCTCCAACATATTTCAACCCTTTCTTACGTTTCATAGTCCTCTTACCATATACTACTCTTTAACCCGTCATCTTTAATTCTAAATTTTTTTTTCTCTTATGACCATGTTGCTTATTCATATGTATGGTCATGTATACCATGTTGCACATATTTCCTCCTTTATTTTTATACTATTGTGAAGTTAACGTTCTAAATTAATAGTCCTTCTATTAGTTTTTCCTCATGTTGAATACATTACATATTCTTCATTTTTAAATCAAGTGGATCATGCATGGGTCAAACATAGTTTCTCTTTCAATCAAGTTTTTCTCTCCTGAATATAGTCTACCTTTGTATGACTTATTCATTCGTTAAACTACACCTATGTTCTTTGCTTACAAACTAGTTTGTTGTTCTAGTCTTATGAATTACATGTTCATACGATTCTCTTTACTTTTACTCTTTTAAAGACTCTTTACTTCTATGGACCTATTGAATGCTCAACCCTAATCTCTACTAGCCTTTGCTTTAGAGTTCATAAAAGCATTATACTCTATTATATGATTCATTCTTCATGATTGATTCTTGTTATCTTGAACCATACATACATTTCACATATCTTTTCTATATTTCATATGTATAGTTCATGTAATATTAATCAATAAACTGATTATGAACTTCATATC
Organism: Alisma plantago-aquatica; assembly: GCA_963693085.1. Classification (NCBI taxonomy): domain Eukaryota; kingdom Viridiplantae; phylum Streptophyta; class Magnoliopsida; order Alismatales; family Alismataceae; genus Alisma; species Alisma plantago-aquatica. The sequence continues at coordinate 862,601,230 of OY856413.1, forward strand.
ATGTTCTATTATTCCCAATTAAGGGTTTCACATTTGAGATCCCAAAGTTAAACCTCAGATATCAGTTTCAACTAATTCTTAGTTGTTCTGATCTTTCCCATATGTTTCAACATCTTACTGTATGTACATTCTTACTCTGATGTAGGTCTAATTATTCCAATTCTATTCTTATTATGCTATTTATAGGATTCATTAGATCCTAATAACGCATCCTGCCAACCGGACCAGGCCAAACCTGAAATCCTGAAGCCAAGAACTACAAAGGATTACATTCTTCCTGAACTGCCACTCACAGCTCAGAAACTCGGCCGATTGGTCAGAAACTCGGCCGATTGCTTCACAACTCGGCCGATCTGCTTGAAACTTGGCCGATCAACTTGAAACTCGGCCGATCAACTTGCCGTTTGATTTCCTGAAAAAGGAAACTCGGCCGAATTACATACAACTCGGCCGATCAGTTTGCTGTTCGATTGCCTATTAAGGAAACTCGGCCGAATCACATACAACTCGGCCGAATCGCGTACAGACTGAAAACCTAAACATACCTGCTGATGTCAATTTCACTCGAATCAGCGGGCAAAACTATAGAAACAAAAGCTCATTCAAAGGTCAATTCTAGTCTACTTGTTACAAAGAATGAAATCAATAAATGCTACAATTGCATAGTGTACAACAGATATTAAAGACCCATATTACAAAGTATTGAACATTTCAATTCAAACATATAAGAGCATTTCTATACATTTCCAACAAAAACAAAATTATGAAATGTAAGTTCTATCTCCTTTTACATTTATGCTCTTAATTCTTGTTTCTTTTCTCATTTTCTAACCCTAACATTTCTAGGGTTCCTCTCTAGCCCATTCTTCCACTGTATACCTGGCCAGGGTATACGTGAGAGAATAGACAGAGTAGCTTGTACTGGTTGATCCAAGTACTCAGATATCGGGCCAGGATATCCAAATACTCAAATCCCCAAAGCTAAAACCAAACATCTCCTATCTGCCACACATAGGACTCTAACTTATTAACTTAATGGTCCTTGACAACTCACCCTAAGCTCTGATACCAAGCTGTTACACCCCGATCTCACAATTTCCTCAAATCATGAGATTAGGGCGTAAGATAGGATTTATATGTAACACAAAGAACACCCTTAATTTTTTCTTTTCTTTTAAACTCTTGTTTCTTCGCATTAAACCACATAAAATATTTTAACAAGGGAATCTGAACATTTCTTCTACTAATCAGACTTTAATAGAAAAGATACATGTATAAACATTCATAATGTCTTTCACACATTATGCACATGAAACTTGCTAATTAGCATACATATCAAAGAGGAACAAAATTACATATCGTAAATACAACTCTCTTTCTCTTATCCCTTACTGAGGACCTAGAGTGACAAGGACCGACTGACTCAACTAATCTCGTACTTGACTCATGTGGCAGGTCTACACTGATGCTCTGACCATCTTCAAGTCCACGCGATTAACCCTAAAAATGTTTGAGTAGAGGGGTGAGCCTACTCGCTCAGTGAATGAGTACTTCATGGAAACAGACTAATGCACTAATGTGATTACAGATATAATTTGAGTAAACGATATGAAATTTAACAACAATAAATACTACACTGAGCAGTTCTAAAACAATATAATTGAAATAACAAAGAATGTAAATATTTCATCCAAAGAAAAACTACTAGAGGACTATGCTCTAGTCTTCCTTAACTCTTTCCTTTATAAGGAACTCTGTGAACCTATATGATCATATTTTAGATTATGCCCTGATCTATGCTGTGTACTCTGCATAGAGACTCGCAGTGCACTACGACCACACCGTACAAGACTTAGCGACACACCCGGGAAATGCTAAGTCTGAAGCCAGCCCTGCTCTGCCTCAGGACCCCAGGCTCATCGGCCTTCAGGCTCATCGGCCTCACTGCACTACATCGAGTGCTCTAGACTCCTCCTCTAACCTGAGTACACAGGCGGAGAGTCTCACGGGGTTACCTCCATGACATCGCACGGATCTTGTTGCAATAACCCCCAATTTTCTCCAGTGCCACCATGACATCGCACGCGTTGTTGTTGGACACTGCTTTCTCTGTCCTCGTGTCTCCATGACATCGCACGGATAATGTTGCAACACAAGTTTCACCCCTAAGAAGCAGATCTCTCAAAGGGGTTCTACGGTGTTCAGGGCACCTAAGTCTAACATTAACATTATAGGTACATTTTAAACAGAAATCATAACTCATTTTACATTTCTCACAAGGCTCACACGGCCTGCCATATCATATCATATAAAACATCATAGCTCATGTATTCAACATATACCATGTCTCAGTAACATCCCTCTCTAGGGCATGTTATATCTCATCACCTACAATTTACGAGATATGTATTGAAATATAAAAAGCCCTGCAGTATGTAGATATCAACTCAGAGAGAACAAGCATATAAAGTTAAATGCACTAGAAACATACAGTTCAACAATTAAGCATCAGCACATCTCATATCGAGACCTTTTATATTGTCATAACATGATTCATTGAACACCCTATCCTTAGGGTTTCATTCGTCTTATTCATTCATCACATGCCAACACCCTACTCTTAGGGTTTCATTTGCCTCATTCACCTTTTCATTTACCTCATTCACTTGTCACATGGCCCTTATAATGATCTCATAAGATATAAGCATTCACTAAATAAAGATTGTTTCCAACAAATCATATACAATCAATATAGATATGAAACCATGGAAATTTAACTAAATTTAGGGTTTCCATACCATTCACTGAGATATCATGTATCAAGAATAAAATTCAATTAAGATAACCCACGTGGTACATCCTAACCACTTATAGGATTACCAGTCCTTTTCAATAAGGTTGAAACTCTAGCGATATCATAATTAGGTCAAACCCTAATTACAACATTTGATATAAATCTAAAAGCATCCTCACTAGGAAGTGTTGTATATGTTTATGTTATGAATCTACCATCAAGGAGTCATTCAAACAGAAAAGGAATCCATATCATATCAATTTGCAATAACTTAGATCAAACGGACATTTCCGGGTTTAGAATTCACATGCTAAGCATTTAGGGATTTGGATGCTATAATCAAATTCGTGCATTACAATGTTTGAAGGAAGAACCCACTCACCCTAAGGTGTGAAAACACCTCAAAACCGTATCTCAACTCAGGGGAACTCGAATTCCTATCAAATCCCTAGCAAATCTCCCAATTCTTCTTCCATTCAACTCGGGAACCTTGAAAATAGGGAATTATGAAGAAAGGGTGAGAAAAGAGGGAATTTCGACATTATCTTGGATCAAATCAGAGCATGGAAGGAATCTTGACATGAGAGAGAAGATTCACCATAAAAGTCTATGCAAAGGATCCAAACTTACTTGATTTCACCATTCTTGGGACCGCAGAACCCTAATTCAGCAATTCCTCATCTTTCTCCACTCAAGCCCTAACTCTCCCTCTCTCTCTAGATTTTCGTTTCTCTGGAGTGAATGACGAAGAATGAGAGCTGTGTGTGTGTGTGGTTTCTCATATAAGTCAATTGAGCTGCTTGGGTCAATTGCATATTGACCCAACACTCAACTTTAATTATATTGGCTGAATATTCAGTTATACAAAAGTTACTGTAATTCGTTTATTTCAGAGACCAAACATTCTCCAACAATTATGGGAATTTAGCACGTTGTTTATAATTCATCTATAAAGCTTTAGTTAAAATTTGAGATCATTTGGTGTTACCAATAAATAACTAAAAATAGAACAGTGCACTGCTATATTGCAGTCTGCAGAATATTCGGCCGAGTTTGTCCTGCACAAACTCGACCGACACCCTTACTGTAGGGATTCAAAAGTCATCCAAAAATTATGCCAATTTAACAGAGTGTCTAAAACTGTGTTTTTCAGGCACAGTTAAAATTTGAGATCAATTGGATATACCAATAAAAAGATAAAATTCAATTACCACACTGCTGTATAATTCTGGAAATGTGATCGGTCGAGTTTGAAACTCGGCCGATAAACAGGTTAGAGCATTCTTCAAAAATTCTGATATTTTCCAATGTTGTTCACATTTTATATATCCAAATCATATACAAATTTGAAGTAAATCAGAGTTACACATAAAATACTAAAAATCATTTAGTGAGAGATTCTACTTATCAAATTATGTATTCATGCATCATTAAAACCCTATTTTGGACCGATTAGGGTTTATGCTTCTCAAACCCTAATTCTCAAGACAAAAGAACATTTAGACTTCTTATCATAGTTAAAACATCCTAATTGTGTTATCGTCATTAATTAGATTTCAAGAATGATTATTCTAATTAATCTTTGCAATTGTCTAGGTAAACCCTAGTTTACCAATTAAGCTCAGATGGGGTCGTAACAATATATCTGTGAGTGGAAGTGATATTATTTTAATATGTTTTTTATCTATTGATTCTAATTTAGTTTGCTTGGAATTAATTCCTTTTCAAAACAACATTATTAATTGCTTCTTTTGTATGTATATGGTGTTTTTCATCTAAATGAAAAAGATCACAAGAAAAGAGTGCTACAACGTTGTGGTGTACGATGGAGGGGTTTTAAGACATATCTTGTAAGGGAATTTATAAATAATCCTAAACAAAAGAAGAAAGCTACAGATGTGTATATTTTTATAGATCCTGAGGTGTGGGAAAGATTTGTTACAGCTAGGAGATCGGAAGAGTTTCAGGTAATAAAGATTGTGATGTATTGTATGAATATTTAATTTTATACAATTAAGGAGGTGAATCTTTTTATACATGTTTGCCAAGTCTAAATTGCAATACCTCATTTTAAATGATCAGGCTATTCACCAGGCTCAAAAGGAAAGACGGGCTAAAATTATACATGAGCATCGCTTGGGGCCCGGTGGTTATGCCTTCTGCCGCCAACTACAAGAGAAGCAATCATCTTCTGGAGAAGAATCTAGTACAACTCAAGTTGAGCGACCACCCCGACACTTGACATGGATTGATGCTACAAAGAATCGAGCAGGTGAAATTGTCAACCCTGCAACTAAGGAGGTGGCACAAAAGATGGTAGGTTTATCCCAACTAAGTAAAGTGTAACTCCCACAAACTTAGATTTATTTATATCTAATTGATATTGTGATTTAATATTTTTATTAACTATGAATAGATTGATCTCCACGAGCAAAGGAAGGAAGGAAAGTTCATCCCAACTGGCTACATGGATGAACTAGCAGTTGCTCTTGGTACGAAGGAGCATCCTAGCCGTGTTAGGGGATTAGGAGCTGGCATAGGATTCAAGTCTTATTTTGGCCCTTCAAAATCTAAAAGAGGTCGTGCAGGAGGTCTTACACAAGAGGAGGTTGAAACATTAGTAGCGCAGAAAGTAAAAGAAATAATGTCTTCATTTCAGCCTACTCAACCTTCTCAACCTATTCATACTGCGCGTCTCTCAAGTGATGAGGTACTATCCCATGCTCCAGTTGTAGAAGGTCATGGGAGCACTACCGATGACCCACCACAACAATCTGCAGTAAGTTTTTGTTCTATATGTTGTGTTATTAGTATGATAAATATATGATAATATATATAGTTGTAACATGTATGTGTTCTACTATTTTCTTATATAACTTATATTATTTCAATCTAGGTTGGTATGAACTGTAAACTTGTAGTGGAGGTTCCAAAATATAATGTTGTGGCAGCGAGCAAGGTGTACAACCTTGGTGGTACATTGCATTTCCAACAAATTACTAATGACATTTGCCGTGTGTCCATCCATCTTGTGTATGACGGAATGGGGGACAAACCACTACCCATACCTAATCCTGAATATAGTACAGTTGAAGAAGTTGAGGGTGCTATGGTGGGTTGGCCTAGACACTTGGTTATCAATGACAAGGTATACCTTATTTCTACCATATTTTTCATATTTGACTACATATATGAAGTCATGCAATCTATCATTTTGTAAATTTTTATGTGATTATGAATCATTTTTGTCATGAATGTGTGGTTTTGAATGGTGACGGTTGAGTATCAATGCTCCCCTCTCCCAGAATATATGAATCTTCTTGTTCTTCTGTTCTATTTCATTTTCTACAGAAATTTTAAAAAAAAAATCGTAACTTCTAGCGTCGGTTTTTTAAATAACCAACCCTAAATATTGAATGACCACTTCAGTGTGATCCTCGGTCGAGAAAATTTTCGACCGAAATATTTCCGATCGACAATTTTCTCGACCGAGAGAGTTTTACAGGGTCAGTTTTTTTTGGAATAGCCGACCCTAAAGATTGAATAAACACTTCAGTGTAATCCTCGGTCGAGAAAATTGTCGATCGAAATAAGTGTTTATTCAATCTTTAGGGTTGGTTATTCCAAAAAAAACCAACCCTGTAAAACTCTCCCGGTCGAGAAAATTGTTGACCAAAAATATTTCGGTCGAAAATTTTCTCGACCGAGGATCACACTGAAGTGGTCATTCAATCTTTAGGGTCGGTTATTCCAAAAAAACCGACCCTGTAAAACTCTCTCGGTCGAGAAAATTGTCGACCGAAAATATTTCGGTCAAAAATTTTCTCGACCGAGGATCACACTGAAGTGGTCATTCAATTTTTAGGGTCGGTTATTCCAAAAAAATCGACTCTGTAAACGATATCGGTCGAGAAAATTGTCGACCGAGATCGTTACAGGGTCGGTTTTTTGGTATAACCGACGCTATAGAGCAAATTCTGTAGAGCAAATTCTCGCCTGGGTCGGTGTTTACTCTGTAAGGTCGGTTTTATTTGGTCAAATAAACCGACGTTGTAGAGTAAATTCTATAGTGACGGCCACTTAGGCGTCGGTTATAAAGTGACGCTGTAGGCTTAAAAAAACTGACGCTACAGACCATTCATGTACTAGTATTAGTGAATATCCATTTAGTCATAAATATAAATTTGTAGCTTAGTGCATCTAGGATCTACTACCCACTAAAAGTGTTACAAAGTTATTTTTATCTTTATCAAATATGTTTTACAATATATAAATATTGTGAATTGTCATATTCAGATGAAGGATATAATCCGTAATAGTTACAAATTTTCTAGAGGAAACTAACAAAATGCTAGAATGAATAATGCCTACAAGTACTTTTTTTTCAATGTAAATCATAAAACATGAAGGTTTTTGAAATATAATTGCATGAACAACTTAACAAAATAATGCTTTCTCTAGAAATCTGTTTTGATACAATTGCTTGTTACTTATTATCTAAGCAAAGTGATACTACTTTTTTCTTTGATCTAGAAATATGTATCACAAAGACATATTTTCTTAGATGTCATAGAACGCAATATGTGCAATATTTTTTAACAGAATATAAATCAATATATGGATATATACCAAAAACTTATGTACTTACAAGGTTTGGAGCTGCATCAGGTTACCTATAGCAGGAGATATTTCGCCTGTCAAACCTGAAGAACGTAACTTAGGTTCCTGCAAAAAGCCGACTCATAGTTTTTAGATCTATTTTCATATTAGTAGACAATTAAACAGAAGTTTTGAAATGCTTTCGTTCTTCCTAATACATACAATGAAATGATGCCGGTGGTGTTGGAGGCAAGAGAGCTACAATTCAAGCCCTCCCAAATGTATGTAGATGGACAACATGGATCTCCCTGCCAATTCTTCTTCACCTTATAAAATTCTTTGATGGCCGTGATGGCAACAACTAGGTGTACATGTCCACCCAAAAAGAACAACAATTATGGGCGCACGCGAGCGGCATCGAACTAAAATCTGGGATTATTGCGAACAAGAAATAATTTATAAAGGTTAGAACTATGCATATACGCACACATACCATCTTCTGGTAACGTCACCTCCCCCGTCATGTCTCTGACCAAATAAACTTCTACCCCATTAAGGATCGGAAGCAGTGTGGATTCGCTGGTTGCCACTAACGCGTAATCCAGAGGGTAAGGTTTCACCGGGTTGATGGTGCTGAGAGTGAGTCCCTTGAGGTATTCCGGCTTCACCGGTTCCGTCAAATCCAGATGATTGTCACTGGTAAAAAATCTGTTTTCAGCTACTCTGTTTCTTGTAGCAAATTTCAAACTGACTAGGAGAAAACTTGTAGCCAACTGAAAGTCTGTGGCCATTTTTTGGTAGCCATTGCCTTGGTAGCCAATCCAATTGTGCTACCTAAAAGTTTGTGGCCGTTTAGACCCTTGTAGCGAATTTCATCACATATCAGGTAATAAAAAATTAAACATTCGCTACCACAATGTATGTGGCCTAAAAATAACACAGGACATATTATACACTCAACCTGACGTCCTTGATAAACTCACTATCTCAAGTCAAATTACCTGCTAATAACTTTGTTGTTGATCCATATGTACACAACATATTTTCAACTTTAGTTCTGGAGCAAACAACTGGAAAATCTCAACTGAAAGAATATGTATGCAACCAGATCTATTTGTACACAACATAAAAATTGCTGGTCATAAAATCTTTTGAGAAAAACATTATATATTCCAAATATTCTGGAGTACTAGACAGGAAGTGGCGGTTCCAAGAACTGATTTACAGCCGTATATATTTTTAAACAGTACATTGGTCATTAGATTATTTGACCAAACATCACAACCAACTTTTTGTGGAGTTTTGACACAAAAAAATAGCAACTCCAATAAAGTAAGTACAACCATATGTTCTTGTACAATATAGACTGCTGATCGCAAAAGTTTTTAACCAAGACATCATATAACTGACTTCTTTTCTAGAGTTCAGACAAAAACTTAGAACTCCATGAACATATTTACAGCAATACGTACTTTACACATGCAGTTGTTCTGAATGTTTTTGGGCAAACATTATACAAACAACTTCATATTTGGAGCAATTGACAAAATATGGCAACTCTAAGAACATGCGTACAAGCTCTCTACGTCATATCCTTCTCTCAAACCTGAATTTTATACATGAAACTAAACATATAAGAAAAGTCATAGTTCATGATACATAACGTCTATTCTAAGACCAAGAATCATAAGATAAACTTGTTGAATTTAACACCAAATCATGTTGTAAAACACGTTCCTGAATCATGTATTGCCCATTCAGCTAGAGATAAAACAATTAAGAAAGTATAATAACATCAAGATTTGATACCAAAAGATGTGTAGACATTATTATATTACAACTTACTTGAACATATAAGTTGTATATAGTTCTAATTACAGAAAAATAATGTTAAGAAGACACCTCAAATTATTAGAATTTCAAGAAAACAAGATGGCATCTTCAGCAATAAAAGGTGCCCTCCCATCTTGACGGTCCAATCCAGCAAAAGAGATAATATGTTATGGATAGACAAGTCCATAGAGATGTACGTTTATGGTTTTGTTTAATATCATCATTATAATGTAAAAGCCCGGGGTGCAACACTTGGAAACTGTTAAGGAAGAAAGGTGCATCATGCTGTTAGAGATGTACGTTCATCCAGTGTTGCACCCCGGGCTTTTACATTAAGAAATTGATAACATTATATATGTGGTGCTCTCTATGGACTTGTCTATCCAGTGATGAGAGGGTGCAACACTTGGAAACTGTTAAGGAAGAAAGGTGCATCATGCTCGGTGATTCACTACGAGAAGTAGTCTTCACCACTACAACAACATAGTGTCCAGTCGTATACAAATCCCTAGTTGAAGGTAATAAAGAGATAGGACTAGAAGGAAAAATTATCAGATTAATACACCAAGGGCAGAAAGCAAATGCATCAACAAACAAGATTGCTAAAGAATTCTCAAGGATGGTTGAAGATCAAGTAGTGTTTATTGTTTGTCCCGCTCAGGCACAAGATTTGGTTTCAAAGGATGTGAGTAGTGCTCTTGTAGGTAGTAGTGGTAGAAGTAGTAATAGCAGTAATAGTCACAGTAGTAGCTTACACAAAGTTTGATTGAAGTCTTGTGATAGAAGGGTGATATGTGAGTGTAGGTTGTATGAATAGGAGAAAAAAAATTTCCATCTCGAATTAGGGAGACTTGCTACTAGTATTTCATGAGCTATGCGTGTGTTGTCAATTAATAGATCCCATCTAAATGGAACTTGGCCATATATGATTGTCCTAAACAAACTTAATTAGTATTTTAATAGAAGACCTACAAATATGTCCAGCCTACTTAAGTCTTCAAAACAAACAAATAGTTGAGATTATAAAGGATAGCTAACATGGTCCACATTGACCAACTCTCGTATTTCTTCTTGGTATATCAAACCATATGCAATGTGTTGTGTGCATGCACATCAAAGAAAGACGTTAATTTTGGTTACACAAAAAAAGGATTACTTGCATACAACTCTAGCTTAATTTTTTTTCTAACTTTTAATTTTAAAATCATCATACACACACAGTGTGTGTACGCTAGATGTTTCTAGTTATATTTATATTTGTTTTTTCAACCTGAATAGATCAGTAAATGGAATTCAAATAACATACATCGTGTATTTTAAAATCTTCATTCCCATTATCATATCAAATGCAAATTATACCGAAAACAGTCTTGCAATGTGTCACTATTTCTCATGCCTTCCGTATTGCCATCAATGATTGTATTATCTAAGGGAGATGTAGGATCTATAATGTCAACTTACAAATATATATACATATGTACTATTTAAAAGGATACATCATGCACGTCTTCCATCTTTTAAGTTGTGTCTTTTAGAAGAAAAGGATCTTACCCCTACGTTGATCATCTAAGATGAAATTGAAAAGGGCATATCCTAATGTATGTCAATCTAAAAATACACATACCCAATAATTTAGAGTCATTTCAAGCTCACATTTCTCATGAACAACATAACAAGAGTCATCTAGTCGTATACCATATGTATGAGTTTGATTTTGCATTTTAGAAACTTGTATTGATAGAAAGTTTATTTTTCAGAGAAAAAAATGATTGTATCACTACCAATTAAAACTTAACACTAAATCCAAAAGAAGTATTACCTCTGCAAAAGGATATTTATTTTTTCAACCTGAATAGATCAGTAAATGGAATTCAAATAACATACATCGTGTATTTTAAAATTTTCATTCCCATTATCATATCAAATGCAAATTATACCGAAAACAGTCTTGCAACGTGTCACTATTTCTCATTCCTTCGGTATTGCCATCAATGATTGTATTATCTAAGGGAGATGTAGGATCTATAATGGCAACTTACAAATATATATACATATGTACTATTTAAAAGGATACATCATGCACGTCTTCCATCTTTTAAGTTGTGTCTTTTAGAAGAAAAGGATCTTACCCCTACGTTGATCATCTAACATGAAATTGAAAAGGGTATATCCTAATGTATGTCAATCTAAAAATACACATACCCAATAATTTAGAGTCATTTCAAGCTCAAATTTCTCATGAACAACATAACAAGAGTCATCTAGTCTTATACCATATGTATGAGTTTGATTTTGCATTTTCGAAACTTGTATTGATAAAAAATTTATTTTTCAGAGAAAAAAATGATTGTATCACTATCAATTAAAACTTAACACTAAATCCAAAAGAAGTATTACCTCTACAAAAGGACATATCCTCAACTTGCATCATATCATGAAGGTTGCCTCCTTTAGAAGAAAGACACCTCATTGCCAATTCACTCATCTATACCTATAATGAAAATCATTTTCATTATGTTGTTGATCATATATATGTTGTGTGTTAGACAAATAGTATATTACAAACAACACACAATTATTCAAAACCTACCTTCCTCATTGTCAAAGTGGGTATCATATAGTAGAGTTAATTGTTGATAAGGAGTTTGCAATTTTGAACCTTTTATAGATAGGAAGATGTTTTAATGTGACTTTTTCCAATATATTCATAGTTAAAAAATATATAATTTCAAACAAGAAATCATGCCTCCTCTTCAAGACACATCTTTCACTTGTGATCTTTCTTGGAGGTTTCCTCTTTTCGAAAGTAAATTTGGAATTCCACTTCTATCTTGAACATTCATCATTGAGCACCACATGTATTTTTTTCCACAATGTTATCAATTTCTTAATGTAATGACAACAAAAGCAACACATTACAAAAAATATGTTATCTAATGCCCACCTTCCTCATTCCATCCAAATGAGTGTCACTGAGTGGAATAACCTATAAACATTAATGAGTTTTATCATTTTGAATATTTCATAGATAGAGAATATAATCATCGAACTATCCCAATATATTACGTTTGAAAATATATATTGAAAAAAAAGAAACTACCTCCTCTACAAGACACATCTTTCACTAGTGGTCTTTCCTGGAGATTTCCTCTTTCTGAAGGTAAATGTGCATTTTACATCCATCTAGATATATCAATTTCTTCTTAAAGTCAATGTTACCTAGTGGCATGGTTCGTAAAGGTGAAGGAGTTTTTACTTCTGAACCTTTTATAGATACAATACATGATTATTTGTCAATGCGCCCACCTAGGTGCACCTAGGCATCCTAGGCTCAACATAGGGAGCCTCAAACAATTTTCCTAGAGCTTAAGATAGTTTAATTGGCAGCCTAAGACCTTATATGCCCAAATTAAGTCACTTAAAGGCAACTTTGCAAAATTTAGGTCAACTTGGTCAAATTAGATCAAGTTGTCAAAATTTAGGAATGCGGACCAGACAATATTCCCATTGATGTATGGAAGAGTATGGGGGGTGAGGGAGTTACATGGTTAACAAATTTTTTTAACAAGATCATGAAGACCAAGAAGATGTCGGATGAGTGGAGAAATAGTATTATAGTCCCAATCTACAAGAACAAAGGTGACGTTCAGAGTTGTACAAACTATAGAGGTATCAAGCTGATGAGTCACATGATGAAGCTTTGGGAGAGGATTATTGAGCAGAAGTTAAGATCTATAACACGGGTATCAAACAACCAATTTGGTTTCATGCCTGGAAGATCAACAACAGATGATATTTTTTTGATAAAGAGGCTTATGGAGAAGTATAGACAAAGCAAAAGAGATCTTCATATGGTGTTTATCGATCTAGAAAAGGCTTATGATCGAGTATCCAAAGAAGTGTTATGGATGGTTTTGAAGAAAAAGGGTGTGCATATCCAATACATTGACTTTATCAAAGACATGTATGATAACTCTACTGCAAGTGTCAAGACTCCTGGAGGAGAGACACCAACTTTTCCTATTACAGTTGGGGTACAACAAGGATCCACACTCAGCCCATATCTATTCGTTCTTGTTATGGATGAGTTAACAAAGAATGTTCAGGATGATATTCCTTGGTGTATGTTATTTGTTGATGATATTGTTTTGATTGACGAAACAAAAGATGGATCGAATGATAAAGTCGAATGTTGGAGAAAGGCATTGGAATCAAATGGATTGATGATTAGTAGGAGCAAAATTGAGTATATGCATTGCAATTTCAGCCAATCTCGCAGTGTGAATGATGGAGCCAAGTTGGACGGAGTAGATATACCAAAATGTGACAAATTTCGTTACTTAGGTTCTATTATTCAAATAGACGGGGATGTCCAAAATGATGTTTGTCACCGAATCACTACAGGATGGTTGAAATGGATGAGTGCAACTGGAGTTTATGCGATCAGAAGATCCCTCTCAGGTTAAAAAGTAAGTTTTATAGAACAGCTATACAACCAGCCATGCTCTATGGGAGTGAATATTGGACGATGAAGAAAACAAGGTCTCAACAAAATGAACGTGGCTGAAATGCGTATGCTGAGATGGATGTGTGGGAAGACAAGAAAAGATTGTTTGAGAAATGACTATATCAGGAATAAAGTGGGGGTGGCGAGCATTGAGGACAAGTTGCGTGAGGGCCGAATCAGATGGTACGAACATGTACAACACAGACCTACTAGTGCGCCTATATGAAGCAATGCTATTGAGCCAAACACTATAAATAGAAGAAGAGGAAGGCCTAAATTAACATGGGATGAGCATATAAAGAGAGATTTTGAATCTCTACATCTCAATCAGAATATGGCCCATGATAGAGCTGAATGGAAGCGAAGGATCCATGTAGCCGACCCCAATATAGTTGGGATTGAGGCTTAGATGATGATGATGATGATGATGATGAAAAGGTCTGGTTTGGTCTAAATTTGAGTTAACTAGGTCTAGTTTGACAAAAAATGGCCAATTTTGGGGGAGTAGGTTTAATTTGGATAAATTAAGTCTTATCCAAAAGATTAGCTCTCATTTCGATCAAAATAAGAAAAATAAGGGGCAGTTAGGTTTGATTAGGTCATATTATGCAAAATTAGGTTTGATTTAAGCTAAATCGGGTCAAGTTTGGGCATGTTAGGTCTAATATAGGGAGATTAGGTCTAACCTGGGGAGATTAGGTCTCATTTAGGTTAAAAGCGGGAACAATAGTTATGATTAGAACATATTATCCAAAATTAGGTATGATTTAGGCCAAATCATATCAAATTTGGGTAGATAAGGTATGATTGGGGAAAACAAGCCCGACTTCATTTGAAATTTTAGAAAAGTTAGATTTAGTTGGGTCATGTTATGTAATTTAGGTTTGATTTTGGTTAAATTAGATCAAACTTTGATCATGTTTGTTCAAATTAGGCGCAATCAAGTCTAGTTTAGGTTATGTGAAGCATGACATTTAGGGGTGTGATTTAGCCTAAATAATCTTACATTATGAAGTAAATATCTGAATTTCAACATCAACAAGTAAACATATAAGGAAAATATACAAATTTCCATTTTAAATAGGTAGAGTAAATTAATTTACAAAATATCCACTAGCTTGTGGGAATTATACAATCTCCACAAGACAATCTGCCAAAAAATTGTCTAGGTTCTTGTTTGTATAAGGGTAAAAAGCCTATAGTGGTGAGTTTATGGTGTTCTCATTTTAATTTGAGTGTTGAGTGTAATTTATAGGTTATTACTATCATAGGTCGTGCATATAATTGTAAAGTAACTGTGAATTTGCTTTCATTTTCCAATGTGTTGATTGTTCACTTAATTTCCTTTAGTGCCAATATGAGGTTAATGATTTCTGAAAAATCAAACAAAAAGTTGATTTCAATCAATGTTTGAAAGGGCCCCATTTTGAATTGTGGTTCTTTGCACACACAACCAACAAGTATGATAATGACATATGTGCATAATGCTAAATGCAAACTTTTTAAAGATTCTATACACAACTAACAAATCCATGTTATGTATTTTCACCCACACTCAACAAAATTAGTTTTTTGCTATTATATAAAGAAATATAAAAAATAAATCCAAAATAAAATCGATCAAATATAGTTCAATTTATATACCAAAATGATTATTATTTGTGAAGATAGAGATGGAAGTTTGGTTTCGTAAACATTCAAACTTTAGAAATGTCTCAAGCATGAATTAAGAATGGCTCAAAATTGACCCCAAAAACCAAACAATCATATATAAACAATTTTATATTTCAAAACCAAAGTTTACATCAAGGGTTCTAAACATTAAATGATGAAATGTAGACCATTGTGATATGAGATTAGATCAAAATATAGGAATTATATTGGAAAATGAAATATTTGAAACTACATTGGAGGTAAGATGAGACAAGAAAATAGAAATTGGTGGTAACTAGTAGGAAGAGTATGTTTACTATCTTATAGAAGAGACTCTTTTAACTTCAAAAAATAATCATGTTCAATTGCAACATAAAATTTCACAATCAATCAACTTAGTTTCTAATCCTAATTCAATGTAGGATGACGGTTATCCATTTAAATTGTGTTTCGGTACTAAAAAGAAGGATGCATAACATTTCAAAAGTAATCCAATTAAATTGTACCGTTTAATATTTCAAAAATAGAAATCTAGTGGAAGATAGGACAATATACAAGCGTGGGTCCTAGGCTAACATAGTAGGTTCATTAATCCATGGCCAAGTCCATACGAGGATAGTATGGTAGAAAAAAAAACTTAAGCATAACTCTCTCTACACATATTAAAAGACAACAAGAATAAGATCAAGTTATTGTGTGCCACATTACCCAGTGTCGTTACAAACCCAACTACAAATCCCAAATTCCAATCATAAGCCTAGTTTTGCTTCTTCTCTTAACTTTATTGTTGTACATCGTGCTGCAAAGAAAAAATTACTCAGATTTTTTTGTGTACTCAGATTGTAATCTTAAAAAGAGATTGAACAGTAAAAAAAAAGAAACAGGGAATTTGTACAATCAGTAAGATTTACTTTCTTATATGATTATATATTAATACATACATAAGGGAGTACTTGTTTCGTCTCTTACTCATGATATCGTTTCAAATTACCATTTGAGTTTGGTATTAGCCGTAGCACTACAATCAGGCAGCCATTAGAGCGAAACAAAGCAGGAAGCATGTCTACTAGAAAGCCCAGACCGCCAGAATACACCAAATAATCTGAATTTCTGGGTAATGTATATTTTGATCAATTAATTTGTTACAAATAGAGGACCCAACCCAGAATCCCAACTACCAGAAACTAAAAATTGACCCTCGTAATTGGTTGATACACAGACCATAAAGCATCACATAGAGAAATTGCAAGTGGATTAGGGAAAATGCATAAGGTGTGTTCGGGCTTACCTTTTCTAGTTGGAAGATCTCTGCATTAATATGTCTAGGCATATGACGACTCTCAGTAGCAACGGATCGTCGGTTAACCTCTGTCAAATATGCAACAGGCTGCTTCCATAAGCTTTGCCTCTCCACAAAGTCGTTAAAGTTGGGCAGGAGCACGCGGTGAGTGATCACGGTCGGCTCTCTGTAGCGATGGATGTTGGTTGGCTTATGTACCTCCATCAACTAGACCTCTCTACGAGATCATTGGAGGTGGGGATCAAGATGGTGAGCGAGATATTGATCGGAGGAGCAGCATTCCAGAGTGGAACTGGGTAAAGTATAAGGATGAAAAGGTTGGGAAGAGGTAGCGGAAGTAGGGATTAGGGGAAGCGGCGCGGACGTTTCGAGAAAAGTGTTGCACTTCTAGCCGATTAAAAGGGGGTGGGAAAATTATATCTCGCACCCAATTACTTTTCACAGCCCGCCTAAACGACTCTGTAGCGAACTGGAAATAAGAATTTGATATTTTAAACTGGTAGCCAATAAGTTGCCGGGCCTGTAGCGCCTTGTTGGGCTTGTAGCGGAATGTGGGCCTTCTTCTAGTGTGTTGATGTATACGTTGAACGCTCGGGATTCGTTGTTTGTGAGCTGCTGTAGCTCGGCGATGTGGAGGTATACATGGACTCGGGGATTTGCGACGCCGGGTCGCTCCTCATCGGAAACGACAAGTTAAGCGACGACCCGGCCGACGGGTAGGCAGCCGTCTTCAGCACGTCAGGCGGCGGTTCGTAGCTGGGAGACAGGGATTTCACGCTGAGCGACGTCGTGAGCCGGGACAACGTGGGAGGGCTAAACGAAGCCCATATCCTGTCGTACGGATCGTTGGGGTACCTGTGAAAACCGGCTGCCCCGACGTCGTTTCGAGTCACGCTCAGTAGTGCCTGCGACGGATCCGCATGAGGGTACATCTCGACCTGAAGCAGCCTGAGCTCTATCGCGGAAATGAACGGCGTCCCACCTCTAGTGTCCACCAGGCACAGATCCACGGCACTTTTCGAACCCGCCGCGACCACGATATCAAAGTAGTAATAAACGGAAGCGTTGCTAATGACGACAGAGTACAGGTAGTTGACATCAACATGGAGGGCAAACTGAGGCAGCTTTTCCTTGCTATCGTAATTTCCGTAAAGGAAGGAGGCTCGAAGCAGGTACTTGTGATCTGGCTTAAGGGGAGGTGGTAGCAGTTCCGCTTGCCATACGGGAAACTGCGGAGGTCGTAGCCGACCTTGAAGTAATTGCCGCGCAAGTAGGTCGCCGCCACGTTGTGGATCTCCCCGGTGGAAACGAACTGGTGGTCGGAGGTGTAGACAAGGCCTAGTGTGCTGTCGGCTGATGAGTAGCCCTCCTCTTTCCCACAGTCGATATTGAGGAAATCTGCTACAGAGATAATCAGGCAAAGAAGCAGCTTTTGTGGTCTGTTTTTGACTTGTTTTAACAAGTACTATGAGAGAGAGAGAGGCAGAGAGAGTCCGGACGCAGGGCGGAAGAGTGATACTGATACCTGACTGGCCACGGGCGAGAGCTATCGCCGATGTGAGTGACACAAGCCCTAGCCAGGGGAAGAATCGCCACCACATACGGTTATGCAGCGCCATTTCCTGCCTCTCCTCCCCGTACCGTATGATCCTCTACAAATACTTTTTGCGGCAACGTAGAATTTGCCGGATATATAAGACACTCAGCGTGTTGCTATACAGTAATGATATGAGAGTATTATATTATTATACCTAAACACGTCTTTGCATCAACTATCTTGTTAAAGGAAAAATGATGGATAGAAAATAAAATATTATTACGTGTAAGATAAGCTGTAAGGTAAAGTCATATATTGAAATTTGTTTCTACTTAGAGAAGAAAAAAATGAAACTCGTTGAAAAGAGAAGTGAGGGATAAAAATGATAATAAATGCATTTGGGCAGCAATATAAACGTGGATCTTTCAAAGTGTGACGTCCAAATGCCACGCCTTCGACTTCCTTTGACTTTGATTTAGACACTCTGGATCTTAGAAACTGCAATAACATGGTGTGCGGTACATATAATATTATTAGAATTCACTATGACTAATTAGTAACATAAAATACCAAATATAAAGAATGCATGCAAATCTTTTATTGACATTCAAGTAAAACAGCAACCGACTAGTTATTTTAATAAATAAAGATATTACCTTTAATTTTTTTGTAGCTTTTCATTTTTTTCCCTTATTAGAATACGCAAGAATTGATTTGTAATTTTGAATATTGAAAGAAAAAATATTAAACGCTACATTGGAATAAAAGCTTATTTATCACTAAAAATATAAATAATTTTCATAAAATACATCTCACATTCTTTTCTATTTAGTACATATAAGAATGCAAATAAAAATATGTTAGGATTTATATCCGTCACGCTTATTACTATTATTATTGTTGTTGTTGTTATTGTTGTGATCATCATCATCATCGAGAGAAATGATTTTGAACTGGCCAAAAAGAAGGTGATCGACCAGCTAAGCTATCTACAAAGACTGCAAATCAAACCATTTTTATAACTTAAACTTTGCTATCTACAAAGTCCTCGCGTAACTCCTAATCGATTCCTTGCTTGGGGCATGCTGCAGCATAATGCCTTTCTGAAATCAGACAACGATGTTTCAAGGTGTTCAAATATGGCAACCATGAAAGATTAATAGCTTACAGGCGAAAAAATATGTACGGAAATGGCGGAAACCAGCGGTAACGATTTTGCGCAACTGGAAACTACTCTGCCAATACCAAGTGCCCCCTACTATGTGTAGCAAAGTAGCGATTCCAATTTCCAACAAAAATTAATGGCATTTCATTGTCAAATGGCTATCCAAGAGGCGCTCTAAAGGAAAAGCCCCTTCTTCTTCTGTTGTGTTCAGTTTGATCTTCTCAATGCAAGCGATCCTTGAAAACAGTTTGGCTAGAATAGATTCAAAAAATCGATAAACAGAAGCCTTTACGGTGAGAGTCAATTTGGAATAGGAAATAAATAGTATTTGAGGTAGGAATCCTATTGGATTTGCCCAATTTCTCGGAACCTGCAGTGAGCCATGGTCTAGGGCTATGAAAGGAGGGGGCCAAAGACCCCTCTGCAAGATCGAAGGATTGTTCGCTAGATGCTACGTGATCTCAAACTCCATCCTCTGCCTTTGGTTTCCTTCCATGTCTTGACCCCATAGCCGTCTGTGACCAGCAAGCTCGCTGGAGATCGACCTTGTGGCCACGGTGACTCAGATCGCCACCGGAGGGTTGGAAGGTGTCAGTGAGTTCATCCGAGCGGGGCGAAGGTAGGGGACCTATTTCCCGCCGAGGGGAGGAACTGGATCGCAGGGTCAACTCCTGAGTTGATCACGGTAGGGAGCTGGTTCACGAACAGGAGAGTGCCGAAGGAAGAAGATGAATTAGGGGAAAAGACCCCTCCAGCCCCGACTCCAGTAAAGGAGCAAAAGGGCAGGAGGTGTCTTTCTTATGTTATTTGGGCCAACCCACGTGAAAAATAAAAAGGACTCGTTTGGCTGACGTGGCGGCCACAGATTGGCCCAAAGGTAATTAACCTTGCGAATATCGTAATTAATTATTTCTAGCTCTGATCGAGACAAATTATATATAAATCTTGCTCAAAAAAATACAAGGAATTCAATAAAAATAATAACAGAGCCTAGTTTTACTTCTAGTTCGAAAAGTATCTAAAGTTGGAATCTTTAAATGATCTAACTAGATCAAAACCCTAGCTTTTGAATATTAATGTTCTTGATAGATTTAGTTGATACTAGTAATCAAAGTCTGACTTAATTGTATAAATATGATGAAAGAGATCTAATTAGAGATATATGTTCATAACTTGTGTATTTAGGGTTTTATGATTCTAATAGTACATTAAAAGGGTTAACAACCCTAATTCATGTAGTTATGAGATTTAATGAATCTAAATCTGAGAATCAATCTAGAAGGCATGAAAATAGTGTTATTGGACTAATTGTTGATAAATACCCTTAATTTGGTAATTAGGGTTTCCTAGTGTATAAAAGTGGAATTAATGTTAATTTAGGGTTTGCTAACCTAGAAGATGTAAAATATAGTAATTAGGGTTCCTTTGAGAATCAAACTATAATTCTTTGTTGAGTTGTAAATTCAAAGGAACTTGAACATGATAATTGACCTTAATGATCTTGACATGACCTAAAAGAATAAACATGGAGGTTTTAGTGTAAAAAAAAGATATATTTGACCTAATTGGAATTCAATCATGCTTGTGATGTTGAAATTAGGGTTTGTAGATCAAAAGAGCATTAAAAGTGATAAATGCATTATGGAGGATAAACCCTAATAAAATCCTAAAGTTGGCTTAGAAATCCTAAAGTGGAATCCAAGTCAATCTTGAAAATGTTTTGGATAAAATAATGACACATGGGTGTTATGCATTAATTTCAAGATATTATTGATTTCTTGATTGCTTATTCTTGATTATTCTTGCTTGGACCTCAAGTTACTCTGGATCATGTATGTGGTTATTTATGAATAATTGATTTAGTTTCTCGGTGTTTCCTGAATATTTTATCGATTGGATGCAACATAAACTGTTAGATGTTTAATTCTACAATCCTATAAAATCTCTATGATTATCACATTTAAGTATATATGTGTATTCTCGAACCTACATGCCACCCTGATATACGTTGCATGACTAAGACCTGGAGGGAAGGTCTAATTGGTCAAGCCCATGAGGGAAGACCATTGGGTACCATGAGAGGTGACCCCAGGCACCAAGCTCAGGATAGAGAAGGTGGCCTTATGTCCCTTGCAAGGACAAAACCCTAAGAGAGGGTAATCCAAGGTTTAGGGCAAAATCGGTTGAGAATGTCACATTGAAAATGTAATTTGGATTATTAATAACTTATTTGTGATAATTAGGTTGTTAAAAACTATTTGTGAAAATTTTGATTGTTCCCCACATACCAGTATAGCAATATACTGATCGATATTTTATTTGTTGGTGTTTTAGGTATTATCTGGAAAGGACAAACAGTAAAGTGAAATTTGTGAAGACGAATTTAAGTAATCCAAAGGAGGATTAGATAGTTAGATTTCTACTGTAGATAGAAGTCTTAGATCCTATTTTGAAAAGGTATGCAAAAGTTTTTATTTTATACTATCTTTCCAGTTTAGTTAGTAGAATTTGATAATTATTTTTGATTAAATCGTTAAACCATTGATCCTGAATTTTGGGATAATGCCTCCAACCTCTTGGTCTCCCTTGATTGGGGGTTATCAGGAAGCGGGGTCGTTACATTTGGTATCAGAGCAAATAGTTTCTCATTTTTTTTGTTTATACTGGTAGAGCCAGTTACATCAAGGGATTACATTGTAAAGGGTGGGAAAGACTTGGAGATCTAAAAGATAAATGTGCTGAGCATGAGGAGGACAATCATTCCAGTTCTGAGGTGAAGAAGGTTGCTTTATGCAAGACTTTGCCAAATGGTTTCTCATTTAATCCTTAATAATTATTAAATTTTACAAACTCTGTAGAACCCAAAGGAGTTATTAGAGGATTTTCTGATGACGGAGGTGTCTAGAAAAGGATCACAGTCTGGGGGCTAGCAATATTTTCCTCCGCCCCACTAGTCGGTCATGAGGACTCCCGGATACTTTTAGAACTGTCTCATCTTGACTCGAAATAAGATACTTTTAGGACTGTCTCGTCTTTTTTGTCCCTTCTTAACCCTAATTCAAGTAAGGTTCTAAGGTTTAGGGTTTCTATCTCTCCACACCCCTCTTGTGATTGGGATAAGAGTAATAAGAATTAAGGAATCCTCCACCAAATAATGAAAAGCATGTAAACAAGATGGCATGGACATAAGTTTAATAGTTTAAGTGTAAACTAAATATAAGCTACATGCTTAGGTGGCATGGTGTGTCTTGGTGTGCCCTTAGGAGAGCTCTGAGGATAGACCTTCTTGTAGGAGGATGAGGAGAGAGTTAGCCTTGGAGGTAGAGGTCTCCAAGAAGAGGCAGAGACCTGACACATCCTTTGAGGACGATGTTAACCCTAACCCTAAGTGGAAGTTAAAGAAAGGGATAACAAGATGAATTGGATATCATAGTTAACCATGCAGTATGTATGTGGTTTGACATGCATAGAGGTTTTGTGTATCCATGAGAAGCCTAAGCTAGGTTTGACCTAGTGCCTTTTGTGACCTGACCATGGGTGGTCGTGCTTCTAAGGGTGAGGGATAGCTCCTTCATTGAAGAGGATAGTGGTGACCATATAGATTCCCTTAAGTGAATATATGAGCATAGAAGAGCATGCACCTATGTAGGAGAGAATGTCAGTAGTGTTGGCAGTAGGTTGAGGCTTAGGTCAGAAGGGTTATGCCTGATAGGTTAAGAGATGAACATGTAGATCTTTGGATAATTTTGATCGAACATAGGTTTGGGTCGTACGTTTCATCCATGTAGATGTATGCATGTATCCTTAAGAGCTTGATCCACCTTCTTAGAACCTCCAGTGGTAGTACTAGTTGTAAGGTTATCTCTAGAAAAGAGGGAAAGACCTGATAAAGAGGGTTAGGGACCTGGACTACGAGACATGAGGAATAATGAGAGGTTGGATATGATATGGCCTAGAATGGACAATCTTAAGTAGATGTATGCAGTTTCCTAGGCTTGTCGTACCTTGGATGCTTTTAAAGGAACCAAACCCTAGAATGAGAAGAGGCTTCCTGAACCAATGTACAGAAGATATAGGTGCCTACCTTACCTTATAGGTGTGGAAAGGTGAGTTCCTTCGACAGAGGAGGTATGATATCAAGTTGTGAGGCCTCGTACCTAGTTGGTTGTCATTGTGTAGGACTCTAAGATGTTGTTCACATGAAAGAAAAGTAGGAAGTGCATGCTATACCTTGTACATGTTTGGTTCGTGGTTGAAAAGTTGGGCATGCAGTTAGACAATTGGTGCATAAGAAGTGAACCTAGGGTTCCTAGACCTAAGAGGGGAAGTAGTAATACCTGGTGCACCTGATGCTCACAATGATGTTTGAGTTCCTATGGATTCAAGCATGGCACCCCCTCAGACTTAGAGGAAAAGGAAACCCCTTCACTAGGTTATATGTTTGACGAACCCCTCACACATGTTGGTGATATATGCATGAGATTGGCCAACTTCGAGGAATAAGGAGCATGTAGGACATACCAAGGAACCCAGAGTGTCTTAGTAGGATGTCTTCTTGCTAGCTACATGTATAGTTTGCATGATAGGGCTAAGCATGTACATGATTATGTAAACCCTGGACGTAGGAATGTTTGTGACCTTTGTTGCTATCAAGAGATAGTTTTCTCTCCATCTTGGGGAGGGAACCTTCTGTCAAGTACAACTTTTATGTATGTTTGAGGTAACCTAAAGACGTCTCATAGGAGCTTGATGAGATAAGTGGAGAGTACATAGTATGAGCACGAATCTATAGACCCTTGTATGAACATCTCTAAAGGGCATGAGGATATGTTGCCATGGAGGTAACCTGCATGGGGCCAGACCGAGGAAGGTAGGTCGCCATGATCCCTATGAAAGGATGTAAGTTTGACTATGAGTGTCCAAAGAGATGATGGAGTGAGATGGGCTATGATGAAATCCTAAGTCAATACTAAGGTCATGCAGTGATAAGACCGATGGGAGTAGGAGTTGCCTAATTCCCTAGTTGCACAAGACCATAGGGTCGGGAGGTAACAACTATCGTTGTCCAAGGACCATGGGTTAGGAGATTGATCACCTTTGTGAGCTCATGGGATCCAAAGGGAAAATGAGATGGGCACTCCCTGGATGCATAAGGGAAAGGAATAACCCCAAAAGTATCGGCACCCTACAGACCTAGAGGAGATGACTAAGGATTATGTGTATAGGAGTGGTACGTAGACCCAAGAGTGCTTGGGACCAGTTTTCCATGGATGTAAACCTGAAAACTAGATGTTCATGATGTGAAGACATGTGGTGCACTTTTGAACTTAGTTTGGAAAGTGTAGTGGCGATGTGTGATGCACCATCCCTACTCTTGGAACGGGATGAACTTTGTATTTGGACTGTAGCCAAATGCTTATTTCCTCTCGTTATGGGTGTGAGAGATAGGGAAAAACACATGCCATACACTAAGGATAAATATGATGCGAGTTGAAACATTTCTACGAGGTATGAGGATAGAAATAGTAGTGTATCTTTGTGGATAGTATGATGTATGGATGACTTACAAATATGAAGAGAACTAAGGTAGTCATCATATGAGGACGTTCTTATCAAGAGCAGTATGGAATTTATGAGTTATATAAGTTTGAATTTGATAACCAATATGATGAGCTCGAAGTTTTCTTGACTCAGTTAGACCTAAATCTGAGATGAGGATCATGAAGGGAGTATGTGAAGGTTTATGTCTTCATCGTTACCTAGCACATAAGGATGTAAGATGGTAATGGATGCTCTTAGTCGAGACGCAACTGTCTTGTTTAGCCAGTCGAGAGGCTGGAAGAGGTCGTTAGGTGAACCCTAAGTTCAAAGATGTGACTTGCATGTCTAACACCCAGATACAACCAGACCCGTTGGTCGAGTTGGTGGCTACTTAGTTAGCTGGCTCGGAGCTGGATGAGATACAAGGATGGTTGTATGAACCTCTAATACACCTCTCAGAAAAGGAAGGTGAGGGAACCCACGACTAGAGTGTTTTAGGGTTTTCTAAGAAGTCACCTTGAGGAATCATAACATGCCAGAGATCACGATTATGAGGTCATCATATACGGTGGTACTACCAAGATGGTTAATGTTGCAGTAGTACTTTGAATATATGAGATGAAGAAGTATATTGGGTTGCATGTGGCTGGTTGACATGCATGCAAGGAGGTGAAGGACGAACACCAATAACCCAGTGAGTTGCAATGGAGAATGAAGAGTCCCCCAGGGGGAATGGGAGTGGATCACCATGGACGTTGTGGTGAGTCTCCCCGGACTGAGAGAGGTCATGTTGCAATATGGGTTATGGTAGATCGCCTTACCAAGTTGACCTAATCTCTTGCCTAGGAGAGAGCACTATTAGGGTGACAAATCCGGTTGAACTATATATGAGAGAGAGATAGTTCAACTACACCATGATCTGAGTTCAAAGGTTCTTGAGTATGACCTCAAGTTCACTTCCATGTTGTGGATGTAGGTGTAAGAAGAACTTGTTGCTAGATTGAGGTTGAGTACAGCATATCACTCCTGACAGATAGACAACCAAGAGGGTATGATCTAGATTTTAGAGGGTCTGATGAGAGCATGTGTTCTCGATCAAGGTGATATATGAGTACATTTCCTGCCCTGATAGAGTTTGCATGTGATGATAGCCACCATAGCTAGTATCGGGATGTAAGAAGATCTGTAAGGGAGGTTGTGTCGGTCACCGCTTCATTAGGATGATGTCGGTGAAAGGACCATGTGAAGGTCAGAGAGACCATAGTGTGTGCAGAGGAATTCGCTTTGATCGTGCGATGGCTGAGAAAGCCCAGGGGTGACATGAGTCGTGAGCTGATGCAAAGCAGACTGGCATGTAGTTCACTATGGGAGAATATGTGTTATGAAAATACAACCCCTCTGAGCTATAGCTGAGAAAGATGAGTCCCCGATACATGGATCCATTTGAGATGGATTGGTGGAGTTGCTTATGTGTAGCCTTACCCCTCAGGATAACGTGATGTAGGATGTGTTCCATGAGTCCGATCTAGAGCACTATGTGAGGTACTCAAACCATGTGCTGAGCCATGAACCTGTTGAGCTTTTTGTGAGGCTAAAATATCATGAGTCACCTATGAGGGTATGAGATACCAAGGTGAGAGAGAACTTGGATATAAGAATATAAGATGATAAATGTTCTTTGGAAGAACCATGGAGAGGATGAAGCCACATGGGAGTTGATGATGGACATGAGAAAGTCTTATCCTGTTTGTTTGTATGTTTGATGGAATTTTGAGGACAAAATTCTTATAAGAGGGGAAGGATGTTACAACCCCAATTTTCAGGTTCTTTTAGGTGGAAGTGCAATTTCCCCTATAAATGTATGATTATGTAATATGTATGATTTATATGCCTTGAAAGGATTCCTTTGATAAATAGCCTGGTGTGTTTGATTTCATGGGCCTTGTTGGCTATTGGGCCCAATAACAAGAAAAAGGATATAAAAGGAAAAGAAATCAATTAATGAAAGAATAACTAAGATAATGAGAAAAGAAAGATGTGGAAGTATCTAGAAGGCTAAGAATTATCCTTTAAGGAAGGATTTCGTATCTTTAGGATTTCTTGGGTTCCAAGGAGTCCAAGTTGCAAAGATAATTGGAGAAGAATGAGATAAAATCAAATAAAGCATTAGTAAGAAGAAAAGTTGAGATAATGATGAAAATATAAGAAATATGTGGAAATATGGATAATGGAATCACTATAAATGAGATTTCGACTCCACGTGGTTTCTAATGGTAAAAGGAATCAAAATAAGGAATATAAAAGAATAGGAGAGAGAAAATAGGCATAAAATATGCTTTAATAAGTGATAACTTGCATATGAAGAAAAGTATTTCATAATTTTGATTTTGAGTCCCAAACTTGGTACAAAAGTAGATTAAGCCATCACGGACTTTCCCCTAAAATTTGGGATTAAAAGGATAAACGGAGTGAGAGATATGATTTTTCAAAGTTTCCTAATGTGAGTGGATACCAATAAATGTCACAATATTAGTTGGATTAGATTTTTGTTTTCAAGGAATGTTAGGGTTTGGAGGTAGAGGCGGGAGAGGTGGTGGCTGTGCTGGTCGCGGCACCTCTCACTCTGAACCCCTCCACACCACAGGCAACAAAGCACCACTCCAGGACGTAGATACCAACCCTTGAGCAGCGGGTGAGACTACAGGAGACGTCCGACCTTCCCCCGCCCCAAGATGGAAAGTCAGACAAATATGCTATGGTTGGCCACACCACCAAGGTACCAGCGTCACTTACCCAGGTTCCCCTAGATTTCCTCAAACCGGAAGACATCCGGATAGATTGCAGCGACAACCTGCCACAGATCTCCATCAACCCTGCATCCTTGCCTCCTCTCTTGGAGCCCTGGAAATATGTTGTCGTTATCAAGGTTATCGGAACAAACGTTAGTTTCAACACTCTTATGAATAGGATCGCCATCCTCTGGGCCTTATCCGGCGACTTTCGAGCTATTGATCTTGATATGGGCTACTACATCATTCAATTGTCCAATAATAACGATTTCGTTCGAGCAATGATAGGAGGTCCGTGGACGATATTCAACCACTACCTCTCCGTCCAGTCTTGGTCGACAGAGTTGAGGCCCTCGGACCCTATCCCACACAAACTTGTAGTCTGGGCGAGAATCGCAGACCTACCAATATACCTGTTTCAAAACCAACTATTATCTAGCATCGGGAACTTGATCGGAAGAACGATAAAAATCGATGCAACCACACAATCCGGACATCACGGAAAGTTTGCCCGGATCGCAGTGGAAGTCGACACCATGAAGCCCTTGCTTCCCGCAATAGTGCTCAACAGTGAGGACTTCCGGATAGAGTACAAGAACCTTCCCACCTTTTGCATGAAGTGTGGCCGTCTTGTCCATGCTGAAGGAGACTGCAAGTTCGGACCCAAGTTCCCTAGCGCTGAGACTCCATCGGCATCGTCCGAACCCCTCCTCACGGTGCCCATTTATACAGAGGCCATCCATGCTAAGATGCCCCCGTGTAAGCCTCCGATGAAGAAGATCCCCGCTATGGATGCCCCCCCCAAGAACAAGCCTTCTGTCCAACAGGAAAAGGCCACCTCAACACAGGTCACTGCTGTAGAACCCGACCAAGATGGCCAATGGGAGACAGTCACAAATTGTAAAAACAAAAACAAGAATACCAAAAAGACAACGGCGTCGAGCAGACAAAGCTCTGTCAAGCCACTGCCAGGACACCCCCCATCCTCCCATGCACCGCCCCCGAGAAACAACATTGTGGTGGTTCTTGTGGACGATGAAACTGTAGATGGAAGGCCCTCTCAACAGATGTCGGACTCATTCCGGTTCCAAGCCAGTGCCCCAGGCTCCTCTAATGAAGTCCCTATAGGTTTTACCTGGGGAACTCACCAAGGTGGTAGTGGGGGTGTCATGATCCGTAGCAGGAAGGTTATCTATCAAACTGTAAGCCATGGAAGGGAGTGTAAGTAGGGTAAATTGGCCCAACTTGTATGTAACAACAGCGATCCCAATCCTCTCGCCAAGAAGGCATTGTCATATGTGATGAAATTGACCCTGGTGCAGATGAAACAATGGAGGTGGCGGCCGATACATCAGGCCTCCTTTCTTCCATCCACTGAGGTCCCAGGCCTACCCACTTCAAAGAATTTCCTATATGACGAACGTCCTATGTTGGAATATCCAAGGATCTTTATCCAAGGATAATCTAAATCTCTTACGTGAATACAAAAGGAGATATAATCTTCACATTCTTGCTATAGTTGAGCCACGCTGTAGTGGTATTACTGCTGATAACATCATACGAGAACTTGGCTATTCCTCCTCCCACTACATGGAGGCACTGGGATTCTCAGGCGGCATTTGGATTCTATGGGATTGCCACAAATGCCATGTAGAGATTATCCAAAACCATCGGCAATATATTCACTGTTACATCAATAATGCATGGTATCTTACCTTCATTTATGGTAGCCCTAATCCTATGAAACGGGACCTGCTCTGGCAAAGATTATCTTCGCTAGCTGCCAACATCTCTGGTGCTTGGGCATCCGTCGGCGACTTTAATACCATTCTAGACCCGTCGGAAAAACTGGGAGGCAAGGGCTTTGATCGCCGCTCTTGCCTGAAATTCAACTCCCTCCTTCTTAACACTGGACTCTCTGATGTTTGGGCTTTGGGAAATCGCTTCACTTACAAGAAAGGAACCCTGCTTTAAAAATTGGGCAGAGTTATCGCCAATGTGGACTGGCTTTCCATTGAGAACGGTATGACAGTCAGTGTGCTACCACTGATTTATAGTGATCACTGCCCCATCTTGATTGCTGGACAACTTAACCCAAAGCACAATCAGCCTCATTTCAGAACCCGTATGAGGTGGAATCTAATTCCAACCTTCAAATCTGAGCTACTCTCGGCCTGGGACAGTTCTAAGCCTTTCCTTGAAGCTTTGCCTCCTTTCCAATATGCTGCGGTCAAGTGGGATTCTGATCGCCACAAACAGCAACATAAATGCAACACTGACTTCCTTAAAAGGCTTTCTAAATGCCAGGCATACACAAAATCTTCCAATATCACTAATCAGCTCCTTTGTATTGACCTGCAAGAGGAGCTCAACTCCATACTTCTCCGAGAGGAGGCCGATTGGCAACAAAAAGCAAACATTAATTGGCTCCAATATGGTGACGGTAACTATAAGTTCTTTCATTCCTTTGTCAAAGCCTGCCGCCACAATAATAAGATTTCCAGACTTCAAAATGAAAATGGAGCATGGATTGAGGCTCCGTCACTTCTTCGCTATCTGGTCAGATCCTACTTCTGTAATCTTCTTTGCACCAAGACCACCCTGACTCCTAGTCGTGTGGCCATATCCAACTACATTGGTTCTTTCCCAGGAATTCCCACATCCTGTAAACTGGATCACATACCAGACGCTACTGAAATCAAGAGAGTATTGTTCCTTATGGCCCCAGCCAAAGCCCCCGGCCCCGATGATATCCACAATGAGTTTTTGCAAACTAATTGGAGCCATGTGGGAAGTTACTTCATCTCTACCATTGGCGCCATTTTCCAGACTATCCATATTGATGTACGCATTGTTGATTCACTAATGGACCTCATCCCAAAGGTACGTAGTCCCCAACATTGCTCGGATTTCAGGCCCATTTCCTTGAACAACTGCTGCTTCAAACTCATTTCCAAGATTATTTTAGAGAGGATCAAACCTCTCGTCAATAGATGGATCTCTGAAAACCAGTCTAGCTTCATTCCTGGACGGCGCATCAGTGACAATATCCTTATCGTATAGGAGGTTATTCACTCTATGAAATCAATGCGCGGCAAAAAGAAATGGGTGGTGATCAAACTCGACCTGTCCAAAGCTTTCGACCGAATGAGATGGGACTTCATCGAAGACACTCTTCAGAAGACTGGACTTCCAACTATAATAATCAAGCTTATTATGCAGATCATCTCGTCGGGCAACACCTCTATCCTCTGTGAAGGAGTCCCCCTGGAGGCGTTTAAGGCATGTCAAGGTGTTTTCCAAGGGGACCCTATTAGCCCATACATCTTTGTCTTATGTATGGAGCATTTAAGCCAGGCTATTGTCGAAGCCACTAATACGGGAGACTGGAAACCCATTATGCTTTCGAGAAATAGAGTTCCTCTCATGCACGTTATGTTTGCAGATGACATCCTCTTAATGGTGGAAGTCTCCGATAAACAAGCCACTACCATCAAGAATATCCTATGCAGGTTTGCTCATCTGTCCGGGCAGGTTCTTTCTAATGAGAAATCGAAATGCTTCTTTTCCCCAAACACCACGACCGGGGAGAAGCTTGGGTTCTGTCGTAGACTGGGAATTTCTAGCACCAATGACCTGGGTCGGTATTTGGGAGTGCCACTTCTTCACCACCGCCTAAGCAATCATACGCATGCATCTATACTATAGTCAATCCGATCTAGAATGAACAGCTGGTCTACCCACCATTTATCTCTTGTTGGCTGTGTTACCTTGGCTAAGAGCACATTACAGACTATTCCATCTTACACCATGCAAACTGTGAAGCTTTCTCCTATGCTTTGTGATGACATCAACCACCATATCAGGGACTTCATTTGGTCGGGTAACCGTCAGTAGAGGTGTATCTCCCTGGTCGCGTGGCATACGCTTACTAAAAGCAAGGATCATGGAGGCTTAGGACTCAAGCAAGCTCGCGCCCAGAACGAAGCTCTGATACTAAAAAAATGTTTGGCAATTCATGAACCATCCCTCTAGTCTGTGGGCAAGGGTTCTCAAGGGCAAATATGTACCGGGGAATTCCATCTCAAAAAAACCATGTTCTGCTGCATGGGCCTTCATTAAGGTGCACATCCCTAAGCTAGAAGGATATTGTCATAAAACCATAAACTCCGACGCATCTACAAATGTTTGGCACGATAGATGGCTGCTGGGAAAGTCTGTCATGGAGTTAGATCCTAACACCCGTATCCCAGAGGGTCTCGATGAACTCATTGTCCAAAACATGACCCAGCTCAATGGAGCTTGGGACTGGGAGTTCATACATGCTCACCTACCGCAAAGATCGTGGCCCCTTATTGATAGAACTTTGACACCTTGCACTGATGCTGGATTAGATATGTGGTCATGGCCGTTGGAACCAAGCGGAGAGCTCACAGCTCGAACTACTTACATATGGCTGAGGGGGGAGAACCTGCCCCATCTCTCAAACACTTGGAAGAACGTTTGGTCTAGCCCAGTGCCCAACAAATATCAAACATTCCTATGGCTCCTCCATCACAAATCTCTCTTAACCAACGTGGAGAAGGTCAGAAGACACATCGCAGTGGAAAACACCTGCCAGCACTGCAATACAATGAGTGAATCGATCGTGCACTGTCTTAGAGACTGCCCCTCTAGCAGGCAGGTCTGGGTCCAACTCGGGATGGACCACGTCTTCTTCAGTGCATTTGAGGAAGAATGGATTAACCTCATTATCAATGTTCGAGAGAACGCGAAAGATATAATCCTTGGCGGCATTGGCTGATGGGCGCTCTGGAATGCACGCAATAACTTCATACATAATGGGGAACATAAGCCACCAACAACTCAAGCTACTTTCATCCGAGGGAGAACTCAGGCCATTAAGCGGCTTACCATAACATCAACTCTGGCCAAACATAAGGTACGAGGCCCAATCCTCAAACAACCAGGAAATTCACAGTATATCATCTTTGTGGACGCTGCGTTCCAAGCACATAGTCTCAAGACTGGTATCAGCATTCATGCTTCTGACCGGCAGGGCACAGGCCTCTTCAGGCAGGGGATCTACTGTTATGCCACCTCAGCCAAGGAGGTGGAAACGAAAGGAATCCTACAGGCCTTGGAAACCTATAAGTCCCATGGATGGCATAACTCTATTATCTAATCATATTCTTCATCAGCGATTGAATCCATTCTGCAACCCAAGGAAGCTAAAGGTAGATTTGAACCTCTGAGGAGGAAGGCCTCTATCATTATGTCTGTGATGCCAGAAATCCAACTCTCCTTCCTTCCCTGCCAACACAATGTAGTGGCAGACCACATTGCAAAACACACCCTATATTCTAATCGAAACCACCACTTCACCAATGTTAAACCCACCTGGCTATCGCCAGACATAAACATTTCTATTCCATCCATGTTTGCCCATAGTGGACCATTGGATCTGAGATCCAATGGTGTTGGGTTATTCCTTGCCTTATTTGGAAGGCGGGAACCAGTGGTCAGACAGGATGGTTTCTGAATCGGTTTTCTCGCGATTGAGAGCACGAGAGGAGTTGGAATTAATCCCAACATCTTCAGAAGCACCAGAGAAAGTAAGCGATCCTAGGTTTGTAGTTGTTTTGGGGATCCTATCGGATTTTCCCAATTTCTCAGAACTTGTCATGAGCCATAGTCTAGGGCTATAAAAGGAGTGGCCAAAGACCCCTCTAGCTACAAGATCAAAGGATTGTTCGGTAGATGTTATGCGATCTCAAACTCCCTCATCTGCCTTTGATTTCCTTCCATGTCTTGACCCCCATAGTTGTCTGTGACCAGCAAGCTCGCTGGAGATCGACCTTGTGGCCACAGTGACTCAGATCGCCACCGGAGGGTTGGAAGGTGTCAGTGAGTTTGTCTGAGCAGGGTGAAGGTAGGGGAACTCTTTCCCACAGAGGGGAGGTCCTGGATCGTAGGGTAAACTCTCGAGTTGACCACGGTTGGGAGCTGGTTCACTAACATGAGAGCACCGAAGGAAGAAGATAATTTAGGGGAAAAGACCCATCTGCCCCCGACTCCAGTAAAGGAGCAAAAGGGCAGGAGGTGTCTTTCCTACATTATTTGGGCCAACCCACGTGAAAAATAAAAAGGACTCGTTTGGCTGACGTGGCGGCCACAGATTGGCCCAAAGGTAATTAACCTTGCGAAAATCATAATTAATTATTTCTAGCTCTGATCGTGACAAATTATATATAAATCTTGCTTAGAAATATACAAGGAATTCAATGCAAATACTAACAGAGCCTAGTTTTGCTTCTATTTCAAAAAGTATCTAAAGTTGGAATCTTTAAATGATCTAACTAGGTCAAAACCCTAGCTTTTGAATATTGATGTTCTTGATAGAGTTAGTTGATACTAGTAATCAAAGTCTGACTTAATTGCATAAATACAATGAAAGAGATCTAATTAGAGAAATATGTTCATAAATTGTGTATTTAGGGTTTCATGATTCTAATAGTACATTAAAAGGGTTAAAAACCCTAATTCATGTAGTTATGAGATTTAATGAATCTAAATATGATAATCAATCTAGAAGGCATGAAAATAGTGTTATTGGACTAATTGTGGATAAATACCCTTAATTTGGTAATTAGGGTTTCCTAGTGTATAAAAGTGGAACTAATGTTAATTTAGGGTTTGCTAACCTAGAAGATGTAAAATATAGTAATTAGGGTTCCTTTGAGAATCAAACTATAATTCTTTGTTGAGTTGTCAATTCAAAGGAACCTAAACATGATAATTGGCCTTAATGATCTTAACATGACCTAAAAGAATAAACATGGAGGTTTCAGTGTAAAAAAAAGATATATTTGACCTAATTGGAATTAAATCATGCTTGTGATGTTGAAATTAGGGTTTGTGGATCAAAAGAGCACTAAAAGTGATAAATGCATTATGGATGCTAAAACCCTAATCAAATCCTAAAGTTGGCTTAGAAATCCTAAAGTGGAATCCAAGTCAATCTTGAAAATGTTTTGGATAAAATAATGACACATCGGTGTTATGCATTAATTTTAGGATATTGTTGATTGCTTGATTGATTGTTCTTGATTATTCTTTCTTGGACCTCAAGTTACTCTGGATCAGGTATGTGGTTAATTATGAATAATCGATTTAGTTTCACGGCGTTTCCCGAATGTTTTATCGATTGGATGCAAACTAAACTGTTGGATGTTTAATTCTGTAATCCTATAAAGTCTCTATGATTATCACATTTAAGTATATATGTGTATTCTCAAACCTACATGCCACCCTGATATATGTTGCATGACCAAGCCCCGGAGGGAAGGTCTAATTGGTCAAGCCCAGGAGGGAAGACCATTGGGCACCATGAGAGGTGACCCCAGGCACCAAGCTCAGGGTGGAGAAGGGGGCCTTATGTCCCTTGCAAGGAGAAAACCCTAAGAGAGAGTAATCCAGGGTTTAGGGAAAAAGCGGTTGAGAATGTCACATTGAAAATGTAATTTGGATTGTTAATAACTTATTTGTGATAATTAGGTTGTTAGAAACTATTTGTGGAAACTTTGATTGTTCCCCACATACCAGTATAGCAATATACTGACCGACATATTGTTTGTCGACATTTTAGGTATTATCTGAAAAGGAAAAATAGTAAAGAGAAATCTGTGAAGATGAATTTAAGTAATCCAAAGGAGGATTAGATAGTTAGATTTCTACTGTGGATAGAAGTCTTAGATCCTATTTTGAAAAGGTATGCAAAAGTTATTGTTTTATACCAGCTTTCCAGTTTAGTTAGTAGAATTTGATAATTATTTTTTATTAAATTGTTAAACAATTGATCCTGAATTTTGGGATAATTCCTCTGACCTCTTGGTCTCCCTTGATTGGGGGTTACCGGGAAGCGGGGTCGTTACAGGGTCGCAAGCGGGTTTGGGCCCGGATAAAATTGAAAAATGTCAGCCCGTACCTGGGCCATATAAGAATGTTGGGTTTCTGATCGAGTTCTGGTTTGCCCATATAACATCGAATGAGCATACCAAATTTTTCTAGATCCAACTTGGTAATATGAAAACTAAATTAGTATGATAAATACTTTATGATCGACCTTTGAAAATTTATATATATACTTTGTGATCTATGCTGCCAGAATATGTATACCTTAGTTGTGTGATCTCCTATTGCAATGAATTGGATATTGAAAGAGCAACTAATCATTTTCTCGTACATGTAAATGTATGAGACTTAAAATATCAGTGGAAACTACAATGCTGTGACTTTTTGGTTCCTCATCCTATATGTATATACAATGAAATGGGTGTTGAAAAGATAAAGATCATTTGTCTCCTACATGTGGGCATATGAGAAAAAAATGAGCAGAATCTACTATGGACTGAGCTAGTTGCTTTTTTATTTTTCTTTAATGAGCTAATGACATGACTTATTCAAGTGTTATATACATTGAAAATCAAAGTATGGATGCAATATTTTATTTAGTTGTTAAAATAGACAACTAAACAACAAATGGTTCCATTTTAATGGCATAGTGAGATCAAAACAAAGAAACAAGTATGTCTATCCATGTCAATGATGGTTCTCTTACTAGTATCAATTCACTAATCATGTTAATTGATTACAGATTATCCATGTTGCCATTGGTGGGATACATACTATATATTGTATCAAGAAATATGTATGTTTTTATTATAGGACAAACATAGATGTATATGTATATATTCATCATCATCATCATCATCATCTAAGCCTCAGTCTCAACTATGTTGTGGTCGGCTACAGGGATCCTTCATTTTCACTCAACTCTATCATGGGCCATATTCTGGTTGAGATGTAGAGATTCAAAAGCACTCTTTATAAGCTCATCCCATGTCAATTTAGGCCTTCCTCTTCTTCTATTTATGTATATGTATATGTATATAATATAGATAAAATCTAATTTGGGCATTCGGGTTTTTGGGTCTGGATTTATCTCAGCCTATACCCGGGCCAAATAAAATATGGGTTTAAATTTTAGGCCCGACCCTCCCATATTATAAATTGGATTCGGGTCTGGATCGGGTTACTATATGCATCGCGGGTCGGATAGGGGCGGCCCGACCCGATGCTCATCCCTATTGGCGGCTAGTGGAAGGGAGGGTTGGAGGGGATGGTTGGCGGTGGCGGGAGATAGGAAGATGGTTGGTGGTGACGGGAGGTTGGTGGCGGCAAGTAGGGGTGCCAGGGTGGTTGGCGACGATAGGGAGGGCTTGTGGTGGCAGGGAGGGGCGGTGGGCTGGTAGGGAGGACTCGTTATGCCCACAATGTGAATCCACAAGAGGGTATATCCACCCCTCCCCCCTAGACACAACATGTGGAGGCCTGACGCAGGGTGAGTAGGTTAATCATAAGCAGTCCCAACTAGTCAACCAAACCAGAGCAGTGTCAGGAAAACCCAAGCAAAATCCTAGGGTTCATTATGCCCAACGTAGTATTTAAGTCTCCCTGCACCTGTACAATGATTATAAGTGTGATTTTATAAACAAAATGTTATTAAAGTAAAACTTCACTAGAACATGCTTGTATCAATCTCCTCTCTCATGCAAGGAAAGACATATAAAGAAACCATAAGACTTGGTCACAGTATTAGTATAACTCCACTGAACGTGTTGTCCTCAAATTAGTAAATGAAGAGAAAGAATTCAATATCACTTCATTGTGTTTGACTCAATCCAATGGCATTCTAGCTCAGCAAGCCAAAGTTTAGGTTTTTTTGTGGGAGTTTAAAAGGGTAAATAATTCAAAATTATTAGTCGTGAAGTGAACCTTGCATCGAGGTCTCCTCAACACTATCGGACACCACTATCCAACTTATGTGTATCGGTTTGTCTGCAATATACCCTATCTGTGGCTTATTACGGACTCACCCTTGGCCATCATAGCCATGGGTTTGGGTATCTCTGTGAATTTACAGTCTTGTTGAGCTCTTGGGCCTTTGTGAAGCCAAAATTGTAAACCCGACACAAATAGCTTGGGAGCATTGGACCCATCCTCATGACCTCGCCTCTAACCTCCTTTTTCCAGCATGTGTAACTTTGTACAGAAACAAAGTCTTCAAATGTGTGGTGCATGGCCTGCATGGTGGTTGTATGAAGAATTATAGAGGGTGTCCTGAGAGGGATGGCCTTTTGAAGCCTATCTAGAGGGCTATGATGAAGGCTCTCAATGGTATCCATCAGGGATGATGTGATGGCTCTCTTCTTGCACCCCAATTTGTCCAAAGGACAGAGCTGTAGTGGGTTACCTGTTGCGGGACCTCTGGGACACCAATGATGAGTTGTGAGTAGAGCTGGAAAATTTTTACCCAACAAACCCGACAATGTACAAATTCTGACCCGATAAGATAAGACCCCAAATTGATTTTTTTTATAGATTCCATCACAAGATTCAAGATTTTAGAGCGTATCGAACCAAAAGAGAACCAAAATTGACAAGATGACCCGACTACCACCACTTGTAGTGAGAGAGAGCTTGGAGGGTAGAGAATTAGAGATGGGCATTACTCCTAGTGACCATGTTGTCACCCCAAGAAGTAACCTTGGCGTCAAGGTCCTAGACGGTGAGGATCCATGATGAGTTCTCTTTCCCAAGAGATGGCATGGATGGCAGTGGCTACTTGACCGAGATCATCATCTCCCGAGAAGGCAGAATCAGAGCAAGTTGTCACTTGGATGATAGTTGTGGTCGTTGTTCTAAAAATCAATCTATGTAGCCACACATGGGACTGCATATGCAGTTGAGCCTAGTGTATGACATATGGATATGCAGCAACAAGCCGATTGTGACCCAATATCGAGATAGTACATTTGTAAGCAATTTTTTTATTAAAATTTGTATTTAACTATATTGCAGATTACACCTTAATAGTTAATATGGAATAGTTTCTAATTATTGTTGGCTACTGAATGTTGTGTCATGCTCAATTTCAACAATTGTGGATATGTTAATTCATACTAGAAGACAAATACATTGTTTTTAGCATGTGTTCTTCAAGTAAGGGTTGGTTTGGTAGGATATGGAATGAAAGGATTACAATCATTTGTCAGGAATTTTAACGGAAATTTTGTTTGGTTAGGCATGTGGAGAAGAAACTCACTTTTTCCAACCACAACTGGGTTGCTTTTTGGCCAGAAATCACAGAAAATGTGTGCGCCCTCGATGGGGGTGGTACAAATCTGGAAACACGGGTGCACTTTCATGGAAGACAAATTGCGCTGAAGGCTCCATCCAGCTGATACCCAACCAAATGATAACAAAGATGTTACTTCTATCCTGCAACTAACCAACAAAATACCTACTAGTGGAAATCAGTTTTTTTGAACTTTTTGTTTAATAAATCACATAATTGCACCCAAGTATACCCTACCAAATAGAGCCTAATAGTGTGTTCATGTCTTCATGCCATAATTTTTCATACTATATGTGTGTGTGAGAGAGAGAGAGAGAGCGAGAATCAGGTTTGTGTACACTCGACTGTATAGCAGACGCAATACACTCAAGTCACCCTATAAATATTTTTAAGAAATCCAAACCAGTGATCCTCTCAAGTATCATCCAAAATTTAAGTTCATTCATATACTCATAGATAATTCTTTTAAAGGGTACAAAATAAATACAATGGAAAGTTTGAGGGCATAAATTTTGTAGTCCATTTATGAATGACATACATCTAATTGAATGAACTCAAAGTTTTTGTGTAAACTGCTCAAGTGTGGTGTTTAAGAAAATCAACAGTTTGGATTTCCCAAAAACCTATCCTTCATATGAAGACTCGATTTGAGTTTACAATGTCATCAATATACTCAGAGTGTATTCTAGCCTGACGAGACAAATATATATATATATATATATATATATATATATGTGTGTGTGTGTGTGTGTGTGTGTATGTATGTATATATATATATATATATATATATATATATATATATATATATATATCTATATATATATATATAAAGAGAGAGAGAGAGAGAGAGTCAAGCTAGGGTACACTCAAGTGTACCGGAGGCACCATACACCTCAGTCATTTTTAAAGATGTAGTAACTTATTGAAAAATCCAAACTATTGATCTTCTTAGTTATCTTAAGAACATACTATAAAATAAATTTCAGCTCATTTGGAAACTTATAGGTCGTGCATCTAAAGGAGGCGAAAATCATGCATTTTGAATTAGTTTTGTGCGACCATTTTTTTGTCCTTGGATGAGTGACTTACACTCAACCAAATGAACTAAAATTTTGTATATGGCCTATTATTATTATAACCATGAAGATCAATGCATTAGATTTTGGAAAAACATGGTCTAGATAGACAAACACCACTGGGGTGTACGACGTGATCTGTACACTCGAGTGTATTCTAGCCTGACTATATATATATATATTTATATATATTTATATTTATATTTATATATATATAAAGAGAGAGAGAGAGAGAGAGAGAAAGAGAGCTAGGCTAGTATACAATCAACTGTAGCAGACACAAAATACACTCAAGTCCTTTTCACAGTCCAATCATTATTTTGGAAATCCAAATCATCGGTATTCTTAAATATCATATCAATGGCCTATATATAAAAAGTTGTGCTTGTGTTGAAGATGTACATCTACCACTAGAATTAAAAACCTCCACGGCCATGCTCACGGCCATGACCAGAGCGTTTATGTTCATGTCTAGAGACTAGAGACGACAAGATCATATGGTTCCTTTATAGGAGAGGTAGACATAGACCAATATATACATCATCTAGAGTAGGTAGTGGCTCAAAAGCAAGGATTTGTTCCCTAACAGTTTCATACCCAGTAGGTATGGAAGTAAGAAATTGACACAGTTGTATCTCATCTTGTTGTCTCTAAAGTTTATAGATATCGGTAGCCACAACATGGTAAGCCTTGAGTTCTCTCCAGATTCCCTTGAAGGTACAAAGTGTAAAGAGAAGGATGAATAATCTTCCAACTTCAAGGAGATCAAAAGGTTGTACAGATCAAACACTCTAGACGCATTGCCGTTACTAGAGTAGACTCTTGTCAAATGTTCCCAAGCCTCCTTCTGTGTTGTGATGAAGAACAAGTTTGTAACAATTCTAGGTTCACAACTATTCATATTCCATGATAAAACCAACAGATCATGTTACATCCACTTCTTCAATTACTTTTTATTCTCCTCAGAAGTCTCATCTTTCAAAGGTGGCTGCTCATAAAGGTAACCAAACTTTCCAGAAGATTGTACTATATCTGAAAGGATCTCGCCCATAGAATATAGTTGGATACTTGGATCCATTAAACTTGACTGTAGTGACACACATAAGAGTGTGTTTCAGAAGTC
The DNA here is from genome assembly GCA_963693085.1 of Alisma plantago-aquatica. Taxonomy (NCBI): domain Eukaryota; kingdom Viridiplantae; phylum Streptophyta; class Magnoliopsida; order Alismatales; family Alismataceae; genus Alisma; species Alisma plantago-aquatica. The sequence continues at coordinate 862,642,347 of OY856413.1, forward strand.
TATGTAGAAGAGGAAGCCAATGTAAAGAATCATATTTACTCTTATAACTAAGAATAAGATCATCAGAAAACTACATGTCCAGTACTTGAACAACACGGCTTGGACCAAAAATGGTGATCAAAGGGGCTCTAGGAAATTACATGACATGTACTTGACCAACATGGTGTGTATGTGTTTCCGGATCACGAGCAGTAGAAACTATACGACGTGTACTTCAACAACACTTCGTATAGTCTATCGGGAAGAAAAGAGTAGCAGAAACGGTATACAATGTGTGATTGACCAAGACGTCATGTAAAGTTTTGAGACATTGGTTGAACCGAGAGACCCGATCATGTGCAACACATTATAAAGAAGAAGAAAAAAAGTGATAAGCCGAAATAACCTATTTCTCAAATCCTATTCAATTGCCTAAACAACGGCCCCAAGGCTGGCTTTTATAAGACTGCATGACTTGACCTACAAGTAATGGAAATAGACTCATGTTTGATAAAATTTGGAATTAAATAAAACTTGAGATAAAAGTTTTTCCATGAGGCACAGGTAGAGAAACCCAAAGAGACGAGAGACTCTCAATGTGCAGGAGCTATGGCTGTCCAGAAGATTGCACGTACAGAAATGAGTGGGAAGAAGCAAGTGAGGATGAGGGTAGTAGGAGGAGTGGGCAGGGGCGTGCTAGGTGGGCGCCAGTGGGCTAGGGGGTGGAGGGGCGGCGGTGGGATAGGGGGTGGAGGGGCAGCGGTGGTGGGGGGAGAGGGAGGGGGCGGCGGCGACGAGGGAAGAGTGAGAGGGGGTGGCATCAGCGGGGGGCAGTGCCAGTGGGGAGGGGGGCAACGGTGGCGTGTGGGAGGGAAGTGGGGGAGAAGCTAGGGCATAGGGGTAGGGTGGGGATTTGCAAAGTGGGAAACAAAACTTGCTCTTGATACCATATTGATAGAATAGGAATTGTGCATTAGATGATTTAACAGATGTACAATATAGTCTCTTATAGGAAGAGAGTGGAGACTAAAGCAGAGATGAGCAATATGGGACTAAATTACTGAAGTAAAAAGATAAGCACATGCTAGGTGCATGACACTCAACAAAACACAACATATCTCTATAAAAAGAAAGCATAAAAGATTTACGACCAAGTACATTAACTAGATAATATGCACTTAGGTCCCTAAATATATATAAAAAAAGTGGAAAAAAGACTAAACGTCCTACATCAACTCCCCCGGGGTTCAAAAGACGAGTGATGTAGGATAAGCCCCACCTTTACACATTTACACTACTACAGAAGTGCCTTTTAGTGTCAGTTGTTTAACCCCCTTTGGCGTCGGTTTCTGAACGACGCCTATGTGGGCGCCGCTAAAAGGGTGGACACTTCAGCGTCGGTTAAAAAACCGACGCCTATTTAATATAAAGGCGTCGGTGTTTTATAAAACACCGACGCCAAAAGGGTTCCCGCCACAGAAAACGGCGTCATCTAGGACGCTTTCTGCGTCGGTTATATACTAAACAACCGACGCAGAAAAGTGTCCTAGATGACTCCCATTTCCTGTAGCGCGAACACTTTTGGCGTCGGTGTTTTATAAAACACCGACGCTGTAAGTCTGTGCTGACGGTTATCGGTAAATAACCGACGCCTATATCTATTTTTTTTTTATAAATCTGTTTGCAGGCCTGCTGTGGCTGGTCAGCAGGATGAGAACCTGCAGTTCAGTTTTCTGAATTGCAGGTTTACGACATCCATTGATATCAGCCTACAAACAGGCCACAAACCTGCAAAATTAACATAAAAAGATTCACACAAGTAGATACATTCAGACATCAATTCAATTGTCACATTCACACATATAGAATCATTCAAATACATGTTTTAACATTCAGAAACATTCATTTACAAAGTATCATTCATCATCACTATCAACATCCCAATTATATCTTACAGTTGCCACTGTTTGTACAGCTATTGCCCATTCTTCTCTTACTTCATTTAATGATTCCCTCGTATATGGAGCATGTACATTTTTTAAGCGTTTGCCTATAGTGTGGTCAGTTTTAAACACCTGCAAAGAGAATGATGTATATATATAAGTAATAATATAAAAATAAGATTGATATATTTCATACTAACTAATGAGACTATATATAATACCTCATGTATGGTATCGATGTCCAATGCGGCATGTTTGATAATCATCTGCATAAATCGCATCACATAGTATGCGCATGCCCAGCCATTGTCTTGTGTAGCGCACTATAAATTGAAACATACAAATTAATACAACTAAGCACAATTCACATCAATAATATATACATTGGAGTCGGGGAGTCGGGAACTTACTTTTACGTTCTCCCAAGACAATGGCTGGTTCTTTTTCCTTGGGACCTTTCCTCCAGCATTTTTGAATGCATCTAAACCCCTACATGTTAATATAACACACTAAGTTGCATAAGTAAATAGTAATGTAATAAAAGATGTTAACGGATATAAAAAATGAAATATTTCTCACCAGAATAATGCCATTCTCATTACGTGTCCAATTTTAGTGTTTAATGTACTTCCTGCGGGATCTAGATAATAAACAGTGAACGTCCCGGGGACAATAACTAGTAACTCCCAATGTCTACCACTAGAGGTAAAAAGTTAACAATTAATAACTCAAAATGAAAAATAATAATGGAATTTTCTTAAGTCCAAATTATAAATAAAGCAAACTTACTTGACATTGAATGGAGCTATTATTATCGTCTTCATTTGATGACCAAAAATTGTAAAAGCATCTATACAGTATTGTTGAACACTATCAGGGTCTTTAGCTACCATACTAATCAATGATGGAATCAAAAATCCCACATGATCATATGCAAATTGTTTGCAATGATCTTCGATTAAGTAGCTGCAAAACATATAGACGTATGCATTAATATATAAGAAACTAGATCACCGGATCTTACACAAGGTATATGGATGTATAAACAAGATCTCACCTTATCCATGTCTCTATCATTGATGTATTCAACCATTCATACATAAACAGCTCAATAATATCTTGTATAAATAAAGAGCTGTCGTATGATTGACCTGCATAATCTGCATCTAAAGAAACAATTATAGGGCAAAGTATATTATGTTCCCGTAGCCAACATGCCATTCCCCTACAAGCAGGACCTAATGGGTATTGTAGGTCAGTTGGAACCCAAGTTGGTAATGCGGGAATTGGAGGTGGAGGCCTAGGTGCTCCTGGTGTCTTCTTTTTAACCTGTATATATAATTTCAGATCAGTTGACATCATATATACACATTAACAGTCTAAATCAATGTAAATTTATCTTACAATTTCAGTCGTGTAGAGGACATCTGCTTTGGGCCACAATATGACCCCGCTTTCTGCGTCACCAAGTGTATCAATATCTGGGTGGGCATATGGCAACGCAACTTCCCTCCAATCGGGTAATACATGTATCGGGCTCACACGAATGTAGCCCTGCGGCATTGGACTCCCATGAAACGTTGCCCCAGGAAGGGACTGGTAAGCTTGCGCCTCTGCAACAACATAGTTTTCCATTCTTAAGCGGCATGGCTTCAATGCCTACAAATTTACGTAAAGAATGTTATACATATATACATATCATCTTGAAAACATATTATCTTGAAAAGACTAGCTACAATGTCATAAACAATACTTACAGCAGACGTGTTAGGCGATGGGTCTCCAGGATTACTTGCAGTCTGTGCACCAGGAGAAGAGTGGGTCGGCATAGGCTGATTGGAAGCCTGAGATGTCTGCCACCGCAGCAATTCTTCCTTGACCTTCTCAGCAACCACATCGTTGAGCTTCTTAGCAACTATATCCTCGACTCTCTTATTCTCCTATACATGGATAAAACAAATATTAGCTTTTTATTAATGAATTTCCTTTTGTAGTAACATTATAAAAATAGAATATATATGTTACCTCTTCTTGAGAAAGTCCCGCTCTGGGTTTGCGCTGGGATGGCCCAAAGAATGCTTTGATGCCCACACCAGCGCCGGCACCTCTAACACGTCCAGGATGCTCTGGGTTACCCAGAGCAACTGTCAATTCATCCCTTGTGCCCTGAGGGATGAACGTGCCTTGTTTTCTCTGCTCGTGCAGCTCCCGCTAATCACCATAAACAAAAATTGGTAAGTTAACACCACAAATAATCAATATTCAAATGATTGCTCTAAGAGTTGTATTTTACCATTTTTGCAGCCGCCTCAGCAGTTTCGGGCTTCTTTATTTCACCCTTCTTGTTTTTCCTGCCAGCTATCCAGATATCATGGCGAGGGAAGGGTGTGGCTACAGACTCCTGAGTAGTCGCAGACTCCTGAGTAGCCGCAGACTCCGCCTGTAGTCTTTGGCGAACGCTTGCATAGCCTTTTGGACCCATAGTATGGTCATGTACATTCAGTGCACGCCTTGCTTTTTGTGCGTCACTGAGGGCCTAGTTAGTATGCACATTTATAATTACGTTAGTAGCACTAAATCTTAATCTTGAATAGGTGAATACAATGTATATTAATTAAAATGGGAGTGACGCCTAATACCTTGAATTCTTCAGATTTTCTTGAAGCAACAAAATTGTCCCAATCTTCTTTGTCCAAGAAGTTCCATTGTTCAAGGGCTGACTTCTTCTTCTTATCACCCTGTCTTATGTATTCTCTGTTCAGATTTGTCCTGTAATTCCTAAGCATATTTCCAGCGCGTTGCATCACACTTTTACGATGCAACATCTCATCCAATGCAAACAGATTCTGTAAAATAGAAATGTTATTAACTAGTACCAAAAATATAATTGCAAATAATAGAATTTGTAATCTACAAAAAAGAATTGCAAATAATAATAACTCACGCATAAATCTTTCCATATCAAGTCTTTCTTCGCCTGAGGAACTTTATGCCAATTATCATATTTAACACCACAATGGCTTCGAGTGACAACCCCAAGATAGTTTATAAAATTATTGCGGTTCACTCCAATTGCATTCCCTCCATTATCAAACTCCACAACCAATTTGGATCCACTGCCACTCAGCGCAAGTAACTTTTTCAACAGAGTGATACCCCTTTTCTTGTTAAGTTTTTGTTGCTGCGCATCAAGTTGCTCAATTGCTTCAGTGGGTAGCTGTGCATCATCAACCTAAAATTTGACAAAAATAAACACACCGAATTAAGACAATATAGAAATACAGGATATATGACATAACTAGAAGATAATGAATTTTATAGAAATACGGGATATGTTTTTAGAACTTACGTTGGTATCCTCGTCATGCTCGTCATGGACAGCATGCTCATCATGGACTTCATGCTCATCATGGACATCATTCTCATCATGGTGAGCCATCTGAAAATTTCATTAAAAAGGAAAACATTTAGCATTTGTATCAACTAGAATAAGGAAAACATTTAGCATTTGTATAAACATACATGTCTCTAAAATTGTGATCTTTTATCAATTAGCAATCCTTCAATGTACAAGTAATATAAAAAACAATGATTGTTCACATTCTAGGCCAACAAACACATTTCATGTCATTCTTATATATAATAAATGTGTACCACCTATCCCATCCTTGAACACCTAATCTCACTAGTAAGTGTATAATGTGTATTGGGTTTTCAAGAAAATTTCGGCAGCATTTCCCCACTGTTCTCTAAGTACATATGTACTTAGAGAATAAACGGGGAAATGCTACTGAAATTTTCTCGAAAACCCAATACACATTATACACTTACATCCTAAGTGAGATTAGGTGTTCAAGAACAGTCCCAAACCGGGGACTATCCAAGATTTACTCCTAATGAGCCAATCTTGGACGGGTTTCTAGGCCAACAAATACATGTGTTGTCATTCTTATATATAATAAATGTCTATAAAGTACAGGCAACATGGTTAATCCTAATCAATAGAGCATTATTAAATAATAAATCAAGAAATCAATAGTTTCAAACAAAAGGTCTAGGAATCTTTACTAGACATTATATGTATCCCTAATCATCATATTTAACATACTACATTATTATGAACATCCAGATCAGATTAAGATCATACTATGTTATAACCATTGGTTTAATAACCCTATTTCTGCATGTACATGTTTATCAACTTTAAAACCCTATAATTCATGAAATCATTCTAATTCAATTTAATATGTTGGGATCACATAATTATATAATGACATCAGAATATATAGAAGAATCATAATTAACATGATTAACAACATGCTCATCAAACTAGGGTTTTCTTGAATATCATCTAATATTTGTGTACTAGACATTATATTTATCCCTAATCATCATATTTAACATACCATTATTATGAACATCCAGATTAGATTAACTCTAATCAAATACATTACATGCATTTTTATCACAACAATTTGATCGATGCATAAAAAAGCAGAGCAGCTAGCAGCGGGAAGACCAACCTTGTCAGAGGGAAGAAGGCAGAGGCTCCGGTGGCTCTGGCTGGAGAAGTAGCTAGCAGCGACGGCAGTGGAGGAGCAGCTAGCAGCTCCGGTGGCTCTGGCGGTGGTTGCGGCGGCGCGACGATCGTGGAAAAGCACCAGGCGGCGCCGAAGAGTCAGGCGTGGCGGCGGCCTCAGGCGCTTGGAGCAGCAGGGGCAGGCAGCAGGGGCGGGCAGTAGGGGCGGCGGAGAAGGGGGCGCGGAGAAGGAGGAGTGGTGGTGGAGAAGGGGGCGCCGGAGAAGGGGGTGCCGGAGAAGAAATAGCCGGAGAAATGGCACTGGAGAAGAAATCGCCGGAGAGAAATCACCGGCAGCAGAGAAATAGGGTAATTGCTCGCAATGAAACAGAAGAAAGGGGAAGAGTCGGGCGATCGCGGAGTATTAGTTCCCATATAGCGTCGGTTGTTTGCATCCACCGATGCCTAACCATCTTTAGCGTCGGTTGTTTGCAACAACCGACGTCCAATTGGATGATATTTTCATGAAATTGTTTGGCGGGAACAACCTTCCGCGTCGGTTATAAAAGGATAACCGACGCTGAAAGTGACACTTTTTGCGCAAATTTTCATCGCACATAGGCGTCGGTGTATACCTACATGACCGACGCTGACAATGACACTATTTTTTTTTGATCTAAATTTGGATTTCGCGGCCGACTTTCAGCGTCAGTTTGTTATAAACCACCGACGCTGAATACAAAGCGGTACCCGTGTCTGGCTGGTCTTTGAATATAGACGTCGGTTTGCTTAAAAAACCGATGCCTAACATATAAGGCGTCGATTTTTCTTAATAACCGACGCCCAGAAAAGTGACATTGAATGCTATTTCTGTAGTAGTGTTATGAGAGTAGACGTCTCTGTGTCAGTAGTTAGGATTTATTAGCATGCTTTATTTTATTATGTCCTTTTATCATTTTTGGGCTCTTGTAAAGTCAAGTGGTTTAGTCCCACATTGGCTACCTCCCGTTTAGTCTTTCTTTTAGAAGCCTATATAAAGGCTCTATCTGCGTCCATGTAGAGACACAATTGATGAATAAGAATTATCTTTTAGCCATTGCTTCATTTCTTTTAATAGTTAGTCTGTAGTTTTACATTATGTAGAATCATAGCCTAACCCTAAAAGCATTAGAGTTAGGTCTTGCTAGCGGCCGCTGTTCTCCACCAACCCGTCACCCCCATGTCATCCCATGTCATCTCCAACCACACCTGCCATCGCCGCCCCTGCCTGTTGCTAGCACCGTCGTTATCTGATGTTGCCTTGATACCGCCACTACCTATTGTTGTCATTTTTTACTGCTACCGCTGTTGTTGACCACTGTTGTCGCTGTTGCCACCGCTGCCATTGCCTGCTACCACTACTGCCCTTTGGTCAGCCAACCAGTACCCTGTCAAAAACCAGCCCCGCTAGTTGGATCGGCGTAGAGTCAGGGGGAAGATATCTTACTTCCTCCCAAGATAATTCTCTGCATCCATATCAAAGTCAAGGAAGAAATGATTGTTATCACTTTTGGTAAGATATTTTCATTGTTTACTATGCTTTTTCTTTTCTTTTGCAATTTTAGTACATTCGCAAACTGGTCCATAGGGTTTTGGTTCCTCTATCGACATATTGCCAAGTCCCAATTTTTGAGAGGTTTTTCTCCTATTTTATGCATCACTTTACTATCCTATTATATGTCCGCAACGTTGTCCATTATAGAACTAAGTTTTCTCATAGATACAAAATATTTTTTTTCTTATCTCGTGCAAATTATAATGTCAGGTCATACATCTAATAGCCCTATATTAGAACCCACTCTAGATGCATTCCCTGAGACATCACAACCTGTGTTTACCCTAGATACCCTTGGCCAAGTAGTCAATACCATCATGACGAAGCTTGACACTATTCACCAAACCCATACATTATAGGCTAGTCAGACCTCGACACCTTTTATGGGGTATGGGATGCCACCAAATTGTAGAAGTTCACCACAAAGCCCCTTGAACCCTACTCCTCTGCAACTCTGTCCACCACAACTCCCTGAGCCCCCTGCCTACCACCCCTATGGAGAAGTTGATCCTTTTGCCAAAATTGATCCTTATTCTCAACATCGATATGTGTCTATCAACCACCTTACCATCACACATCCCAAACCGCTACCCCACAAGCACACTATGTAACCACCACCACATCCCCCTCCACGTGCTCCTCATGCTCCACCAGTTGTTCCTGCACCTCATCACCACCCCCGGGCTCTGCAGCAAGGCCCGCATCCTCCTATGGCACATCATCCTCGATCCCTTGGCCATGATGTTTTTCATAACCCCCCTCATAGACTTGTTTTCCCCCACAATCCATATGGTCTATACCACCTAGGAGCTCATCCACCACATCACAATGATACCACTCGACGGGTTAAAATAGATGCCCCCATTTTTTATAGTAAACTTGATCTGAAAGCTTTTCCAGACTGGATTGCTAGTCTGGAAGATTATTCTAACTGATATGACATGGCTGAGCCTCAGCATATTAGGTTTGCTAAGATGCAACTCGAAGGGCTAGCCAAGCGATATTGGCAAGGTGTCTAGTGCGACATGAGCGTACTGGTCAACCTCCCATCCTCTTTTGGGATGAGATGAAGACGAAGCTACGCGAGCGCTACGTTCCCTCCCATTACCAAAGACAACTTCTTTCTGACATGATGGAGTTCAAGAGTACATGGAATGATTTGAGGAGGCTAAGAATCATTGTATTCACAATGATTTCTAATTAGCAATTGGCCGCTGGTTTCGTGCACCATTTACACCCTGACATTAAACAAGAAATGGAGCTACAACAGTATGACTCCTTGGATGATGTTTTTCACCATGCCCAAAAGGTAGGGAGTTACCTTTAGCCTACTTCTCATGGTACTTCCTTTTGTCATTTTGGACAACATACTCATTCAACTAATAATCGTTCCATTAGCCCAAATCTCTCTGTCTACCCCTACCCCAACCACATCCCAGAGTTCTTCAAAGGAGGTAGTCACAACTCCAGGCCAGCCTCCTCCGTGAGGTCGTGAATGGTTTCTTTGTCACAACATGACTCACTTAGTTGCCCAATGCCCTCGTCGTGCTCTTTTTGTGTCCTCAGATTCTCCGGATACCACCCTTGAGGATGACATTGAATATAAAGATGTTTTTCCTACCTCTGAACCTTCTGATGATGATGCAGATTATAACTATGATTATGATCTGTCATATCTCCAGGTCATGCACACTTTAGTTGCCCCTTCGGAAGGGGATGAATGACAACACACCATCCCTTTCCAGACATTCTTCAAACACGTTGGTAAAAGTTGCAAACTACTCATTGATGGTGGCAGTTCACAGAACATCACTTCACCCCATGGATTGAAGTGCATGGACTTGCACCTCGGGCCCCACCCTCAACCACATAAAGTACATTAGGTGAAACAAAGTAGCTTGCCTGTCACCCAATGATGCCTTGTGCCCATCACTCTAGGTGCTTATTCAGACCACATTTGGTGTGATGTGTTGCCTATTGATGTTGGCTACGTCATTCTTGGTTGTCCTTTGATTTATGACTTAGATGCCCACAATAAGGGATGATCCAACGTTTATACCTTTAAGAACAAAGGCAAACACAAACGATTAGCACCTGCTCGATTCATCTCAACTATCAAAAAGAGTCCACCACCAGACCCCAAATCCTCTAAATCCCAGCACTCTCTACAGTCTACACCTTGTCACTCGATGAGAGCTTGAAGAAGTCAGTCAAGAATCACGATGCATGTGTGTGCTATACATAAAAGAATCCACTCTTGTGTCTGATTTTCAACCCCCACCAGAACTTGTCTCCCTTCTCGATGAGTTCTAGGACATGACACCCACCAACCTTCCTAGTGAGCTTCCTCCTTTATGTGATATTCAACATGAGATTGATTTGATGTGAGGGTCTTCACTCCCTAACCGGCCACATTACCGTGTGAACCTGACTGAGCATGCTGAATTGAAATGCCAGGTTGATGCCCTCCTTCTCATATGATTAATTCAAGAGAGCAAGAGTCCTTGTGTGGTTCCTTCACTCCTTGCTCCCAAGAAGGATGGTAGTTGGCAAATGTGTTTAGATTGTCAACCCATCAATAAAATCACTATCAAATATCGATTTCCTATTCCAAGCCTTGACATCCTACTATTTCTCCAAGATTGACCTCCGTAGCAGTTATCACCAGATCTGTGTTAAGGAGTCCCATGAATGGAAGATTGCCTTCAAAACCCTAGACAGATTATATGAGTGGATACTCATGCCTTTTGGCTTGTCCAACGCACCCAGCACCTTCATGCAAGTCATGAACAATGTGTTCTGGCCATTTATTGGAAAAAATTTAGTGGTATACTTTGATGCTTCTGATTTTTAGTAAGACCAAGGACGAACACTTAACTCATCACTGACTTATCTTCCACACAATTAGAACTGATAAATTGAATGTCAATATAAAGAAGTGTTCCTCCCTTCAAGATAAAGTCCTATTCCTTGACTACTTTGTATCCGCTACCGGCATTGAGGCTAACCCGACCAAAGTCAAAGCCATAACTGATTGGCCCCAACCCACTTTGATTTCTGAGCTTTGTAGCTTTCAGGGGTTGGCTACTTTTTATTGTCGTTTTGTTTGAGGATTTAGCACCATTATGGATCCTCTCACTGAGTTAATGAAGTGAGACAAATTAGAGTGGACGTCATCCGCAAGACGTGCTTTTGAGGCTGTCAAAACTGAGTTGACCGAAGCCTCGATTCTTCACCTTCTTAATTTCTCACTTCTATTTGAAGTATCTTGTGACGCTTCTGGTGTTGGCATTGGAGGCATTCTTAGTGAAGGACACCCCGTTGCCTTTTTTAGTGAGAAACTCAATGATGCAAAGCATAAATATTCCACTTATGATAAAGAATTATACGTTGTTGTGCAATCCCTATGTCATTTGAGGCACCACCTTCTCCATCAGGAGTTCATCCTTTGGTCTAACAAACAGGCACTTCACTTTCTAAATTCCCAAAAGAATTTAAGTGTGTGTCACGCCAAGTGGTGAGAGTTTATTCAGGAGTACACTTTTGTTCTCAAACATCACTCAAGTGTTGAGAACAAGGCCGCACACACTCTCAGCCGTTGCTTGACCACCCCTTACAGTCTATGAGTGTTGACCTTGTGGGCTTCGATCGTCAGAATAAGCAATATTCCACCTATCTTGACTTCATGACTATTCATTCTGATCTTCTCAGTGGTACGCCTGGCCATGATTCTGATTTTATTCTATGATATGGATTTCTTTTTCACGGCACATAATTAGGTATTTCTTCTACTTCAGTTCGAGATTTTCTCATTTGGAAATTACATGATGGTGACCTCGTTGGACATTTTTCTAGGGATAAGGGCACCGCTCTAGTGACAAACATATTTTATTAGGCTTCCTTCTAACGTAATGTAGCTCGCATCTTGTCGCAGTATCGTACTTGTCAATTGGCCAAAACCAAAAGACAAAATATGGGTTTTTACACTCCCCTCCCTATTCTACATGAGCCTTGGAAGGATCTAAGTATGTATCTCATTTTAGGTCTTCCCAGTAGTTCCTGTGGCCATGACTCTGTGGTCGTGGTTGTTGATTGTTTTTCAAAGATGGCCCACTTCATTACATGTAGTAAGACTTCTAACACCTCTCGTATCGCCCGCCTTTTCTTCAATGAGGTAGTCAAGCAACATGGATTCCCACCACCATAGTCTATGACCGTGATATTAAGTTTGCTAGCTACTTTTGAAAGACCTTATGGAAAATCTTTGGTGCCAACCTCAAATTCCCTTCTACCTTTCACCCTCAAACTGATAGCCAAACTGAGGTGGTTACAAGAGTTGGGGTAACCTTCCTCGATGTCTTGTTGGTGAGTGTTTAGGCAATTGGGACTTATTGCTACCTACTGCTGAATTTGCTTACAACATTTCTGTTAGTCGATCCACGGGAAAGAGTCCTTTTAAAGTGGTTAATGGATACAAACCTCACCAGCCTATAGATCTTTTACATCTGTCCACTACTGACCATACTTCCCATACTGCTAAGACCTTTGCCTAGCACAGTCATGATTTTCATGGCGAGATTCACCAAAAAACTGTCTTATAAAAACTATAAGCTTTCTATAGATGTGCGCCACATGTTTCAAGAATTTGATGTGGGAGACTATGTGTTAGTACGGGTGCGTCCTAAACGCTACCCCAAAAATTCCTTCAAGAAGCTTCATGCCAGAGCATCAGGACCTTTCCAAATACTTAGTCGGTGGACCCAATGTCTGTGTACTGGATTTTCCAGCAAATTGGGGCATTCGTGCAATTTTCAATATGGAGGATCTTTCTCCTTATTGTGGTACATTCGAGCCCCCTCCAACACCACTAGCAGCTTTTTCAGCTCATCACTATGCTCCACCATCTTCAGAATCGATACCCCCTCTGCCTCGACTTCCTCGGTAGCCGCCTGAATGCATCGACACCATCTTAGACGACTAGGCCATCCTCACCAGCCAGGGCACCATACATCGTTTCTTGGTTCGTTGGGGAGGTCGTTCTTCAACAAACACCACCTGGATCACCGAGGAGGAGTTACGCTACATTGATGTAGATCATCATCATCTCTACCTCGGTACTGACTCAAAGGAGTCCAGCCTTTTGTAGCCAAGGGGAGCTGATGGGCAGACCCCACCTTTATGAACTTATGAGCGTAGGCATCTCTGTGTCAGTAGTTTGGCTTTATTAGCATGCTTTATTTTATTATGTATGTTTTCTCATTGTAAAGTTCTTGTAAATTCAAGTGGTTTAGTCCCCCATTGGCTATCGCATGTTTAGTCTTTCTTTTAGAAGCCAATATAAAGGCTCTATCTGCATTCATGTAGAGACACCCATTAACGAGCCACCGGTGAGTCAGGTACATATCCTCTGCAAGACCTCCCAATAATGGTTGATGGTATGATAAATGGATTGGACAATGTCGGGCGATCAAAGTTGGGGTATTGTCAACCTCAAGCATGCCATAATGTTTGTGCAGTAGTAGAGATCTTATCTTTGGAGAATCTACAAGCATTGACGACACAAAGGTGGCAGTGTAGGCATCATCCGTTAGAAGTGATGTTGGGTGCGATGAATGATAAGGGCGTTGATAATTGACGCAGTGCATATTGGACATCATTCGCTAAAAAGGACATTGAGGAACGTATGGATAGGAGATCAATATTGATTGAACTGATGCCATCCTTTGTTGGAGGTGGTGGAGGCACTATCTTTGGCTCGTCCCTATCAGTTTTTGGATCACAAATGGGGAGTGCATCTTCATCATCTTTCTCATCAACCTCTTCTGAATTGTTGTGGCTCTGGTCACTCAAAGGATATGCATCATTAGGATCGATTTGTCTTGTGATTGCATGATAGCATAGCCTTGACATGGCTAGAGTAGGGAGTCGTCTGAATTCCGTACTTGGTTAAGAGTTGCATCCAATTATTACAGAGTAGGTGTTATAGAATTTGTCTTGCTTATGTGTAAAGTCATCCAGCAGACATTGGACTATATCATCTTGTCATTGCATCATGTTGTCCAATTGTTGTTAAATAACCTTTAAGGTGGTAGTAGTTGTGGCCATGAAGCCATCTAGTTTGTCATTGACTTTTTAAAGAGTCACCATGATTTTCTAGAGAAGAAGGCCTCCTTGAATTTGATGTAGAAGGAGGTGTCTCATAAGGAAGTTTGATTTATGTGCCTCGACCCACAGATCCAACTTGGGGCTGCTTACTAGCAGTTTGGAGGCATCATGCTTGTAGATTAATGCTTGTTGGCCTTGTCATTGGTTGGCATAGTGGTCAGGCAAGAAGCAAGGCATTTTGGGTGACGTTGAGCAATGGATAATTGGTGGAAAAGAAACAGGCGAACGGAGGGGCGACTGCTAGGAGTTGGATGGATGGAGGAAGTTCACATGCATTGTAGGAAGAGAGGGAAAAAATGTGAACAGGGTTTATGGGAGTCACAAAACAGCAGCATGAAATGGGGAAGAAGATGCAAGGCTGGGTGAGTGGTGGCTTATTGGGACGGTCAGCTACCACAGTGACTAAGCAGTGTGCTACTGGGAGGAGGCTATTCGGAGGGGAAGGGATATATGAGGGTGACACCTGTACGGAAATGGTTGATGAGTGATCAGTAGAGGTGTTGGCCGTCGTCTGAAGTGGATATGACGAGTGGGGTACTTGCATTCGGTAGCGTTGGAGTTCTGCTTTAGGGGCGCCAACAATAGGACAAGTGGGACTGTGGGCGGGGTCGATGTTGGTTCCAGGTGGCTTTGGGTTTGGAATATAGCGAAGCGGGGGTTCCAACTGTTTAAGAAGGCTGCGGGATTAAGGGATGGAGGTTGGGGTTTCGAGGTCAGAGAGTAAGGGCACATTTGGTTGGGCATGGGTCTTATGCATTTACACAAAAGCAGGTATGTTGTCGGTGGGTTTCCAGTGGGAGTATGTGGTTGGTGGTTAGAGAGGAAGTCAGGGCTGGCAATGACGGTGAGTGGTTAGAAAAGGGAGTCAGGGTTGGCAGTGATGCGACCTAGTGGACTTGCTTTAGATGTGCGGGCAATGGAGAAGGCCTTGAGATCGTGTACTGGTAGAAGAGATGACAAGGAAGAAGACGAAATAGAAAAAGGAAGGTGGTGGGAGAGAGAAGATAGAGGGTCGTACCCTAATGGATTAGAGTTTAGCTCTAATACCACTTGATGTGGAACATATCATGAATAATAAGAAGAACGAAAGAGATAAACCGAAATAATCTATATCTCAAATCATACTTAACTACCTGGACAAAGGCCTCGGGGCTGGCTTTTATAAGACTACATGACTTGACCTACAATTAATGGAAATAAACTCCTAGTTGATAAAATTTGGAACTAAACAAAACATAAAATAAAAGAAAGCATAATAGATTTATGACTAAGTACATTAACTAGATAATTTGCACTTAGGTCCCTAGTTATAAAAAACAAGTAGAATAAAGCCTAATACGTCCGACTCACCCAAGACAATAACATGATGCATACTTGCACAACACGACATGTGTGCAACTGTCACAACACTAGCTAGGAGACAAAAATGCTAGAAAAAGTTAATGAGTCATTTTAGATCCCCACCAAGATAGCAGGCATGTCAGATAGATCCGACGTAAGTAGGAGAGCCCTAGTAGAGGGTCATTATAGACCCAATAGATTTCTCTTATGACTTTTGATGATATCTTTTAGGGCATAAGATTGTTGTTTAAAGTCGTAGGCTTCCGCTTAGCGGAGAGATATAGAGATGAGATTGTCTCTCTAGAACACCCCCCTTGAAGACGTCGACGAGATCAGTGGCCATGGAGGTTGAGATGGCCTAGTGGAGGGGAGTGGACGATTGCGACGACGCAAGGAGAGGAGATGGTGTGACAACAACGAGGGTGACGAATAGGGGCACAAAAGATGGTGGTAACGACGCTAGTAGAGAGGTTATAGAAACTACTCTAAACAAGTTGGGAAACAATCTTAATCAATAAAGAAGGGGAGTGCCTGCCTATTTATATAAGATTCATAGGCAGACAAACTTTGAGTACACCATATGGGACTAAAGAAGTAAAAGAGAAATATAGATAATAGAAAATTATATTAATATATATATATATAAATGCATATATCAAAATAGGTTTAGTACATATGATATGTATATGTACTAGTAAGAAAATCATTTTGTATACTCAATGTGGTACTCTCTCTGCCCGTACTGCCTAACAATATTGATTTCCTAAGGACTAGGTTGTAGCTTGTGTGACGTCCCCAGATTTTGGCTTCTCCAAATCCTATTGGGAATGAGAGGTCAGAATCTGAGAACATCATCCAATCATATCAGACAGCGATGCGGAAGCATAATACGCATACATGAATATACAACCATAACATTTCTCAACATTCAACATGTATATTTATACAACATGAATTATTACAAAATAATTTACAATTACATATTGAATGAAAATTCTACAAGTCTATGAACATGTATGCTAACATGATCTAAAGACAATAGATACAACCTGTACAACTTGTTCACATCCTATTCTTTTATCCCATTCTAGCTCTGGACCTAGAAAATACGAGAAACAAAAACATCAACAAAAGTTGATACGTGGTATTAAAGAGCTATACTATGCTGGCATATTGAAAATATTTGAAAAAGAAGAAAGAGAGAAAGAAACATTATTTAATGGCAGAAAATTAGGTAAACCCAAGTTATTAATCATATTTCAATGGACATGTATTACTATGGTGGACTTAGCACAAACATAAATATTAGGCCCTATCCTTGCGTACCTTGTACCATTAGGGATCTCCCTGCGTACCTTGTACCATTAGGGAGGTGCTAGTCAACATTAATACTTTCCCTCTCTAATAGGGAGATTAATGAACCATCAGTAACTACATTCCATTTTCTTTCCTTAGTATTCTTATTGTTCAAGGCGGAAATGACAATACATATAGATGTACATCCAACAAGATATTCAAGTACAAGCAAGCAAGTACATATATTTAACATCCAGCAAATCTAGTCATATAATTATATCCACATACCTAAGTTCAGAGATTCATACTTATATTCTGGATCATCTACATCTCTGGTCATCACCTGATCAAGACAAGACCATATACTATCATCAGGTTCTTATCATCTTACATCTCATCTTAACCCTAATCGTATCCATTTTAGGGTTTTCTTAACTCATTAGGATATTCTCATCATTACTTGCATTCTTGTCTTAGAATTATCTTAATGATTTCATTTTCCAGATTATGGTTCATTATCAGAACATTAGGTTCCATATCTTTTTTGTGCACATATTAACCCTGGTTTATATACATTATTCAAAATAGGGTTACAACCCATGTATCAAGGGTCATCTTCATATAACATAAATTCTATGCATATAACTGATCTCAAATTTATACATTATATTCCAGTTACAGATATGAGGGTTTTCTGTAAATCTCATCATTTATAGAGCATGTACGTATTTATTGCATTTTATTTAGGGTTATTAGCCCTAAATAGCCATATTAATCAAATTATATGCTTTCATGCATCAATATGACCATGTCTGACATCATATGTGTTATAAACATGATTATAGATTTACTGACATTTTCCCATAATTTTATGTCATCATTTGCTATTTATTATCCATTAAACAAGCATTACACATCTTACATGATATTGCAGATATTTAACCATCAACAGTCTGATATTATGGTTTCATATTGTTCTACTAATGTTTCTGAGAATTTCGGTACCTTATTTGCATTTTTCTGACAAACGAGCTATTTTCTATGATTTATACAAGATCTGGATAGTTCTAAGAATTTCTGAGGGTATTTACCTTTTACAGCCACTCAAGACCCGCCATGTGGCCCTGAGGAGGGGCGACTTGCTCATTGTTGCTGGCCTCAAGTGAGTAGTCGGTCCAGAGAGTAAATTGGCTGGTTCAGGTGGGATTTGGGCTGGTTCACGCTTTGATTGTCTGATTTGTGACTGGTCCAACTAAACCACCCCGCTCTCCTTCTTGTGATCTCGCCCGACGCGTTTGCGTGACCTAGGTGCCGCCACACGGTCCTCCTCAAGGATCTGTTCTTCTTGGCAGGAGCCGCCGCCATGGCCATGGCTCTTCACTGTCAGGAACTCGGTCGTTGCAGGCTCATCCTTCTCCTTTCCAGCTTCTCGAGCTCAGGGCCAAGGCCCTCACCGTCTCTCGCGATTCCTCACGATCTCGACGCTGGCTCGCTGGTGTGAGATTCCGCCCAACGCCACCGCCGTGGAGCAGAGCTCCAGCGAGGGATCAGCTCCTCTGTCCTCCTTCTCGGTCCGCTAGCTGCGTCACAGTGGTCTCTCCTGCGGGAAGGCTGCCGCTCACGTTGTTATGCTCTGCGAGCCACGTCGGCTCCTCTCGCTCGGCCTGGAACGATGCCACTGAGCTGAAGGGGAGCGCTGCCTCCAGGGATCCGTGCCGGCGAACAATCAACAGAGCAGAGCTCCTTCTCCTCTCTGGCGACCATGCTAGACGCTGCGTTGTTGTGATCCCACGCTACCGCCGTGAGGCTTGGCCTCACCCCTTTCTTACTCACGTTCTCATCATAACGGATTCGCCACCACCGGTGAGCATCACCCCGACCTCGGTGGATACTGGACCTCAGGCTCACTAGAGCCCCTCTTGATCCAACTCTGTTACAACAGATGAAGAGGTCACGGTGATGTGTGGCTTGTTGAGCAGAACTTAGGATCTACCCGGCTCCATGGATGGAGGTGCTGCTGGTTCATTGTGGTACTCTGGTTGGTGTTCACGGCTGTGCAACGGGTCGGATATGGGGGTCAATCTGCCTCCTCACTTCCTGCTCCTCCCTTCTTCTCGCAGTAGTGGAGAGATGCAAAATAGAGATGGGTGGATCTCTCTCCCCACTTCTGTGTTGTTTACGACTAAAAGGTTGTTAAGCAAATCTTCAATTTTAGGAAGAGGACGGGTGACGAGTTGGTTTGTTTCCCTCAACCCCACAGGATCTGGAGTTTAGAAACGAAGTCTCCATTGCCGAGTCAACAGTAGTCACAATTTGGATTGGGCCAGGCTTGCTACCATGGGCCACGTGACATGTCAATGATACACCCATCATTATCTCGAACAACCATAATTTGAAAGCAATGAGACTTTAATAAAATCCTAACAACCAATTGTTCTCACTTGGCTAAGTCTCATATAAATGGTCTAACATTTGTTCACTAAACCCAACTCATCACACATCTTTTGAAATCAATGTGTAAACATTGAATATAACTAAACAAATCATTTAACATTGATCAAACAAGTTCTATCCACTTAAATTGATCGTGATGCATCCCAAGGTTCCTTACTCAGCCATTTAAATCCATGTGTGCTTAATTTGGTACTTAACTCCAAATATCCTCAAATCGACTAATGATTAGTATTAATCATCTCCGTGTACATGAAAGGCCTTCGATAGCTACTATTGAACCTCTAACGGAATATGGGTCATACTTGTGGGTCAAACGAAACCATTTTTGAATAAGAGTCACTCTGCCCTAGGATTAACCAACCAGGAATATCCTTGGACCTTAAATACTATATGGGTTTTAGAAATCTTGAAAATCAGGTCATCACATTCACCCCACCTTATTTGGAATTTCATCCTCGAAATTCATCTAATCTCATCCTTAAGAGGTTATTAGGAGTTCAACTTCATATACTTCATCAATGCTTAGATTCTAAGACCATCATAGTTGCATGCACTCCAAGTTGTTAGCTTAGGGTCTAGAGATTCTTGGGTGTGTCCACCCCAACTTATATATATGTGGAGGCATCACTTAATGTCTTAGCCATAACATGACATTATGATATCTTAGGATTACATCACCCCAAGGATTCGAGTTTTGTTCATACTTTTAAAGTTCAAGAGGAATTCATTTATATGCCATGGTATTCAGATCGTTCAAATCTAATATCGTTAACATCTTACAATGATTTCAGCATTAGAGGAGATTTATTTTCATCCTTGATATTAGGATTTTTCTACATAAGAAGGGCTTACGTAACATGCTTGACCATTAGGGTTTCACCCTATGGTGTGATATTCATACCCAACTTAGAAGCATACATTGAGAAGGATCAAAGTTACGAACTATATTTTTGATCATATATCATATGATTAAAAAATATCTTTATATCAAGTTCATGAGTTCAACTTTTTATGTCTTGCATGTATTATGTGAAGGGAAAAAGAGAATATACTAAGTTTGTCCCATGATCTCAGCATCATATCTTTCATGTTTCATATGAAGGGGAAGAGAATATTTTAAGTCAAACTTATCATGATTTCAATCTTTGGTACTACATGTATGATATAGGGGGGTATAGAATAGGTCAAGCTTATACGAGTGACTCCTCATATATAAATCATCTATATAGCTCAAGTGAGGTTTCTATCATCGTATATTAAGAAAGAGAATAAGAAGGGAGAACATGTATTTTGAGTATCTTTTGCACAAAGCATCATACTCTCATAACTAGAGTTCATATATTACCTCACTTGTAGCTAATGATGAGATTCACAAAATATGTCACTCCAGCTAGGACCTAACTCAGCCAAAGGATTGACTTTTTCATATGGGTCATCTACCCATCCTTTTCTTTTACCCAATTCTCACATATAGATTTGAATCATGCATAAGGACACAACTCATCTACTCAGGAGTAACCCATCTTAAGACACATCATATCACATATAGCTCATATTTTCATATATTGTAGGGTAGGTCCTATGACCCTCTCCTTGTGGATCTCATCCTCTCTGGAGTTCACCACATATCTTGTCCTAACACTGGGGGTCCTCCTTTGTAAAAGAGCTTGAGGCTCATGCATATTCAACCTTATTTTAACTTAGCTCATCTTAAATAAGAAAAGAGGATGCACATTCATCATCAGGACTTAGCTTAGATTCTTCACAATTGGATTCAGGTCATATACAACTTAAATCCTTATAAAGCAACTTATATCATTAGAGGTATAAATTAAATAAAAGCATCCATGCTTATATCAACTACCATTCTATCATCTACACTATGCATCACATATATTGATACGGCTCTAGACATCTAATCTAGACTACTTTCTTTTCTGACTGATGTCACTCCCTTTCACTTAGGTTGCATGAACACTAACTACTCTCCAGTGTGAGGGACACATTTTCATATTTACATATATATAATAAAATATTATATAGTTTTTCTCTGAGAAGGCAGACGTCGGAGAAAACTGGCGAGGCTCAAGCCGATTGGAAAACAAAACCAAATCAGCAAAATCGAGTGTCCCACACACAGTAGATAGTCTAGTGTCATGTCACCTAGTGAAATGGTGAGAACAAGGTGTAGATTAGTGCAGCTACCCAATACATATGAGCTCTATATGGAAAGGGTCTCACACACTTGTCTAAACCTAGTTCTCGAACATCTAGGTTCTAACCTAGAGGCTAAGTCAGAACTTATTTCTATAAAACAACTTACTAAGTTTCTAGGGTTTAAAGTAAAAGGTGAGATCAAGATTTTATGTTTTATGGTGAGCAAATGTCAGGTGTAGCTATTGTTCATGCTCTGATACCAACTATGACGTCCCCGGATTTTGGCTTCTCCAAACCCTATTGGGAATGAGAGGTCAGAATCTGAGAACATCATCCAATCATATCAGACAGTGATGCGGAAGCATAATACGCATCCATGAACATACAACCATAACATTTCTCAACATTCGATATGTATATGTAAACAACATGAATTATTACAAAATCATTTACAATTACATATTGAATGAAAATTCTACAAGTCTATGAACATGTATACTAACAGGATCTAAAGACAATAGGTACAACCTGTACAACTTGCTCACATCCTATTCTTTTATCCCATTCTAGCTCTGGACCTAGAAAATACGAGAAACAAAAACATCAACAAAAGTTGGTACGTGGTATTAAAGAGCTATACTATGCTGGCATATTGAAAATATTTGAAAAAGAAGAAAGAGAGAAAGAAACATTATTTAATGGAAGAAAATCAAGTAAACCCAAGTTATTAATCATATTTCAATGGACATGTATTACTATGGTGGACTTAGCACAAACATAAATATTAGGCCCTATCCTTGCGTACCTTGTACCATTAGGGATCTCCCTGCGTACCTTGTACCATTAGGGAGGTGCTAGTCAACATTAATACTTTCCCTCTCTAATAGGGAGATTAATGAACCATCAGTAACTACATTCCATTTTCTTTCCTTAGTATTCTTATTGTTCAAGGCGGAAATGACAATACATATAGATGTACATCCAACAAGATATTCAAGTACAAGCAAGCAAGTACATATATTTAACATCCAGCAAATCTAGTCATATAATTATATCCACATACCTAAGTTCAGAGATTCATACTTATATTCTGGATCATCTACATCTCTGGTCATCACCTGATCAAGACAAGACCATATACTATCATCAGGTTCTTATCATCTTACATCTCATCTTAACCCTAATCGTATCCATTTTAGGGTTTTCTTAACTCATTAGGATATTCTCATCATTACTTGCATTCTTGTCTTAGAATTATCTTAATGATTTCATTTTCCAGATTATGGTTCATTATCAGAACATTAGGTTCCATATCTTTTTTGTGCACATATTAACCCTGGTTTATATACATTATTCAAAATAGGGTTACAACCCATGTATCAAGGGTCATCTTCATATAACATAAATTCTATGCATATAACTGATCTCAAATTTATACATTATATTCCAGTTACAGATATGAGGGTTTTCTGTAAATCTCATCATTTATAGAGCATGTACGTATTTATTGCATTTTATTTAGGGTTATTAGCCCTAAATAGCCATATTATTCAAATTATATGCTTTCATGCATCAATATGACCATGTCTGACATCATATGTGTTATAAACATGATTATAGATTTACTGACATTTTCCCATAATTTTATGTCATCATTTGCTATTTATTATCCATTAAACAAGCATTACACATCTTACATGATATTGCAGATATTTAACCATCAACAGTCTGATATTATGGTTTCATATTGTTCTACTAATGTTTCTGAGAATTTCGGTACCTTATTTGCATTTTTCTGACAAACGAGCTATTTTCTATGATTTATACAAGATCTGGATAGTTCTAAGAATTTCTGAGGGTATTTACCTTTTACAGCCACTCAAGACCCGCCATGTGGCCCTGAGGAGGGGCGACTTGCTCATTGTTGCTGGCCTCAAGTGAGTAGTCGGTCCAGAGAGTAAATTGGCTGGTTCAGGTGGGATTTGGGCTGGTTCACGCTTTGATTGTCTGATTTGTGACTGGTCCAACTAAACCACCCCGCTCTCCTTCTTGTGATCTCGCCCGACGCGTTTGCGTGACCTAGGTGCCGCCACACGGTCCTCCTCAAGGATCTGTTCTTCTTGGCAGGAGCCGCCGCCATGGCCATGGCTCTTCACTGTCAGGAACTCGGTCGTTGCAGGCTCATCCTTCTCCTTTCCAGCTTCTCGAGCTCAGGGCCAAGGCCCTCACCGTCTCTCACGATTCCTCACGATCTCGACGCTGGCTCGCTGGTGTGAGATTCCGCCCAACGCCACCGCCGTGGAGCAGAGCTCCAGTGAGGGATCAGCTCCTCTGTCCTCCTTCTCGGTCCGCTAGCTGCGTCACAGTGGTCTCTCCTGCGGGAAGGCTGCCGCTCACGTTGTTATGCTCTGCGAGCCACGTCGGCTCCTCTCGCTCGGCCTGGAACGATGCCACTGAGCTGAAGGGGAGCGCTGCCTCCAGGGATCCGTGCCGACGAACAATCAACAGAGCAGAGCTCCTTCTCCTCTCTGGCGACCATGCTAGACGCTGCGTTGTTGTGATCCCACGCTGCCGCCGTGAGGCTTGGCCTCACCCCTTTCTTACTCACGTTCTCATCATAACGGATTCGCCACCACCGGTGAGCATCACCCCGACCTCGGTGGACACTGGACCTCAGGCTCACTAGAGCCCCTCTTGATCCAACTCTGTTACAACAGATGAAGAGGTCACGGTGATGTGTGGCTTGTTGAGCAGAACTTAGGATCTACCCGGCTCCATGGATGGAGGTGCTGCTGGTTCATTGTGGTACTCTGGTTGGTGTTCACGGCTGTGCAACGGGTCGGATATGGGGGTCAATCTGCCTCCTCACTTCCTGCTCCTCCCTTCTTCTCGCAGTAGTGGAGAGATGCAAAATAGAGATGGGTGGATCTCTCTCCCCACTTCTGTGTTGTTTACGACTAAAAGGTTGTTAAGCAAATCTTCAATTTTAGGAAGAGGACGGGTGACGAGTTGGTTTGTTTCCCTCAACCCCACAGGATCTGGAGTTTAGAAACGAAGTCTCCATTGCCGAGTCAACAGTAGTCACAATTTGGATTGGGCCAGGCTTGCTACCATGGGCCACGTGACATGTCAATGATACACCCATCATTATCTCGAACAACCATAATTTGAAAGCAATGAGACTTTAATAAAATCCTAACAACCAATTGTTCTCTCTTGGCTAAGTCTCATATAAATGGTCTAACATTTGTTCACTAAACCCAGCTCATCACACATCTTTTGAAATCAATGTGTAAACATTGAATATAACTAAACAAATCATTTAACATTGATCAAACAAGTTCTATCCACTTAAATTGATCGTGATGCATCCCAAGGTTCCTTACTCAGCCATTTAAATCCATGTGTGCTTAATTTGGTACTTAACTCCAAATATCCTCAAATCGACTAATGATTAGTATTAATCATCTCCGTGTACATGAAAGGCCTTCGATAGCTACTATTGAACCTCTAACGGAATATGGGTCATACTTGTGGGTCAAACGAAACCATTTTTGAATAAGAGTCACTCTGCCCTAGGATTAACCAACCAGGAATATCCTTGGACCTTAAATACTATATGGGTTTTAGAAATCTTGAAAATCAGGTCATCACATTCACCCCACCTTATTTGGAATTTCATCCTCGAAATTCATCTAATCTCATCCTTAAGAGGTTATTAGGAGTTCAACTTCATATACTTCATCAATGCTTAGATTCTAAGACCATCATAGTTGCATGCACTCCAAGTTGTTAGCTTAGGGTCTAGAGATTCTTGGGTGTGTCCACCCCAACTTATATATATGTGGAGGCATCACTTAATGTCTTAGCCATAACATGACATTATGATATCTTAGGATTACATCACCCCAAGGATTCGAGTTTTGTTCATACTTTTAAAGTTCAAGAGGAATTCATTTATATGCCATGGTATTCAGATCGTTCAAATCTAATATCGTTAACATCTTACAATGATTTCAGCATTAGAGGAGATTTATTTTCATCCTTGATATTAGGATTTTTCTACATAAGAAGGGCTTACGTAACATGCTTGACCATTAGGGTTTCACCCTATGGTGTGATATTCATACCCAACTTAGAAGCATACATTGAGAAGGATCAAAGTTACGAACTATATTTTTGATCATATATCATATGATTAAAAAATATCTTTATATCAAGTTCATGAGTTCAACTTTTTATGTCTTGCATGTATTATGTGAAGGGAAAAAGAGAATATACTAAGTTTGTCCCATGATCTCAGCATCATATCTTTCATGTTTCATATGAAGGGGAAGAGAATATTTTAAGTCAAACTTATCATGATTTCAATCTTTGGTACTACATGTATGATATAGGGGGGTATAGAATAGGTCAAGCTTATACGAGTGACTCCTCATATATAAATCATCTATATAGCTCAAGTGAGGTTTCTATCATCGTATATTAAGAAAGAGAAGAAGAAGGGAGAACATGTATTTTGAGTATCTTTTGCACAAAGCATCATACTCTCATAACTAGAGTTCATATATTACCTCACTTGTAGCTAATGATGAGATTCACAAAATATGTCACTCCAGCTAGGACCTAACTCAGCCAAAGGATTGACTTTTTCATATGGGTCATCTACCCATCCTTTTCTTTTACCCAATTCTCACATATAGATTTGAATCATGCATAAGGACACAACTCATCTACTCAGGAGTAACCCATCTTAAGACACATCATATCACATATAGCTCATATTTTCATATATTGTAGGGTAGGTCCTATGACCCTCTCCTTGTGGATCTCATCCTCTCTGGAGTTCACCACATATCTTGTCCTAACACTGGGGGTCCTCCTTTGTAAAAGAGCTTGAGGCTCATGCACATTCAACCTTATTTTAACTTAGCTCATCTTAAATAAGAAAAGAGGATGCACATTCATCATCAGGACTTAGCTTAGATTCTTCACAATTGGATTCAGGTCATATACAACTTAAATCCTTATAAAGCAACTTATATCATTAGAGGTATAAATTAAATAAAAGCATCCATGCTTATATCAACTACCATTCTATCATCTACACTATGCATCACATATATTGATACGGCTCTAGACATCTAATCTAGACTACTTTCTTTTCTGACTGATGTCACTCCCTTTCACTTAGGTTGCATGAACACTAACTACTCTCCAGTGTGAGGGACACATTTTCATATTTACATATATATAATAAAATATTATATAGTTTTTCTCTCAGAAGGCAGACGTCGGAGAAAACTGGCGAGGCTCAAGCCGATTGGAAAACAAAACCAAATCAGCAAAATCGAGTGTCCCACACACAGTAGATAGTCTAGTGTCATGTCACCTAGTGAAATGGTGAGAACAAGGTGTAGATTAGTGCAGCTACCCAATACATATGAGCTCTATATGGAAAGGGTCTCACACACTTGTCTAAACCTAGTTCTCGAACATCTAGGTTCTAACCTAGAGGCTAAGTCAGAACTTATTTCTATAAAACAACTTACTAAGTTTCTAGGGTTTAAAGTAAAAGGTGAGATCAAGATTTTATGTTTTATGGTGAGCAAATGTCAGGTGTAGCTATTGTTCATGCTCTGATACCAACTATGACGTCCCCGGATTTTGGCTTCTCCAAACCCTATTGGGAATGAGAGGTCAGAATCTGAGAACATCATCCAATCATATCAGACAGTGATGCGGAAGCATAATACGCATCCATGAACATACAACCATAACATTTCTCAACATTCGATATGTATATATATACAACATGAATTATTACAAAATCACTTACAATTACATATTGAATGAAAATTCTACAAGTCTATGAACATGTATACTAACAGGATCTAAAGACAATAGGTACAACCTGTACAACTTGCTCACATCCTATTCTTTTATCCCATTCTAGCTCTGGACCTAGAAAATACGAGAAACAAAAACATCAACAAAAGTTGGTACGTGGTATTAAAGAGCTATACTATGCTGGCATATTGAAAATATTTGAAAAAGAAGAAAGAGAGAAAGAAACATTATTTAATGGCAGAAAATCAAGTAAACCCAAGTTATTAATCATATTTCAATGGACATGTATTACTATGGTGGACTTAGCACAAACAAAAATATTGGGCCCTATCCCTGCGTACATTGTACCATTAGGGATCTCCCTGCGTACCTTGTACCATTAGGGAGGTGCTAGTCAACATTAATACTTTCCCTCTCTAATAGGGAGATTAATGAACCATCAGTAACTACATTCCATTTTCTTTCCTTAGTATTCTTATTGTTCAAGGCAGAAATGACAATACATATAGATGTACATCCTACAAGATATTCAAGTACAAGCAAGCAAGTACATATATTTAACATCCAGCAAATCTAGTCATATAATTATATCCACGTACCTAAGTTCAGAGATTCATACTTATATTCTGGATCATCTACATCTCTGGTCATCACCTGATCAAGACAAGACCATATACTATCATCAGGTTCTTATCATCTTACATCTCATCTTAACCCTATTCGTATCCATTTTAGGGTTTTCTTAACTCATTAGGATATTCTCATCATTACTTGCATTCTTGTCTTAGAATTATCTTAATGATGTCATTTTCCAAATTATGGTTCATTATCTGAACATTAGGTTCCATATCTTTTTTGTGCACATATTAACCCTGGTTTATATACATTATTCAAAATAGGGTTACAACCCATGTATTAAGGGTCATCTTCATATAACATGAATTCTATGCATATAACTGATCTCAAATTTATACATTATATTCCAGTTACAGATATGAGGGTTTTCTGTAAATCTCATCATTTATAGAGCATGTACGTATTTATTGCATTTTATTTTGGGTTATTAGCCCTAAATAGCCATATTAATCAAATTATATACTTTCATGCATCAATATGACCATGTCTGACATCATATGTGTTATAAACATGATTATAGATTATCTGACATTTTTCCATAATTTTATGTCATCATTTGCTATTTATTATCCATTAAATAAGCATTACACATCTTACATGATATTGCAGATATTTAACCATCAATAGCAGCTTCCTGAGCTCAGGGCCAAGGCCCTCACCGTCTCTCGCGATTCCTCACGATCTCGGCGCTGGCTCGCTGGCGTGAGATTCCGCCCAACGCCGCCGCCGTGGAGCAGAGCTCCATCGAGGGATCGGCTCCGCTGTCCTCCTTCTCGGTCCGCTAGCTGCGTCACAGTGGTCTCTTTTGCGGCAAGGCTGCCGCTCACGTTGCTATGCTCTGCGAGCCGCGTCGGCTCCTCTCGCTCGACTTGGAACGATGCCACTGAGCTGAAGGGGAGCGCTGCCTCCCAGGATCCGTGTCGGCGAACAATCAACAGAGCAGAGCTCCTTCTCCTCTCTGGCGACCATGCTAGATGTTGCGCTGTTGTGATCCCACGCTGCCGCCGT
The DNA here is from genome assembly GCA_963693085.1 of Alisma plantago-aquatica. Taxonomy (NCBI): domain Eukaryota; kingdom Viridiplantae; phylum Streptophyta; class Magnoliopsida; order Alismatales; family Alismataceae; genus Alisma; species Alisma plantago-aquatica. Next base: position 862,671,289 of record OY856413.1, read on the forward strand.
GAGGCTTGGCCTCACCCCTTTCTTACTCATGTTCTCATCATAACGGATTCGCCACCACCGGTGAGCATCACCCTGAGCTCGGTGGACACTGGAGCTCAGGCTCGCTAGAGCCCCTCTTGATCCAACTCTGTTACAGCAGATGAAGAGGTCACAGTGATGTCTGGCTTGTTGAGCAGAACTTAGGATCTACCCGGCTCCATGGATGGAGGTGTTTCTAGTTCATTGTGGTACTCTGGCTGGTGTTCACGGCTGTGCAGGGGGTCAGATATGGGGGTTGATCTGCCTCCTCACTTCATGCTCCTCCCTTCTTCTCGTAGTAGTGGAGAGATGCAAAATAGAGATGGGTGGATCTCTCTCCCCACTTCTATGTTGTTTACGACTAAAAGGTTGTTAAGCAGATCTTCAATTTTGGGAAGAGGATGGGTGATGAGTTGGGTTGTTTCCCTCAACCCCGCAGGATCTGGAGTTTAGAAATGAAGTCTCCATTTCCGAGTCAACAGTAGTCACAGTTTGGATTGGGTCAGGCTTGCTACCATGGGCCACATGACATGTCAATGATACACCCATCATTATCTCCAACAACCATAATTTGAAAGCAATGAGACTTTAATAAAATCCTAACAACCAATTGTTCTCTCTCGGCTAAGTCTCATATAAATGGTCTAACATTTGTTCATTAAACCCAGCTCATCACACATCTTTTGAAATCAATGTGTAAACATTGAATATAACTAAACAAATCATTTAACATTGATCAAACAAGTTCTATCCACTTAAATTGATCTTGATGCATCCCAAGGTTCCTTACTCAGCCATTTAAATCGATGTGTGCTTAATTTGGTACTTAACTCCAAATGTCCTCAAATCGACTAATGATTAGTATTAATCATCTCCGTGTACATGAAAGGCCTTCGATAGCTACTATTGAACCTCTAACGGAATCTAGGTCATACTTGTGGGTCAAACGAAACCATTTTTGAATAAGAGTCACCCTGCCCTAGGATTAACCAACCAGGAATATCCTTGGACCTTAAATACTATATTGGTTTTAGAAATCTTGAAAATCAGGTCATCACAGCTTGTCTCTAGGAGAGGGAAGGACTGAGGTCCTCAAGAACCTTGCTGACCTCAACCAGGAGTTTGGGGTGAGCTCGATGTTTCCAAATTTTATATTGCCGTAAGGCATGGGCTTTGTGATCTAGCTATCCTTCTGTCATCGGCATCCTTTGTGAAGATGAGCCTCCACATTTTGTTTTCGAAATATAAAAATTGTTTGCAAACAAAACATAAAATATGGCATTGTAGGAATTTTTAAAATCAGAAACTTCTAAAACCTGGATTAATAGATGAAGGATTTGCCATTTCAAATCAATCCAATCCAAATGCACCCCATAAAAAATGCATGGCCAGTGGAAACTAGATTATTTTACTTACTGAATTTGTTGATTCAGTTGTGTATTGAAGCAACACAATCTTGGCATATTCTTTTCCCATAGTGGAATTTAAGACTACTTTTGACAGTCTCATTGGTACTCCACAACTCTGTTGTAATAATATTGTTTTCCATAGAGCTTGAGTGATGTTAGATACTTTAAAATATCATAGGGAGCCTAATTCCATATGAACTATAGTAGGATTGCAGCCAACATAATGCGCCAACAAGAGAGATAAATAAATGACAGCGACTGGCTTAGTTAGAAACATACCATCAAATGCAAGTATATCTTTGGGTAGGGTGAAGTTACATATTCTCATAGAGAGATATATAATAAATTAATGACATAGATATAGATTTTCACTAGGAAATATGATCCTATCACAAAAGGTTTAAGCTACCATAATAAAACTATCTAATCATATGAATGTGCACCAATTGGAAACACGAACACGCACACGGATTTAGACACGGATACGGACACGGGACACGACCATTTCCGAAAATATAGGACACTGACACGGCACTGGACACGACAAATATATGAATAAATATAAATGTTTGTAGAACATATTATAATATATAATATGTTATATGTATAAACACACAAAATGATCTAAATATGTTATTACATGTGCAATCACAATGAAATCATACAAGCAGTCAACATATAACATACACGAGTCACAATATGGATTAAATCACAACATTATTAAGTAGCTTGATTATAAAATGTTGTAGTAAAAATTTACATGATTGTAAAATTTAAGAGTTGTACAGTTTTGGAGACAATAATTTTAGTGAAAGTAATGGTTAACAACATGTACAATCATGAGGAAGAAGGGGAGGGTGAGAAAATATGTTGTTGGTGGTGGAGGAGGAAATGAAAAATGAAGGTGTCTTGGAGTTTGAGAGGAAGAAAAGGAAGGAGAACACGTTGGAGAACTACTTAAGATGGAGGGGCAAGAGAAGAGGGGGGAAGTGCATATGTAGAGAAGAAAGAAAAGAGTAGGTGTGTAGGGAGGAAAGTACTCTGCTACTCTTACCTGGAAGAGCGAGAAGAAGAGTAAGGGGAGGAGTTGCAAGAGGAGACAGAAAGAGACACGGAGGACCAATGTGAAGTTAGAGAAGGGGGATAGGGAGTAGTCTTGCAGCTGCTACCACATTCTAACAGGAAAAAGAGGAGGGCAAGAATGAGAAGAGAAGCAAGAGGGCGAGAATGAAAAGTAGACAAGGGAGAAGCAGACATAGAGCAGAAAAGAGAGGAGGTGAAGGGACATTTCTACAACTATTGTAGCTTTAAAGTAGAAAAAAGAAGAGGGGTACATGAACCAGGAAGAGGAGGAAGGGGGTAAGTAAAGGAGGAAGAGTTACATGAAAATTGGAAGAGAAGGCAGTAACTCCAACTGCTTTCCTCCTTGTGGTTGATGTGACAGTCCATGGATGTTGCGATAGTTAGTGGAGATGACACCGCTGATGATGGCTGCTATAGTAGCTAAAGAAGGGTGTTAAGGGCTTGCATGTAGCAACTGAAGCTTAATTAACTAATGTTAGTAGGGCAAGGAGTAGTACAGAACAGGAGGCAAGGATTTATATAAGGTTTGGAGTTTTTTCATACGCTTAGGCTTAAGTGATGTTGAGATGGTGTGCCTTGGATGTGTCCATGGAGTGGCGCTCAAGCTGTGTCCAACACTTCAATAAAAAAAATTCAAAGTGGACACGTCGGAGGTGTGTCCGCCACGTGTCCAGGCGTGTCTAAGGGGTGTCCATGTTGGACACGTGTTGGACACATGTTGGACACAGACACGGCAGCCTCCGGGAAGAGTTTGTTCTTCCTAGTCACCACCAACTTTCCAATAGCAAGCGTTGTTGTTATATGCAAAAGGGAAAAAAAGTGGCTGAAATAAGGAAAAGTAAAAGTTTTGCTTCGGAACTGTGTTTAAAATGTGACGAGACTTTTAGAAATCCAAAGAAATACCTCAAAGATTATCTTGCAAAACACGGTAAACTTTGTGTGGTAAGGGTACATGGCATACTAAGTGTTACATAATTAAAATGGAAATAGGTTTCTTGATGAATGGTCGATCAAAAGACAATTGATCAATGCTGCCAAGTTTTAACTATGCCTAGGCCACACATGGTATTGTCCAACGCCACTAAATGCCCTATCTAGGAATATTTCTAACTTATACAGACAACAATTAAGTAGTGGTTCCTGGTACTTTGGAAATGAGACCATTACATTTATAGCAAAGTTGTCCAGCAGAACAAACACAAAGAAACATCTACTGTTATTATACAAAAGTAACAAGTAAGAGTATAGATTTAAAGATTAATTAGCTAATGAAAATAGAAGCATTGTTGTATCAATTAACACATTACATAATCAAATGGGATGTGAGGTTTGCCTCAGGCTGGACAACGTAGAATTTTTCGTTGATGTTGTGCTCGCCACAGAATGCCAGCAACACTGCTTCTCCATGCACTCTCTGTCATTGATCAATATCCACATAGCAACACCTCCATTACTAACATCCCAATTCACCAGCAAGTTAACTGCAGCAGGTGAGAACGACAAAAAAATTGATTTGGTGAGAACTAAAGAAATGCAAAAAACAGATAATGGTAGCTAACGCCTCCATATCATCTTTTGGAGCAGTACATGGTCCTCCCTTGAGACCAAGGCATGTGCCCCTTCTCATAGGGTGTAACAGGGTTACCTAGATGCTAAATAGGGTGGTCTGCACAAGTATAAAAATTTTGGCAATATAAAAACCATGTAGGGTGCACATTTTCAATGGGCCAGATAATGGGACAATGAAGTATTTTTTACAGATAGGGAGAAGAAGACAAGATCAGTTCTAGGTGATTGTGTGGGATTAATTCCGAGTAGAGTGATAGCAATTGACCTTGAATGATGATGCCCAAATTAGATGGGCATAACTGAATAACTCAACGCAAAACTAACCAAAATCTGCAAACATTGACCCACATAACATAAGGAGCTGAGGCATTATCTACTCGAATATTCTCATATATACTGAAGTCATCCAGTGAGAGTGTTTTGATGGTGAAGCATCAATACCCATTTGAATAGCTAATAATGTGATCTACTTCCTATTTGATTACTTTGCACAAATAAAAAGTTCACAAGACAATTGTATTGTTTGCAGAAAAGAAAACATAACAAATAACAATAAAGTGAAATCAGACCAAAAATGACAACAGGAATATCTGCAAAATTCCTCTTCAAGTCTCTAACTGGTCACCTTAAGTTGGAAAGCAGCATTATACGTGAAATAAAGAAAACATGTGAAGTATCACATGTTTTTTACAGGAAGGGATGAGAAAGTGGGGAGAAGGAGAGAAGAACAAAGGTTGCTAGTGTTACTTTTCGTTTTAAAAAAGATAAGTTCTAGGTGACTTAGTGGAATTGGTTCCCCGATAGACTAACAACAATTAACTTTGACTGATGATACCGGACTGTTATCTAGTTTGATATTACTTACTAGAGGATGGAAACTGAACAAGTAGACACATAGCTAACCTAAACCTGCAAATACTGACCCATATGAAGAGCTGAAGTATAACCCAACAAGTATAAAAAACATGTGGCGGTGCACGCTTTTGGTGGGCCAGATAATGGGACAATGAAGTATATTTTTTGTACTGATAGGGAGAAGAAGACAAGATGAGTTCCAGGTGATCGCGTGGAATTAATTCTGAGCAGAGTGATAGCAATGGACCTTGAATGATGATGCCCAAATTAGATGAGCATGACTGAATAATTCGATGCAAAACTAACCAAAATCTACAAAGATTGACCCACATAACATAAGGAGCTGAGGCATAACCCACTCGATTATTCTCATATATACTGAAGTCATCCAGCGAGAGCCTTTTGATGGTAAAGCATCATACATACCCATTTGAATAGCTCATAATGTGATCTACTTCCTATTTAACTACTGTGCACAAATAAAAAGTACACAAGACAATTGTATTGTTTACTGAAAAGAAAAAATAATAAATAACAATAAAGTGAAATCAAGCCGAAATTTGGTAATAGGATATTTTGTGAAATTCCTCTTCAAGTCTCTAAATGGTCACCTTAAGTTGGACAGCAGCATTAAACGTGAAACAAAGAAGACATGTGAAGTATCACATATTTTTACATGAAGGAATGAGAAAATGGGGAGAAGGAGAGAAGGACAACGGTTTCAAGTACTAAATTTCGTTTTTAAAAAAGATGAGTTTCAGGTGATTTTGTGGAATTGGTTCCCTAATAGAGTAACAACAATTAACTTCGCGTGATGATACCCTAATAAATCAACCCAAAACTGGTTTGCGGTTTTGATTGGTCTGGGGGAGTGACCACAAGGGTAGCTGAACCAAGCACCACGAACTATGCGGCAGGCAGGCAAAACTAATAATGGAAGTGTGGAAAAACATGTTGGACAATTACCTCCTGGAAGCTTCGGCTTCTGACCTCACTGATTAATTTCCCCCTTGAAGGTTTACTGCTTGAGCGACTATCAAATCAGCCAGAGCAATGCAGTGGAAACTAAAGAAAGCAAATACTTAACAATTTTACAATCAAACAAGGAAACGCACTCAGATAGAAAAGTGTAATCAGGTTGTATTAATTGTGGGTCTAAATATAGAAGTAGCGGTCTGAACACAAGGCGGCTTGGATAGAAGGAAAAAAACAGCGCAGATAACACTGTGCACGTTACTAGGACCCTATTTCAATCTCTGTTACATGGAGTGTAACAACAGAAGTCCCCTTTAATCGGCAGCAAGCAGATAGTACAAAATGTAAGATAATACCTTCCGGAAGGAGCGGCTTGAGGGACAATCAAATCAGCAATAGCAATGCAGTGGAAACTACAGAAAGCAAATACTTAACAATTTTACAATCAAACAAGGAAACGCACTCAGATAGAAAAGTGTAATCAGGTTGTATTAATTGTGGGTCTAAATATAGAAGTAGCGGTCTGAACACAAGGCGGCTTGGATAGAAGGAAAAAAACAGCACAGATAACACTGTGCACGTTACTAGGACCCTATTTCAATCTCTGTTACATGGAGTGTAACAACAGAAGTCCCCTTTAATCGGCAGCAAGCAGATAGTACAAAATGTAAGATAATACCTTCCGGAAGGAGCGGCTTGAGGGACAATCAAATCAGCAATAGCAATGCAGTGGAAACTACAGAAAACAAACACCGAAATACTCAACAATTCTGCAATCAAACAAGGCATCAAGGTGACTCCTGAAGACGTCTTCGCTCGCCGTTCGCCTATGGCGCCTTGTGCAGGGGTCATGTATCTTCTCTGTATTGTTCCAATTTTATTGGATGTCTCCAAAGAGACAGCAGCACCGTCAGAGTCTATGTATATTAAGTGTAGGGCTTATGTTGTAGCCGTCCATATGGGACTAAATTGTCTCTTCTGCTGGATAAACAAAAGTACACTCCCTTTTACGATGTGGACGGTGGACATCCTTCTAATCCGCTTTCATAACCCAAATATCTCATGTGTACATTTAAAATTCTGGATATGCAACGAGTGCTTGCACAATAAAAGTCTCGTTATACGATTCATTATCAAAATGTTCTTCGATTCTGTATTCATATGCACTTACACGGGTTTTTTCATTTGCTCCGGTCGCTCGCAACATTTTTAAATATTCGTTCGAATTGCGTATGGGTAGACATTGAGAGTTATAGTCGCACCTGTAATAATGACAGTCTGGTTTGCACTACTTGTCCACACCGGATCAAACGAGGCGGAGTGATCAGTTATGGTTTATTCTCGTGATCAAGCTTAGCTTTTTACCCAACCCTAGTCTTACATAACACCAAGTTTTAATTAAACAAGTGTGAGTAAATCTCGATCATTAAATGATTTTTTATAATGTGTCTTTTTTATTGTTTTTGGACTTCATTCAAGGGATAAGTTGCAACCTTGTAAGTTCAAAAAGAGCCTTTTTGTGGGCACCCATCCAATCGTGCTCGACGCATCAACACACGTTAAGATCAGACGGAACATACCAAAACAAAAATCGAACAGTTCCTATCAAACACGATCAATAAGTATCACTCGCTAAGATATCACAGATATGTGTTTCCAACAAGATTTAGATCACTATTCTAACATGTCTATTCATTAACTTGTAATTATACAATGCTCATCAAACACATGCATAGTCGAGATTTCCTTCTCGTACCTCGTTGACATTTCACCTCCATCCACATTAGGTATGTCCGGTATACTTAGTACAACCATGAAATCATTATCATATCTCATTATCACTCATCGCATATGTGGGATTACTATATCACAACTAGAGATACAATTCTATATTGCACTCAAAGTTGCAAGGGTGCCTAAGGGATTATACCTCATATGCATTCTTAATCACCCATGTATATTCAATAATATAAGACTCTAAACAAGTTGTCGTGATCCTAGATTGTTGTAAGGAGTGGGGCCCTGTTGGGGATCCGATTCTTATTTTTTATGAGAAATAAAATATCCAATCCCATCCAAATGGCAAGCATGATAAATATAAAAAGGAAAGATTATATTTCTCAATGAATATTGGCATAGAGGAAGTGATATTGTAGCATCAAAAAATAATTTATTATAATTCTTAAGATGTGCAGAAAAATAATTATGCCTATATTTTTAATTAAATTATAATTCTAACATCCCTTGAAGCTGGAGCATGAGTGAAATACATTACAACTTACAAATACTTGAAAATGATAAAATAGTTCATACAAAAATTGATCTCTCTTGACAAGAAATGATCTCCTCTTGAATCTTGCAATACCAAAAATTCAAGCGCTCTTACACTCCTTCTGAAGAAGATGGCATGTAGTAGCAAATAAGTTTTCCTCCCTTAATGAAGATAAGACTAATTCAAAAGCAATAATAGCATAAAAACTCCCTTGAAATTGATAATTGTCATACCAATAAGAGAGATCATGAATGAACATGCTCTCTACAAAATTCCTCCACAAACTACTCTTGAGAAGGCTCCACAAAATCATATTCTATAGGTGTTCAAACCATGAGTGGGTAGGGATTCACACCTGAAAAATAAATAAGATAAGGTATGTCTTAGACAATGCAGGTATTGTGCCTTATATAAATACTTGGGAACTTTAAGGATTCTAAGTGCAATAGTAAGGGTGTTTCCCATCAAAAGAGGGAAATGAGCAATAAGATTAGTTCAAGAGAATGTAAAATAAAATAATGATGCATTATATCATATGAACAATGTAATGAATATCAAGATCTTTTGTCAATTGATTAAGATGGAATAATTTGTGAATTGATGGGGTTCATATCAAATTTTGTTTAGGTAAATATCGCTCACCTACATGGCCAACATTATGTACAACTATCAATTTATACCTTACCGAATAATTATTGTGGCTAATTTATGATGATTTCTCCATATTCATTTTGATTTACAAAAAAAAGAAATTATTTTCTCACAAATATTATATTACTAATGAATTCTAGTTTTCTGAGGATTTTGACTTCTCAAATTTTCTTCTGAAAGAAGGAAGGACTGAAAAGTTTTATTGGGGTTTCATGGTTTAGGAAATTGAAGTTATTACATATAGAATGCAAGAGTCGTGGATGGGTAAGTAACCATAGGTTTAAGTGTCTTTTGTTATGGGTTTTAATTGTTGACTCCCTATCTCATATCATGTCCTCTTTCTTTCTCAATAATTTGTGATATGGGACACAAATAGATTGAGAACCTTAGAGTATATATTATGAGAAACATAATCTTGTTAAACCAACTCCTTACTCTAGATGCTCATTGTATGGGACACTTGTACTAGGGGATGTTGGGGATGATTATAATATGATCTATCATCTCTAGATGTGTACATTTGTGAGTATATAATAACATAGGGACTGTCAATGTCTTGACGGTGGAAGAGAACCAAAGGCATCAAGGTGGAGTGCCAAATAATCAAAAAGTGAAATGTGTGTCATCCTTCGCCATATCATTTCAATTTTATTGGATGTCTCTGAAGAGACAATAGGCGCTACAAACTACGTGTATATGAGCGGTAGCGCTCATTTTGTAGTCGTCCATGTGAGTCTAAAGCGTACTGTCACTCGACAAATAGAAGCACACTCCTTATTATGATGTGAATGACCTTCTAATCGGCGTTCACAACCCAATTACCCAATGTGTAACTGTATGTCCGCACAATAAAAGTTTCTGAATCACTTGCTTTGGTTCTACTTGTGTATAACCTGAGATTATTTACATAGATTTCTAGTAACTATGAGTTTTCTACAAAACAATCCCTCTTCTAGATTACTAACTCTTCACTCGAAATATTCATGAAATCAACATTCAATTGGGCTAATATGAATTCAAACTGTAGATCTTCTTCTCGCTAAAACACATAGAACTTATTAGTATTGAAATGTTCTTGCATTTAACATGTTATGCTCTTGCAGTTTCATTTTCTCCAATCTCTTGAAATATTTCTAAATATTCAAATTTGTATGGATAGACACATCAAGAGTAATAGTCAGACACATGTAATAGTGTCACTCTAGTTTGAACTACTTGTTCACACCACACTACACTAAGGAAGTTTTGCTATGGGTCATTCTAGTGGTCAATTTCAGATCACTAGTATGATATTACACCAACTTTCAACAAAATAAGTGAGTAAATTTCATTTCCTTGTTTAACTAGCTAAAAAGAAATCAAGGGCATTTGTCTCCAAAAGTCATGAGTAGATATCATTGCATACCTTGACATGTCTTCATTGTTCATTTAGTTAAAAACTTTAGCAACTAATATCTAGATAAGTAGGTATCTAGTTTTCTATATGAGAGCATGCTATCAAATGTTTACCATTATATGCGTCTCGGATTGTGTTTGGACCGACTTGGATTCCAGATCAACTTTCTATCATGGGCTTGTGATGCTTAATCATGTTTCTCCTTATTTTTTTCAAATAAAAAATGATGGCGACTCCATAAAACTTTCCTTATTTTTCATTTGATCGCTAAACTGAGTTTCACTACTAAAAGGATAGGAATCACATCATATCTTTTGGGAAAGATGTGACAGACTGGCGACTTCGTTGCGGACTACCAAGATGATCTTAATCGAATCCCCATTTTTTCTATGAAGATTAAACATTTTCATTGATGTTTTGGTTTTCAATGTTATCTCTGTTTTCCTTTCCTTTCATGTTTTCTATTTTTTCTTGTTTTTTTTGGGGATGGGATGCGCATCACCATGATCGACGAGCCTCTGGAACATAGATCAAGGCGATCTGATGCGCTCCCATCTTGCTGTCTTTTGTGTCGAGACTCTCTTTTGATCAGAATAAATGCCAATCATTAGAGAGAAACTCTAATATGAACCCAAATTATGAAACAAAATAACTAGCCCGACCACAATTAAAATAATATACAAAAGTTACAAATAATTTTTTTCTTTCTTAACTTTCTCATAAAATCTCATAACCAATACCACATTGACAAAAAGATATGCAGACATTGTGAATTGTATTCAAATCCATTAAACTAATCAAATCTTATTTCTCATATGTAGTTCAGTTTACATTAGTTACATATACATAAAAGAACAAACTTGATCTACATCCCATCTTGAAAAAGAGGGAGTATAGAGACGTTCTAATTTAGATTACTATTTACATCTTCTTTGTCACGACCTCTTCGCTTGATATCAGTACACTCAAAAAAAATTAAAACAACCTCATGAGACACATGTAGAGCCCCAATGAGTGAATATCTCCCACTCAAGTCGTGTACATGCATCGGAATCAGACGAAATATAATGAACATATAGAAACTTATAGATATTGAACAGTGTAGCATATAGTTCTAGCATCTAGATGATAAATGCATATCTATCTAATTTATTTGCATGTTTTGGATCATTCCTTGGAAGTATTTTGTTGATTGTTCCCTATTTTTAGAATAAATTGTCTTAGTTTAGATTTTCTCTTATTAATTTAAATATTTATTAGATTTGTCTGATTTTGTAGAAAATGGCCCAATCACTCTAACTCCCAAAAAACCCAAAGATTTGAGGCTTTAATTGCACATCCAACCTCCTAGACTTTCCACTCAATGGACTTTCCTGTTGATTTCCTGATATATCCCGCACCAAAAGTATATTTTGCATCCAATGTGCATTCAATGAAAAATGTATTTTTAGGCAGCTCGGCCAGACGGTCAAATGGTTTTCCAATCTGTTGATTTATTATTAGATTTTCTAACAATACCTGATATATCCCACACCAAAATAATCATATCTCTTCCATCTCATTGTAGAATTTAATTTTCAAATATGATTTGAAAAGAAATTTATTACATACAGGAAAAATGTATTTTGGATGGCTTGTCCGATTACTTAATGCCTTTCCATCCAGTTGACTCAACTATAGAAGAAATTTGCAACAAAGAGAGTCAAAGAAGTTGAATGGTCAAAATATTAAAGGAATGAGAATTCAATAAATTTCTCCATTTGGGGCAAGCAGTTAATATATTTAAAGTTTTCTCATGTGATCAGATATAAAGGAAATTTGGCCAATGTCATATGTATTTGTGTGGAGGAAAGAATATAATTAAAGACCTTTGACCGAGTACAAAGTTGTTAAGGGAGTCAAACCAAATGTTGGGCATCATTTACTATAAATACAAGGCGACCTCCATTATCTTATTATCTCTAGTATATTATATTTACACTTCATTCTTAGTGATCTTAGAGACTCCCTGGGGTGTACGGGGCAAGGAAGGGAGAAAAGGAGCCAACCTCATCCTCATAGATATTATCTTCATCTGGTTCTGCCAGCTACCATCATGAGCTCCATCTTCAATGAGTTATAGTGACTACCCTAAGTCTCATCATCATGATTTTAATCCCCACACATCTACAACTTAGCATTATGCACATGCTATCAAGAAAGTTAAGCAAGCATAACTCAAAAACTCCACCTCGTTCTTATACTTGGGGTTCATAGTATAATATCCCAGGATTAGAGGCCTCAGATAAAATGATCATAAAAGGAGTAGGTGGGCTACCCATAACACCAAGGTGCACCTCCTTTTCAGGGAGCCCATCACTAAAAACTTCATAGTAAAACATGCTCAGCTTGGAGTAGTACTAGGATAGGTGAGTGGTTGATAAGTTGATCTTGTCTTGTGTGTTAGTGAGGACACAACCACACAGTTAAGGCCAAAGGTTGTCTATGGTCGTCATTCTGAAAACTCTACTAGAGCCTTAGGCAGTGGGTCCAGGAGTTACAAATGGTATCATAGACAATACCCTCCTGTAGATGGGGCACGCATGGACATATAGTGTACTAGACTAGAACCATGCGGTCCAGACATGTTGGAAAAAGGTTGTCCATGGTGATGTAGCACCCTTATGCTAGTAGTCGTGATCGGGAACTGGGTATCCATGGGCCATTCTCAGCCTACACTGAAATGGAGAATGATTATGAGGCCTTATAGTTGAGCTTTGATGAGGAAATCAAGAGTTTAAGTGGAGGAGATTCTAACATCTCAGGATTTTAGGCCTTGGATGAAATGATCTCAAAAGGAATGATCAGACTACCGATATCATGAAGGTGCACCTCCTTTTCAGGGAGCCCATCACTAAAAACTACATAGTTAAACATGCTCAGCTTGGAGTAGTACTAGGATAGGTGCTTGGTCGATAAGTTGGTCTTGGCTTGTGCGTTAGTGAGGACACAACCGCACAGTTAAGGCCAGTGGTGGTCTATGGTCGTCATTTTGAATACTCTACTAGAGAATTAGGCAGTGGGTCTAGGAGTTCCAAATGGTATCATAGACAATACCCCCTGTAGGTGGGGCACGCATGGACATGTAGTGTACTAGACTAGAACCATGCGGTCCAAACATGTTGGAAAAAGGTTGTCCATGGTGATGTATCACCCTTATGCTAGTAGACGTGATCGGGAAATGGGTGTCCATGGGCCATTCTCAGCGTGCACTGAAATGGAGAATGATTATGAGGCCTTATAGTTGAGCTTTGATGAGGAAATCAATAGTTTAAGTGGAGGAGATTCTAACATCTCATGATTTTTGGCCTTGGATAAAATGATCTCAAAAGGAATGATCAGACTACCGATATCACGAAGGTGCACCTCCTTTTCAGGGAGCTCATCACTAAGAACTACATAGTTAAGTGTGCTCATCTTGGAGTAGTACTAGGATGGGTGACCAGTCGACAAGTTGATCCCAACTTTTTTCTGAGTGAGGACAAAGTGCACAGTTAACACTAGTGGTGGTCTATGGGGTCAATTTCCATTATGGAAACTCTCTTGAGCCTTAGGCACTGGGCCTAGGCGTTACATAATGACACGATAGACAAAAAGGGGGAACAAGGTTTCTAAACTATTCAACTCTTTTCCTCACTTCAAGGAGCACCATGAGGGCCCTAAGAATTTTGGTGAATATTAGATCAATGATACAAAGGAATGATGATTCTAGTACAAGTCTGCATTGAGATCTAACAAAAGTCAAGTTTTAGTAGAGATACCCACAAGAGAATTGGTATCACCTTTTCATGATGAGGAGGTTCTCCTTCTACCCTTACGGCCACCATCCCAATGTTGTGGCCTCCATCTATACACTCCTCTATCCACCTCGAAAAGCTAATGGAGAATTGGAAGGGAGGGAGAGGCTTATTTTTTCCCTCAACACCCTCATGTCTCCACCATGAAATGTCAATGAAAATGTAACACCCCGATGTTCTTCTCACATGAGTAGAATCTATATTTTTCTTTTCTTAACTGGGTGTCCCAAGCATGATATACATAACAAAAATAATAGAAAAGAACCAATGCAGACTAGTTTAAAATTTCATTCTCATAAATTCTTAAATGATGTTACTAAAGAAATTTAATACCATGTTTGTCACACCCGCATCCCACGATTACCACTAATCATGAGATTAGGCGTAAGTTTGATGATTTAACGTAATACAAAGATCACCCTTAACTTTTTTTTTTCTTTCTGCATTTTGTTTCTCACATGCAATCACATAAACTAACTTTACAAGATAATCTAAACATTGATTTCACTAATATTATTTCAACAGTAAAAATGCATGTATAAACATTCATTATGTTTCTCATACTTTTAAACACATAAAACTTGTTGATTCACATATATTGCTAAAAGAGGAATAATGTTATACATCATCATTTACAACTCTCTCATATTTCTTTACAAGGACCTAGAGTGACAAGGACCGACTGAACTTAACTATACTCAGACTTAACTCTTGTGGCAGATCTACTCTGATGTAATGATATCTTCAATCCCCATGATTTCCCTAAAAAAATTGAGTAGAGGGGTGAGCCTACTCGATTAGTGAATGAGTAAAGCAATAATGCAGTCTAAAGTATTGAATCAAACATTTATCATTCTTAGATAATTGAAATAGAACAAGATAAAAATTTCAAATTTTAAAGACTAGATATTCAAAACAAAACTTACTAATAACATTGAAGGCTACATTATTAGAAATAAACAAGTATGGAAAAGAAAAACTCTCCCCTGAGGCTAACCTAAATGCTCTGGCGATTAGGGTTCCGTGCGTGGGACGGCTACCTCCCTCACTGGTTTCTCTCTTGCAGGTCCAAGGACAGGGCGATCTCTTTGGGATCTTTTCCCATTATGGCAGAGGAACTAGAAGATCAGTACTCGAGACTACAGTTGACGTCGAAAGAAGATGAACTGAGAGAGGTTGAACAGCAGGCAGATGATGACGAACTGGCACATCTGCAACTGGCGGTGGTGGCTCGAATCCTGACGGAGCGATCATACAATTTCGGGGCTATGAAACGTACCTTCATGCAAGCCTGGGGTCTAAACAACAAAGTAGTCTTCAAGCAACTCGAAGGTGGAAACTTTGTGATTCAATTCCTTGACTGGAGGGACAAACAGAAAATGGTGGACGGGGCACCATGGAATTTCGACAACAAACTCCTTCTATTTAAGGACATCGATCCTCACGAGCAGCCAGGAGGAATTGCAATAAAGCATAGCCCTTTCTGGATCCACATCTACGACCTACCCCTAGGTTGCAGATCGGCAAAGATAATAGAGGAAATAGCCAACAGAATTGGAAGGGTGATCACACTGGATACCGATGAGTTAGGATGGGAATCTTCCGTAAGAGCACGAATTGATCTGGATGTCACTAAACCATTGAAGAGGGTTTTGAGAATCTGACACAATAACAAGATAAGGGAGTTGGAACTAAAATACGAAAGACTCACTAATCTTTGCTACTGCTGTGGCCGTTTAGGTCATGTAAGAGAGATTGCAATAAGAAAGAGGAAGAAGACGAACGAGAGACCCAATGGGGAGCTTGGCTTAGAGTGTCTCCAAGGAAACCACAAGTTCCACTGCATGAAGAGATCTTTAGAAACACCAAAACAAAGCACAACATCATTTTTATCAACAAACCAGGGACAGACCGATCACAAGATCACTCTCAATCTGTAAGAGGAAGGGACGAATCCTCTGCTAAGTCCGACAATGGCAAGGAAAAAGACAACCTATCTCACGATCAAGCAAACCATGAAGGGATTTTGCATCGTTCTTCCAATATAGAGAAGGGAGGGGAGTCAACCTATAACCTAGCAAAGGTCTTCCCAGAGATCATTCCAGAGCAACCATGGGATACGCAGGAACCTGACAACTCAGATGTGGGGTGCAGTAGAGGAAAACAAACTGAAGGAAAAAGCAACAAGCGCGGCCAGCGAAAAGAGGTGACGCAGAAGGAGAAGGTCCTGCTCTCAAGGGAAGATATATTGGCTTTGAGAACAAATGACTGACCAGGCGAGAAGATAACTGTTATATAGGTGAATAGTACAGAGAACGACCAAACACAACAACACTATGGCAAGGCAGGCCACAAACATCAGCAACCAGATAGCGTCAATGACATGACAGAACCCATCTGCATGGCTGTTCGCACCAGGGCACAGACAGAAAAGATCACGGAAAAAAACTTTGAAGAAGGAAAAACACGAGGCAAGGTAGAAGAAGACTCCCCCGTGGGTATACAAAATGAGCAGAGCACAAAGATTGGGAATTGCTGAGACAGAGGTTATTTGGGATTCAGTTACAGGAAAAAGAGGCAGAGGCACAGAGCAATGCGATATGGAGGTAGATGGCACAGAACAAATAGATGATGGAGGAAAAAAGGCAAGGATGGAAGGGTCCAACAATCTTTCAGATGGGACTGATACAGTCCAAGTAGCGGAGGCTGGGACAGGCCAGCCCCGTGAACAACAATGAAAATAATGAGCTGGAACTATCAGGGTCTGGGCCGTCCTGACACGGTAAATGCCCTCCGGTCATGGTGCTGAAGGGAAAGCCCAACCATAGTCTTCGTGATGGAGTATATAATGGCAAGTATGGACTTGGAAGTCGTCAAGAGAAAATGTGGGTTTACCCAAGGGATATGCATTTCCAGTGTCGGCAGACCAGGAGGTATCGGGCTGTGGTAGAGGGACGTGTACCTAAAAGTTACATCTTATTCACAACATCACTGCAACTGCGAGATTACGGATGGAAACACAAACAGTATATGGAGAGCTATTGGGATTTATGGCTGGGAAGATCAGCAACAAAAACACATGACTTGGGATCTCATGAGGGAGTTAAAGGCAGAATCTAGCTATCCAACAATTTTCTTTGGAGATTTCAACGAAATTATCTTGAACTCCGAGAAGCAGGGAGGACCACCAAAACCTCTGAGATATATCCAAGACTTCAGATATGTTATTGACGATTGCGATCTCACCGACTTGGGGTACATCGACAGTATTTTTAC
Source organism: Alisma plantago-aquatica (assembly GCA_963693085.1). NCBI lineage: Eukaryota > Viridiplantae > Streptophyta > Magnoliopsida > Alismatales > Alismataceae > Alisma > Alisma plantago-aquatica. The sequence goes on from OY856413.1 coordinate 862,688,629, forward strand.
AGGGCAGAAGGGACGGACGGTGGAAACTCTTATTCGTGAGAGGCTTGATAGAGCTCTTGCATGCCCAACATGGACTTCAATTTTTCATTAGGCCAGGGTGGTTCACCTAACGAAGTATGAGTCATATCATGCGCCTATTATCATCCACACAGAGCAGAGAACAAAGAAGAAAAAGAGAAGGCAACAATTCTTTTACTTTGAGCCCATGTGGGTTGAAGAGGAAGGATGCGAGTATATCATTCAGTCAACATGGAGAAAATACCAACATGGGGGCATATAAGATAGAATGAAGGAATATGGAAGCAAGTTAAAAGAATGGGCTTCAGAGAAATTTGGGAAATTGAAAAAAAGAATAAAGGAACTGGAAGGTCAACTGGAGGAATGCCAACAGCTGCCGCCTGACAATACCAATCTAGAAAGATGCTCAAAGATTGCAGCCGAGTTACAAGAGTGGCACAGGAGAGATGAGGCCATCTGGAACGCTAGAGCCCGTGTTAATAAGATGAGGTCGGGAGACAAAAACACTATCTACTTCCACCACAAGGCGTCCCAGAGAAGGAAAAAGAATAGAATTGAAGGACTAAAAAATGCTGAGGGGTAATGGAAGACAGAGGAGGAGGAGATTGAAAAGATCATCAAAGATTTTTTCCAGGATCTGTTTCAGTCTTCTAATACTTCAGGCTGGGAGGAGGCGACCAAGGGAATATCCAAAAGGATTGATGAAGAGGAAAGAGAGTTCCTAGAGAGATACTTCACTACAGAAGAAATCCTAATTGCTATTAAAGGCATGCACCCGAATAAAGCCCCGGGACCTGATGGTATGAAAGCCCTTTTCTTTCAAAAATATTGGAACATAGTGGGTGAGGATGTATCCAATTACATTAAAGGCTGGTGGAAATATGAAAGAAGCATCACTAATATAAACTCCACTCTAGTAGTCTTGATACCAAAGGTGCAAAAACCAATGGAGGTAGGAGAATTTCGACCCATTAGTCTATGCAATGTCATGTACAAAATAGCCTCAAAAGTCATTGCGAAGAGAATTCGACCCCTAATGGACAAGATTGTGTCAGAAAATCAAAGTGCTTTCTTCCCTGGCAGACTTATCACTGACAACGCCCTCATTGCATATGAATTGTTTCATACTATGAAAGGGGGAAAAGGAAGAAAGGGAGGACACCTGGCCCTAAAACTTGATATGTCCAAGGCATATGATAGAGTGGAGTGGAAGTTTGTGGATTTCATCCAAGGAAAGCTGGGATTTGGGGAAAGATGGAGAAAGAAGATTTTGGACTATATGTCAACTGTATCTCATTCCTTTGCTATTAACGGGAATCACACCAGAGAGACTCTACCTTCCATAGGACTACATCAAGGTGACCCTTTATCTCCTTATCTTTTTATCCTTTGTGCTGAAGCTTTCTCCACATCACTTGTTCTTGCCTCACAACAACGAGAGATCCATGGCATTCAGGCAAGCCGACATGGTCCTCGGATATCTCACCTTTTCTTTGCAAATGAATCAATACTCTTTGCCAAGGAAACCAAAGAAGAATGTCTGAAGTTAGCTGACATCATCAGCCAATATGAACGGGCATCCGGGCAAAAAATCAATTTACACAAGACTGAAGTTTCCTTTAGCAAGGGAGTCGACCGCAACAGGAAGATGGAAATTACAAATCTTCTACAGGTGAAAGAAGTTGACATACATGGCAAGTATTTGGGGCTGCCCACAGCAGTGGGAAGATCCAAGAAACAAGTTTTCGCCTTTATCCAGGAGCACATATGGAGAAAACTACAAGGGTGAAAGGAGAAGATGCTATCCAAAGAAGGAAAGGAGATCCTTATTAAAGAGATTGCACAAGCCATTCCGTCATACATCATGAGCATATTCCAGTTACCATCATACCTACTCGACTCTATCAATAACATCATAGCGTGGTTCTTGTAAGGACCCTGACCTTCGTTTTGGGCTTATCCTGTTTGTTTTGCCTAACCCTGGTGTTTAGATGCTTGCTAATCACCTTTAGTGGTGATTAGGGTTTTCTTGTGCTTGTTGAGTGTTGGAGGTGCTACTTGGAATTTACCCAAGTCTAGGGTTGATGGGAAAGTTGTCACCTTGAGAAGTGTTCTTCTCCCTCCTTGCTTCCCCTAGTGTTGAGAGGAAGGGTTGGGCTCATTGCTTGAGTTGCTTTGGGTATGGATGAGCTTTGTTGGGCCTTGTTTTTCTTTGCTTGGGCCTTGCCCTTACCTTGTTGGACCTTGTGTCGGGCTAGAGTGCCTTGTATCGGCCATATGTGTGTCGCCTGGGAGGTGTGCCGAACATGGAGATGGGGTGTATCGGCCATGGACCCCGTTGACACTTTGACCTCGTTTGTGTCACCACTAGTGGACACTTGGTGCATGATGCTTGCATGTGGCAATGGCCTTGGACATGTGTTTAAGGCGAGATAAGGAGGTGGCATTGCCCATGGACAAGTGTCCCTAGGTGGGCGACACCTTGCCTTGCTTTTCCTTGGTTTCACCTCCACCCTCTCCTATATATTTACCTTCTTTCTCTTGCTAAGGATCTCTTTAGTTCCTTGGTTTCTCTCTTCCTTTGCAAAGCTTGGTGGCTGATCCTTCTCCTTGGAGTCTTCTTCTTCCTCTAGTGGTGGCCGAACCCTAGAGTGCTTTGTTCTCCTTCTTGTGGTGGTGCTTGAGCTTGGAAGCTTGGTGCTAGGAGCTTGGAGCTTGCTTAAGGCGGGTTACATAACTCCTAACCCTAACCATACTACCTTCTTATACATTCTTGTATGTTTTCATTTGATCATAATCAGCCATGTATGTTCTAAGATAAATTTCTTGCTTAGTTGCACCTTTAGCCTTAGTGATCTTGTTGTTATTGTTGAGGTAATTTTGTACCTTGGTACCCTTGTTGGCCGAACCGTAGTTGAGGTTTTCTTTAGTAGCAACACTCCTTTCTCTCTTTGGTCTAGAGAAGTGAGTTTGAGCTCTAGTAATGTGGGCAATACCCCTCTCTCATTTAAGTTGAGAGGTGAGCTTATATTCTAGTTGCTTGGGCAATACCCTCCTCTCATCATGGATTTGAGAGGTGAGTTTTTGATGACCTAGGTTGAGGTTAGATCCTTGTGGTTGCCCAATTTGTGAAAGCGGTTGTGCAACACCCCTCTCTCTTGGTTGTTGAGAGGTGAGCCGACCTCCTGGATCAATTAGGGTTTGGTGCCCTTGTGCTTGAGGTTGAAGACGACCTTGTTGGGTTGTGTCTTGCACGATATGGCTTTGGGGTTAGTGATGCCAGATAACCTTCTTGTCTTGGTTTGTACCTTTGGCCGATACCCTTGTGTGCTTGGGCGTTATGGGTTGATTGAGTGCCCTTCCTGATACACCCTTGTGAGACAGTTTTTCCTTGGTGCCCGATATCCCTTATCCACCCTAGAGTTAGGGTTTGGGCGAGATGGTTGCTAAACCTCTGGATGGGCATCTTGGTCAAGATGAAGCCTCAACCCAAGTTTGGGCGTTAGTGCTTCTCTATGCGACATGAGTTGTCTACCCTTAATGCACGATATGTTCTTGAGGTGTGACCCTTGGTAGATAAGCTTGCTTGGGTGATCCTTGTATCCCTGTCCGATATGCCTGAGTGGAACTTAGCTAGTGCTCGGCATGGTCCCTTGGATGATACCTTTGGTGGAGTTGTTGGGTGGGCGACACACCCTTGATGAGATGTTACCTAATACCCTCCTTAGGGTTAAGTCTTGGACGACACACCATGTAGAGAAGGTGCTCGATGCACTCCCTTGTCTTTAGGTGGCCTTGGTCATTATCCTTGAGGGCCTCTTGGACGATATGAAGAGGTTGGACGTTGGGGCACCTTGGGCGATACCCTTGGGTCGATATGGTCTTTGCTGATGGTTAGCCGATAGTGGAACCTAACCCTAACCCTAGTTGGTGCACGATAGGTCTTGGGACGATAGCATTTGTTGATGCACGATACACTCTGCCTGACACCATGAGTTGGTGAGTCCTTGTTGCACGATAGTTGGTGTTGAGGTTGGCCGTTTAATGGTGAGTTGCTTTAGGGTTGGAACCCTAGCCGGTACACCCCTTTGGTGAGGGTTGGCGCTGCTCGCCATATCTGTAGTGAGGGTTGCAAGGAGTTTTGGTGAGGGTTTTGACAACCCAGAATGTATATAGTTGATGGTTCTCTTTTAATAATGATAACACAAGTGATATGATGTAATCACCTTGCATCCTGCAAATATGATGATGAGATATAATGATGAGGTTGTGAACCCGAAAGCTTGGAAGCTTATGGTGTTGCTTCACATGTTGATATAACACATGCATATGATCACTAGTATAAGGCATAACATATGCCCATGACTAATAATAATACTATGAATAATAAATCTTGTGTGATATACTCACGGATGCTTCTTTACACTTGATAGCATGATCATTCTGTTAATCCATGATGGTTTCAGTAATCACTGTGAATGTGTATACTAATCATGCAGGTATTCCATATGGATTCATAGCCTGGTAAGAGCTATGAGATATATGTGCTTTGACTAGCACAATGTGATGATAATCCTTGTTAATAAAGTAACAAGTTGATAGGTCTGAGGACCTGATATAAGGCTGAGTGCCTAGTTGAGGTGTTATCCTCTGATGATGAGATAAGGGATGCGTTCCCAGAATGCTAATGCATGTTTGTGATGCCTTGAGAGGCAATGGTTGATATCATGAGGGATTGAGGTCCCATGAAAATATGTTGATGGAAATAATGATGTAATTCTATAAGGCTATGTTTGTACCTTGTTTTGCCTCAGCAATTGGCTTAAAATATACTAATCAATTACAGATGAACATATCATGTAGTTTGCCCTGGCCATAGACCCATTACCGTCAGTAATTGGTGATGGTGAAACAGGTTTATCCTGCGGGATTACATGGAGCACATATTATTGAATATGTGAGGTTTCCCCTAGCCTAAATCAGGAAGGTTGAGTGCAACTGTGGTTCCAGACTCGGGATGTATGGAGCATGGTGAACATACCCATGGCTCAGGATATGTGATGATGAGCATGATGCGTTCATGCCTCAGATGTATGTACTAGCACCTATGATGAGGTGAGCTAGAGATGGGTAGCTTGCGGAGCTAACCCCGAGGCTGAGGCCTATAAGAATAAGACTACGGTCTTGCTTGTTGATTGGTGTACTGACCACGAGAAGGTGAGGTCATGGATTCTGGATCTCCTTAGACCTTGTATGGCACCAGATTGAGCTTCACAGCCAATGGTTGGATTTAAGGAGGGAAGGCTCACTTCCTCAGGGCATAATAAAACATAATCCAGCCGAATAAGTATATCTTGCGTAGAGAAAAACACGGAACATTGATTGAGGCCTTGCTTATATAGCTGATCTAGTTACACCTTGCAGATATGTGTACGATCCGTATATCTTGTGATAAGTTCTTATAAATCTTATCTTGTCAATCATGTTCCATAAAGAGATACTTGGTTATATGCCTCCCGAATATCTTGGTAAGCTTGATGGTAATAATAGCTTTGCTCAGTATGCTGCTCTTGTTATATGCTTTATCAGTTATTTGCTGTTATCTTCTTTAACCTTTGAGGTTTTATAGTTACGGTGGGGAGTTATGTTTCTCGCTGAGACTGTGTGTCTCACCCCGCTGGTTTACGCCCTTTTTAGGTAATCACTCTAGACGTGGTGGTGGTCGTGAGGTTGCGGTCGAGCAGCAAGAAGAGCAGTAGAAGGCATGAGATGGACATGCTGCTGTTTTGGTGGTTTTGTAGTAGAGTCCTAGAGTCATCCCTGTACTCTCAGGTCCTCGAAGGTGTTTGACAACGTTTCACAATGATTAGCTGCTGTAAATTTTGTATGTCCTACTGCAGGCCATACGTGGCCTGTTATGTATGTATAAACAAGTGACGAACTAATATGCACTGTTGCGACAGTGAGTGGCTTTAAGATGTGAACATATTTGGCAGGTGACCTTGAATATATCTATATATGACCTGATCTTCTTGCAGGGTCTGGTTGCAAATGTTATGTACGTATGTTTCCGCAATCGGTCTTAATTAACCCGTATTTTCGGTAATATATGGTTCCGCACATTTTCGCGTGTCATCTCGTTGTCTATGTGATGGCGGGGTGTCACAGTTCTGGTGGGGTGCCAAAGAGGCCGAACGAAAGATAGCATGGGTAAGTTGGGAGTCACTATGCAAGATGAAAAATCAAGGAGGCATGGGGTTCAAAAACATTCACATCTTCAATCAAGCCCTTTTAGCTAAGCAAGTGTGGAGACTGTTTCACAGACAAGATACACTAGTGTACAGAGTATTGAAGGTTAAATATTTCCCTAGGGATACAGTTTTGAACGCTAGACGTGGCCATAATCCAAGTTTCACATGGCACAGTATTTGGAATTCCAAGAGTGTTATACTTGAGGGAATCCAATGGAGGGTCGGAACGGGGGAAAATATTAAGATCTGGATGGACAATTGGATTCCAAGATTGGGAGGCAACATTGAAGACAAATATGGACTTTCAAGCAACACAACTCAATATGTCTCGTAACTCATTGATAGGGAGAATAAGGTTTGGGATGCAGACTATATAAGTAACATTTTCACTCCTGAGATAGCGGTCAACGTTTTGGCCATACCGGTCAGTGAAGTAGGAATGGAGGATAATATTTTCTGGCGTCCAAGCAGAAGTGGCATGTATACAATTTGATCAGCCTACTGGATGGCATCACATCTACCAAACCCACAAGCAAACCAGGAACCCAGGGAAGACGAGCTATGGAGGAAAGTGTGGAAGAGAGGACTACTTCCAAAAGCAGTGCACTTTCTCTGGCGATGTGTGTCGAGAGTGCTAGCAACCCTTGGCCGCCTTTTTGATAGACACTGCCATGCCACTGGAATGTGTAGTATCTGCGCTACGGAGAAAGAAGACATACCACACATGTTATTCCGATGCCCCCAAGCCTGGGAACTCTGGCGAGACTATGCACCGGAGATACAACATGTGGTGAAGGAAGTAGAAAACTACATTGTGGGACAAGCTTGCAAGGAAATCACAACAGCAGGAACGGAAGAGGAAGAAGACGTTATGATTGCTGCGCTCTGGTCAATTTGGACGAGAAGAAATGACAACGTCTTTGGCAATAAGATTCAGCCGCCAACTATCATCCACAAAACTTTGCTACAACAAATCAGAGATCACCGGAGAATACACTGTCACAACCACCATCCGGGGAAACCTCGAGTACAAGTACAGTGGATGCCACCAGAACCATCACAGATCAAGATGAATTGTGACACTACAGTGGGAGTACACAGCTCTGACGGTGCTGGACTAGTGTGGAGGGATAGACACGGTTCTGTCCTTCTTGCAGTAGGTCGAAGCAACCCCTCCCTGCAGGATGCCAGCTGCGCTGAAGCATGGGCGATCCGAGAAGGCCTCAAACTAGCGAAGACAAAACAGTTGGATAACCTGCTCGTCGAGTCTGATTCTGAATTAGTCATCTGCCACATATGGAACAAAACCAAAAGAATGGATCTGCTGGGAACTTTTCTCCATGATATTGCAGCCTTGATATCGTCTTTTAACATAATAGGTTTTAGTTCATGTAATAGGCAAGCCAACGAACTAGCACACCAGCTAGCAAGGACGGCGGCCATTAGTAGTAGCTGTTTTTTATACGATAGTTTCTTTCCTGCTGATGTTTTAAACCTTGCTGATGCCGATTTGAGAGGCAACTAATAGAAGTTCTTACGCCTTCAAAAAACAAGTATATATGGAAATATAATCCTCATTATATTCAATATTACATTTAAAGAACAACTGTTGCGTAACTAAAATCAAATCTTTCTTAACTCTTCTTACTTATAAGAAACCCTTTAAACTTATATTATCATATTGTAGCTTATGCCATGATCATATGCAATGTACTCCACATATGAAGACTCATAGTGAACTACAATCTCACCGTATAAGACTTAGCTGACACCTGGAGATTGCTAAGCCTGACAACGTCACTGGTCTGCAATAGAAAAATGGCTCTCTAGCCTCGGCACACCTATGGGTCGTAAAACTGGACTCCTCCTCTAACCTGAACACACAGGCGGAGAGTCAAACTACCTGTTGACTTTTCTATACTCTAGTGCCACCAGGATCCCTGGTTGATGTTGGACACTACATACTATATTTTTAAAGAGACTTCCACTAGGGCTTCGTCCCCCATACAACATGTTAGTACAATCTGACCCCCGTATATTGGACACTGCCAGGGTTAGGTCGTTTCATCCCTACGGCACAGACCTCTCATAGGGAATCTACAATGTTCAGGGCTACTATTATTACTGTAAATTTGATTATATATTTCTCTTAGACTGATCTTTTTTAACTCCATATATTAATGACTACTCAGACTATTGAAGTGAAATCACTGATTACTACTACAGAACAGTCCTTTAGCGTCAGTTAATTAAGGGCTTTAAGTATCGGTTTCCAAGCGACACCCAAGTGGGCGCCGCTAAAGGTGGACCCCTTCTACGCTTCCCGCCACCGAAAACGTGCCAGCAAAAGGACTATAGGCGTCGGTTGTTTACTAAAACCGACACTATAGAATTGTTATAGACGTCGGTTATTAAAAGAACCGATATCAAAATGCTTCCCGCCACCAAAAAATGAGCTAGCAAAGGGCCTATGGGTGTCCGTTTTAAAATATAACCGACGCCATATAATCATATCCCCTGCCTGCCATCACGGCCGTGCTTCCCAGCACGGCCGTGGTACCTGGTCACATAGATGTCAGTTTTATGTCAAAAACCATCGCCGTATGTATTAGGTGTCGGTTTTGTTCAAATAACCGACGTCAAAATGCTTCCCACCACCGAAAAACGTGCTAGCAAAGGCCTATAGGTGTCAGTTTTTATACATAACTGACGCCATATCATATGAACTGACGTTGGTTTTGTGCTAATAACTGACGCCATATCCCCTGCATGCCACCACAGTCGTGCTTCCCAGCACGGCCGTTGTACCTGGTCACATAGACATCAATTTTAGGTCAAAAACCGCCACCGTATGTCTTAGGTGTCGGTTTTGTTCAAATAACCGACGCCTATGTTTTGATTTTTTTTTCTTATCAGTTTGCAGGCCTGCTGTATGGCTGGTCAGTAGGATGAGAACATGTAGTTCAGTTCTGAACTGCAGGTTTACGACATCCATTGATATCAGCCAACAACATGCCACAAACCTGCAAAATTAACAAGATGGACAATATTATATATTTGTGATTCACACAAATGTATAAGCACATTTAATTCATATTATTTTTTCATCACACACATGTAGAAACCAGTAGCAATCTGCAGTTCCATTCATTTCAAATCTTTTCACATTCAGACACATGTAGAAATATTTATGTATTGATCATCTTCACACACATATGACAATTCATAAAAATTCATTCACATTCATACAAAAATAATTATAAGAACAAAGTTATTCTTTATTCATCATTTTCATCATTGTCAATAAAATTATATCTAAAAATTCCCACTCTTTGTAGGGCTTTTGCCCATTCTTCTCTTACATCATCGAATTCATCTCTCGTTTAGGGAGCATGTACATCGAAATGCTTTCCACCTGTGCTGAAGTTAGCAGTTTTAAAGACCTACAAAGAGAATGACGTATATATAATTAATAATATATAATAAGATTGATATATTTCATATTATCTAATGAGACTATGTATAATACCTTCTGTATCTTATCGATTTCCATTACGACATGTTTGATGATTAGGTCCGTAAATAGCATCACATAGTAGGCACATGCCCAACCGTTGTCTTGTGTAGAACACTATAAATTGAAGCATACAAAATATTCAAAAATACAAATAAGCACAATTCACATAAATAATATATACATTTGAGTCAAGAAATTACTTTCACATTCTCCCAAATTAGTGACGGATTCTTTTTCCTGTGGACCTTTCCTCCAGCTTTTTTATACTCTTGTAAAGCCCTACATATGTTAATGTAACCCATTAAATTGCATAATTAAATAGTAATGTAGTAACAGATGTTAACAGATATAAAAACATAAAATATTTCTCATGAGAATAATGACCTTTTAATTGCATGTCCATATAATGTATCCAACTCATTCCCCGCAGGATCTAGATAATAGACAGTGAATGTCTTGGGGACAATAACTACTAAGTCCCAATGCTTACCACTATAGGTAAGAAAGTAGAAAATTAATAACTCAAAATCCACAATAAAAATGCAATTTGCTTAAGTCCAAATTATAAACAAACTAAACTTACTCGACATTGAATGGAGCTATTATCACTGTCATATTGTTTTTACCAAAATATTGAAAAACATCACAGTAGTATGAAGTAACTGAATATGGGTCTGCATCTAGAAGACTAATCAAAGATGTAACAAAAAATCCCACATGGAAAAACCCAAAATCTGTAAATATCTTGTGTAAGTGGCTGCAAAATATGTATTATGTATGCATTAATATATAAGAAACCAGATCACCATATATAAAACAAGGTATATGGATGTATAAACAAGATCTCACCATATCCACAACTCTATCATAGATGTGTTCAGCCATTCATAACTAAACAACTCCAAAATATCTTGTATAAATATCTTGTTTTCGTATGATTGACCTGCATTAATACCTATGCATTAATATGTACGTATGTAGAACTTATATTACATATGCATTAATACGTATACTAAACGTGTATAAATAGATTGTTATCATATGATTTACATGCATCATCCTCCGAAATAGTAACAATTATAGGGCAATTTGCATCATGTTTGCCGATCCATACTGCCACACCTCTACAATTAGGACCTATCAAGGCGTGTAGGTCCCTTGGAAGCCAACTTGGTAGTCGAGGAGGTGGAGGCCGAGATGTAGCGGGTCTCATATTTTTGACTTGTATTTATAATTTCAGATCAAATAGACTTATATATACACACTAACAAATTAAAGTAATGGAAATTTATCACACAATATCAGTCGAGAGGACATCCGCTTTGGGCCACAGTATCACTCCGCCTACTGCCTCACCAAGTGTTTCAGTATCTGGGTGTGCATGAGGCAGTGGAAGATTCGTCCAATCAGTGAGTACATGTATCGGGCTCACACGTACCACACCATCTGGTACTGGATACCCATGAAACATGCACCCTTTAAGGGGTGGGTAAGTCGATGCCTCTGCAATGATATATTCTTGACTTTTTAGTCGGCATGGCTTCAACCCCTACAAAGTTATGTAAAGAATGTTATATGCATATATACGCAAACATATCATCTTGAACAGACTAGCTATTATGTCATAAAAATATTTACAGAAGATGTGCTAGGTGGTGGGTCTATAGGATTACTCCCAACCTCTGCATTACGAGCAGTAGGAGAAGAGTGGCCCATCACATGTACTGTCTGAATGGTAGTCTGAGACACCTACCACTTGCTAATTGCTTCATGGAGTCTCTGATCAAGTACTTCCTCGACTTTCCTATTAATTAATGAATCTACCTATACATGGATAAAAGAAACATTAGCTTCTGATTATTGAATTCCCTTTCGCAATAACATTCTAAAATAGGAGAATAGGTTACCTCAGCTTGTGAAAGTCCTGCTTCTAGGACAAGTTTGCACTGGGATGGCCCAAAGAATGATTTGATGCCCACACCAGTGCCTGCACCCCTAACACGTCCAAGATGCTCTAGGTTACCCAGAGCAACTGTCAGTTCATCCCTTGTGCCCTGAGGGATGAACTTACCTTCCTTCCTCTACTCGTGCATATCCTCTTGGACCCATTTTGTGGTCGTGTACATTTAGTGCATGCCTTGCTTTTTGTGCCTCACTGAGGGCCTAGTTAGTTAGAACATTGATTTGGTTAGTAACACTAAAGGTTAATATTGAATATATATATACATAAAAACGTATATTAATTAAATTGGGAGTGGCGCTTAATACCTTGAATTCATTTGTTTTTCTTTGGGTAACAAATGCCTCCCAGTCTTTGGGGTCCAGGTAGTTCCATTGCTTTGTGGCTTCCTTCTGCCTAAATTTATTTTCTAAAGAGAATACAAACAAAAATTATTAGTGTAGAGTTAGTGAAATAGTGATCAATGTCTAGAATTGGAAATCAATCAAGAACCTCTTATCAGCATCACGTCTGTAATCTTGGGTGAGATTGGTACTATAGTTCCTTAAGACCCTCCCACATCGTTGCATCACACATTTATGATGCAAATTTTCATCTAGATCAAATATTCTCTACAAATTAAATAGAATTGCTATTAACTAGTATCCTAAAAATTAGTAATCTACACAAATAGAATTACAAATAATAATAAGTCACGCATAGTTCCTTCCATATGTGGTCTTTCTTCCCCTTAGGAACTTTATGATAGGATTCTAGGATAGGACTGCAATGGCTGCGAGTAAGAACCCCAAGATATGAAACAAATGAGTTGCAGTTCACTCCAACTGAATTTCCTGCATGATCAAAATCCACAGCCAATTTGGGTCCATTGCCCCTTTGTTGTATTAACTTGTTCATCATTGGGATGCCCCTCACTTTCTCAATTTTCTTTTGCTGCTCATCAAGTGCTGTAATTTCTTCAGGGGGTACATCACCAACCTAAAATTTCATAAAAAATACACTTACATAATATAATTATAAATGAACATATAGATAGAAACCTCATGGATATATTCTTAAAACTTACATTGTCAGGTGGCGCAAGTACATCCTCACCCTCATGGTGATCATCATCATGATCATCATGGGAATGCTCAACCATCTGAAAGTTCACATTCAAATTATAAATTTCACATTATAAAGTAACACTAATTGTAAAGTTCACATTGTAAAGTACACATTCACATTGTAAAGTAATTTACATTGTAAAGTTCACATTCACATTGTAAAGTAATTCACATTGTAAAGTTCACATTCACATTGTAAAGTAATTCGCATTGTAAAGTACACATTCACATTGTAAAGTTCACATTGTAAAGTTCACATTCAAAAAAATAAAACATATAAAAAATATAAACATTCATGCCTCTAATATTGTGATCTTTTATCAATTAACAATCCTTCATTGTGATCCCTACGAACATACAAGTCATTGTGATCCCCAGCTTCAATGTTTGGTGGTGTTGGCAACCCAACTGAGAATGGACTAGAGTCATCATACTTATCATAATACTCTTCCTCATATATAGGATCTTCAATGAACTGTCTTTTACCATGAATAACGACCGACCATTTATCATTTGCAGGATCATCGATATAAACTACTTGTTTCTCCGGTGATGCCAATATGAATGGTTCACCCTTCTCGCCAATATTTTTAAAGTTCACTAACATGAAGCCCAATTCATCCACTATAACTCCTTTGTTGTTGTCAACCCAATTACATTTAAAGAGTAGAATTCTGAAATCTACATAGTCAAACTCCCATATGTCTTCAATGACACTGTAATATGATATTTTAGCTTCACGTGGACTCTTATCCTTTGCACTTGCAAAAAACAATGAAGACGCTTGAAGGGTGACCCCACTGTTTTGGACGACACTCTTATCATCTTGACGCTTTTTGTAATACGAGAATCCATTTATGTCAAATCCTTCATAAGACATAACATTCAATTTTGGTTTAAAGGTGAGGCATTTGATGGTTTCAGTAAGATTATATGGTGTTTGAGATAGTTGATGTAAGACTTTATCTTCAAACCACTTAATAAATGTCTTGTTATGCTCTCTAGCAAGCCACATTGAATTGGATTGAGGATATTGTCTCTTGATGAAATTAGTATGTTCCTCGATATAAACACTCACTTCATCGATGTTGTGTAAAATATACAAGTGACCTTGCTCCAACTGATAACGACTAATTACTTTCACCCGTGATCCCAAAATTCCTTTGCCAAAATGCTCCGCAATATTCTTGTCATTCACAGGAGCATCATTAGCACTCAAAAATTCATTGCAAAAATCGATAACCTCTCTCGCCACATAACCCTCAATAATACTCCCTTCAGGCCGATAATGGTTTCGAACATCACCTTTAAAAACACTCATGTATCTTTCAACGGGATACATCCAATGCAAGAAAATTGATCCCAACATTTTCACTTCCCTAGTCAAGTGGACAACAAGATGTACCATGATATCAAAGAACGAAGGAGGAAAATACATCTCAAGCTGACATAGGGTAACAACCACTTCTCTTTGCAATTTATCGAGAGTATCAGAGTCAATAACTTTGCTGCACAAACTGTTGAAAAAGAAACAAAGTCTGGTGATTGCAAAATGTACATGCTTCGGCAATATGGATCGAATTGCCATGGGCAATATTTGTTGCATTAGAGTGTGACAATCATGAGATTTAAGACTATCAACTTCAGATCTTTCATTGATACCAATGTACAGATGTTGGATGAGTAACCCTGTGGCACCTTAACATTTACCAAGCATTCACAAAAAGCTTTCTTCTAATTTCTAGACAATGTGCAACAAGCGGGAGGTAAGTATGTTCTCCGATCGCTACTAATTACTTCTGTTAATTCTGTCCTTATTCCCATTTTACATAGGTCCATTCTGGATTTTATCCCATCTTTAGTCTTACCTGGTATATTCAACAGAGTACTGATGACACTATCACATACATTTTTCTCAACGTGCATGACATCGATACATTGCCTGACTGTCAAAGAACTCCAATAAGGAAGATCCCAAAATATTGACTTCTTCTTGAATAAAGACTTGTCACTTTGTGTGGCCATACATTGTGATCTCTTACCAAATTCATTGACGATGTCTTTTACTCTTTCATAAACATCCTCCCCTGATATAGGTTTAGGTGCACTCTATTCTTCATTCCGTCCATTGAATGCTTTGCGCAACCTACGATACAGATGAAATTTTGGAAGAAACCTTCGATGACCAAGATATACAGCCTTGCCGCGGTGTTTTAGTCGCATTGAATCAGTGTCTCTTCACATATAGGACACACTTTAGATCCTTTGACACTATATCCAGACAAATTCCCATACGCTGGAAAGTCATTCACAGTGTAAAACAAAATAGCGTGCAAACAAAATGTCTCTCTTCGTGAAGCATCATAGGTCATCACACCTTCACCCCAGAGCTTCTTCAAGTCATCAATCATAGGTTCAAGATAAACGTTGATATCATTTCCAGGTTTTTTAGGGCTCGATATCAAAGATGGCAGCATAACATACTTATTTTTCATACACAACCAGGGAGGAAGATTGTATATAACAAGCATAATTGGCCAAGTGCTATGTTGGCTTCTCTATGTCTCGTATGGATTCATCCCATCTGTACAAAGCCCAAGTCTTAGATTCCCATCTTCTTCACCGAATTCAGGGTACAATAAATCAATCTTCTTCCATTGTGGGGAATCAGACACATGTCGTAGGATCCCATCATTATTTTTCTTAACATCTGCAAGCCATCTCAAATTCTTCTCATGTATAGGATTGGCAAACAAGCATTGAAACCGTGGTATTATAGGTAGATACCACATCACCTTGGCAGAGAACCAATTTTGGACTCCGCCGAAGTCGTCAATTTATAACTTGACGCACCACATTTTGGACAATCTTTCAAATCCACATAGTCCTTTTGAAATAATACACAATCATTCGGGCATGTGTGTATCTTCTTGGCCTCCATTCCCATTAGGCAGAACAATTTCTTTAACCGGTATGTTGAGATTGGCAGCTCGTTTCCTTCAGGAAGAATTTCTTTCAATAAAGACAACAATGACGTGAAGCTTTTATCGCTCTATCGATTGTTAGCTTTCAGTTTATACAATCTCAACACAGTGCTAAGCTTCATATACTTACAACCTATGTATAACGGTATCTCAGCATCATGCACAATGTTTCTAAACATGGGAGGTGGATCGGTGTGCTCTACCCCACAACTATCCAACATTGCATCAACGATGTCTACTAGAACTGGTTCGTTCACATCTACATCGTCGAAGGCAATTTCTTCTTCCACTTAATCATGGCTATCGACATCCACTGATTTCAGGTTTGAAATCTCTCCATGTCAGTGCCATTCTATATAGCCTTGTACAATCCCGTTGCACATGACATGACTTTTGATTTCGTCACCAGTGCTGACTTTCAAGTTGTTACCACAATGCCTACATGGATAGTAGAACCTATCTCCAGGTTGTTTCCTATGTTCCTCAGCAAATCTAGTAAACTAGTCAAGACTAGAAATAAACTCGGGGGTGCAGCGATTTGGAATGGACATCCATGATCTATCCATTCTATGATCAAAGAGAAAACAAGTATATATTAGAACAAGATTAGGGTCTAGGGTTAAAAGATTAGGGTTTATGGTTAAAACTTTAGGGTTTAAGGTCTTATATATAATTAATGGATAAAACATCCTAAGTGAGATTAGGTGTTCAAAAATAGTCCCAAACCGGGGACTATCCAAGATTTACTGCTAATGAGTAAATCTTGGATGGGTTTCTAGGCCAACAAATACATGTGCTGTCATTCTTATATATAATAAATGTGTACCACCTATCCCATTCTTGAACAGCTAATCTCACTAGTAAGTGTATAATGTGTATTGGATTTTTAAGAAAATTTCAGCAGCATTTCCCCGCTGTTCTCCAAGTACATATGTACTTAGAGAACAAACGGGGAAATGCTTATGAAATTTTCTTGAAAACCCAATACACATTATACACTTACATCCTAAGTGAAATAAGGTGTTCAAGAACAGTCCCAAACCGGGGACTATCTAAGATTTACTCCTAATGAGTAAATCTTGGACGGGTTTCTAGGCCAACAAATACATGTGCTGTCATTCTTATATATAATAAATGTGTATAAACTACAGGCAACATGGTTAATCCTAATCTATAGAGTATTATTAAATAATAAATCAAGAAATCAATAGTTTCAAACATGCAATAATTCACAATGCAATGTTATAAACTACAGGCAACATGGTTAATCCCCACACTCTAGTAGATAGACTAACCTTAAATATAGTGATGTATAAGAGATTAAGAATAAAAATTCTAAGGTAAGAGTAAGATGAAGCTCATTGATAATATAGAAAAGGGGGGGAGGGGTGGGGTTGACCATTGGTTAAGATATTATGAACATCCATATCAGATTAAGATCATACTATGTTATAACCATTGGTTTAATAACCCTATTTCTGCATGTACATGATTATCAACTTTAAAACCCTATAATTCATTGAAATCATTCTAATTCAATTTAAGATTTTGGGATCACATAATTATATACTGACATCAAAATATAAAAAAAAATCATAATTAACATGATTAACAACATTATCATCAAATTAGGGTTTTCTTGGATAATCATCTAATATTCATGTACTAACTATACCTTTGTAACAAGAAGAATAAAAGAGCTTTAAGTATATTTTTTTCACAATCTACGTATTTTTCTGATCAAAACCATATACATTAATATGTCTATAATTGGAGCTAGCATTCATTTCCTACATTATTGGCAATATTAATGTGAATCTGAACAACCAATGGTGGTCAGGTAGGAGCAAGGTACCTTGAGGGTGGAGGAAGAAGAGGAGGAGCAGCTCTGGAGAGAAGGAGTTGTGGTCAGAGCAGCTCTGGAGAGCAGGGAGCAGAGCGTGCAGGGAGAAAGCCTAGGAGAGCCGCGACCAGCCTGTAGAGCAGCAGGTGCAGGCAACGAGTAGGCGAGGAGCTCCAGAGAGCGGTGGCACCGACCAGCAGGTGCAGAGCAGGCACGACGGAGGAAGAGAATGGCGGTAGCTAGGGCGTCGGTGAGCATAGAGGGGCCGACGAGCAGAGAGGGCGAGCAGAGATGGAGGGCGGCGGCCGGCGAGCAAAGAGGGCCTTCGTGGCGGTTGCCGGCCTGGAGAGCAGCAGTCAGAGCTCCAGAAAACGGCAGTGGCGGAGGTGAGTGGCGACACAGGAGCAGCTAGCGGCAGTGAGCAGAGGAATCGCCGGAGGCTAAAACCCTCAATCGGAGAATGAATGAAACAGAAGGAAAGGGGAAAGTCTGGCTCACGCGGGTCCTGTTAAGTTAGCAATAGGTGTCGATTATTAGAAGCAATCGCCGCTGAAAAAAATCGGCATCGGTTACCAAAAACAAACCAACACTTATACTCCATTATAGTCGTCGGTTCAAACCAGAAAAACCGACGTCTATATATATATGCTGACAAAAATAAATATTCTCGAATTAAGACCATAGTCGTCGGTTTCCTTGTAAAAACTGACACTATATGGTGATGAAAATTTTTGCGGTTAAACGTGCGAAAACACATCGACGTCGGTGACTACAAGAAAACCGACGACACAAATTGGTCAAATTTTTGTTTTGCAGAAAAACATTAGTCATCGGTTTCTTTGTTAATAACTGACGATGAATGTTAAATTTTGGAGGTAATTTTTTTCTCTTGAAAATTTGGATTTGGCGGTAAATGTTTAGCGTCGGTTTGTTATTTGGTATCCGACGCTAAATAAAAAGTGATACCTGTGTCTGGTCGCCCTTCACAGATAGATGTCGGTTTCGTTTTTTAACCGACGTTGTACTGATTAGGCGTCGGTTTTTGTATAAAATTGACGCCTTTAAATGTGACGTTATAAGCCATTTCTGTAGTAGTGGATGATACTGAACTGAATGCTTAACATATTGTTTACCCCTTTCTTAGGGTTTCTCCTTGCTCATGCACATATAACACTTCTCATGTATTCAAACATATATCATGTCTACTAATATAAATATTCTCATTCAACATTTCTCACATTTATGCATGGCATCAATAACATACCTATCTAGGGCATGTCATATCTCTCCACTTGCAATAGCATAACAACATATGCATTTCATGACAAGTATTTGAGTTAGAAAATCTGAATCTCATAAACAAAGCATATATGCATATAAGATATTATTCAGCTAAAATCCCACAATATCACATGAATCATTACAATCAGCCATTTACTAGTAAATTAGATATGTATACTTGTAAAAGCATACTAGATTGGGTTTCCATCCTTGATTAATTACTATTCACAGGATATGTATTGTGAAAATTAGAAACTCTATTTGTCCATATATCAAATCAAAGAGATCAAACATGTAGAATTATATGCACTAGGAACATAAGTAAGATCATATAAGTATAAATCCAAATTTTAGCTATAATGTTGTTCAAGCACCCGAATAACTTGAAAATTTAGATCTTCAGAAAATTCTCAATAAACTTATTAATTCTATAGTATTCAAGATACATGGATGTCTATATCCATGTCATCATATAAACGTTTTCAGATCATAGTTGGAACATGAATTGAAGTATTCTATAAACTGAATTCAAGAACAATTCTTTTCATTTATTGTCATCTAGGGAGAAATCGAGAATATAAATTAAAATCATCTAATTGAGTACAATTGACTGAAATATTCTTTTACCCACTCACCCTAAGCTGTAAAATATCTTAAAAACATATCCCATATCTGAAAATCTTGATCCCATATCAAATCCCTAGCAATCACCACTTTCTTCTTCCTTTCAACTCGGAAACCCTAGAATTGAAGATTAGGAGAGAAAATGTGAGAAAAGGACTTGATTTGATATGATTTTGAATCCAATCAGGGGAGATATAAAATCTTGACATCTAAGAGAATATTCACCATGAAACTATATCCAAAGAAGCTAAACTTACATGATTCATCATTCCTCAGACCGCAAAACCTTAGATCAGCATCTCCATCACTTTCTCCTCTCAAACTCTAACTATCCCTCTCTCTCTAGGATTTCATTTCTGTAGAATGAATCACGAATTATGAGAGCTTCTAGTGTGTTAGGTTGACCATATAGAGCAATTGAGCTGCTTGGGTGAATTGCACATTGACCCCTCACTAAACGTTTTCTTAATTCAGCAGATTTTTCTGTCATAAAAAGTTACTGTAATTCGTTTATTTTAGAGATCAAACCTTCTCCAAAAATTATGATAATTTAATATGTTGTGTATAATTGATATAAAAAGCTTCAATTAAAATTTGAGATCATTCCAAGCTTACATTAAATAAATAAAAATCTAACAATACACTGCTATCCAGAATTTTACAGAAATGTCAGTCGAAGAGTAAATGCCCCAGAACGGCCATGCTAGTTGCCACGGCCGTGCTAAGATGGACCCAGCATGGCCGTGCTTCCTACCACGGTCGTAGTGCATTAGTTTCATTAGATTTGAGTATAAAAGTTGGTCAATAGTTCAATTCTTTCATAACGGTCGTGCGTCCTAGAATGCCCGTGCCACCAACGACCCACCACGGTCGTGCTACCCACCACGGCCGTGCTATCCTAGCCTTCAACTACCATTTTTATTCTCCTTTGCATACCTCTCTCATTCCTCCCCAACATGAGCCTATTTGGTGAAAACACTAATTTCAGCCGACTAGGGTTTATATTTTCTCAAACCATAATTATACAAAGATATAGTATACTTGGGGTTCTCATTAGGTTTAACATATCATGATTGAGATATCATCATTAATCATGTTTAAGTAATTATCAATCTAGTAAAACATGTAATCATCCACATAAACCCTAACTTACTGATTAAGCTCAGATATGGTCATAACAATGACACTACCTTATACAAATCTCATATCAACTCTGGGACCATGTAGATGGCACCCCACTAAGAAAACCTCTTAAAATTGTAGTTGCATCCTCTTCTCATGACTATTTCCTAAAGTCTTGTACCTACAAACATCTTTTCCCCAGTCATGCACAAAGGGAAACTTAGACTAGAGTAAGTGGCATTGAATTTCTAATAACATAAACATACACATACTAAATCTAAAAATTAACTAATATTTGAAAGTAGTACACTTGTACTGAATCAATGTGTTTTTTATTAATGTCTTTTATCTATTTTGTGGCCACCATCATACAATAAGTCCTCCTGAATTGGCATATCTCTGCCCTGAGTTGGTATCGAAGTACCTCTGAATTGGCACTACATGCCTCTAAATGACACTGAACTGGCGTAACTACACCCTGCTTGATACCAAAGTACCTCTGAATTGGAGTAAACACTCCTCTGAATAGGCAACATATGCCTTTGAATCGTCTCGGGACTAACTGAATGAGGACATATAATATAATGTCTTATGTGAAGGTTCTAACTTAATTATATTAAGTCTAAACTTACTTAATTCTTAATATGAACTGAAACTGAATACTGGTAAATGAACATTTATTGAATTCTAAATCTGAACTTATCTTATACTCAAACTGAATACTAATAACTGAGTTCTGAATGTAAATATGAATATGAATATAATCTGAATATCTCAGAAGGTTTATCTTAATTATCTGCTGCCTTGAAATTATCCTAATAAGAACTAAAATCTTATTCAACTAAATTGAATTCTTAATCTAAATTTGAATCTCTACTCTTAAATCCTAAACTAAATCTAAATCTAAACTCTGAATCCAAATCTAAATGGGTATCTTGATTACTAAATAATTGAGATTTGATCTGAGACTCTGCTTAGGTATGTGGGTCTAATTCGTGACTACTCACAATGAGTATTTTATATATTTAATCTGAAATGTAGGTTCTTATTGTCTAAATAAGTCTTCATTTGAAACTCATATTTAATAGATCACTTTGTTAAATTTTGATATCGAATATATGACTTATGTGTCTAAAGGCTTGAGAAACAAACTGAACTGAATAGATGAATACTAAGCATATGAAAGTAACTTAAATATCTACAATCTATAATCTGATATCCTCACAAAATAAGTTCATCTAAATAATATCTGATTAGTAGAGGAATTATCAAATATGAAATGCACATTAATAACTAAATGTCCAAAAGTAACCTATTCTCTAAGTTACTTTGTGTATGGGTAGGTTGAATCAAAAAATTAATGAAATTCAATGGACATGGCCCACTTACCTTTGATGTTGATGATTTCCTTAATGCGTTCTCAATTCCATTTTCCATAACTAAATCACTTGGACATCAAGAAATGTCTATCTATACATGCATATTTCCCTTTTTCATTTCTAATTCTCAAACCCAGTCTACCTAACCTTATAAGCCAAATTAGTAGTCTAACTTTGACTAAAACAAACTCTGATGTAACTTGCTCTTGAATTTACAAACATTAAACCATATCAAAGTTAGCATTATATAGCATACCTATAGAGATACATCAATATAAATCAAAAACATATTACGCCATAATATGTGTGTAACCACATCATATATTGAGAGTAAATCTCAAACATACATATATATTTTTTACTATTTTAGTTATAAAATCAACTAGAAATATAATTAGAATCATTCCCATATCATATATGCACATAAAATATATGTTTTCTCACAAATAGTCATAAAGCATCTTGCATAATGTCCACTTAGGTCCAAAACTACATACTAATATGATAACACAATAAACTTCATCAAATATCTAGAAATCGTAATCATATAACGTAGTAAGGTCTTGGATAAAAATATCATGGCATTTCATAATCAGATCATGGGTGAAATAACCAAAATGCCCTTATTAGGGATAGCATTAAAACTGAAGTAAAATATCAAATAAGAAAGATCAGGCTTTGGAATCATACTAGGCATACCAAAATAAGATTACTATAAAATATTCATAAATTTCTAAACTCTATTGCTATTTTTAATTCCCAAAATATAGAAATCTTATATATTTTAGGAATCAAACTATAATAAATACCAAACATCCAAAACACCCTTCTAATCTATTTTTATAGGATATTAAACATCATAATCTTTCTATAGATACCTTGTTTTTAAAACTCTGAGTTTTGTGCCTCAAGATATGATGTTCTGAAAAATCACCTTATTGAAGCAATGATAGTCATTCGAATGAGATCCAACTGTTAAGAGGGATCAAAGATCCTAGCCTGTAGACCAAGCAGATCCAAGCGATATCCATTCCTCCTTCACCCTATGACAAAGGGGGTGTTTCCCTAGTTTTTGCGTGAGAATAGAGCAACACTGCACTGTGCTCATGGCGGCAAGGCTTGCAACACCGACTGGTGTTAGTCATGCAGAAGATTGTCATGGATCTCGTTTCTCATTGCTATCTTGTTCAGATGTCAACCCTTTGCTTTGGTGGTCACTAGAAAGAAGCCCTAAGCATAAACCCTAGCACTGTCAAGCTTGTTATCTTCATTTCTATCTTTTCCTCCTCGATCTTTTCTTATGCAAGAACCCTAATGGACGTCGGATGCACCTGAGGTTCCAAGATCTGGACTTTTATAGCCTATGCTTCCTCATATCTAGGATGAGGTCCTCTCCTTTGGAGGGCTCTATTCCGGCCCTGTGTGTGCGCATCGTTCTCCAGTCGAGCGTGGACTGGAGTCACCCCATCTATTTTTTTATTTTTTGTTTGCATAAAAGTCCAGTTTCTCAAAATCATTATATTGGTCATGTCATTATTCTATTTGATCCCAAATTTTGGAAGAAACACTATATTCTCATCATCTTTACATGAGAAAGATGTCAAGTCAAAAATAACGAGATAGAAACTCCAAATTTATCTTTTAGATAAATATTAAATTAATACAAATTTAATTATCTAGGTCAGTAGGCAAATCAAATTTATCTGAACTTTCTCCCTCGGTCTCATATTCTAATTATACATCTATTAAAAATATTTGAAGTATATTTTATGAGCATGTAATTCTAGATTCCCAAATTTTACTCCAAGGACCCGTATGTGAATCTTAATTGGCCCAATTAGGCTACAATTGAGCTCTAGGGCACATGACCAATTTCTTGATCATTCGAAAGGTTCATTAGCTCAATCATATTCTCAATTTCGAAACTATAGCTTGAATCAATATTTTCTCAAGTCAAGCTCTCATATGATACATATGATGATTATTATAACTTTACTTACTTAATATGAAGACCTAAACTAGGATGAGAGCTAAAACCATCAACTATAGTCATCATATTTCCCTCACATTTAAACTTTGGTTGTCACCTCATATCAAAGTACATATGAAATTTACAAACTTTGAGGTATTACCAAAACCAACCTCGATTGCACAAAATACACCCTCTACATTCTTTTTCCTTTCAATTCATATATTATGAAAATTGGATGGAACCTTAATGTAAATGATAAATCTATCATATATTGAATTCATCAATAACTTAATCATGTGCTTACTAGGTTCCACAAATTAGGGGTGTGAGAGAAACTCTCCAATATAGTTAAACTCAATGCTCACAACTAAAAATAAGTAATATTTTTAAACTCGAAACAATTAAGCTATCCCCATTCTAACTACCATATTCCCTAAAACTGTGGATAGAAGATGACCCCCTGGTTGGTCGATCCCCAAAAGATATTTGCTGAGCAAGGCATGTTCATAGCTCACCGTTGTTCCTTGGGCCCTTACTTGAATGGATCAACTATTAGATTAAAATCATTGCACCCAAAAAAATGAGCATTGTACTAAATCCTAGGATATTACCATCACTATATCTAGATATCTACAAATTTTCATAGGATATTCCAATTGCCAATAAAATTGAAGAAGTTGTTTATTATTATTAGGTATAGATGTTATTAGAAATTGAGATAAAAGAAATCCATATAACTTATTGAATAAATCCTTTAAATAATATTATATAAAATAAGGATGTAACTTACAGATGATAATAAAACAACCTCGAAAAGCTCTCTTAAATGCATATTATCTATCAATCATCATAATACAATTCAATTTTAATATTAGACCATTTTTACCACTAATAAATCCATTTGTCACTACATATTATTATAAGTACATTTAGCCATATAAGTTCATAGTCATGACTTAGTCAAATAAGCATTAGGCTTCATGACTTTTAAGAGAACAAATGCATCTACAAAGTATGTCTATTCAAATTGGTATTCCCGAATAAATTGAAACATGAGAAAAGATACATATAAGAAGGTTTCCTTACAAATATAATAAATGAGGACCTCAGATTACTTAAACTTATGTTAAGGAGGATAATGTTGGAAAGATAATAAGATCCATTGTATAATAAGGGTTATTGAGAAAAGTTCCAAGATTATTGATATTGGCAAAGTAAAACTTGAATCATCAATATATAACCTTCTTTAATAATGAAACACATATGTGGGTGCCCCTAAACTCTAACCTGGTTTTACACGTCCAACCTAGGTTTACATATACTTTTGATCATAATGGGTCAGGGTTTCTAAATGAAGGCCATCACGTCTATGACTAACAGGATAGAAACAACTAGCAATCACTTATCGAGTGATAAAAGAGTGTGTATCACCCGGGTCAACCAAAATAGATATAAAGCGAGAAGAAGACAAATCCGAATGAAATAAATCCATCTGACCTGTCACGACTATCGAGTTGACCACCCCTTCCAGCTGACTCATGGAATAGAATTGAGTTGTTGCCTATTGTCATCCCATTCCTCTATTGTTTTGCATAAAAGAACAAGTATGTGATGCATGTCCGTGTCCTCTGCGACTGCCACTGTTAAATGGTTATCATTGTTGCAACCCTGGTTGACTCTATCTCAGTTGTTGGGTCACTTCCTCATATCTCACACGAAAATATGGTATGGTATACCCAGTCTATCCACAGTTGTAGCAAGTTTTGTTCTCATACCATGGCCTAGATGTTCCTGTCACTGACAATGATGCATCACTATGGGTTCATGCAGGCAGAAAGCTAAGGCCTCTGCCTCTGCATGGTAATCACGACGACTGACTTGTCGATCTCTGCTGTGATTGAGCTATTGAAAACCTTGGCTTCTTGATGTCTTCAGATGATTGTCTTTGATACTGAGTAGGCTCTTCTTAGCCTTCGTCTCATGCTTCTCCACCAGTGATCATTTCACACTTTTGACCAACTCCACAAACGTTGCAAACTTCTCCCTATTCTCTGGATATGACACTGGAGTCATCAACTCTTTACTTAAACCTTTATCAAATTGTCTGATCCACTCTTTGTCTGTTGCTCTAATATACAAACAAAACCATAGAAGCTCCATGAAATTAGCTTCATACTCCTTGAGTGATATTGGTCCCTTCTAGATCTTCTAAAACTGGTTGATCTTCTCATCAAGACAGGTCTCTAGAAAGTTCCTACTCACAAACTCCCATAGGAACTATTCCCAATGGATCACAGTACCAGGCCTATTCTCTTCCTCTATGGCCCACTAGTGGCCAACACTCCCCTTTAACAAATACATATCATGCTTCACCTTATCTTCATCGGGGATTTTAAGGATCTAGAAGGCCTTCTCTAGCTCATTCAACCATAGATCTCCATCTTTCAGGTCTACCCTACATGCATACTCCACCGTCCCTACACACCTTAACCTCTCAAAGGTCTTCCCTGATCTTGAAGATTCCACATTAGGGACTGCTACTTTTGCATGAGGTGGGGGCGTTCTATCTTCCATATATGTCATCATGGCCATAAACTGTCCAAACATGGACTGTAAAGTGGGATTAGCCACCACTGATGGGTCAAAATGGGGTGTCTCAGGCACATCATCGACCCTCTCCCACCACCTCGCTCCACCACCAGGTGCAACAACACTACTTTTAGCAACATGTTCTTCGTGCTCTCCAACCATCTTTTCTTCTTTTCTTCTTCTTCTTCTTCTTCTTCTTCTTCTTCATAAGTAGAAGTTACCATAAGACAGGCTGGAGGACACTAGAACAGAAACAAACCCTAGTCATATGTCCCTATAGATTTAGAGAACCTAGAGATCTAATACCAACCTTAACTGTGATGCCCCGATGATGTGGAATATTATTGCACTGGAAATTCACAAGGAATATAATTCTTAGAGTTTACCAAAACCAAAGTGCAATAATGCCACTCGTAAGAAGATGGATCTTATCACAATATAGTTTAGGATCGAATCCCAAGGGATAACTTTTTTAAGAACTATTTAATCAAAGTAACCTAGCAAGCATTTGTATTTATCACAAAAGTCGAGATTGGTTTGTTTAATATATGGTTGCAAGAATAAAAAGAGCTAGATTAAGGTTGTAGTTATCAATGGATGGAAACACGGTGGAAATGGGTTTCACCACCACTGCTCAAATATGTGCAATCATTCAAATCCAAACATGTATGAAGATATAATTAGAGTTATGCAAGTTTCCCCTTTCGACATCAGAAACTTGCATGAGTAGATATCCCTATAAGCTCAATGCCTCATTACTGACGGATCATCTATCCACTACTCTGAAGACTTTCCATTGGAAGTTATCGTGGGTGTCAACCAAAGCTAATTGGTATTCAAATCTTAAATGTTGAAGTTCTCACAATAAAAGATTATAGTAAATCCTGTAAAGTGGGTGATCAATAGACAAAACATGCAATAAACAATTGTCTATGAATTATATGAGTTCATGCAAGAATTGGAACATGAATGAAATTGCAAGAAATAGGTAGTGGGGCTAGTCCCCACACCCTAGTGAAGAGATGACTCCCTCGACATGGAGAGATTAATATCACAAGAAGAGGAAGAGGACACCATCACAGTCATGATGGCAACAGATGCGGCTCAATGTGGTGTGCGACGACGGTCTTCCTTCCTTGTTTCTCCTTCATGTATTAACCCTGACTTGCATCAGAAGCAGGTGGATGAACAAAATCTCAGGGAAGAGATCGATCACCCGGAAAGAGAGATCGATGGCCTAGAATTGCGGATGAAGGAGATCTGTCGATCTATGTTTGAGGTCGATATGCGTCATCCATCTAGGTCACTCTTATGAATTTAGATATACGACTATATTAAACACATTTATTGGAACAAACACTATATACGGATGAAAATGAGTCTAAGTGGTGCAGGTTTCAGCCCTGGCATGAAGCTAGAAGACCCATTTACTGCAGTTTCGGAAAAAGATTGGAAGATTTGCTGCACTTGATTAAATTTGGAGAAAAATGCCAAAATCGGAGTTCTCAAAACAATAATTTTTTTTGTCAAAATTGAGTGATACCCATTCATTGAATAAATAAATGTGGTACTTAGTTGTATCTTCAAAATAGGTGCCATATAGAACACTTAAGTTTTTGAAAACCAAGTGCTGTATTTTTTGGAAAAAGATTGGATGATTTATCATACTTGATTAAATGTTGGTCAAAATTGAGAGTTATTAACTAGCTATTCATTGAGTAAAGAAATGTGATACTTAGTTGTATCTCCAAATTAAGTGCATATGGATCCGACTGGAGCAAACATGCAAATAAATGCATCCTGTGCATATAGGTTTCCAAACATAATGCTTAAACTAAAATGCATTCTAATACATTATGGATATGTGTATTTTCTTAAAACTGACATGCATTCTAATACCTTATGGACATGGGTATATTCACAAAACTGAATTGCATTCTAATACCTTATATATAGAATTACATGATCCAGGTTTAGTTCCTGGGTTGAATATTATACAACTAGGTATGGTTCTAGATTTAGTAATTAATAGAGGCATCAGGTCCAAATTGGTTATATAGAATTACATGATCTAGATTTAGTTTTGGGTTGGCATACTATACAACTAGGTCTGCTTCTTTATTTAGTAAATAATAGAAACATCAGGTCCAGATTTGTTCTAAGTTAGACATTTTATCATAAACCCAGACATTTGTTAACCAAGAAACCAATTTGTTTGGCAGCCCGATTTATGAATTTTAAATTTTGATAGAGCCGGATTATGATGTGTCCACACACAACTATGCACGTCAAGACATACACAAATGATTGTACTGGAACACTAATACATTGGGCTGATAAGTGTTGTGTTACATTCTTGTTTGTGTACGTTTCGTTGTTAATCATCTAAATTGCGAATTCACAAGAATAGATGTTAGAAATGTGATTATTGATTTAACAAGTGTCTGGGGTTATGCAAAACTATCCAACCCAGAATTGATATGGACCCAGCCTTATAGCACCCGAAACCAAACCCAAATGTATTATATGTAACCTAGGACCAGTACCGTTGTGTAATTGCATATATCAACAAACCCTTCCTCCTTGCTACATGGTCACTAATATATTTCTCCCTAACCGAACAAGTCCTTCATTGCCAAGCGCTCTTTGTTAATGAGGAAACAAAATAAGGACTCTGGTCATAAAATAATAGTTCTTGATTTTACTAAGAATCCATGTTACTATAAGAGCTCTGTCCAACAATAATTACTTTCAGAATCAAGTAATTGTTGACTAAAGCTCTTTAAGTAATGATAGTTACTTTCTGAATATCAATAAACAATCTTTTTGTTCCTGCCTTTCACATGATTAATGCTATTCGTTGTTGATAATAATAATATTGAGTCAGAATTATTTTCCAAATCATTAGGTTTTTTAAATAATTACGTATTGTCAAAATTCCAAACATATTGAATTAAAGGGTTACAAGTGTACCACCTGTTTGTTCACTGTATTCTTTGTGTTCTTTCTGTAATGTCAAATGCTAGTGCGAAAAACTTATGTAAGGTTTGGGTTCTTCTGTAACACCTCTATTTTTCTTTATTGCAGATCAAGAGCCTCGACTTTCTGCTGATATCCATCACGGAGAGGATTGGAGAGCTTCTGGAAATATTGAGAGTTCGCCTGCCTTTCAACCCACTGGTGAACTAAGTCATAGCAAGCTAAAAGATATAGAAATCCTAGTTAAGAAACTCTGGCAACTAAGTCAGCCAAATGGGAGGGAGGATGCTTGTGACCATATTGCATCACTGTGTGAAACGCAGAAGCCAGATCACAGGTATGTGTCCGAAATACTATTGGCATCTGGCCTCCTCCTCAAGGACTTCAGCACTGGCACAGCCGGGATGGATTTTGTTGAGCTCCACAAGTCTGGGTTTCCAATAAATTTTGAACTGTTTCTGGTTGTTGAGCAAAAAAAGTCAGCCGGTTCTAGAAAACTGGAAGATGTCTATGAAAATGTCCCAGAACTGAGGATGAATAAAGAGAGAGCTCCCCGGAAGCTCATATTTGATACTGTGAATGAGATATTGGTTGAAAAGTTGTAGCTAGGAGACACATGTCTTCAACCTGCTTCTTGGCTGTGTAGGAGGGCGGCGCAGAGGATTCCAAGTGGCCAACGTCTACTAACAGAGCTGTGCATGGAGATTGATTAGATGGAATCCAATAGCTTACAACGTATATGCATTGAAAGTGAAGAGAATGATGGAATTACTTCTTTTCTGACTCAGGATATTGCATGCCAATCTGATGGGTGGACTGGGCATGCTAAGGAAATTTCTGGCTTAATCATGGATATTGAGAGATCCATATTTAAGAAATTGATAGATGACGTCTTAAATGGAGAGATTGTTCTAGAAATGCAGGCTAAATCAAAAAGAAGGCGCAGACAACTATTTGTCAAATAAGTAAATTTCCATATAGGTTCCAAACTGCAGATATCCATGGTGGTTTGCACAAAAGTGGATGCTACCATCAACTTGATGGCGCTTGAGATCCACAACATACAAAAGTACATAACATATGTATTATGAGAAGAAATGCCTATATGTTCTGATCCAGCGGATTTGCCAACCAAAACTAACCATACATGAACCTCTACATGACGTTGCCAACATGAAAGGCTACAACTCTTGTGCTCAGTCTTATGTGTTGAGAGCTCTGGGAGTTGATGAGGACATGTCACATACCTCTATCATGTTTGGGATTGGAAGATTCACCACTAAAGATGAGATTCATAGGGTTGCTGAACTCATTGTGAATTAGGTGGAGGAACTAAGGGAGACGAGCCCTCTTTATATTGTGCTTTATACTCTGCAGTGGATAGATGTAGTCAGAAGAAGATATTGTATACATGTGTCTTTTTTCCATGCATATTGTAAAATAGGGGCCAGGTTAATGTCCTCTCCATGTATACTCATTGTTAAAATATAAATAAAAGTATCATTGTTGACAATGTAAGCACAACTAAATCTTGATTAACATTCATTTGTTTTCTTATTGAAAACCCCTCTATATTGGCAAACGACTGACTGGATACATAATGTCTCTCACTACATATGTATGTATAGTACATGGTGTCTTCCACTACACACTAGCTATAATTACATGTGTAGCAAGTGCTAATTTTTGATATGCATGACTACAAATACAAATTGTAACCAATGTCATCTCTCCCTACATATTATAGGTACAAATTGAATTGTAGTCATACATTTGGCTACAATGGAAACTACATGTTTATGTGTAAGGACTTTTTTACCTGCATTTAGGGTTACATAAGAATTTGTAGCCAGAGGCATAACTAACTACAAGTTTGAAAAATGTAGCCTAAACAATTAGCTACAGGGGTATTAGCTATATATTATAAGTGTAAGGATAATTGTAGCCAAAGCTTTTGGCTAAAAATTTTGGGGTTTTCGCTATAATTTTTTTTGTAGTTAAAGACCATATTTTTCATAGTGCTTGTTCGACAGGTCTCTCCCTTGCTTTGATCTCAGCGACAACATTTTGGTGTTTTCATCTCTAGAAAATATGAGATGAGTTGTACGACCGCATTGGAGGCCTATTTATAGGGTCGACATTGTCGACCTGTTGTGTATCCTATCGGTGTCGACAACTTTTCATCGGTATTGATCACTTTTCATCGGTGTGTTGATTGATGGGTCCATCGGTCGACGGGGACTGTCGATCGACAAGAATAGCTTGGACTTCCTGTCATCGGTTCTTAGAGTTCGACGAGACTGTCGACCTTGAGGGTCGACAAGACTGTCGATTGAAATTGTGGTTGTCGATGAGAATGTCAATAGCAGTAGATTGATGGCTGATTTCTTGTCAGTTGTTTGGCCGATGATGTTGTCGAGCAGAGGGGTCGTCAAAGGTGTCTACCTTGAGTATCGATGAAATGTATGTTGATTTCTTGACTGTCGACCTTCTGAGTGTCGACCAATGTGTCGATGGTTCATCGACCTGGAAGGTTGAAAAGGCCCTCGAGCGTTGAGTCTATGACTTGATAACTGATGATTTTGAAGGTCGATTGTCATGTTGATCGAGCAATCAATTTTGGTCTTGGACACAATTTTTGTGTGATAGAATTCAAAACTTGCTGTTGTGTGATAGAATTCAAAACTTGCAAAGGGAGTCAAGAAAAGTATCAAATTCCTAAAAATTAACAAAAAAATCTAAGTAGATCAAAACAAAGCTATTCTTGGGGAAACTAAGCTATATGAATGCTAAATTATACTGAAAATGCAACTAAAAATTGGATGAATATGCATTCATAAAAATACCCTAAACTTAAACATTGCTCATCCTCGAGTAACACAAAATATAAACATTCATGAAATTAATACTCTTGGCCCATGTGATTACCTCATCCTTCCATCATGTTGTTTTCCTTTCCACCTGATATGGTCAAGCTTCCCCAACTTCTGGAGATCACTTAACATACCTTTCTATATCTCCAGCCCTGATTTCATTTCCCAACGACACTTCCTCACCATTGTCCCAACATCAAGCATATCAAGGAGTTTCATAAGAGTTTAGAGAGACATGTAGAACAACAAGTATGCACTAGATCCAACATTGGTGTAGTCAAGAGAAGGGTAAAAATTTGAGGCATTCATTTTTCCCATAGGTAGAAAAACAAAGTGAATGGAGGTGTGGAGGGAAGCGATCTCTCCTCTATTCAACTCGAACTCTTTTTTTTTCTTTGTTTGTAGTTTCATTTACCACATTTTTTCTTTGGTGTGCACTTTTTGCATCTTTTCTTGGTTGTACGCCCCTTTTAAATTTGTGAGGGGTATGGAAAGAGCGGTAAGAGGGAATTGGGGGTGTGCCACACCGAACTCAGAGTGTGGCACATTTTGTGGTTTTGTATTTTCATTTTGGAGGAATGGAAGGTAATAAGATGGAAGAAGAAATGCATAAGAGAGTTTGGATCGTCATGCAACTTGATTTTCAATTCAGTGCATCAGGTTGTTCTCCTTGTCCCACTCTACTCAAATAATGACTCAAAGAGGGTACAAATGGCAATGCCATGCAATGGTTTCATTAGTCAGTAGGAAGCACAATGTGTTTGATCCCTCTCAGTTCCTTCAAAGCTTACCATCTTTTCAAGGAAATATGATGTTTGGATTCATAGGCCACAAAGGAAAATTTCAAGCCATTAATTATTTTCATAAATTGGTCCTTTTGAGACATTGCTCCGAATAAGGGGAGAAATTTATGAAAAATGCATAATTCAAAGCCGACTAGGTAATGGTTTTGTTTACTCTAGAAAAGAAATTATGAAAAACTTTGACCTAAAAGTGATTAATGATGAATGAAATGACAAGATCATAAGTTATCAGTAGATAGGTTTGGGTAGAAAGTAGAATATGTACCACCCTCCCTCCACCCCAAACTTAAATATTTTCTCGTCCTCGAGCAAACACTAAATCCAAGATGGAGGGGATGGACTTTGCTGGTTGGTCCACATGTTGTGGTTTCTCTCCCTTCAGCAAGAGTCATTTACCTAAAATCAAATTGCTAGACCTAGAGATCTTTGCATGAGATACACTATTGATGCGATGATTTTGAGTCGCATTTATAGACCTGTTTGATATGTGTTTTATGCTTTTATTAGTCATTTTTATGGTTAATGTGGCATAATTCATCCACTTTGGTCTTTGCTACTATTTTATGTCAAATCCCCTTTATTTCATCGTTTTGAGCATTAATTGTCAAAATATTATTATTTGTGTGAATTTATGTGATCTTGTATTTGAATTTCAGGACAAACGAGTATTTGCTTCCGTCGATACCATCGACGGAAGTCGATACCATCGACATGATCACAGGTTGCCAGCCGAAAGGAGAAGCAAAGAGTCGATACCATCGACATAATGCAAAGCTGACTAGGTAATGGTTTTGTTTACTCTAGAAAAGAAATTATGAAAAACTTTGACCTAAAAGTGATGCATGATGAATGAAATGACAAGATCATAAGTTATTAGTAGATAGGTTTGGGTATAAAGTAGAATATGTACCACCCTCCCTCCACCCCAAACTTAAATATTTTCTCATCCTCGAGCAAACACTAAATCCAAGATGGAGGGGATGGACTTTGCTGGTTGGTCCACATGTTGTGGTTTCTCTCCCTTCAGCAAGAGTCATTTACCTAAAATCAAATTGCTAGACCTAGAGATCTTTTCATGAGATACACTATCTTAACTAAATGCAATATTAACTAAGATGTAAAAAACAATTAGAAATGAAAGTAATGCTCAGGTTGCCTCCCAAGAAGCACCTTTCTTTTATGTTGACGGAACGACACTTGTTACTCAATCATGATATGGAGGGACGAGGGGGAGATGCTGATTGGCCTACATAGCATCCATTATGAAATAGTGTTTGAGATGGTGGCCATTAACTTTGAATTCTCTAGTTTTTTCACTATAGATTAACACAACTCCATGAGGGAAGATGTGCTTGATGTTGAATGGACCTGACCATTGGGTCTTTAACTTTACTGGGAAGAGGCAGAGATGTGAGTTGTGTAGTAATACTTGATCTCCAACTTGCAGGTCCTTCCTCTTCAAGTGTCCATCATGCCGCATCTTTGTGAATTTTTTGTAGATGCATGATTTTTCATATGCAATCAAGCGTAGCTCTTCAAGTTCCTATAATTGAAGTAGCCAGTTTTCTTTTATTGCACAAAAGTTGAAGTTGAGCTGCTTGATGGCCCACTGGGCTTTGTGTTTAAGCTCCACTAGTAGATGACATGAATTCCCATAGATCAAACGGAAAGGTGTAGTGCCAAGGGAGTCATGTAGGAAGTTCTATATGCCCAGAGACTGTCATTCAACTTGTGTGCCCAATCCTACCTTGTCTTACCAATTGTCTTCTTGAGAATGGATTTTATTTGACGATTAGAAACTTCCACATTTCCACTTGTCTGATGATGATATGAAGTGGCTACTCGGTGGGTAACACCATATCTGCAAAGGAGAGTGTCATGTAGCCGTTCTTACCCCAATCTCGATCTCATTGTCTAAACAGTGGTAAAGGGATTGAAGCGCCCGTCCCTGAGTGGACCGATAGGATCTACCACACTAGCATATACAATAAGAAATAATAACTCAAAAACTGGATAATTAAAGAATGACTAACCCAATATGGAGATTTATCTGACTTATCTTTGTCGTCATAGTATGTAGAGTGTGGAAGCAATATTATTCAATATTCCATTTGTATTGCCTAAAATCAAGAAAATCGAGACACAATCATGCAATTGCACGGTACACTATCAAAATCAAGCAAAGCAATTTATAAAAAAATAGTATACTTGGCAGGACTTATATTCAAAAGAATAACACGCAATTTGCAAAACCAACATTTATTCGACAAGTTTTTCAAACAATTTGACTTTTATTATGAGTTCCCATTATGTTGTAATTCGAGAAGCATGCTTATATATTTTGTGTGACTCTATTACCCCAATGCGATGGGGAAGGTCACTAGGCTCCTTCTCACCATAAGAACATAGGAAGCCAATGTACAAGTCCCACCTCCAAATGAGGGGGTTGTTGTACTCAATATCAACATTATCAACATTATCAATATCATCATCATTATCAATATACAGGAAACCATAATGGGCATGCAATTTATGTTTTCATGTTTTTCAAAATATAGTATAGAAAAACAGAAGACTAATCATAGGGAACAGTAGCTCATCCAAGTAAATAGCCAAGTATATAACCAAGAGATACATAAAAGTATCTTCAATACAATCAAGAAGGAGTTATATAATAGCGTAACTTTTACTGAGGATTTCGAGTATAGATCAACTAGTAATAGGTTGACCCTTCGAGTTAGATCCTAAAACACAATGTTTGGATCAAGGGTCAATATCATGATATTTGAAAATTCTATTTCAATATTGGAGATTAGGGTTACACTTTTCCTATGTCAACCTTAGGGTTGGGTCATTCACTTATAATCAACATTTCAATATGTCTAACATTATTTCAAGTATACAATATATTTGAGTGTGAATGACTTACTTAGGTTTTCTAGGATCATATGTTTGGAAATAGGTAAAATGTATTGACAAAAGGGTATAGATAAGCTATACTATACAAAAACAATGCAGCACATCTGTAGACAGACCCCATAATAAAACACACCATTGGGTTATATACCAAGATCCCAGT
Source organism: Alisma plantago-aquatica (assembly GCA_963693085.1). Lineage (NCBI taxonomy): Eukaryota > Viridiplantae > Streptophyta > Magnoliopsida > Alismatales > Alismataceae > Alisma > Alisma plantago-aquatica. Next base: position 862,725,009 of record OY856413.1, read on the forward strand.
AGGTTCTACTTTGTAAATTCAGATTACACAACCAACCTTGGTTGGCTCTATACTTCCACCTACTTTGTAACACATCCACCTACACTTCTAGGATCATATGTGTTAACCCTAATTTATGATCATTATCCAAGTCATCATCAATTTCTAGATTATCATCATGGTACTTAATATAATTGGAAATCAAGATCAGATTGATGGGTCAACACTATATCAAGTGTTTTGCAAGATTAAGATCAATATCAAGATTACTCATATTCATTATAATCAAGATTGAATCAAGTAAATAGATTTAGATCACTAATGATTCATTTTCAAGAGTATATGATTCACTAGATTAGATCTAGGTTAAAAGGTAATCATCAAAGTCCAAATTTAGGGTTTTCAAAGATTAAACATCATTATTGAGTCATTAGACAAATTAAATGAGAAAAGGAACAATGTCTAGGGATATCAGAAACATCCATAACTAATTAGTTTCCAAAAGAATTTTTAATCAGTTCATTGGATTTTTCTGATCAAGATCGACTATTTAAACATAATTTTTGGAGTAAAGCATCAAGAGATATGATTTAAACAAGATCAGGCCAATTTATTGATTTTTGAGTAGAGAGGGGGGGATTACCAGAATAGGAAAATTGCGGGTAAACTATTGGCCTTGATCAGCCGGTCAACCACTGACCAAGACCATGTTCCTGTGGCTAGGAACAGCTTTCTCTGGGTCACATGTGTGAGAGGGGAAGTCAGGCGTGATGATCCAGCGCCGTTGGATCATCTTCATCCTTTGTCGTGGACCAAGATCAAAGGCAGGGGAACATTTTCCCCAGATCGACAACCCGCACACCTAGCAAAGCGGAACCATAGAGGAGTAGTGGCTGGAAAAAGGAGGAGCATGAGCAGGGGAGTGGGAGAGTAGAGGAAAATGTGCCACTCAAAATTGCGAGTTTCAAACGAAGGCAGGGGTGAGATTTTTATAGGTGATCGGGGCTGGGTTTTAGGGTTTCATGAGGTCACCGCACCCAAGGCAGTGGCTGTGAAAGAGGGCTCTTGAATGCTCACAAAATATGTTGATTCAAGGATGAAAAAAGGTCAAGCAAGTTTGGATTGGCGGGGTGAGCATCCCTGGTTACTTTTATTTTCAAATGGGGATCAAAATGAGCCGACTGTAATTCGATTTCAAGCCCGCCCCCTCCGCAATCAGTGGGAGGTAGGGGATGATCCCCTGGCCGCTTGATTTGGCCTTCAATCCATGGGAGCCTGATCTTAGGGTCAGGGTTCATTTCCCCCAGAGGCCGTGGATCCCTGACCTGGAAAAGGTCGATTAAAAAGCAAATAAAAGGGGATTTTGAGCCCATAACTTCCAAAATTCATAGAAATTTGTAGGAGTGTCCAAATGACCTAAAATTTGGACCATAACTTCAAAAAATTGTGCAGAATATATAGAAAACGTTTGAGGACAAGATAATGAAGTTTGAGATACGAATTTATTTCTTTGAGTAAGGTGATTATTAAACTATATTAAAATGTCATAAAGTGTAAACAAGTCACACTGGTCACCAAATTTTGAAATTGAGTATCAAAATTGATTATGAAGCCAAGAAAAATAATTTTGGGACCATGAGTGATTATAAAGAGGGAAAAAGATTAATTACTTCATAATAATGCTAAATTTCACTTTGTCACATCCTTCCCTCCTTAAAAAGGAATTTTGTCCACAAAATTCAAGACATCCTCAAACTAGGAATTATCAAAAACTAGATGATATCCTGAAATACTGGGGTATCATCAACTATATAATCAAAATTATATCCTCAAGATTCAAATAGTAAAATCATCATAATTGGGATTCTATGTTCCATATCATAACTAACTTGGTACTAACATTATTTCATCATCGAGCAATTGAGTATCAAGGTCAATGCATATATTGTTCAAAGTTGTCATATGAGTCACAAATACAAAAAGCATCCTATTGTTCGAAAATTTGGACATATCATATTTTAGGTCAAACAAATAAAGTTCAAGTGTACAAGGTGACTTTCAATCCCAATATCTCAGGGCCTTAGACTCTACATTGGCCTAGGTGGTTATACATCCATGATTTGAGATTTCATATTTCAACATTTCAAAACAACGTCATACTTTCAATATCATGATTTTTTAGCTCAATATCAATGGGATGTCCCACCCTAGTCCTAATGAGAGCTAAACCCTAAGTCATAAATCGAGAGATTCAAAATAGTCATCATTGAAAAATTTTGGGATTATGAGAGTCACTAGTCATATATCTCAACGTCCAAATAGTGTGATCATAGGATTTGTATCATTATTCTGATTTGATAATCATGAGCCACATTATCAATATCAAGAGTCGAAATTTTTGGACATCAAAAGTCATAGGTCTAGAGTTTTGAAGCTAGGGTTTAGATTCCTATTTAGACCTTAGGGGAGATCACTCACCTATATTCAATTTCAAGAAACAATAATCAAGCAATATTCGATCAACATATTAAGATTTCATTATCATTGTATCCAAGTTTGATGAATGATCTAGACCTAGGTCTATCTAGGAAGTCAACCAGAAGCCATAGTCAACATTATCATATATCTAGGTCATTATCAAATCAATATTCAAGATCAAGTATCAAACACAAGTTTAACCTATTAGGCTTAGGTCAACCAATCCAAATCGGGTGAAAGGGGATACCTTTCCAAACTCTAAATAATCAACAATACGAAGATTGAGAGGTAGTCATAATAGGGATGTGACCTAGGTTAGGGGAGTCATGAGTCAACTACCACCCTAATCTAGCACATTACCAACAACAGTCATTATCCATCAAGTGTATTCAAATAGGGAGAGTATCCATGATTAAATCATATTCCATAAGGTAACGAGATCAAATTCAAGATCATAATAGGGCAATAATGTCAAGATCTTACAAAGTCAAGTTAATATTTGCATTCCTTTCCTTTCATGATGAAGGTAGTGATATAATTTGGAAATTGGGGATTTGAATTTGGCATTCAAGGAGTTAGAGCATAATAGTGCAAAATGTAGGCCCATCATCATCATATCAAATTTGAGATTGCAAAACGCATCAATGGTCAATAGGAAAATTGCTTTTTGCATCATAGGTCTTACATCATGGTTTTGTGAGTCTTAGGCTTAGTCACTTGATAGCATGGTCAAGATATGTATAAAATAGGATACGAGTTGTTGAACTATATTTGAGGTTTAATCAATAATAGGGCAACATGGACATTAATCAAATAGATACCTCATCAACAATGAGGTATAAGGTATTAGTCCTTCTTATTTCACCATATTAAGATTATTAATATTGACCTCAAACATACCAAACATGTAGTCACGTTTTGGATATATTGAGTGTTCATGATATCGGGAGTCATACATGAGTATTTGATTTCAAGCTTAATTGATAAAAATCGAGTTTTCAAATTAAAGTCAGATCATGGTATCAATATTCATTTTTCCCATGCATAACTACCCAAAATTGAGACATCATGTGGTAAATGGTCATAAGAAAAAGACCACATGGTGAGATGAGAAGATGACCTAATCTTCATCTACATGGGTGGCTTGGGTAGTCCTTAAAGAAGAGATGAGATGCTAGAAGACTCTCTAGGGTTTCACAAGAGAACCTTTAGGTCTAGTTCTAGATCAATAGAGGCCATGTAGAGCGGGGGATCTCAGCCACTGTGAAGATGGATAGGAGAAATTATGCCAGGACCCCGAGCCTAGACACCTCAATTTTCACCATTATGGACTTTACAGTTACTTGGGTGTAAGAGACTTGAGAAATTAGTTTACTTAAAGTATATGGGATTGTGTAAGCTCTGATACCAACTGTCACGGAACCATTCTTACCCCAATCCCGATCTCACTATCTACACAGTGGTAAAGGGATTGAAGCATCCGTCCCTGAGTGGCCCGATAGGATCTACCACACTAGAATATACAATAAGAAATAATAACTCAAAAAACTAGATAATTGAAGAACGACTAACCCAATATGGAGATTTATCTGACTTATCTTTTTCATCATAGTATGTAGAGTGCGGAAGCAATCTTATTCAATATTCCATTTGTATTGCCTAAAATCAAGAAAATCAAGTCACAATCATGCAATTGCAGGGTACACTATCAAAATCAAGCAAAGAAATTTATAACAAAATAGTATACTTGGCAGGACTTATATTCAAAAGAATATGAAGCAATTTGCAAAACCAACATTTATTCGACAAGTTTTTCAAGAAATTTGACTTTTATTATGAGTTCCCATTATGTTGTATTTCGAGAAGCATGCTTATATATTTTGTGTGACTCTATTACCCCAACGTGATGGGGAAGGTCACTAGGCTCCTTCTCCATAGAATCATAGGAAGCCAATGTACAAGTACCACCTCCAAATGAGGGGGTTTTTGTACTCAATATCAACATTATCAACATTATCAATATCATCATCAGTATCAATATACGGGCAACCATAATGGGCATGAAATTTATGTTTTCATGTTTTTCAAAATATAGTATAGAAAAATAGAAAACTAATCATAGGGAACAATAGCTCATCCAAGTAAATAGCCAAGTATACAGTCAAGAGATACATAAAAGTATCTTCAATACAATCAAGAAGGTAATAACATACCTTTCACCGAGGATTTCAAGTATAGATCAACTAGTAATAGGTCGACCCTTCGAGTTAGATCCTAAAACACAATGTTTGGATCAAGGGTCATGATCATGATATTTGAAAATCCTATTTCAATATTTGAGATTAGGGTTACACTTTTCCTATGTCAACCTTAGGGTTGGGTCATTCATTTATAATCAATATTTCAATATGTCCAACATTATTTCAAGTATACAATATATTCGAGTGTGAATGACTTACTTAGGTTTTCTAGGATCATATGTTTGGAAATAGGTAAAATGTATTGCCAAAAGGGTATAGATAAGCTATACTATACAAAAACAATGCAGGGCATCTGTAGACAGACCCCATAATAAAACACATCACCGGGTTATATACCAAGATCCCAGTAGGTTCTACTTTGTAAATTCAGATTACACAGCCAACCTTGGTTGGCTCTACACTTCCACCTACTTTGTAACACATCCACCTACACTTCTAGGATCATATCTGTTAACCCTAATTTATGATCATTATCGAAGTCATCATTAATTTCTATATTATCATCATGGTACTTAATATAATTGGAAATCAAGATTAGATTGATGGGTCAACACTATATCAAGTGTTTTGCAAGATTAAGATCAATATCAAGATTACTCATATTAATTGTAATCAAGATTGAATCAAGTAGATAGATTAAGATCACTAATGATTCATTTTAAAGAGTATATGATTCACTAGATTAGATCTAGGTTACAAGATAATCATCAAAGTCCAAATCTAGGGTTTTCAAAGATTAAACATCATTATTGAGTCCTTACACAAATTAAATGAGCAATGGAACAAGGTCTAGGTATATTATAAATATACATAACTAATTAGTTTCAAAAAGAATTTTTAATCAGTTCATTGGATTTTTCTAATCAAGATCGACTATTTAAACATAATTTTTGGAGTTAAGCATCAAGAGATATGATTTGAACAAGATCAGGCCAATTTATTGATTTTCGAGTAGAGGGGGGGGGGAATTACCAGAAAAGGAAAATTGAGGGTAAACTATTGGCCGTTGATGAGCTGGTCAACTGCTGACCAAGCCCATGATCCTGTGGCTGGGAGTAGCTTTCTCTGGGTCACGTGTGTGAGAGGGGAAGTCAGACGTGATGATCCAGCGCCGTTGGATCATGTTCATACTTTATCGTGGACCAAGATCAAAGGTAGGGGGACGTTTTCCCCAGATCAACTCCCCACACGCCTGGAAAGGCGGTGCCGCAACAGAGAAGTGGCTGGAAAAAAGAGGAGCATGAGCAGGGGAGTGGGAGAGTGGAGGAAAATGTGCCGCTCGGAATCACGAGTTTGAAACGAAGTCAGGGGTGAGATTTTTATAGGTGATCGGGGCTGGGTTTTAGGGTTTCATGAGGTCACCACACCCATGGCGGCGGCTGTGAAAGAGGGCTCTCAAATGCTCACAAAATATGATGATTCGAGGGGGAAAAAGGGTCAAGCAAGTTTGGATTGGCGGGGTGAGCATCCCTGGTAACTTTGATTTTCAAATGGGGATCAAAATGAGCCGATTGTAATTAAATTTCAAGCCCGCCCCCTCCCTAATCAGCAGGAGGTAGGAGATGATCCCCTGGCTACTCAATCAGGCCTCCAATCCATGGGAGCCTAATCTGAGGGTCAGGGTTCATTGCCCCCGGAGGCCGCGGATCCCTGACCTGGAAAAGGTCGATTAAAAAACAAGTAAAAGGGGATTTTAAGCACATAACTTCCAAAATTCATAGAAAATTGTAGGAGTGTCCAAATGACCTAAAATTTGGACCATAGCTTCACAAAATTGTTTAGAATATATAAAAAAAGTTTGAGGACATGATAATAAAGTTTGAGATACTAATTTATTTCTTTGAGTAAGGTAATTATTAAACCAAATTAAAATGTCAAAAAGTGTAAACAAGTCACACTGGTCACCAAATTTTGAAATTGAGTATCAAAATTGATTATGAAGACAAAAAATATATTTGGGACCATGAGTGAGTATAAAGAGGGAAAAAAATTAATTACTTCATAATAATGCTAAATTTCACTTTGTTACAGAGAGTTTTGAAACTGCGCTCGAGGAAGTGTGATACTCCGTCAGAAATAACAATGTGTGGAACTGCAAAGCGCGGGAAGATGATATCTTGAACAACTCTATGAGTGACTTGGAATCACAAGAAATGGTGGGGATGGACTCAACACACTTAAAAACATAGTCGACTGTGATGAGTATATAGGAGAACCCATAAGTAGAAGGAAATGGGCCCATATAGTTCACACCCCACACGTTGGATATCTCCACTTCCTACCAAACATTAAGGGGCATTTCATCACTCTTAGAAATATTTCCAGACCTTTGACATCGATCAAATGATTAAACAAAGATGTGAGTATCTTTTAAGATAGAAAGCCAGAAGAATCCACATCAAAGGACTTTGAAAGATGTCTTCTTAGAGCTCATGTGGCCCCCAGTTGGGCCAGAGTGACATTGATCCCAAATAAGGGGAGCATTTTGTTCAGATATACAACAGTGGTAGAGACAATCAGAACATAGACGAAAGAGATAGGGCTCGTCCCATTAATAGTGATGAACTTCTAACATGAATTTCCTTCTATTACTGCCTATGAAATCGGGATGTAGGAACCCTACAACTAGATAATTGACAAAATTTGCATACCATGGTGTGAATGTAGATATTTGTAGCAAGCGGTCATCAGGTAAGGATTCATTGATAGGGACACCATCAGAATCTTGAATATGCAATCTACTGAGGTGATCAACGACTACATTTTTTGTTCCCTTCTTGTCTTTGATCTGCAGATCAAACTCTTGTGGCAATAGGATCCATCTGACCAACGTTGACTTCATATGTTTCTTTGACATTAAGTACCTTATAGTAACGTGATCAGTTTAGACTATCACCTACACACCTATTTGGTAGGAACAAAATTTGTCAAAAGTGAAGACAACTGCAAGAAGCTCTTTCTTTGTCGTAGCATAATTCTGTCGTGAGTCATCTAGTGTCTTGCTTGCATAGTAGATGATGTGATGCTTTTTACCAACATGTTGCCCCAATACTGCTCCTACGGCGTAATCACTAGCATCACATATGATCTCAAAGGGAAGAGACCAATCTGGGGCACGAAGGATAGGAGTTGAGGTGAGAGATTCCTTCAGAGTGTTAATGCTCTTCGTGTAATCAAAGTCAAAGTTAAAGTCTGCATCCTTTTGAAGAAGTTTTGTCAATGGCTTGGTGATCCTATTGGAGTCATGAATAAACCTCCTAAAGAACCCTACATGTCCTAAGAATGATCGCACGTCCTTGAAAGTGGTTGGACGAGGTAGCTCGCTATTACTTCAATCTTTGCTTTATCAATTTGAATGCATGTGGTTCTAACGCAATGCCCTAGAAAAATGCCCTCCTTTACCATGAAGTGGCATATTTCCCAGTTAAGCACTAGATGTGCTTCTTCACAATGTTCCAAAACTAGGCAAAGGTTGTGTGGACATTGCTCAAAAGAACTTTCATAGAATGAAAAGTTATCCACGAAGATCTCCATTATGTCTTTAGTAATGTCAGAGAAGATAGCAGACATGCAACACTAAAAATTGGTCGGTGTATTGCACAATCCAAAAAGACATCCAACGGAAAGCATATGTGCCAAAGGGACACGTGAATGTCATCTTCTCTTGATTGCTGGGATGGATGGGTATCTGATAGAAGTTGGAATATCCATCTAAGTAGCATAAGAACTCCTGGTGTGTAAGCCTCTCTAGGACTTGATCAAGGAATGGAAGTGGGAAGTGGTCCTTCCGTGTTTCTTTGTTGAGCTTGTTGTAGTCTATGCACATGCACCACCCAGTCACTGTGCGTGTGGGAATAAGCTCATTCCTCTCATTAAAAACAACTGTCATACCACCTTTCTTTGGTACTACCTGCACATGACTCACCCAAGGTGAATTGGAGATGGGGTATATAATCCCAGAAAGTAGCAACTTTATCACCTCCTTGCGAACAACATATGTTACGATACGATTTAGCTTGCATTGAGGCTCAATAAATGGCTTGTGATCTTGTTGATTCTGTGCATACAAAGAGCTTCACTCACTCCTGTCAGATCGGTCATCTTGTAACCTGGTTCCTTCTATCTTTTCTTTAGTTTGGTCAATAGCTTCTCTTCCTGAGTTGTTGTGAGATCTACATTGATGATGACTAAGCAAACCTTCTTCTCATCTAGGAAAACATACTTGAGCCCCTCTGGTAGAGGCTTCATCTCTAGAGTAGTAGGTTCTTCTTCTTCAATGATGGTGGCTGATTTTAGATCTTCAAACTCGGCCCCATGATCTTCTATAGCAAAGTTTAATAGAAAGAAAAATTTCTTCACATGTTCATCAACCAATTCATGAGTGTTGGTATTGATGAGTGTAGTCTCCAAAGGGTCTTTAGAAGTGTGGTCCTCCTGTCATAGTTGTACCATTTTGTCAACACAATCAATCAAATAGCATTGTTCTTGGAAGGAGGGACCCTTGAGACTCTCAAAGACTCTAAAGCCAATAGTATTTGTCCCAAGCCTTAATATCAAGATCCCCACTTCAACATCAATGAGTGCGCGAGCAGTAGCAAGGAAAGGATGCCTGAAGATAAGAGGATAACATTGGTCTTCCTTGATGTCCATGATGACAAAGTCACATGGGCAATATGACTTGGGACCTACACAGACATGGATATCATCTACAATACACATGGGGTTAGTCATTGTAGAGTCATCAAGTTGAATCACAATGTCAGTAGGGAGGATGTCGGCTGTGAAGCCTAGTCATTTGCACAAGCTATAGGGCATGATAGAAATGCTTACCCCAAGATCATCTATGCCCTTCATGCACATAGTGTTTCCCACAAAACAAGAGATGCCAAAAGATCTAAGATCTTTTAGTTTGTTGGGCATCTTACTTAGGATGATATTTGTAGTTGTCTGTGCTAGCTTCACAGTCTCAATATCCTCTATTAAGTACTTGTTGTGAGGAGGGTCTTTAAGAACTTTGTCCATAATGGCATTTCTATAAGGGCATCAAGGAGGGGTATGTCAACATGTAGCAACTTCATTGCTTCCTTGAAGTTCATGAATCTTGATTCTAGTTGTGTCTGAGCTAGGCGACTCTGGTATGGGACTCAGGACTTGTAGACGGACACCACATGCATGGAGGGAGGGGTTGCTACATCTTCTGGTTTCTTCTAAATATTGGGCATGATATCTACCGCTGGAGTTTCCATCGTTGGTTCTGTTGGGATGGATGTTGGTATAGTTGTTGGGGTTTAAACAACTGGTTCTCTTGATGTGGTTGTTGGTATAGTTGTTTGGGTTTCTTCTTCATCCTCATCATCTTCAAAAATCGGCCTGTTATTATTGATCACTAGAGCTGGAGGTTCTAGCAGCACACGTCCAGAGCATGTAGTAACGACTTTTAATTTCTCTGCTTGATGCTTGGGATTATTCTCTGGTTGGCCAGTGAAAGAGCCCACTAGAGGTCTTACTGCTATGGAAGTTGTGAAACCTGGGCTTCTAAAGACTTTATGTAGGCTTGTTGGGCTTGTTGGTTTGCTTCTTATTATGCTTGATGGGCTGCTAACATTCTCTCAATCATTTCCAGACAACTTTAATCATTGGTTGCTGGTAAGATCTGCTGGCTGCCTTGGCCCAGGAGGAGTTGTCCTTATTAATTGTAGTTGTTTCTCTGGTTGAGATTGTTGCGGTACTGACCAGAGTTGTAGTTATTCTAGCAGTAGTTTTGATTCTATTGGAAACTAGGAGGACCCCAAACTTGGTTCTGGATGGGTCCCTGTTGGAACTGTTGGGCATTGGTTGCTCCATTAGGGTTTACATATTGGAACCCTGGATGGTTCTTTTGCCTACTGGGGTTGTAGTGCCCCTATCCTGGAATGGATTTGAAAAGGGGGTTGACCTCTTTGTGCATTGTGTAGAAGAGTGTACTCCATGTTGTCTGTCTTCAAGGTGAGCATCTTAAGAGATTCAACAATCGCCTTCAACTCAGATTTTTCTTCTGCCATTGCCACCTTGAGGATGTCTCCCTTGTAGGATGAACCCCAATTGCCTTGATTACCGATTGCCCTACTAATGACCTTCCAGGCATCGTCAAAGCTTTTCCGCATGAAATCTCCACTAGAGGAAACATCAAGGAATTGTTTGATTTAATCGTCAACTCCCCTATAGAAATGTTCTAGAAGTTGTGAAATAGGTATGCCATGATGAGAGCATTTTCACAACAACATCTTGAATCGCTCCTAGGCTTCAAAGAGAGTCTTGTATGGATCTTTCTTGAAGCTAGAGATATCCCCTCTGAGCTGATAAGTGAGGATGGTGGAAAGTACTTTTCAAGGAATTGGCTATGACGTTCTTCCCAAGTTGTCATTTAGTGGTCATCTAGGGAAATTGTACCATACCCTAGCCTTATCGGAGAGGGAGTTGTAGAATAATCTCTACTTCATTGCCTCTTCTGTGACTCCAACTTTCTTACTTAGTCCACATAGGTATATGAACTTCTGTAGATGTTTGAGGGGGGTCTTCATCGACGCGTCCTTCAAAGTAGTTGTTCTACATCATCGTCACCCAATTGGTCTTGATCTCAAAGTTCTGAGCTTGGATGGCAGGCCGGATAATAGGATTGTGTACATCTATAGACTTAGGGATAGGGAACTCTCATATCTCTCTTTGTCACTCTGCTTCTATGGCTTCTTGTTGCTCTGCTTTTACAGTGGCTCTGGCTTCAGTTATGAGCCTCTCTCTTTGTGCAGTCAGGGTTTCTTGCACCTTGCAGTTGACCTCCTCGTCGTTCATCTTGGCTCTTTGTTTGCGAAGGATCCTTTGGTAAGTTCTTTCGATCTCGGGTTCAATGGGGCTTAACGGGTTGACTCTAGCAGTGTCACATGCACAAGAGTTATCACATGAAAAATAAGAGATGTTGAGTTCAAATGATATGTAAAATAATTTTAATTCAAGATGATATGCAATAATATCAATCAAAAAAGAAAAATCTTAACTATTCCAAGTGAGTTACAAAACTAGAAAATTTTGTTGTCCCCGACAATGGCACCAAAATTGGACGTGGATTATTATTACACTACAAATTCACTAGGAATATAATTCCTAGAGTTTTCCTAAACCACAGTGCAATAAAACCACCTATAAGCAGAGTGATCATATCACAATATAGTTGAGGATTGAATCCCAAGGGACAACGTTTTTAAGAACTATATAACCAAAGTAACCTAGCAAGAATTTGTATTTATCACAAAAGTCAAAATTGATTTGTTTAATCTAAGGTTGCAACAATAAAAAGAGCTAGATTAAGGTTCTAGTTATCAATGGATGGAAACACTAGGGTGGAAGTGGGTTTCACCGCCACTAATATGATATGCACAATCATTCAAATCCAAACATGTATTAAGATATAATTGGAGTTATGTAAGTTTCCCCTTTTGGAATCATAAAATTTCCAAGAGTAGATATCCCTGTAAGCTCGATATCTCGTTACTTACAAATCCTCTATTCACTACTCAGGAGACTTTCCATCGGAAGTTCTAATCAGGGTGTCAACCAAAGCTAATCGGTATTGATATCTTAAATGTTGAAGTTTTCACAGCAAAAGATTATAATAAATCATGTAAAGCGGATGATCAATCCACAAAACATGCAATAAACAATCAGCTATGAATTATATGAGTTCATACAAGTATTGGAACATGAATGGAATTGTAAGAAACGGGTAGTGGGGCTAGTCCCCACACCCCAGTCTAGAGACTACTCCATTGACATGGAAATATTAATAACAAAAGAAGAGGAAGACGGCACCAACATAGTCATGATGGCAACAAAAGTGGCTCGGTGTAGTATGTGACGAAAGTCTTCCTTCCTTGTTTCTCATTCAGGTATTAACCCTGACTTGCAGCAAAATAGGTGGATGAACAACAACTTAGGGAAGAGATTGATCGCCTGGAGAGAGAGAGATCAATGGCCTCCAGTTGCGGATGAAGGAGATTTGTCAATCTATACTTGAGTTCTATAGGCGTCGTCCAACTAGGTCGATAGAACTAGCTTGGTCGACATGTCTCATCCTTGCTTTGATCTCAGCGGCATCATTATGGCATTTTCGTCTCCAGAAAAGCTGAGATGAGTTGTACAACTGCACTGGGGGCCTATTTATAGGGTCGAGGTTGTCAACCTGTTGTGTTTCCTATCGGTATAGACCACTTTTCATTGGTTTCGATCACTTCTCATATATGTCGATCGATGGCTCCATCGGTCAACGGGACTGTCAACCGAAAGGTGGTTATGCTTGGACTTCCTATTGTTGGTTCTTGGAGTTTGACGGGATTGTCGACCTTGAGGGTCGACAAGACTGTAGGTTGAAGTTATGGTTGTTGACGAGAGTGTCAAAAGTAGTAGATCGATGGCTGATTTCTTGTCGGTTGTTTCGTCGATGATGCTATCAAGTAGAGGGGTCGACAAAGGTGTCAACCTTAAGTATCGATGAATAGTATGTCGAGTTCTTGAGTGTTGACCAATGTGTCGATGGTTCATCGACCTAGAAGGTCGACAAGGCTGTCGAGCATTGAGTCGATGACTTAATAACTAATGATTTTGAAGGTCAATTGTAATGTCAATCGACAAGTCGATTTTGGTCTTGGATGCAATTTTGTGTATCAATCTACCTTATGACACCTGCAATGGGACCTCCTAGGAAAACTTACTGCAGAGTGATACAATTCAAAACTTGTAAAGGGAGTCAAGAAAAGTATCAAATTCCTACAAATTAACATAAAAACCTTAGTAGATCAAAACAAATCTATTATTGGGGAAACTAAGCTATATGAATGGTAAATTAGTCTTAAATTGCAACTAAAAATGGGATGAATATGCATTCATCCCCCGACATGTCACAAAGAGAGATTACTCAAAACAAAGTGCAGAACTAATACTAATCAACTATGTTACCAGAAAGCATAGGAAATTAAAACTGATTTCACATATTCTCCTCACGTTGAAGCATATCACATCTGAGTCCACAAAACCACCTATATATATATACCCTGCCAAAATATTATTACTTGATATTTCTCACTATCTTACTGGCCACAACTTGTTTCACACATACTAACTATCACATAAGGTTACATGTTCACATATATATGCCATATCTGTACAACAACGACATACATCCAGAATGTGGTCTCAATATACAAACTACAAAGCCTCCCCAAGGACCTGAGAGTACAGGGATGGCACATTGGACTCTGCTATAAAATATAAGTAGCTCATCCAACCTTTCAACAATGAATTCTCCTCTTGCTTCTCAACCTCTGTTGTACGATCTCTACCTCATCGTACCACCTAAAAGATGTGGAAACCCACGGGGTGAGACCAAATGTTCCAATAAGAGATATATCTCTTAGTTAGAACTATTAAAAGCACATGTAGATTTTACAAAGCATGTCAACATTTTAAGTAGATTCAACTCAATGATACATATTAAACTGATAATGCAAGTTAATAAAATTAGGTAGTTACCATAAATCAATAGAACAATTTATATTTTAAGAAGGGATATGAAGAACTTGTATAACAATTGATTTCTCTTATCACATTATAATTCAAGAAATCAGTACAAAGATAAGGCAAGGGGTCATCCAATATGAATCGTATTTGACCCTAATAAAATATACAACATGAATGTATCACATCTTTTATTATGACCTGAGGATTTGAGGCGTACCACTCAAATCCAACCGACCACTATGATGTCAAAATTGGTGCCATATAAGGTCTATGGAAGAGCCAAAATCTATGACCTCAAAAACACTACAAAGACATATCAGTCAACTCCAAATAGTGACATAGAGTCAAGTTGAAGGATTGGCTCATGCATGGCTATCTATATAAAATACCTAGACCGCCTTGGTACCGCTCACAATGCTAGAAGAACATGCTAATGCATTGCCATTGTTAAAAAAAGGCATCTCATGTGGTTCAGCTTCTGCCTATCACATATCACAAGGAGAATAACTCACACATGGCCATCTCACATAACCTATAATTGTGGACGCAAGGAGATAATCAACTTGCACCCTCACATATTCAAAAATATGCGCTCCGAGTTTCCCGTAGAAGTGGTTTGTTTCACCATCCAACAATAAAACTGACAGTGGAATGGATCTATTGAACAAGGAACCTACATGTTTAGGGTTTCACTTGATTAGTTAGGTCAATTGTGTATCTTTTAGCATCAATCACGTTACAACATATAAACCCTAAAAAACTCTACAAAGATAGGGAACGGTACAAATCCAGAAGATATAAAATGTAATAGGTGTGAACATGTCTCATTATCTCATGATACTTGTAGCACTGCCATTCACAAGGCCATCACCAATGTGACATCACAATGGGATGTCAATCCCTCAATCACATCAATGGAGGATATCACCTCACATTAGGCATTTAGCCTTCACCAGGTCATAGGACCCATGAAATCAATATGATCTCATCATGTCTCAACAAGGCTCATAGACATCACCCTGTGTTATATGATCACCACCATAGCATAGACAAACTATGGCATTCATTCAACCTGCAAGGTTAGAATCACACAAGTAGGAGAGAGAAACAAAGTATCATCACTGCATACTATCACATCCAACAACGTAGACAACCATTATTATTGTTCCACATTAGGGTTAGAGTTTCAACAACACATCTGATTAGGATTTTACATTCCCACACTATCAACAAACCCATTGTAGCATGTGGGTCAACCACTATCAACATTAATAATACCATTATTATCAATACATGTCATAATGCTTCATAAGTTGAAAAGGCATATTAGGTCAGAAAACATGCTATTGAAGGGAGGAACACTTCATCATGGTTGAAGAAAACTTCACCATGGTCGAAGGCACATCACAACCAAACCATGAATTGGGTCAATGACCAAGGCATAAATCGAAACCAAATGGTCGAAGTAAAAACCCTAGATTGTAAAGAAGAGAAATCCAGCAACCAAGTAACCACAAACTTAAACGGTTCAAGGAAACCTGGTCCATGTGACCAAATATAAATTTTCTCTATGTGACTGGAGATCAACCTAGTCCATGCGATCGAAGGGAACTTATTCAACCAAAGAAGCAATTTGTGTGACCCAAAACAAAAGGGACCATCCAAATGACCATACTCCATGTTTATGTTTTCAAAAACTTAGAACATAGCATGAAGATCATCTTATAGAGGAAAACTACCCCCAAGATAGAAACAAAATAGGTATTTATCATCCTAAAATAAAAACCTTAAAGGATAAACACATTAGGGCATAAACATGCTCAAAACCCTAGAAATCCGATCACCAACACACAAGAAGATCAAACTATGATAAGAGAGGTATAACCATGCGTTCATCACTCACAAGGGGGACCACAAACCTCCATCATCCTCAAAACAAATGAAACATCATCAAGGAAATCAAAACCAACGTCTTAGGATATGCATGTAAGCACCAACTTGTCACTATAAGAGATCAACATTAAAACTATAAGTTGAGGAATGAAAACTCAAGATCAAGCACACGAAGACAGAGCCAAACTCCACCTCATGCAAGGTATCTGAACCTAGAATCAAGATAATAAAACCAAGTTGAGTTGCATGCAAGGCCATTGTCATCTCTACCATATGTGAAATCGGGTAGGTGAATTAGGGTTTAAGTAAAGAAGTAAGTTCATACAAGATCAACATATCAACATAACCCTAATCAAGATATCATTATCAACATAAAGAAATCACATTTATAGAATAGGTTACATGTAGAATTAAAGTGTAATAATAGAGGGGGGAATAGAGTTATATAACCCTCTTTAGATGATGGTTGCACCACCTCCAAGTGAAGCTCCAAAGGTAAGAAGCATACCATAGCTTTGATATCCTCTATGACCAATCTAGTCACCACCTCAAAAGAGAAGAGAAGAACCCTAGGTTAAAGGGAAATAAATAGAACCAAAACGTCAAGGTCGAAGAGAACAAATAAAGAGGAATAAGAGAGAAGAGAACTTCTTTTCACTTAGATACCACCATGGAGAACCAGTATCTGATCATTATGAAGAGAAGATCTTCAAGATAGCCACCATGGTTCACACCAAAGTTTGGAGAAAGGAGTAGGATTCTTCATGAAAATGAGATCCAGAGATGGATCACTTACCAAGGATCAAGGAATCACCAAATATCACCAAAGAAGAGCTTCTCCAAGCTTGGATCTCCACATGCAAGGGATCTCAACCACCAAGCACCAAAGATGAGCTCCTTCACATCACCAAGCACACAAGGCTGATCTCAATGTGGAAGGGACAAGGAGGAAGGCTAAAAGAGATACTTGCATGTTAAGGAGAGAGGTTACATACTTAGGGGTAAGAGAGAGGTGAAAAGGGGTTAGGTGTCAAGATATTAGGGTTACCGATGACACTTGTCCTCCAAAGAACAAACATGCATCCATTAAAACCATGAAAACCACTAAGCTCATGAAAAAAAAGAAAACCATGCTACCTCACTAAGTTCTATACCTTCGATTGAAGGGGAAACACATGGTTGAAGGAAAACAATGCCACAAGGTAACATGGTCGCATAAAACCAAATGACCCAAGGCACTCTAGCTCTAGGTCAAGCAACCCAAGAGAAAGCTCCACATCTATGTGACTGTAGGGATATCAAAGCACCATCAAAAATTCATTCGACCACATAGAAATTGTAACCACCCCTCCCCCTATTATCCCCTATTCAGGAAAACAGAGAGGGCAAGGGCCATTACTTTCATACATGATCGCAGGTTTAGAAATTAACCAATAATAATTAATAAATTTTACTAACAAAAAGGAATTCGATACAATACTGATATTACATGATCTGGAATATCTAAAGTTGTATCATAAATAAAATTCATATGACTATAACCTCGATGTTTACATTAATGTCTCTTCATCTTGTGCATTCTTTCCAGATATACATTTTCATCATATTTGCAGAACGATAGATTATCCTAAAACACCAACAAACAAAATAGTCAGTCAGTATAACAAGTTATACAGGTATGTGGGGGAACAAAAAAATGTTTGCATATACTTGTAACGACATATCCACAACAATTATTGTTATAAAATCAAAATTTATCATTTTCTTAATAACTTCTTAGCCCATTTTACTCAACCAATGGGATACTCTCTCTTAGGGTTTTGTCCATGAAGTGGAGTTTAGACCACCTTCTCAATCTAGAGCCAGGTGCCATGTTGGTCTTGCAAATCTAGCCCCTGACCTCATATGATCTTCCTAATCTGGGGCATGGTCTAACCTCATATGACCTTCCCAATCTGGGGTGTGGTCTGACCTTCCCAATATGAGGCCTGGTCTTAAGTCATCACCTTGACTTTTCAATCCTTTCCATTAACAAACCTCCAGAGTTGATATGCGGGGTTCGATCAAGTTATAAGCATAATTTGTGATAGCCATAGTGACTTTTTAGATTGTAGGAAATAAATAGCATTCAACCATTTAATTTTAAGCAATCCGGTAAAACCTCAGGATACGTCGAGAAACTAAAGCGGTTAGTCAACGACGTCACCACATACATGTTTAAATGATAACTTGAAGTCCAAGAAAGTTCAACCAGGAATACCCAAACAAGCAACCACACAAAATTTACCCTAAAAGTTAAGGCAATACACCCATGTATTACTAGTTAGTGCACGTGCTTTGCATGTGTTTAATTTTACACCTGCTATTTTTTGATATTTCATGCACAATGTTAACCATTTTACCATCCATCCCACTCAATGATGGACTTATAACCCGTTCCCTTGAACTATCCTACCCATTGCAGTTTAAAACCCACATAACTATTACTTCATTTAAGGTTTGGGTTTTAGGTTTGTAATATCCTCACATGTGAGAGATTTGTCCCAATGTGGTGGGTAATAAATCTCAACTTTTAATAGTTTTAGTCACAAAATATTCAATCTATTTATGTCATTCTTGAATCTAATAAATCAATAGTATATGGTGTGCAATTTCAAATATTACTAAATATCATTTGTGTATCATCTGATTTGAAAATATTTCAATCACCTCAAATATATGATTGATAAAAGAATTCCAATATACAAGAGTGAGTGCTGAGGTAATGATTAAATACATGTATACAAATGTGTCCATACATCTATCAACAAACCTAATTTGATTTTTACATGAGCCACAACAAATGTAACTTTCAAGATCCATAACCTTCTGGAAATTATATAAACATTTATGAAATCTTCATATGGTTTTCATAAATTTGAAGAAGGCTTGTGATCATTCAATGAGGGAAGTATTATTGTGGGTTCTAAAGAAAAACTACGTGTCTACTAAATGCAATGTATTGATTAAAATTGTGTATGATAGCTCATGTGTAAGTGATCGAACTCATTGAGGAGAAAATCCAAGCTTTCTAGTAGATTTTGTATTACATAGGTAATTCTCCTTGGGCCTATACACATTCATTCTTTTTATAGATGAAATGAAAGATCATTTTCATGATCTAATATATTTTTGCATGTTATTTTCAGTGACATAGTTTTTATTTACTAATGAAAATAATGATTTCAGAAAAGTTGAACTTTAGATAAATGAATTAGACAGTATGGATTTCAGATTATTAGAAGAATGATGGAATATATGTGTCGTAGTTTTAAGTAGACTATGATTCTAGTTAGTTATTATTACATTAATATATTTTTAGTGGAGGGTGCAACTCAAATAGTATGTGGTTGAAAGATCTAAGCTTCATTAGAAAGTAAGTTTTACAAAATAATTATGAGAATCCATTCTACATGGAGAAAATTCTAGGCGGTTAGAAGGCATTGTCTCAACATGAGCATGGATACTATGTGTATGTTGATATAGATATTTTCTTCCTAAACTATGACAATGAGTGTTCTAACATTTTTCATTATTAAAATGTTCAAAGAATACTGATTGAGATCTCTCGATCTGTTGAACCATAATAGCAAGAATTGTTGAGTGTGGTATCATTCAATTGATACATAAAACTTTGTATGCATGGGATTTGATATTTTACATGAATGAATGAAGGATACCTATTTTTAAATGAGTGTTTTTATTTGATTGTATAAGTATACAACGTCTCATTATGCAATTAAGAACCCAATTGGTTTTCCAATGCATCTGATTTCACATTGAAATCATGAATGTTAAATAAGAGTGGCCAATCTCATGTAGCATGTTACATAAATCATTCAATAGTTATTATCTTTTTTCTTATATGGATCACCATATACAAATGCAAGATTACCTTTTGTGAATATCCACTACATTTTACTTTTGATTTGATATATTCTTATTCATTTTTTATTTTTTAGTACATCATGAATTCTCTACTATTATTGGTATTATAGTATTTAGCCGCATCATCTTTCGTCCAGAAATGGACATTTCAAATTGTAAACTTGTCATAATATTGTTTTATTAACTTTTGGTAAATTTTACACTCAAATAAACAACTTCATACAATATTTGCACAAAAAAAATAAGGGGAAGTTTGAGGCCACAATACTTCTTTTCTCGTTGGAATTCCAAGGTCATGCCCCATATTTCATAAATTTATTTTAAATGAGTTAAATAATATACTAATAATCATTATTCCACCCTGAACATGATGTCTCTTTGCTCTATAAAAATGTGTGATAATTTTTTATCACAAAAAACACATATTTTACTTAGTTAGAAACAAGATAACACACAATGAAATTATGTAAGAGTCTAAAATCATTCCCAATTGTTAGCAACATTAGCAATTATTCATTTGACTAAATATTGGACGTTTATGGCACCAATGTTTCCATTTTTATATAAGTAATTGTATTTCCAAGGTGAGATTATTTTATATACTTGGTGAGGAGATGGATATTATCTTTTTTGCATGGATGATATAGATTCTACGGGGTTAAAAAATCCTTTGGGGTTCATCCCTACAATGAAAACAAAGATCCAACAAAATCATCATTCTATGAATCGACCTTTACTACTCAATGACAATGGTCGTCATTCTATTAGCAAGGGCAATGCCCATCATCACCTTGGATACACTCTTCAACATATGCAATATTTATCTACAAGGTAAGTACATGGTGATTCTATACTTTCTATATATGAACTGTCAAACAATATAAATAAAAAATACAATATATATTGTGGAAAAGTTCAATAAATTCTAGAAATATATGATAAAACTTATTCCAATATGAAATAACTACAAATGATATATAATGAAACACAATATATAACCTAAAACTATATAATAATCAATCAAACAACATCCCTTGCCATTTTTGTATAATAAACATATTTCTATATGTATATTTTATCTTGATACATTCAGAACCCTCCAACATATTTATCCATTGAAATGATGACTCCTGGATACTAATATTTACTTAAGAAAATCAAGTGTATCTTTAATGTGAGAAAAAAACTTCTTCCTAGAGGTTGCAATTAATCTCATATTGGGGAAGTTGAGTTTTTGTTGCACAATAGTGTCAATCATAGAGAAAATGGTAATAGCGTGGTAGTGATATAAATCACATTAGACAAAATAAAGCAATGTTATCATCTAACATTACATGATAAACTACGTAAATGCTTCCATGATCTATAGTTGTTTAAATTCAATAACTACTAAAGGACAAAGGAAAGTATACATATAATTTTTTACTCTAATTAAGAGAGGCGAGGTAATAATTTCATGTAGTGAAGGTGGCTTCCCTTCATATACATGTCACTTTGTGTTTTACATATCTAGTTGGAATCCTCAAATATAAATGAACTAAGATAAAATTATTCAAAAAAATTAATCTCTATATAGTTATATTATACTACATGTTTCACAAGCAAAACTACATAAGACCATGTTTACTTGACATCCTTTTCCGAAGCTATATAGTATGAATATTCAAACAAAGATTTGAATTTCTTAGGAAAAGTTGATGAATCAGACTTTAAGCATGCAAGCATGATAGCCCAAGCCATACATTTTAATATTGAAGTAATGCCTCATTATGGCTACCATAAGAATACAAATTGTATTATTATCCCCATTTTGATGTGTAACAATGAGTATAATCATATTTGTGTGCACCTAAATATATCTAAGAGTCCATATCTGACCTAGAATATAAAATGATTAGACTATGGCAAAATCCTATCCTGATTTCCATTAAAGAATGTGTACCCTTCAAATATACTACAGTTAGTTACATTAAAAAATGTTTCAAGATGGAGTACCCTAAAATAAATAAATAATCATGTGACATCAATGAATGCATCTGCTTTTAGGGAATATGCATTAGCTACGTGCTACTTTTGTAGATAACTTAGTTATGTGACAATAGCATGAGACTAACACAAGTACATCATATGTATCATCATAATATCGCCACCAATTAAAAATTATTGATTGGGAAGTTTCCTATTGTGTAATGATTCCTTTGTTTCTACATACAAAAAAAATCAATTTAGATTTCAACACAAAGCTTCTTTGTTCGACATACTTTATAAGGGGAAAATGTCCGTTGAATGAAACAAAATACAAATTGATATAACACCAAAGAAATATCTTCACAAGAAATCGTTACAATAAAAATCACTTGATAAGGATATATAAGCATTATGCTTTAACAATGTATGTGGACGATTTTTTGAAATAATTATGTATAGAACTCATGTCATGTGTTAACAACCTAACCCCAATCTACACCTTAGGCCCTAAAAGGAAAAGGTGTACAAAAGGGTTAAATTTGCCCATCCCTGAGTGGATCAAACACACAAGTATATATGTGCACCAAATAACAAAGCTTCCATAAATAAACCAAGTGTTAACTACATAGGGGCCCAAAGGCATATGAGTTGTATAGAAGAAAAACTTAATGCATGAGAGAACTACTTGCAAAAGAAAAAGAACTTAAATTAAGAGTGCCATTTAATTTTAGCATCCCCAAGAAAGATCTGATTTTGTTGACCCAACATATTGAGTTGCATCATCATCATCATCATAAGAAAAAGGTATCTAAAAACATTTGAAATTGGTATACGTCAGCACAATATATAAATATATTGTATTGAGTATGCCTACATGTCTTTAATTATACCACTCATAATTTCATGGAAAAAAGAATAAACTAGCACTTGGCAATAAGATGGAACTATCATTTAGTACAAAATAGGCAATCATATAATTGAACAAAGATGTTTATAAATCAAGAGAAGGCATGTTTTAAGCTTATTTTTCCATTATATACTCATGCATCTGCCTACCAAAGGGGTAGATGCTTTAAGGCCTCATGATCTTCTTACCAAAGAGATAGATCATTACACTTGGTGATCTGCTTACCGAAGAGATAGATCACCCTCAAGCACTATGCTTACCAAAGAGATATAGTGCTATAATATAATGGACCAAGCATTTTACGTTCAGGTGTGATAACATACTTATACAAAACATCATTCAAATTGATCATACATAAATATATATTTCAAACAATATCATTTGCCAAGTCTTTTACAAGTATACTACAACCATTTACTATTGTAAGCCAAGTGAGGATAATGGCGTACCTTCTATTCAGAAGTGGGGAGTCCAAAGGTGCTCCTCACTAGTACCTTTGTATTCCTAAAATTATAAGAGGTTTGGTACTAATTAGATATGTTGGCAAAATCACCATCTAGTTCTAAAGGAGTATAAAAGTCCCTTTTCTTAATTAGAGTCATGAGAGTAGAGCATGAGTCATGGAGTACAAATTTGAGTCCATAATTTATAATGTCATGCATACAGTAGGAATTCTAGATTAGTTTGGTGGTTTTTAGATCATGATGGATAATTATAATCATTTTTGATAAGCCATATAGGGAAAATGAGTAATAATCCATCCTTTCTGATACTTGAGTCACATAAATTAGAAAAGAACAACCCATAATTATCTAGGCACAAAAATAAGATAACCACATGAATTTGGTGATTTAATCAGGCTCGAGTATTTTTTGAATAATTAAACAAGGTAGAATCATATTTGAGTATGAGTATTTATACGATTCTTATTTAGGGTTAACTGATATCATAATCATGATCCTCATATTTTTCTGATAAAAAGGAGTATTGGTTCGTATTTTTCTGAAACTTCTACTATTTATAGTGAATTTCCATAATCAGGGTATTAACTGCCAATTATTAGAAAATCAAGGATTTATAAAAGAAAAGGAGTAAAGACGGGCCGTTGGATGCTCAGATCCAAAGTTCAGAGCCAAATTTCACGGCCACAAACAAAAGAAAGGCTTAGCTGAGGTGGCAAAGTCTTACTGGTCCACACGAATGCAAGTGGGTCCCACTCCTTCTTGTTCTCTGTAAGGCAAGCTAGCCCAACTCCCAACTCCGGCGAGCTCGAAAGGATGCAGCCTTGCTCCTCCACTACTACAGAAGTGCCTTTTAGTGTCGGTTGTTTAACCCCCTTTGGCATCGGTTTCGGAACGACGCCTATGTGGGCACCGCTAAAAGGTTGGACACTTCAGCGTCGGTTAAAAAACCGACGCCTATTTAATATAAAGGCGTCGGTTTTTTATAAAACACCGACGCCAAAAGGGTTCGTGCCACAGAAAACGGCGTCATCTAG
This sequence comes from Alisma plantago-aquatica, assembly GCA_963693085.1. Classification (NCBI taxonomy): domain Eukaryota; kingdom Viridiplantae; phylum Streptophyta; class Magnoliopsida; order Alismatales; family Alismataceae; genus Alisma; species Alisma plantago-aquatica. The sequence continues at coordinate 862,749,466 of OY856413.1, forward strand.
GACGCTTTCTGCGTCGGTTATATACTAAACAACCGACGCAGAAAAGTGTCCTAGATGACTCCCATTTCCTATAGCGCGAACACTTTTGGCGTCAGTGTTCAACAAAAAACCGACGCTGTAAGTCTGTGCTGACGGTTATCTGTAAATAACCGACACCTATATCTATTTTTTTTTTATAAATCTGTTTGCAGGCCTGCTGTGGCTGGTCAGCAGGATGAGAACCTGCAGTTCAGTTTTCTGAACTGCAGGTTTACGACATCCATTGATATCAGCCTACAAACAGGCCACAAACCTGCAAAATTAACATAAAAAGATTCACACAAGTAGATACATTCAGACATCAATTCAATTGTCACGTTCACACATATAGAATCATTCAAATACATGTTTTAACATTCAGAAACATTCATTTACAAAGTATCATTCATCATCACTATCAACATCCCAATTATATCTTACAGTTGCCACTGTTTGTACAGCTATTGCCCATTCTTCTCTTACTTCATTTAATGATTCCCTCGTATATGGAGCATGTACATTTTTTAAGCGTTTGCCTATAGTGTGGTCAGTTTTAAACACCTGCAAAGAGAATGATGTATATATATAAGTAATAATATAAAAATAAGATTGATATATTTCATACTAACTAATGAGACTATATATAATACCTCATGTATGGTATCGATGTCCAATGCGGCATGTTTGATAATCATCTGCATAAATCGCATCACATAGTATGCGCATGCCCAGCCATTGTCTTGTGTAGCGCACTATAAATTGAAACATACAAATTAATACAACTAAGCACAATTCACATCAATAATATATACATTGGAGTCGGGGAGTCGGGAACTTACTTTTACGTTCTCCCAAGACAATGGCTGGTTCTTTTTCCTTGGGACATTTCCTCCAGCATTTTTGAATGCATCTAAACCCCTACATGTTAATATAACACACTAAGTTGCATAAGTAAATAGTAATGTAATAAAAGATGTTAACGGATATAAAAAATGAAATATTTCTCACCAGAATAATGCCATTCTCATTACGTGTCCAATTTTAGTGTTTAATGTACTTCCTGCGGGATCTAGATAATAAACAGTGAACGTCCCGGGGACAATAACTAGTAACTCCCAATGTCTACCACTAGAGGTAAAAAGTTAACAATTAATAACTCAAAATGCAAAATAATAATGGAATTTTCTTAAGTCCAAATTATAAATAAAGCAAACTTACTTGACATTGAATGGAGCTATTATTATCGTCTTCATTTGATGACCAAAAATTGTAAAAGCATCTATACAGTATTGTTGAACACTATCGGGGTCTTTAGCTACCATACTAATCAATGATGGAATCAAAAATCCCACATGATCATATGCAAATTGTTTGCAATGATCTTCGATTAAGTAGCTGCAAAACATATAGACGTATGCATTAATATATAAGAAACTAGATCACCGGATCTTACACAAGGTATATGGATGTATAAACAAGATCTCACCTTATCCATGTCTCTATCATTGATGTATTCAACCAATCATACATAAACAGCTCAATAATATCTTGTATAAATAAAGAGCTGTCGTATGATTGACCTGCATAATCTGCATCTAAAGAAACAATTATAGGGCAAAGTATATTATGTGCCCGTAGCCAACATGCCATTCCCCTACAAGCAGGACCTAACGGGTATTGTAGGTCAGTGGGAACCCAAGTTGGTAATGCGGGAATTGGAGGTGGAGGCCTAGGTGCTCCTGGTGTCTTCTTTTTAACCTGTATATATAATTTCAGATCAGTTGACATCATATATACACATTAACAGTCTAAATCAATGTAAATTTATCTTACAATTTCAGTCGTGTAGAGGACATCTGCTTTGGGCCACAATTTCAGTCGTGTAGAGGTGAATACAATGTATATTAATTAAAATGGGAGTGACGCCTAATACCTTGAATTCTTCAGATTTTCTTGAAGCAACAAAATTGTCCCAATCTTCTTTGTCCAAGAAGTTCCATTGTTCAAGGGCTGATTTCTTCTTCTTATCACCCTGTCTTATGTATTCTCTGTTCAGATTTGTCCTGTAATTCCTAAGCATCTTTCCAGCGCGTTGCATCACACTTTTACGATGCAACATCTCATCCAATGCAAACAGATTCTGTAAAATAGAAATGTTATTAACTAGTACCAAAAATATAATTGCAAATAATAGAATTTGTAATCTACAAAATAGAATTGCAAATAATAATAACTCACGCATAAATCTTTCCATATCAAGTCTTTCTTCGCCTGAGGAACTTTATGCCAATTATCATATTTAACACCACAATGGCTTCGAGTGACAACCCCAAGATAGTTTATAAAATTATTGCGGTTCACTCCAATTGCATTCCCTCCATTATCAAACTCCACAACTAATTTGGATCCACTGCCACTCAGCGCAAGTAACTTTTTCAACAGAGTGATACCCCTTTTCTTGTTAAGTTTTTGTTGCTGCGCATCAAGTTGCTCAATTGCTTCAGTGGGTAGCTGTGCATCATCAACTTAAAATTTGACAAAAATAAACACACCGAATTAAGCCAATATAGAAATACAGGATATATGACATAACTAGAAGATAATGAATTTTATAGAAATACGGGATATGTTTTTAGAACTTACGTTGGTATCCTCGTCATGCTCGTCATGGACAGCATGCTCATCATGGACTTCATGCTCATCATGGACATCATTCTCATCATGGTGAGCCATCTGAAAATTTCATTAAAAAGGAAAACATTTAGCATTTGTATCAACTAGAATAAGGAAAACATTTAGCATTTGTATAAACATACATGTCTCTAAAATTGTGATCTTTTATCAATTAGCAATCCTTCAATGTACAAGTAATATAAAAAACAATGATTGTTCACATTCTAGGCCAACAAACACATGTGATGTCATTCTTATATATAATAAATGTGTACCACCTATCCCATCCTTGAACACCTAATCTCACTAGTAAGTGTATAATGTGTATTGGGTTTTCAAGAAAATTTCGGCAGCATTTCCCCGCTGTTCTCTAAGTACATATGTACTTAGAGAACAAACGGGGAAATGCTACCAAAATTTTCTCGAAAACTCAATACACATTATACACTTACATCCTAAGTGAGATTAGGTGTTCAAGAACAGTCCCAAACCGGGGACTATCCAAGATTTACTCCTAATGAGTAAATCTTGGACGGGTTTCTAGGCCAACAAATAATGTGATGTCATTCTTATATATAATAAATGTGTACCACCTATCCCATCCTTGAACACCTAATCTCACTAGTAAGTGTATAATGTGTATTGGGTTTTCAAGAAAATTTCGGCAGCATTTCCCCGCTGTTCTCTAAGTACATATGTACTTAGAGAACAAACGGGGAAATGCTACCAAAATTTTCTCGAAAACTCAATACACATTATACACTTACATCCTAAGTGAGATTAGGTGTTCAAGAACAGTCCCAAACCGGGGACTATCCAAGATTTACTCCTAATGAGTAAATCTTGGACGGGTTTCTAGGCCAACAAACACAATAATAGATATCTACAATGAAGCCGGACTCCATACAAACAGTATCTAATTTAGTGATTGTTCATTCTAATTTATATCAATGTACAAGTAATATAAAAAACAATGATTGTTCACATTCTAGGCCAAAAAACACATGTGATGTCATTCTCATATATAATAAATGTGTACCACCTATCCCATCCTTGAACACCTAATCTCACTAGTAAGTGTATAATGTGTATTGGGTTTTCAAGAAAATTTCGGCAGCATTTCCCCGCTGTTCTCTAAGTACATATGTACTTAGAGAACAAACGGGGAAATGCTACCGAAATTTTCTCGAAAACCCAATACACATTATACACTTACATCCTAAGTGAGATTAGGTGTTCAAGAACAGTCCCAAACCGGGGACTATCCAAGATTTACTCCTAATGAGCCAATCTTGGATGGGTTTCTAGGCCAACAAATACATGTGTTGTCATTCTTATATATAATAAATGTCTATAAAGTACAGGCAACATGGTTAATCCTAATCAATAGAGCATTATTAAATAATAAATCAAGAAATCAATAGTTTCAAACAAAAGGTCTAGGAATCTTTACTAGACATTATATGTATCCCTAATCATCATATTTAACATACTACATTATTATGAACATCCAGATCAGATTAAGATCATACTATGTTATAACCATTGGTTTAATAACCCTATTTCTGCATGTACATGTTTATCAACTTTAAAACCCTATAATTCATGAAATCATTCTAATTCAATTTAATATGTTGGGATCACATAATTATATAATGACATCAGAATATATAGAAGAATCATAATTAACATGATTAACAACATGCTCATCAAACTAGGGTTTTCTTGAATATCATCTAATATTTGTGTACTAGACATTATATTTATCCCTAATCATCATATTTAACATACCATTATTATGAACATCCAGATTAGATTAACTCTAATCAAATACATTACATGCATTTTTATCACAACAATTTGATCGATGCATAAAAAAGCAGAGCAGCTAGCAACGGGAAGACCAACCTTGTCAGAGGGAAGAAGGCAGAGGCTCTGGTGGCTCTGGCTGGAGAAGTAGCTAGCAGCGACGGCGGTGGAGGAGTAGCTAGCAGCTCCGGTGGCTCTGGCGGTGGTTGCGGCGGCGCGACGACGGTGGAAAAGCACCAGGCGGCGCCGAAGAGTCAGGCGTGGCGGCGGCCTCAGGCGCTTGGAGCAGCAGGGGCAGGCAGCAGGGGTGGGCAGTAGGGGCGGCGGAGAAGGGGGCGCGGAGAAGGAGGAGTGGTGGTGGAGAAGGGGGCGCCGGAGAAGGGGGCGCCGGAGAAGAAATAGCCGGAGAAATGGCACTGGAGAAGAAATCGCCGGAGAGAAATCGCCGGCAGCAGAGAAATAGGGTAATTGCTCGCAATGAAACAGAAGAAAGGGGAAGAGTCAGGCGATCGCGGAGTATAAGTTCCCAAATAGCGTCGGTTGTTTTAAACAACCGACGCCTAAACATCTTTAGCGTCGGTTGTTTGCAACAACCGACATCCAATTGGACGATATTTTCATGAAATTGTTTGGCGGGAACCACCTTCAGCGTCGGTTATAAAAGGATAACCGACGCTGAAAGTGACACTTTTTGCGCAAATTTTCATCGCACATAGGCGTCGGTTTATACCTACATGACCGACGCTGAAAATGACACTATTTTTTTTTGATCAAAATTTGGATTTCGCGGCCGACTTTCAGCGTCAGTTTGTTATAAACAACCGACGCTGAATACAAAGCGGTACCCGTGTCTGGCTGGTCTTTGAATATAGACGTCGGTTTGCTTAAACAACCGATGCCTAACATATAAGGCGTCGGTTTTCCTTAATAACCGACGCCCAGAAAAGTGACATTGAATGCTATTTCTGTAGTAGTGCTCGCACAAAACTGAAGCTGGCTCCACCTTAAGGGAGCTCTCCTGGGTCAGGACGACATGGTTTCAGGTCGTGGCTCTCTCTGGAGTAGTGCACCACCGAGGGGATTAGACCAAGTCACCTCTTGCGGAGAAGAAGGAGGGAAGAGCAAGGCATGGATGAGTTTGGGGCTTCTTACGGTGTTCTCGAGGTAGTTGGAAGAACCTCGAGGCTGAAGGTAGGGTTGAATTGAAGTGGCGAGGGCGGCATTTTCCTGAACAACAACTCAACTGAGGTGGAGATGATTGGAGATAGTTTGGTTGAGGGTGGAGCTATCAAGCTTCGCTCTGGACAAATTGAGGGGTCGGGTGAAGCAAAGAAGTCTCAGTGATGCTTGTGGGTTGTTTAAATATGTGCAAGGGAGAGTTGTTTGTAGATTCCTAATTTGAAATGGGCACGCTTGGAGAGGGTGGTTTCCAGAGTTGCTCGTGGGAGTTGTTATGGTCGTCAAGGAGGGATGTGTGAGGGCTTGTCGAGTTTGTGGTGGTGAGGAGGAGTAAAGTCTCACTCAATTTCTCATGAAAGGGGGTAGAGAGGGTGATTGTGGTTGGGGTTCCAACTCATGGATGTAGCCACATTCTCCTTGGTCGATCAGAGGTTGGGGACGACTTCCCCACTGTCTGATCCTCCCTGAATCCATGGGATCATGCACGGGCACCTTAGATGGAACCCTGAGGGCGACCCATAGATGGGTGAGTCACACCCCCATGTGATAGGGTTAAATACCCTTTCATTGATAAAAAACCATAGGGTTACATATGGATGTGATTTAATTAAAAGGAAAACATTGAAAAATCATATAGGGAGCTAGGAATGTTGGATTGATACAAAAATTGAACCATAGATTCAATATAGCAAACCTTAGGTGTTGGAAAAGTTTGAGCTTGAGATTCCAATCTTTGATTGATCAAATTATCTTTCTTTGAAACTAGGGTTTAGGGTTAAGATATTATAAAAGAACAAGTATAAAAGAGTACAGAAAAACCACTTTGTCATATACTACTCACCGTAAAAGAAATTTTGTCCTCAAAATTAAACTAGATGAAAGATATGAGGAAAATGTTGCCCCATATCCGCTTGTAGTTCCTGGGTTGCATCTTCTGCACCATGATGGTTCCATTGCACCTTCACCATCTGGATATGCTTGTTCCTGTGTTATTTGACTATGGAATCAAGAATCTTTGTAGTCTGCTCTGGATAAGAGAGATTCTTCCACAACACAAGAGGCTCGTGATTCAACACTTGACTATCACCCTTGACATAATGCTTTAGATTGGATACATGAAAAACATTGTGCATCATACTATATTGTGGAGGAAGAGCAAGCCGGTAAGAACATTCACCAATGCACTCCAGAACCTCAAAGGGACCCACACATCTCAGATTAAGTTTCCCTTTGTTCTTGGCCATAGAATAGATGGGTCTGGTCTTCAAGAAAGCATAATCACCTACCTTGAATTGCTTGTCTGACCTGTGTGCATCTGCATATGATTTTTGACGATCCTGGGCCCGATTCAACTTTCTCTTGATCAAAGACACCTTATCAGCATAGAGTTGCAACTCCTCATACTTTAGCATCTTCCTTTCTCTCACTTCATCCAAATGGAGAGGGGATATACACGGCCTACCATAGAGATCTTCATATAGTGGCATATCAATACTGGATTGATAGCTATTATTGTATGAGAACTTTGCTAATGGATGGCAGTAATCCCAATATCCTCCCCAATCTAGAAAACTTGCTCTAAGAAGATCCTCTAAGATTTGGATAGTACATTCTGACTGACCATTAGTTTGGGGATGATATGATGTGCTGAAATTCAACTGTGTACCCAGCTCATTCTCTACCTGCTTTCATAGATGTGATGTTAACTTTGGATCTTGATATGAAACAATAGATACTGGAACTCCATGTAGCCGTAAGATCTCCCTGATATACAATTCAACAAGCTTCAAATCCTTGGCTGTAATCTGCATAGGTAAGAAATGTGCAGACTTGGTCAGACGATCTAATATGACCCATATTGCATCATGTCCCTTCCTAGTCTTGGGTAACCCCACCACAAAATCCAGGGTGATGTTATCCCATTTCTATTTAGGAATTGGTGAAGGTTGCAATAAATTGCCTGGCCGTTGGTGTTCAGCCTTAATTTGCTGACATGTGAGGCACTTAGAGATGAACTCTGCTATATCATTCTTCATACCTCTCCACCAAAAGTGTCTCTACAGATCTTTGTACATCTTAGTGGATCCAGGATGTATAGAATACTTAGACCCATGTGACACTTGAAGAGTACGCTTCATAATCTCTGACTCCTTAGGTACCCACATCTGATGCTTGTACCTTAGTCTACCATCCATAGCAATAGATAGATGTGTTTGGGGTTTAGACAAAAGAGTTGTCATCTCCTCCAAGCTAGAGCTGTTCTTTTGAGATGTTAGGAGTTCAAAAAGAAGTATAGGAATAATATTGATATTTTCCAGAATAATAGTGCTATCTTCTGCTTGTGGTGACCTAGAAATCAAAGGTTCTAGACTCATTGATTCAGATGTGAAGATAGATGCACAAATTGATTTCTTACAACTAAGAGCATCAACTACAACATTGGCCTTGCCTGGGTGATAAGCAATAGTGAAATCATAGTCTTTAAGATATTCCAACCATCTTCTTTGTCTAAGATTGAGATCCTTTTGAGTCAAGAGATATTTGAGATTTTTGTGATCCTTGAATATATCAAAAAGTAGCACCATACAGATAATGTCTCTGAATTTTGAGAGCATAGACAATGGAAGCTAATTCCAAATCATGAGTTGGGTAATTGACCTCATTAGGTTTCAATTGTCTAGAGGCATAGGCAACAACTTTACCGTCTTGCATAAGGACACAACCAAACCCATTTTAGAAGCATCAAAAAATATTACAAAGCCATCATTACCAAAAGGTAAGATCAAGACAGGAGCAGAAGTCAAACATGATTTTCAATTATTGGAAGCTAGATTCAAATTTAGGAGTCCAAATGAATTTGGAATCTTTTCTGGTAAGTTTGGTCATTAGTAGGGCTATTTTGCTAAAATTTAGGATGAAATGACGGTAATAACCTACTGGACCAAGGAAGCTACGAATTTCATAGGCATTGGTAGGAGCTTTCCAATCAAGGACAACTAAGACTTTGGCAGGGTCAACAAAAAGTTTCCCACCCGAAATGACACCGCCAAGAAACATGACTTGGGCAATCCAGAACTCACATTTGGATAATTTATCATACAATTTCTGGGCTCTCAACACATCAAGTACTTTCTTGAGATGCTCACGATGTTGATCAATAGAGTTTGAATATATAAGAATGTCATCTAAAGACCACAACAAAGCTGTCAAGAAAAGTCTAGTAGATAGTATTCATCAGATTCATGAATACGCCAGAAGCATTGGTCAACCCAAAAGGTATCACCATGAATTCATAATGTCCTTATCTAGTTCTGAAAGATGTCTTTGGAATATCACAATACCTCACTTGTAATTGATGATAGCCTGATGTAAGGTCAATCTTGGAGAACACAATGGCGATACAAAGTTGGTCAAATAGGTCATCAATTCTTGGGAGGGGATATTTATTTTTTATGGTGGCTTGATTGATCATGCGATAATCAATACACATTGGCATTGACCCATCTTTTTTTAACAAAAAGGATAGGAGCACCCCAGGGAGATGTACTAGGACGGATGAAGCCTCTATCAAGAAATTCTTCTAATTGTTTCTTGAGCTCTACAAGCTCAGAAGGTGCCATTCTATAAGGTGCCTTTGAGACTGGTGCGGTGCCCGGTTCTAACTCAATTGAGAACTCAATCTCCCATATTGGAGGCATCCTGTAAGCTCCTCGGGAAATAAATCTGGGTAATCTCTCACCACATCCAATCTCTCTAAAGGTTTCACCTTTGAATTAGACACTGACACAACTACAAGATAGGCTCTACATCCTTTGGTTATCAAGGTTTCAGCTTTAAGAGAAGATATAATCACATTTTGGTTTGTTTCCTTTCTCCTGAGTATTATTAAAGGTTTAGAATTAGGTGCATGAATGATTACTTTCTTGCCTCGACAATAAAGCATGGCATAGTTGGCAAAAAGCCAATCCATCCCCAAAATTAGGTCAAAATCTTCCATATCAAGGAGAATGAAATCAGAATGAAATTTATGATCATCATAAGAAAAAGGCAATATTTTGGTTTTTTGAAGAGAGGTATAGATTTTGCCACTGGGAGTTGTTACATCCAAGATATAACCTAGATCTTTTATCACTAACTTGATAAAGGAAGCTAGATTTCTAGAGATGAAGGTATATGTTGATCCTGAATCAAATAGGGCCACATCATGATGATCTTAGAGACATATCATACCTACATTAGGATTTTTTTTGTATGAGATCATGGTTTAAAGGGGTTTCATATATTTACCATGTCCCTTGCGGCTTCAATAGATCCACAGACAGTCTAGCAAAACATGCCATCCTATATAGAACCTCTCTCAGCTTCACTTCTATAGTACCCCACTGGTTCCACAACATGAACCAGGTGGACATTCAGTCTATCTTATCCGTAGTATAGCGTGGAATGAATATGAATTAGCTCTGCCCTGTGAAAAAAAGGAGTTTCATATATAAAGAAATTATTAACATTATTACCTTCAATCATATGGTTGTCATTAGCCTTAGATTCCTCTATATCAATTGCAAAAACTCAGCCCTGATGATTTTCTGGTTGAGCCTGAGATATGGGAGTAGCTGGTTCAATAGGTGAAGCTCCAGGAAGAGCTAATGGGGAAGGACAGTGCTGAGGTGCCCCTTGAACCAGACTTGGGCAATTGAATCTCATATGTCCTTCATTATTATAGTAGTAACACACCGCTTTCTCAAACTTGCATTTTCCCGCATGTACTCCTGCACAGTTTCTACAACAGTTGGTGTCCAAATATGATCTGCGATATGATCCACCTCGACCCCTACCTCCTCAGTTAGGGCCTGACCGGCCTAAATCGTGCGTCCTAAAATTGGAGGCGGATTTGAGGTAGTCGAGCTTTTACATTTATAAACCCGAATCCTTCTAGGCCCCCACAACTTTGTTTACGGGGTCGAAGTAGATATACGGGGTCGAACACAGGGACAAGGGGGGTAGTGTTGAGAACTCAGAATCGACACGCTACACTCCGGCAGGTATAAAGAGATGATAAATTCCCTAGGAGGGAAGCATAAAGATGTCACAAACAAAACAAGAAAACTATCTCCAAGTGGAGTTACTAGAAATATTTAAGGTTTTAAGCATTTAGCAGTTTTTAGGGGTTTTCATGCAACAGAAACAGAAGGATACACTCAGAGCTAAGGTGAGGTACGAAGGATAAAACTGCGGTAAAGCAAGCGGTGGTAGGACAAATCCTGTACCCCTCCTCTCAAAGCGGGCACCTCTAACAAGGCATCGGTTCCACTCTAGGGGTCACCAGACTCAAATTAGAGTGGAAAGGTTACTAAAGCAACTCCGTTCCGGGCACTCTCGTACTCCAGAATCGGACCAAACACTAGAGCCACAACACAACTCTCAAAGTTGTTGCGACGGGAAAACACGATTCGATAGCTAAGCGAAATGCGATCCAAAACATGCAAGCTAGAGTTCAGATACCAAACATAACAGTCATCCACATATTGCACCAAGCATAGAGCAGCAAGTAAGTAAGCTTTTCTATTTCTATAAGCATTAAAGGTCTTAATTACAATGCATGAGTAAAGAATTAAATAACAGAATTAAAGATATGTGTCGCCTTCTTGATGTAGAAGGACGACAAGCTACAATAACCATCCCGCCCGATATCGGACAAGGGCCTAGCTCGATACAGCCGCGTCGGGCGGCACACCCTCTCAAGCGGCACACCGCGATGGGCGACTACATCGCTCAAGGACCTGGCCGATACGCTCAAGTCGGGCGGCACACCCTCTCGGGCGACACGCCTGACGGACGGAGCTTATCGGGTTCGGTATCGTGCCGGGCATGGAGCTGCGTATCCTACTTCCAGGCACTAGTGTCGGGCACTCGTGTCGCGTATCTACATCGGCCGATATCGGCTCCCAGTGTCGCCCAGTACAGTCCTAGGTGAACCAATCCCCTCCCTCTCGGGATGAGGAAGAGCTCACCTAGTGTCACCCGGTACGAACACTGGAGCACGATACGCCTGCTCTCACAGCTTCCTCCGAAGATCCGTCGACTATCCGAAACCTCAAGTGACCAAGCTTGTCCGAACTGTCTAAGCTGTCTTTTCGGCTCCCTGTAGCTGCTATTTATAGGCAGCTGGTTGTGAGAAGATATGGTGCTCGAAGCGCCACGTGTCCACCTTTTCGCCGTTCAGTTGGTGGTCGGCTGTCGGGCGTCGTGGCGAGAGGCACCTGCCGGTGGGTGGCCGATATCGTGCGGCACATGGAGTAGTTGTGGCGCGCTTGGCTCCCTATCGGGTAAAGAGGCGTGTCGTCCATCGCGCAACCCTGCCGGTCAGCGTGTGTATCGGGCGTCGGGGGGGCCGAGACAGTCTTGGACTTATTTGCGGGTCGGAACGGCCTTATTGGTGTTAAATGGGCCAAAATAGGAGGAAACTCTGCAAAAGATGGAAATATTGGACTGAGAGCATTGCTTTGTCAATTATTACGGAAATGCATATAAAAGTGAGGAAAACAACAGAAAAGGGCAGTTTTGATAACAGAATAAAGGCCAAAAACATCACAAAAATTGGTGTTATCAACTCCCCCAAACTTAGCATTTTGATTGTCCTCAATCAATATATAAACTTTATTTGGCGATGTTTCTTCTTGCGTAGTATGCTTCTCAGGCCAAGATGTAAAACAAGTATCGTAATGCCTTTAGAGATAATGCTGTCTCATTACGAACAAAAGATTTTGTTTTTCCTGCCTTATTGTTTAAGTAAGATTATTCTCTACAGCTTTGGCCAGACGTTGCTGTATGATTCCGAAGTTAGCTTCCACACCAAACAGCTTTATTTTTGGGGCAGAAAGTTGTGTATAGGGTAGGCTAAGGCTTTTTGGGTTTTCTACTTGTTTCCCATCAGTCCACCCAGGTAAGGGTCCGTTAACGGGCAAGTGGTCCCTGCAGTCCAAGCCAATTGGCTTTAGAGAAGTGATTTCACATCCTACGTACCACTGCCCCGGATCTTCCATGCCTAAAGATGGGTACTTTTGGAAAAACAAGTGGTGTATATATATACATATATATATATATATATATATATATATATATATATATATATATTATTGGGCACAACTCTCATGCTTTTATTCATGCTCATAAGGCTTCTCTCTCTTTTAGGGATTTTTGTTGGGTGAGGGAACAAAGAGATTCTTGCTGTTTGGGTAGCTTTTTCCTTCTCCATACTCGTCTCTTAGATGTCTGTGAGATTATTATATTTTTGAAAATTTTTGACATAGCAAAACATATTCTTTTGTTCATTTGAAGCAGCATTATCAAAAAGATATAACAGGACATGCGTAACATTTAGCACAAAGAAAATAAATTTGGCAAGCAGTTGCATCAGGGTTTTTACTAATATAGTGACTTTGTACATATGCATGGGAACAAAATTTTAAAATTTTATATGAACATGTGTATGTATCCAAGAATTTTATATGAACAAGTATATGTATACATGATAGAAAAAAGAATCAAAAGATTAAGTTAGAAAATTTATAAAATTTGACAGAATTTTGTACCTCCCTCACTGGTTACCATGGTACCCCCGCAAACTTACTCCACACTCTATCCCAGAGTTGTGAAGTAGATTAGGCAAGGTAATGCTAATCCAGTGAGGTTAGCCGACGAGCGCGCCTTCGACAGATAGAAGCTCCCACACATATTCTCCTCTTTTGCTATGATAATCGATGTGATGGAGCTGGTCAGGCGTCTCTTTATTCGCTATCCATTCCAGGATGTGGATGCCGCAGTCGTTGGATAATGGGATCTGTTGTGGGCTACGGTGGCAGAACTGGAGCTCGTGCCATTTGTTTGCTTGTGTGTCCAGGAATGGTTGTATCATCTTCGTCACCCCGTCGTAGTATTTCCGATTTAAGCGTTCGACGGATGATAGCAGTTCTGATGTACACAGAACTGGATGGTTCTTGTTGCCGTCCGAGCTGTTGTAAAAGATTCCTGCTCGTTGCCGGGTGTACACCGTCAGGAGCGTCCAATGGTTATAATGAAGAATTGGCAGAAAGATTTGGCTAGGGACTCCACTTTCCAACTCTTCCAGAAAATGTTCCTGTGCTCCTGTTTCGTCGGCTAGGCAAACGTCGTTAAACAGAATAGGATGTGCTATATATGTGTGGTCGAACTTTGGTTGTAATAATTGGACGCAAGCGGTTAATACAGATATCGCCAAACATCCTCCTTCTTTAACCACGTCCCTTAACTCATCAATAGGGACTACGACATTGCCCGCCTTGTAAATGACATTCCTCGGGGTAGCATCTGCTAACTTCAGAAGGATTACAACTACCTGCTCCTGCGTGAGCGTGGCGCATGAGAAACAGTCAAAGTTTTTGATCATTCCTTCTGTGTCTTTAGGCGAAGTAGTTTCATCCATCCCGTGCACTTTCTTAAGGACCATTAGTTCCTTGCCTGCCCCATGTCTGACGGTCGCCACTTCTTCTTCTTTTTCTGAGGGGCTGCTGGACTGAGAAGAGTCTTCACCTAGGTCACTGTCCAGTAGCTGTTCCGGTACCCCTGCATCCCGGAAATAGCGCTTGTCCTTGATCAGTAACATGGCGTAGATGCCCCTACGTTGATAGAAACAATGGCCCCTAAGGGCCCTCAAGTTGCCAAATGTACTGAGCGCCTCAATGGCACTTAAGACGACCAAAGCGCTGTTTCCGCTTCCCTCTTCAACTTGGACGGGGAAGTCACGAATAGAAAAGATGTTCCAAACACCGCTGTGGTGTTTGGCTCCTCGCTTTATAACTCTTTGAAGATGCACCGGTAGAAGCCTCAGGTTTTTGTCTTCCGAGCGGCTGAAGGCGATCCCAGAGTGCGGCACTTCGTTGTGGCTGCAGTTCAGGAGCCGGAATTCGTGGTTCCTTATATCTGCTATGCAGAGCAACCATATGTTGTGGTGCTTGTACGGTTCCAACACGAGGTCAGGGTTGTGCTCCTCAATGTGCTGCAGCATGTTGGACACCGCAGAGGAGTCTAGTTCTCTGCACATCAACCTTCTCGCCAAGGTCGGGGTGGTACAATATATTTTCCTCTGACCTGTCCTACTATCGATATTTTCTATTATAGAATTCTCGAGGACCCTGAATAGCCTTTTTCCGATGACGGCCGGTGAGCGGAACATGTTGCGGAGAGTTCCCCGTTGTACAGAGAAGTAGCTGTCGCTCCAGACAACGTCTTCTTCATCTTCCTTCGATCTTAGGACCTTGTCTTGCAGTTTCTGGTCTCTGATCGACAGGAAGCCGATGGCCCTTCTATCAAAGTCGGCCATCTCGAAGGAAGGTATCTCTGATGGCTCACGGAACCTGTCTGCCATCGATCGTCTTCTTCGAGGGAAGTGTATTTCATTGGCTGTGTACACGTCCCCCTTCTCTCCCTCCTACTCGTCAGACGAGTCCGTTCCGATGCTGACATCTCCGTTGTCATCTTCAATATCATCCAGGGGGACTGAGGGGTTTTCTTCCTCGGGAACTACAGAGCTCGCCTGCCCTGCTGGAGGTCCGTCAGTGGACTTCGGTTGCAACTCCTCCTTGGGCGTCGAGGATCGTCTGCTGGAGGAGGAGGGTGATACTAATGTCGAGGGAGATGCTGACGAAGATGATGGAGAGCCACGGCTCGGGGGTGACAGTGACCGTCGCGGCTGCCTTCGGCACGGATGGTCGTCCCCTCTATCCAGCCTTTCCTCGATCTTGTCGAGGCACTGGAGAACTTGTTGCATTATTGAATTTACGGCCTCTAGTCCGCTCAACAGTTCTCGCTCTTGGCTACTCATCCTGTCTTGAATAGACGCATATTTGCAGGTTAGGGAAAAACAAGTAGCGTAGTTGTTTTCTGTTACCTCCCGCAAATGGTCGAGCTCGTGACCTATCATCTTCCCGAGCGACGGAGGGGTTCATGTGGGCCTCCCTCCCATCCTCGCGACATCTTGCCCGCATGATGGCCCACCAGATGAGGTGGAGCGTATCTCAATTGTTCGCGTGGCAGATGTTTCTGGGCGAGGTGTTGGTCCTCTTGTGGCCGCGTCTGCCTTGCCTTCATATCTTAGTGAAGATGGTCGTCGTGTGGGCAGATGCTGCTCCACCTCTACGTCCTCGGCGATCCTTCCAGCAGCTTTGACAGGGGACACCGGTGTCGGTGTCGGTGTCAGCCGGGCACCTTCGAGCTCCCTTCCCAGGATCTCGGCGAACACCTCATTACTGGTGTCCGGCTCAGGTGCTTCTTCTGCCTCTATAGGCCCTTCAGGGATGTCGGGGGCTGCGGTTGCCTCTCGCGTGGCAGCTCCTGAAGTTGATGTCTTAGTGACTTCTACGATCACCGGTTCTTTCTCAGCTGCCACCATCCTCGCAGGGGCGGTAGTTGATGTGGACGGAGTGGCGACAATTCTATCAGCAGCGGTTGTCGGTAGCTCTGGAGTTGTCCTCTCTTGGACTCTTGTGGTGGCGGCTTGGGCTGTGTTCGCCGCCACGGCTTCAATTTCTGCGACGGTGAAGACTGGTTTGTCTGCATCGTAGTTAGCGCAGCGAGGGAGTGGGAGGAGTATATTCATCCTTGCGAACTTATAGAAAAAGTCTTTCCCCTCCTTCCTGATAATACTGGCCCTGATCAGGTACTTGGTGTCGATTACCTCATCGCCCTGCATCCTCGAAAGGCTGCGTGGCTCTTTCGGGTACCCGAGTCCCTCTGCAATAAGGTTGACTATTCCGCCCATGCAGTAGTCATTTGTAGCTTCCTTCATCGGATGTAGTCTGTTCATCAAAAATGGTCCGAGGTTGATCACTCGGCCCTCCATTATGTGCCACATGGCATGGAGCTCCTCCGTGTATATGTTGTTGGATTCGTACTTGCTGAACAGGAGGCATGCCAGTAGTTTGTGCACTATCCTCCAGAAGCATGAGTGCATAGCATCCACCTTCTTTCCCGGCTTGAACGAAGATTCGCCGGTTAACTTGTTCCAGAGCTTCACGGGGTCGAACCCGTCTCCCTCGGTGATTCTCTCACCGCCGTCCATCAGATTCCTCTCCTCTTCGATTGAAGAGAAGATCTGGTTTAGAAACTTCTCGGAGATTGTGTACTCCGAGTTGTAGAGTCGAGCTTGGAGTCTGTCTGGCCCTCCGAATTCTTTTCTCTCCGCCGGTGAATTTTATCACTCGGTTGAGGGAAGACATGAACTCCATTGTCAGCCTGGTGTACGAGGAAGACCTGCTGAAGCAGATTTTCTTTAATCCTACCACGGCGAGGATGGTCTTCAGCCTCCTCTTGATTCCCAGATCAGCAAATGAGGCTTCGTGGCAGAACGTGCTAGGGCAGTAGATTTTGGGCACCAACTCAGCATACCGGTGAGCATGCTCGTCGTTTCTTGGCTCGAAACTCTCCTCCAAGGCTTCCGGGATTGTTGCTGCTGCTGGGGGAGTTGGAGTTGCCGCTTCTCCAACCCTGGCCCTCTTTTCTGTTGTAGAGGACTCGACTGGTCTTGGATTCGAGCGCTTCCGCCCGGTGTTGGAGGTTCCAGCCGCAGTCTCTGGGTAGATCCTTCTACCCTGAGAGTCAACGGGGACAACAATGATCTTGGTACGGGCCATCTCTGTAAGACAACAAAAGAAATACTTTGATTAAACATGTTGGTTTTTGAAAGAAGTATACAATAAAGAATAAATGTGTGGCCCGATGTTTTTGTACAAAGGCTGCATGGCCCCTACCCCCCCCCCCCCCCCGTATCGGGCGACACACAATGTTCTGAGGTGAAGTAATGTGGTTGATACTAGGGACGGGTATCGCCCGATACGGACTAGGCGATAGGGCGACAAACGCTCGGCCGTGTCAGGTGATAAAAGATGCCCGATACGGCTCGTATATACACAAAGGAAACGTCATGTCGCCCAACACAGAATATTTGGGACGATACAAAAATGGACGACACGACCCTCGCTTGGCAGGGCATATCAGGCAATAGTTACTAAAAAATACGTTGCGCGATATGCATGTCGGGCGATACGAAATCGTTAAGCTAACAAGGCCGATAGTCCATACATGTAAACAGAGAACGTGTCAGGCGGCAAAGACTGCTGCGCGATAGGTCTACCGGGCGATAGGTCTGTCGGGCTGTACCTCATAGGGCTCGTGATTTCTGCACGTTACGAAGGCAAGGGTGTCGCGCGACACGGAAGCAAAAAGCACAAAGTCCTTTACACGATACGAGAGCATGAGCACAGTAATTCAGGTAGCCCGTCACGGTAAAACATGTTCGTATATATATAGCAAACTCAACCTTGGTTTTTCGATACGGTGAAAACACGGCAAGCAATCCTGGGCATGCATCGGCCGATAGGGCATTCCATTCCCGAGACGGGCAGTCCATCCGTCAGCCTAAGGGTGATCAGTCCTTTGGCACGATCGTCACAGGCTCATGCCCTCTAGGTGCGTCATTTGACATGGCTTTAGCTATGCCCGCAACACCCTTTGCATGACGTTGCGCATATCCTGCCGGTAGGGTTGCTTTTCTTCACGACCTTCGGAGCAAAAGCAGCGGTTGTAGGGGTAAAACATCACTGGCCCGAAACTAAGGTCCCGACCTCTACTAGCATTACCCATCCCGTCCTATAGAATACTTCAGTGACCCATAAAACAGAGTCAGCGCATGTGGCGCATGCACTGACTCGGGCCTTATTACATCCCAAAATGTTTGTAATGTTTTTCTTGTAGGAAAGTAAAACGTCCTATTCTAGGAATTAAAAAGACAACTCGGGTTGCCTCCCGAGAAGCGCTGTGTTTCTCGTCTTCATCTGGACGCTCATGGTCTCTTCATTCTGCATCTTCATCTGTGCTTCTGCGGTCATTGTCCCGTTCTTTTCGCCGGTTCGGTATTTGGCGGAATCCTCCCTGATGGGTTCTTCACAATTTCAGCCAATTGAGCTAGCTGCTAGTCGATCTGGCGTTGGTGCGTCTGCATGTCTGCCAGTTGTACCTGCAACGAGTTCAAGATGCCAAAATTTGATAACGCACTTTGCGCCAGTTGATTGTTGATCGTATCTTGCTTCTTGACAAAATCAAATAACTGGCCAACCACGTCTGCCTGGCCCGTGCCCTTGCTTTGTTCTCGGTTAGGCCCTTGATACTTCCCCTGTGCTTGGAAGTTCCCTTTGTTTGATGGGAAATGAGTGTTTTTGGGGTATTGGCTTGGTCCTCCCCTTGGCTCAAAAGCTTGAGGTCGCTTGGAGGCGCCTTGCAACTGATGCACATTTTCAGCTGCATCCTTGTTGCCATAGCTGAAACCAGGGTGGTCCGGCCTTTTGAAATTCACAAAAGCCACCTTCTCAGTTTCCTCATCCTCATATTCGGAATTGCTTGATGCGTCTGGTTGGGTGTAGATGCAACTGTCTACCCCGTGTCCGCCTTCTCCACACGTTACGCAATTCATTACCTTTTCAACTTGCTTCTTACCCTTTCCGCCAGATTCTTTTAGCTGCTTTACATCCGTAGCTATCCTCTGGATCTGAGAAGTGATTGTCTCCAACACCTTGGATTCAAAAGAAGATCCTTCACTAACCTTCTTAGCTTGGCCACGGTCAGATCTGTCATAGTCAGTGCTGGCTTGCAGCTTGGCCATGTTCTTGATGATCTTTTCAGACCTGCTCAGCTTTTTCCCTAGGAAGTCGCTCCCTACTGCTGCGTTCAACGAAACCCTTTCCTCTGGAGTCAGGCCGTTATAGAAGGTAGTGATCAAGAACCCTTTCTTGTAGTTGTGGTGAGGGCAGTCCCTCTGATATTCTTGGTATCGCTCCCAAGCGTCATGGAGATTCTCATTAGGCTTTTGCATGAACGACGTTATCCTTTGTCTGTTTCTCACTGTCTTCTCAGTTGGGTAGAACTTATTTACGAATGCATCCGCCAATGCTCCCCATCCGTTCAGAGCCTGGTGGGGAAACCCTAGGTACCATGATAGAGCTTTATCTTCCAAAGAAAAGATGAAGCCCTTGCAATAGATTACCTCCTGGGGAACTCCCCTCATCTTGATAGTATCACAGATGTTCTTAAAAGCATCCAAATGGTGATAGGGATTGTCATTCTTGGAACTCCCTCTGAAGCTTTTGTTCTGAATCATGGAGATGACAGACGGCTTGAGTTTGAAGTTTGTGGCGTTGAATCGCGGAACGACGACAGGGCATCTGGAATTATTGGCCTTAGTGGAGGCTAGCTCCCTCAGAGTCTTCTCTTCTTCGTCTGAGTCGTCGTTGTTGCTGCCTCCCTGTTGTCCTTGGCGCTGGTGTCTCCTATGTCGATGACGGTGACGACGCCTGACATGGGGGTGGCCTTCCTCGGAGTGCTCCGATTCCTGATCTTCCTGCTGATCATTTCCGTCATAGCGATCATTGTCACTTGGCGGAGGTGATTCATCCCTAGGCCCTCCCTGCTGTTCCCCTTCAACGTGTTGCGGGTTGACGCGGGGAGGCATAATGTCGATGATTGTGCTCTGTTGATTGGGTGAATGGTGTCGGAGCTCGGTGGAACAGTGATCTGTTCTTCAGGGTTCCTAAAAGAATGGCACGAAAAATCAAGTCAGAAAATTGAATTATTTGGCTTAGGCAAGGAATAATAGTAATGAAAAAGGAAAAGAAAGAAAAAAAGGTGCTATCAAACTCATTACTAAGCTTGAGGCACAGGAGTGTAGTTAGTGGATTCAAATTCATCAACAGTACTGTTTTTGCCTTGTCCCCGACAACGACGCCAAAAAGTTGACCGAACTAAATCGCGCGTCCTAAAATTGGAGGCGGATTTGAGGTAGTCGAGCTTTTACATTTATAAACCCGAATCCTTGTAGGCCCCCACAACTTTGTTTACGGGGTCGAAGTAGATATACGGGTTCGAACACAGCGACAATGGGGGTAGTGTTGAGAACTCAGAATCGACACGCTACACTCCGGCAGGTATAAAGAGATGATAAATTCCCGAGGAGGGAAGCATAAAGATGTCACGAACAAAACAAGAAAACTATCTCCAAGTGGAGTTACTAGAAAGATTTAAGGTTTTAAGCATTTAGCAATTTTTAGGGGTTTTCATGCAACAGAAACAGAAGGATACACTCGGAGCTGAGGTGAGGTACGAAGGATAAAACTACGGTAAAGCAAGCGGCGGTAGGACCAATCTTGTACCCCTCATCTCGAAGTGGTCACCTCTAACAAGGCATTGGTTCCACTCTAGGGGTCACCGGACTCAAATTAGAGTGGAAAGGTTACTAAAGCAACTCCGTTCCGAGCACTCTCGTATTCCAGAATCAGACCAAACACTAGAGCCACAACACAACTCTCGAAGTTGTTGTGACGGGAAAACACGATTCCATAGCTAAGCGAAACGCGATCCAAAACATGCAAGCTAGAGTTCAGATACCAAACATAGCAGTCATCCACATATTGCACCAAGCATAGAGCAGCAAGTAAGTAAGCTTTTCTATTTCTATAAGCATTAAAGTCTTAATTACAATGCATGCGTAAAGAATTAAATAACAGAATTAAAGATATGTGTCGCCTTCTTGATGCAGAAGGACAACAAGCTACAGTAACCATCCCGCCCGATATCGGACAGGGGCCTAGCTCGATACAGCTGTGTCGGGCGGAACACCCTCTCAAGCGGCACACCGCGATGGGCAACTGCATCGCTCAAGGACCTGGCCGATACGCTCAAGTCGGGAGGCACACCCTCTCGGGCGACACGCCTGACGGGCGGAGCGTATCAGGTTCGGTATCGTGCCGGGCATGGAGCTACGTATCCTAGTGCCAGGCACTGGTGTCGGGCACTCGTGTCACGTATCTACATCGGCTGATATCGGCTCCCAGTGTCGCCCGGTACAGTCCTAGGTGAACCAATCCCCTCCCTCTCGGGATGAGGAAGAGCTCACCTAGTGTCGCCCGGTACGAACACTGGAGCACGATACGCTTGCTCTCACAGCTTCCTCCGAAGATCCGTCGACTATCTGAAACCTGAAGTGACCAAGCTTGTCCGAACTGTCTAAGCTGTCTTTTCGGCTCCCTATAGCTGCTATTGATAGGCAGCTAGTTGTGAGAAGATATGGTGCTCGAAGCGCCACGTGTCCTCCTTTCCACCGTTCAGTTGGTGGTCGGCTGTCGGGCGTCGTGGCGAGAGGTGCCTTCCGGTGGGTGGCCGATATCGTGCGGCACATGGAGTAGTTGCGGCGCGCTTGGCTCCCTGTCGGGTAAAGAGGTGTGTCGTCCATCGCGCAACCCTGCCGGTCAGCGTGTGTATCGGGCGTCGGGGGGGGGGGGGGGAGACAGTCTTGGATTTATTTGTGGGTAGGAACGACCTTATTGGTGTTAAATGGGCCAAAATAGGAGGAAACTCTGCAAAAGATGGAAATATTGGACTGAGAGCATTGCTTTGCCAATTATTACGGAAATGCATATAAAACTGAGGAAAACAACAGAAAAGGGTAGTTTTGATAACAGAATAAAGGCCAAAAACATCACAAAAATTGGTGTTATCAGGGCCTCCTCAGAAAGATCGACCTCTATGGTGATTTCCTCCTCCTCTTGCCATGCCATGGCTATGAGACTTCTTCCTGTCCTTCTCCTTCTCCTTGCCCTTGGTGATGGATGCATTAGTCAAGCCTATGTATCCTAAACTTGGTGCCTTATTCTTCCCTAAGGTTCTTTCTTGGGTAAGGGCACTATTGATGGTGGCTTCAAAGGTAGTGTAGGTGGAGGTGTAAAGGTAAACTTTCAGTTCTTGGGTAAGGCCATCAATGAAATGTTCAATCTTTTCATATTCATCAAGATGATGAGCATGACACTCTAGGAGTCTAAAGGCCATAACATAGTCAGCAACGGATATGGTTCCTTGGGTGAGGTTATTGAACTGCTTCATCTTCTCCTTTCTAGCAGATATGGGCATGAATCGAGTAGTGAAAATTACCTGAAACTCCTCCCAACTTATAGGGGCATCTGGAAGTTCTCGTGTATGGTAATAATTTTCCCACCACAACTTCATGAACCCCCTACGTTGGTAGGTTGCAAAAGTGAACTTATCTTCCTCAAACATTTAAGTGTTCAAAAGGCATTTTCAACAGATATGATCCATGCATCAACTTTATCTAGGACTTCACCTAAGTCTTCTCCTTGAAAGGCTTCAGGTTTGAGTTTGAGGAAGTCACTAATGGAAGTTTCAGGATTGGTCCTAGAAGATGAGGTAGTGTTATTGGTTTCCTTTAGGGCTAGGGCATGCATGCATTCCAACATCACCTTCTTTTGTTCCTCCCATTCACATGTACCATGGACTTATTAGGGTTTGAGTTAGATTCATCACCAGAGTCATCATTAGTTCTCTTTCTCTTGGACCTAGTTTTTGGAGGCATCTACAAGTTTGTAAATCAAGAGATGATTTAGTTGATTAATTGAGGTAAATCATATTGCAAACAACAATTTTTTTATCAATCATAAATATATGTTTTCCAATTTTCTTGTTTTTTAGTTGTTCCCAATTCTCCTAATCTATCCACATAATAGAGAGAGTACTTCATTGATCATGGTCGAGAGAGAGAAAGTAGATGAGAAGCCTAGTGTGTATCATTTACAAAATAGGTGGTTGGGGTAGTCCTTAATTGAGAAAATATGAGAAGAAAGATTTCTCTGAGGTATGGGTGGCCACTTTAACAATAGTTGTCTTAGCCAGGTAGATTACTTGTTGTGAGGAACCCTAACCACCATGAAAATAGATTTAGGATTTTCTGCCAGAACCTTCCGCAAGTATCCTTCTAGACACCTCGACAACATAAATTTAAATATGTGTTACCTTAGGTCTAAATAAGGTTACTAGGTATTTGATACACATGTATTTACCTATGTGCCTTCTCTTATACCATATGTCATGGGTTAACAACCTAAACCCAATCTACACCTTCCACCCCAAAAGGAAAAGGTGTACAATTTCCCGTTCATGAGTGGATCAAACACACAAGTATATACATGGACCAAATAACAAATCTTCTGTAAATAAACCAAGTGTTAATTACATAGGGGCCCGAAGGCATAGGAGTTGTACAGAAGAAAAACTTAATACATGAGAGAACTACTTGCAGAAGAAAAAGAACTTAAACTAAGTGTCCCATTTAACTTTAGCATCCCCATGAAAGATCTGATTTTGTTGAGCCAGCATATTGAGTTGCATCATCATCATCATAAGCAAAAGGTACCTAAAAAGCATTTGAAATTGGTACATGTCAGCACAATATATAAACATATTGTACTGAGTACGCCTACGTGTCTTTAATTACACCACTCATAATTTCTTGGAAAAAAGAATAAACTAGCACTTGGCAATAAGATGAAACTAACATTTAGTACAAAATAAGCAATCATAATCAAAGCATATAATTGAACAAAGATGTTTATAAATCAACAGAAGACACATTTTAAGCTTATTTTTCCATTATATACTCATGCATCTGTCTACCAAAGGGATAGATGCTTTAAGGCCTCATGATCTGCTTACCAAAGAGATAGATCATTGCACTTGGTGATATTCTTACCAAAGAGATAGATCATCCTCAAGCACTATTCTTACCAAAGAGATATAGTTCTATAACATAATGGACCAAGCATTTTATGTTCAGGTGTGATAACATACTTATACAAAACATCATTCAAAATTGATCATACATAAATATCTATTTCAAACAATATCATATGCTAAGTCTTTTACAAGTATACTACAACCATGTACTATTGTAAGCCAAGTGAGGGTAATGATGAACCTTCTACTTAGAAGTGGGGAGTCTAGAGAAGCTCCTCACCGATACCTTTGTATTCCTAAAATTATAAGAGGTTTGGTACTAACAATGTTGGAAAAATCACTATTTAGATCTAAAAGAGTATAAAAGGCCCTTTTCTTAGTTAGAGTCATGATAGTAGAGCATGAGTCGTGGAGTACGAATTTGAGTCCATAATTTATAGTGTCATATCAGAGTAGGACTTCTAGATCAGTTTGGTGGTTTTTAAATCATGATGGATAATTATAATCATTTTTGATAAGCCAAATAGGGAAAAAAGTAATAATTCATCCTTGTTGACATTTGAGTCACATAAATTAGAAAAGAACGTCCTATAATTATCTAGGAACAAAAATAAGATAACCACATGAATTTGGTGATTTAATCAGGCTCGAGTATTCTCTGAATAATTATACAAGGTAGAATCATATTTGAGTATGAGTATTTATATGGTTCTGATTTAAGGTTAACTGATATCATAATCATGATCCTCATATTTTTCTGATAAAAAAGGAGTATTGGCTTGTATTTTTCTAACATCCTACTATTTATAGTGAATTTTCCAAGATCAAGGTATTAATTGGTGATTATTAGAAAACCAAGCATTTATAAAAGAAAAGGAATAAAGATGGGCCGTTGGAAGCTCAGCTCCAACGATCAGAGCCAAATTGCGTGACCACAAATAAAATAAAGGCTTAGCTGAGGTGGTAGAGTCTTACTGGTCCACATGGATGCAAGTGGGTCCCACTCCTTCTTGTTCTCTACAAGGCAAGCTAGCCCACCTCCTGACTTCGGTGAGCTCGAAAGGATGCAGCGGTGCTCCTTTCACAAAACTGAAGCTGGCTCCACCCTCCTGGGTTAGGACGGTGAGGTTTCAGGTCGTGGATCCCTCTGGAGTAGTGCGCCGCCGAGGGGATCGAAGAAAGTCACCACTTGCGGATAAGAAGGAGGAACGAGCAAGGTGTGGATGAGTTTGGGGCTTCCTGTGGTGTCGTTGAGATAGTTGAAAGCACCTCGAGGCCGAAGGTAGGGTTGAATTGAAGTGGAGAGGGTGGCATTTTCCTAAACAACAACTAAACAGAGGTGGAGATGATCAGAGATAGTTCGGTTGAGGGTGGAGCTATCAACCCTCGCTCTAGACAAATTGAGGGGTCAAGCGAAGAAAAGAAGTCTCAGCGATGCTTGTGGGGTGCTTAAGTAGGTGTGAGGGAGAGTGGTTTGTAGATGCCCAATTTGAAATGGGCGCGCTTGGAGAGGGTGGTTGCCACAGTTGCTCGTGGGAGTTGTTATGGTCATCAAGGAGGGACGTGTGAGGGCTTCTCGAGTTCGTGGTGGCAAGGAGGAGTAAAAGCCTTGCCCAGTTTCTCTTGAAAGGGGGTAGAGAGGGTGATCATGGTCAGGGTTCCAACTCATGGTTGTAGCCACGTTCTCCCGGGTTGATCGAAGGTTGGGGACGACTTCCCCGCCATCTCATCCTCCCTAAATCCATGCGATCATGCATGGGTAGTTGAGATGGAGTCCTAAGGGTGACCTACGGATGGGTGAGTCACACCTCCACATGACATGGTTAAATACCCTTACATTGATCAAAAATTATAGGGTTACATATGGATGCGATTTAATTAAAAAGAAAACATTGAAATAACTTTGAAAAATAATAGAGGGAGCTAGGAATGTTGGATTGATACAAAAATTGAACCATAGCTTCATTATAGAAAACCCTAAATGTTGGTAAAGTTTGAGCTTGAGATTCCAATCTTTGGTTGATCAAATTATATTTCTTTGAAACTAGGGTTTAGGATTAAGATATTAATAAACGAACAAGTATAAAAGAGTATAGAAAGACCATTTTATCACAACTCATGCCTTACCAAGAGTCAAACAGGTTGCTTGAGAACCATGGTTATAATATTATTCCTTAGAATGAAAGCAAACATAGGTAAAAGTCCATCCGAAGGCAAAGGCACAGACATTCACGTTTATCATTTTGCTAGATAAAAAAGGCTGTGGCATCAACTAAACCCTTCTATTAATTTACCAATTATAATTGTGGCATGTGGTCGATCAACTATGTTGTGACTGTGAGATGGGATGAAACATGAGATGACATAAATAATTATTATTTAATTCAACTAAAAAGAACTACATGACTCAGACGTCATATGGCTATAAATGAAGATTAACTAATGTAGATTAATGTTGATGTTGGCTAATCCAGCTGATTGAGGATTAACAAAGATGATATTTGATTCTAGTAAGTGCTAACCTATATATCTAGGGCCTCCTTGTTGCCTTTTTGTAGAAACCATCATCAACGAAAAGTAAATTAACTTTTCGAAGAAGAAAATAATGTCAATATTCTCCGCTTTTAAAATAGATGATCACACGAGGAGAGAACAACAACACTCCATAAACCACCAACATCATACATGCTTACATAACACAATCAATGAAGGATCAAATTGATTTTTGTATCCATGACAACAGACCTCTTGGTTAAAATGGGCATCTACCATCAGAGTTGATAAGCAGTGTGTGGGTGGATGATCTAGCAAGCAACATGTCTACAAGTAAACAATAGCTGTTCTCCTAATTAACCTTTGTTCTCCTCTTAGAAAGTATGCATGTTTCGAGTATAAAGCGACGGGCACCAAAGCAACCTAGTAAATTGGTTACATCTCGGGTTTCTATTGTACATATAGTGTATAATAGTTGAAGAAGCTCTTCAATTTTGCTCTACTTTATGCATCAAATCAAAGGCAAGATAACACCTACAGGTAACACGAGAAGAACACAATAGGATGAAAGTATTCACAGACTTTTTCCTTAGAAATATTTTTGTCCATATATGAAATCTCAACCAACAACGTAATTCATGTTTACATGATCCTCCATACTATGCTTTTTAACAAAATAACGGTGCGAGGAAGGTGATGATCTCAAACTCACCTTAGAAGTCATGGTGACAGGTGACATATTAGACAGTTGATCTGGCTCTGCCATCGACCCACTTGACATACTTTTTAATAAGATAACGGTGTCCAGAAGGTGATGATATCAAACTCATCTTAGACGAAGTCATGGTGACGTATTAGACAAATGATCTGGCTATGCCATCACCACGCTATGGGCCTTGGGGAAAACAATGATTTCACCAAGGGGAATTAACAGGAGCCCCTTCTTGCTACTCACATTGGAACCTGTAGGAAAAACCATATTTGTTCCCATCAATGTAACAAGTGGATCTCTAAACAGGAAAAGTTGTTATCGACAATGAAATCTAAAGTCTGAAAAATATTAATAGAAACCAGAAGATGATGTGAGAGAATGTATCAATGACAAGAGGACAAACACTGTCTAACTATCAGGAGATAGAAAAAGATTTGATTATATCAAACACAATAGGAGTTCATATATTAGTGGGGTACTTAGATATTTTTATTTGAAGTGTTCATGTGCTAATCAAGCACTCAACTTGGATGGAGACAAAGTCTTGTCTCTTAGTATGATAAATAGTAGATTATTTTATCCAAATCATCATTAACACCGACTTGGGTCTTAAGTTAGGGTTTCAAGGTTAACTTAGGGTTTCATTATGGTTTTGACTTTACAAACCCTAAATATTACTTTTGAGGCATCTTAAGCTTTCAAACCGTAATTTTAACATTAGATGCATCCTTAATCTCAAATGAAGTCAAAGATGACCTTTTTATCCAAAAAGACTAATCTTTATACATTAAGTCATTCAAACAAGTCATGATCATTAAACTCATGAAATTAGGGTTTCCATGATCCTAATACATTAAAGATGGTAACTTTGGGCACTCTCAGAATTTGAAGTAGATCTAGGTCTCAATTATATTTTCTTTGTCTTCCTCTCATTTTGCTGATAAATTTGGCACTTACACTTGTGTTAAGGGATGTATGAGTCCTTTGACTCCAACCCATCTTCTTCCTCACACAGAGCACGACACCGGCTGGCTTCGGCATGTCCCTACATGCCTCTACCGACCGTAGTGTAGGGCATCCTAGGTCGAAGCAGCCTCGAGGACTCTCAACGGAGTTCCCCTAAGGCTCTTGAGAGTAGATGTTGGAAGGGACCCTCTTCTCCAGAACTATTAGAGCTCTACTATGCAGAAGGTGAGTGAGGGGGTTCCAAATGAAGGTCAGAGTTTGGGAAACAACTTTGTCTGGCCTTAAGACGAACAAACATGAACCAACCACACCTTCGACGTCTCCAGCTTCGAGGAAGGGTGTCGCTGCCCAAGTCAGCTTCGACGTGTCGTTGTCCCGGTTCTCTCCTACCACTTGCACGAGATATAATGGGTGCACATTGCTAATATTCAATGTTGATCGAGAGGGTTCCCTCAGCCATGAGTGGAAATGCCTGACATCCTCTCTCTCTCTCTAAACTAGTAGGTCCATGTCTCTCATCCATGGCTAGATTAGTAAGGAAGAGAAGGGAACCCTCATGCCGGGGAAGAGGTTTGAGAAAACTATGGGAAGAGGTGACACCACAAGGAAGGAGGGGAAACGAGGGTGGTTCATCTTATATGGCTTCCACCAAATCTATATATACGCAACACTAAATTTGTGGATTGGTGATCCTATTTTCCATGGGATTTGTACTCAATTGGTAATTCAAAGAAAAAGGTAAGAATAAGATATATTTCTCCCTCCTTGCTATATAAATCCATAAGTTTTCGTAGGAAATCCCAACCTTTAATACTTTCCAACCCCATTGCACCTCTTTCCTTGTATACAGTTGCATGGTTTAGCTATGTATTCCTTTTTATTTTCTTTTTTAATAATCTCTCTCTCATGGCTACAATATAGTTCATATGAAAAGTATTTGTTAAAAGGAATGTATTCAATAAATTCCCAATATGGTGACACATATGTTTCCATATATGTCCTTCAAGTATTCTTTACTTAACTTATCTACTTTACTTGATCGACATAGAAAAAGCTATAAAGGAAAACATATAGGTACCTTCCACTTTATTGGCTAATTGATCACAAATTGTAGATTATTCTTTTATCTCTCTTGGATACATAGTTTAAACAAAAGGCAACTGATTAATATTATCCCTATTTATAACTAGTATGTTGGGATGTCAATACTTGCTCCTTTTAAACAATTATTTAAAACAATACAATCACTACATGGTATATCTATTTTCTCCCAATTTTTCTAAAGGATAGTTTTAAGTACTTTTATCTAAGTGTGGGTAAGATTTGGGAGCAAAACTCAAAAGTAGAAGCCACTTTTCTTAATCTTTAAGTTTTCTCTTTTATTTCATTATTTAAGGCATTGAAACAATTTTTTTTTGTTTCTATAAAAAATCATATGCAAACAAAACTAATAAACAGTGTACATCCATGCCACTTTCTAAAGAATTCTACACAATTCTCTCATGTGCACACACTTATCATATATTTCTTTTCTTTATGATTAACATGTGATTTTCTTTTCTCCCATTTTTCCTCATATCCATTGTTGGGATATTAAAATATTAGAGTTCACGAAATCCTTCATTTCAGGAAAATTTGCAAATAAAACCAATCTTTTAAACAAAGCACACAAATTCTAATAAAGTCTCTTTTACTAGAAACAATTGCATTCCAAGTACATAAAGTACAAGTGAAATTTAGGTTATAACATCCTTCCCCTCTTATAGCAATTTTGTCCCCAAAATTTGACTAATATACCAAACAATTCGGGATGAGACTTTTCCATGTCCATATTTAGCTCCCATGTGGCTTTATTCTCTTCATGACGCCTCCAAAGAACCTTTACTATCTCTATTTTTTATTACTAAGCTCTCTCTCACCTTGGTATCCAATACCTTGATGGGTGACTTAGAGTATTTCATCCTCCCTTGGAGTTCAATAGGCTCAATACTCAGCACATGGCTAGGATCCTTCACATGGCACATCAGATCAGAGACATGGAACACATCATGCATCATACCATGCTATGGGGGGTAAGGCTATCCGTTCTAAAATCTCAAATGGGTCCACGTATCGGGGACTCAATTTCCTCTGTTCTTAGATATAGCTTGGAGGGGTCGAATTTTTAGAAACACATGTTCAACCACAGTGAAGTACAAGTCAGTCCACCTCACATTAGCGTATGACTTCTATCAATCCTGGGCTCTCTTTAGCCTTTTTGTGGTCAAAGTGACTTTAACATCATGCAACTGTAGTTCTTTTGACCTTAGCAAGCTCCTCTCACTGACATCATCCCATGGGAAGTGGTGATTGACACAACCTACCTCAATGAGATTCATACAGAGACATGCTGATACTGGCTTGGTAACTACTATTATAAGAAAACTTAGTTAGGGGCAAGTAATGCTCCCATGATCCACCCCTATCGAGGACACTTGCTCTCAATAGATCCTCTAAGGTCTGAATGATCCTTTTTGACTTTCCATCAGTCTCGGGGTGATAAATCATACTTATTTTCAATCTTGTACTGAGTTCTTCATGTTCTTACTTCCATAACTCCGAAGTGAACTTAGGATCATGATCAGAAATAATCAAACTCGGAATACCATATAAACAAACTATTTCTTTAACATATAGTTCAGCTAGGTCTGACACCTTGGAAATGATCTTTAAGGCAAGAAAAGTACTGATTTGGTTAGGTGGTCCACCACAACCCATATTACATCCTGACCTCTCACTATTTTGGTGAGACCCACCACAAAATCCATTGTCTTCTGGTCCCATTTCCTCTTGCCACTCTTAATTGGTTGTAGTAACCCACCGGGTTGTCGACGTTCAACCTTTCATCATCTGGAACGTGAGACAATTGTGCACATACGTTGCTATGTCTATATTCATTCTAGGCTACCAGAATATCATCGTAAGTCTTTAAACATTTTTGTGGTTCTAGGGTGTACTGTATACTAAGAACCATGAGCTTCTTAGTCCTTAAGGGTGAATCCTCAATATAAGGGTGAATTATTAGGAACTCAATATGATTTTCTTATTGGATTCCACCATTCACATTTATTGTATATGTCTAAGGATTCCCCATCAAACTCTTCATTTCAACTAACTCTAGTTCATCTAACTGGGTTTTTACAAGCTCAGTCAACAAGTCAAGCTTGATTTACCTTAATTTGGTACTTGAACTATTGCATCAGTCATTTTGATCACTAGATTTTTTTTTTCATTTTGATCACTAGATTCAATCTTATAACTATAGTATTCAAATTTCATTTGATCCTCATTTGGAATCTTAATTTGGTGATTACCTTTTTCACCTAGGTTTCCAAAACATTTATTGGAAATCTTCTCACAGGAGTGTGGTAATACCTCAAATCCTCGATTATCCTAAAAAGGATTTCAACTTAAGTATTTATTTCTCATATCATTTCCACTTCTAATATGGCGTGTGTCTGTTTCATCTCTCACACTCATAACAAGATGAAATAATCATTTGGATGTAGTCCAAATACAAAGGTCATCCCATTCCAAGAGTAGAGATGGTGAATCACACATTACCATTTTAATTCCATATTTAGATTGAGTCATTCTCCACCTTCCACCATTCCCCTAATTTTATGCATACCTATAGGAAAACTTTTCACATAACCTTTGAGTCTTAGAACGACTCATGTTTATGATCCTTAGTCATTCCCTCAAAGTCTCTAGGGTGTTGGTACTTTTGAAGAGATCTCATCCTTATGCATCTAGAGAGTGCCTCTCACATTTACCCATTGGGACACATGAACTCATGAAGGTGGACAACCTCCTAACCCATTATCCTTGGGTAAACATAGTTGTTACCTCCCAACCCTATGGTCTTGTGAATTCAAAGAATAATCAACTCCTACTCCTATTGATCTCATCCCTTCTTGACATTAGCATTGACTTAGGGTTCTATCGTTACTTTATTTTATTTCATCACAAATTTTTCTTGTGGTTCCTTTGATAATTTCCAAGCATGTTGTATCCTTTAGAATTCTCACCCAAATTTCTTTGATCTCTCAGGGCACTCATAGCTTCCTTATGCCTCTTCATGGGAATCATGGCAACCTACCCATCTGGGCCTAACACCATTCTATCGGTCACTTCCATAATGACTTTTCTTTGTGTCCCTTAGAGATGGTCATACTTGGGTCTAAAGAATCATACTCAATATATGTACTTTTGTGCTTCATGCACTTAATCACTCAAGTTTTTAAGTGACCACTAATGTTACCGTAGTTTTTAAACTAATTTAGAACTCCCTCTTTGAGGAAGCACCCCTTCCCAAGACAAGATAAAACTAATATTGGTAGTACCAAGGTTTACAAAATCATACTTGAATCCCAAGTTTATATCATTACACACATGCATGTTTCCTATTATTCCACCCATGCATGTGTCTAACAAGTAGAGAGCTTATTAATCCATTTTTAAGATTTCCATTATTTCATATCCATTCCTCATCTCTCAAGGTTGGACTAGTTTCATGTGTACATATGATAGCATGTAGTGATAGGCCAACTGGTGTGAGTGGCTCATCAAACATATATCACAGTCCAAGTGGGGTCTCCTTTAGCCCAAAACTTGAGGGGGATGCCATGCTTATTCTTTATGAACTCATTCAATCTTGTGAGCATTATATGCACCAGATACCACCACTTCCCCTCTCGGGTTTACTTCCTTAGCATTAGTCATCTAAAGACTTATCCACTCAAGCACGTACCAAATTAAAACATGATATGTAATTTTATTCACAACTTTCTCTTCCACATAAACAATCCTTCGAGTCCTACATAAGGGCTACCAATCTGAGTCTGAGGATTCACATCATATTATAATTACTTACATATATAGGATCTTGGTACTCCCTTTCCATCACTTAGATGGTAGGTAATCATATCATCTACACATCTGTATAAGAAGCCTCGTTCTCTGTATATAGGGTTTGGTCCTTTCAAGGACCTCTAGTGTACAACAAGCCTCTAGGGGTCATGCATACAATAACTTGACCCATTCACCCAGGGGCATTCTATTTTAGGACATATCATACAAATATTTCTCATAATTCCTCATGTTTTGGACTCTATGTTCCCAACCCTTCTCCTTCTGGGTATCACTCACTTTTGAGTTAACCCTATAACTGGTCCTAGCACTAGAGTTCCCCTCTTATATATGAGGTTGTGATTCCTATAGATTCACATCTTATTCTTACCTAGCTTACCTTATATGATGAATTGTACTATCAAATCTTGTGTCCAACTAAGGTCATCATAAACCATATTATCTCATTACATAACACAAAGATCTGCATTCATTTCCTCAAGTATACCTATCTCATAATCCAATAGTCATTACCCATGGATTAGAACTAATCTCGTTGCCAGCCTTGATATCACTCACTTTCACGTAGGTGCATGCCTATCTTCTAATCATATTTGAGTGGGAACACACTTCTTAGTGTTCCTACTTGGAGGAGTTTAGACTTTCTTTTCACAACTAACCTTCTGATTTACGGTGTTATCTCTCTTGCATAGATCTTCTCCCTTTTTAGGGATGACCCACCCTAGGTCGGGTCACCAAAACTAAAAGTAGCACTAGTGGTTAGGAAACCACTTATTGTCTATATATCTATTGCATATTCAAGTCCACCATGTATATAATTCATGCCTAACCTATGCAATTGCATGCATGGAAAAATGAAGTTATCCAACTTATTGGGTTCTCTCTATTCCTTCTACTATGTGCATACCCTAGTATTAATGTTTTGGGTTGCGGTTAGGGATTAAAACTTGTATCTTAGGTTTTACGATCCCCTTGACCCACTGAAGTTGTTTTCCTAACCAGCCCTAGTCCATCTAGAGTTTACCTCTATAGGAAAGAAACCCATCAAACATTTTAATTTTATCATTATGTCCACTTTTATTATTTGGTGGAGGATGCCTCAATCCCTAATTTCCATAACCCTAGTACTCATAAGGGATAAAGAGAGAAGATACATGTACCTAGGATTTAGGGAACGAAGAGGGTAGAGAAGTTATGAAATTATATGTGAAGTCCTAGAGGTATGTTATTTCGAGTAAACTCCTCAGACTTTGGCCAAGAAGGAAGAATGACTCTGGGAGCCATCGTAAGCCGACTAGGTGTGTTGAAGGAAAATATTGCCAGCCCCCAAATTGTGGTCCTTTCTAGACACCATTGCCTTTGGAAAACACTCTAATAATTCCTTTTGGGCTCTACATAATTTTTAAAATTTAATAAATATTAGAGGTTAATTGGTAAACCGTGATCTGATACCAAATGTAACGAACCCTCCCCCTATTATCTGTTATACAGGTGGACAGAGAGGGCAAGGGCCATTACTTTCATATAGGATTGTAGGCTTAGCAATTAACTAGAAATTATTAAAAAAATTTACTAACAAAAAGGAATTTGGTACAAGATTGATATTACATGTTCTGGAATATTTAAAGTTGTATCATAAATAAAATCTATCTAACTATAACCTCCATGTATTACATTAATGTCTCTTCATCTTGTGCCTTCTTTCTGGATATTTCATCATATTTGTAGAACAATAGATTATCCTAAAATGCCGACAAAAAAATAGTTGGTCAGTATAACAAGTTATACGGGTATGTGGGGGAACCAAAAAAATGTTCACATATACTTGTAACAACACATCCACAACAATTATTGTTACAAAATCAAAATTTATCGTTTTCTTAATAACTTCTCAACCCATTTTACTCAACCTCATGGATACTCGATCTTAATGTTTTGTCCCTAGAGTAGAATTTAGGCCACATTCTCAATCTGGAGCCCAGATGTCATGTTTGTCTTCCCAATATGGGGTCTAACGTCATATGACCTTCCCAATCAAGGGCCTGGTCTAGCCTCATTTGACCTTCCCAATTGGGGGAGTGTTTTGACCTTCCCAATCTGGGGCATGGTCTTAGGTCATCACCATGACTTTTCATTACTTTCCATTTACAAAACTCCAGAGTTGATATGTGGGGTTCAACAAGTTATAAGTGTAATTTGTGATAGCCATTTTGCTTTATAGATTGAAGGAAATAAATAACATTCAAGCATTTAATTTCAAGAAATCTGATAAAACCTCAGACAACACTGAGAAACTAAAGTGATTAGTCATAGGTGTTACCACATACTTGTTTCAATAATAACTTGAAGTCCAAGCAAGATAAACTAGGAATACCCAAACAAGAAAACAATCAAAATTTACCTTGACAAAACAATACACCCATGTATTATTATTTAATCAAAATCATCATTAAGACTGACTTGGGTCTTATGTAAGTGTTTCAAGGTTAACATTAGGGTTTCATTAGCATTTTGTCTTTCCAAACCCTAAATATCACTTTTAATTCCTCTTAAGCTTACAAACCCTAATCTTAACATTAGATGCATACTTAATCTCAAATTAAGTCAAATATGACCTTTTTATCCAAAAAGACAATTCTTTATCCATTAAGTCATTTAAGCAAGTCATGATCATTAAACTCATGAAATTAGGGTTTCCATGATCCTAATACATTAAAGATGTTAACATTAGGTACTTTTAGAATTTGATGCAAATCTAGGTCTCAATTATATTTTCTTTTATTTCATCTCATTTTGCTTATAAATTTGATATATATATTTGCTATATATATTTGCTATATTTTGAGTTAGAAATATTTTTTTAGAATATCTGCAAAGTAACCTGAGTTAGGGTTGAAGACCAAGTTTGTCACCTAGAGAGATGTCTTTCTCTCTCTTTGCTTCCTCTAGAGTTGAGAGGAAGGTTTGGGCTCATGCCTTGAGTTGTCTTGGGCTTTGTTGAACCTTGCTGGGCCTTGCCTTGCTTTGAGGAGCCCTGTATCCGGATAGGATTCTTTGTGTCAACCATGGGGTATCGCCCATGGGGGTGTTGGCCAAGGTGGTGGTGGTGTGTCAGCCTTTGACCTTGTTTAACCTCCTTGCCTTGGTTGTGTCACCCTAGCTTAGACATGTGGTCAAACCTTGGTTGAGTGGTGGCATGTCATGTGCATGTGTGTTGCAAGGTGGTAAAACATGTAGACAAGTGTCCCTTGGTAAAGTGACACCTTGCCTTGGTTTAACCTTGACCCTCATCTATATATGCCTTGCCTTTCTCTTCCTTGGGAATCCTTTAGCTCTTTTGTTGCTCTTCCCTCCTTGTGTGCACAAAACACCTTCCTTAGAGAGCTTGGTGGCCAAACCTTAGGTGGGTCTTATTCCTTGGTAAGCATCTTCCCTCTCTCCTTAGCATCTTATTCTCCATCTTACCTACCCTTTGGCCATGGTGGTTACGGTTCTTGTTCATTTTCCTGAGGTGGCTGAAAGTGGTGTGCTTGGAGCTAGGAGCTTGAATCTCGGTGCTTTGGAGCTTGAGGAGTTTGCTCAAGGCGGGTTACATAACTTCTAACCCTAGCTATACTGCCTTCTTTATGTGACATGATTCCTATATGTTGATGATCGACCATTGCATGTTATGTTTCTTGCTCTAGTACAGGTTGTTGATCTTATGGATATAGTGAGCATGATGTGGTTGATGTTGTTGATGGTTTGTATGCCTTTACACCTAGTTGGCCGAACCATAGTTTGGGGTTTCCTTGTTGAGAAATACTCCTTTCTCTCCTTGGTCTAGAGAAGTGAGTTTGAGCTCTAGTGATGTAGGCAATACCCCTCTCTCATTTTAGTTGAGAGGTGAGTCTACATTCTAGTTGCTTGGGCAACACCCTCCTCTCACCATGTATTTGAGAGGTGAGCTCTTGGATATGTAGTGACCTATGTTGAGGTTGATCCTTTTGGTTGCACGATTTGTGATAGAGGTTGTGCAAAACCCCTCTCTCTTGGTTGTTGAGAGGTGAGCCGATCTTCTTGATCAATTAGGGTTTGGTGCCCTTGCGCTTGAGGTTGAAGATGACCATGTTGGGTTGTGCCTTGCATGATATGACCTTGGATTAGTGCTGCCCGTTAGCCTTGTCTTGGGTTGTACCCTTGACCGATACACCTAGTTGAGATGGTTGGTTTGATGCCCAATATGGTTCTCTTGGCTTGATATAGAGCTTTGGCGACACACCTTATATCTTGTGCTCTGAGCAATACATCTTGAAGTAAGATTGCCCGATACCCCTACCTTGTGTTGATCTTTGGCCGATCTAATATGGAGTTGAGATGGTTGGCTTGGTGCCCGTTATGCTTTGACTGATATGGAGCCTTGTAGGCCATCCTTGTGTTGGGCTATATGGTTGCGGTGATGCCCGATATGGGTTAAGTGGAAACCCTAGTTGTTGCTTTGATAGAGGCCAATATGGAGTGCTGCCCTATTGACCGATAGGCTTCCTTGAGGTGCCTTTGTGTCGCCTGTGTCATGAACATGTTGGGTGACACAGTGTTGGCTTGGGGCGCCATGATCTCGGCCGATACAGTGGTGAGAATGGGTGCCCAATTCAACCCTAACCCTAGCTGTCTGGTAGGGTTCTAGATGATACACCTCTTGAGCTAGCTACACGATACACCTTGTGCACCTGGTATGCACGACAAGGTTGCATGTTAACGCCATGTTCTCTAGTTGCATGATACACCTTGGGCATTGGTTTGATATCTTCTAGGGTTGGCCGATATGTGGCTAAATGCCTAGGCCGGTAAGCTTTTGGTGAAGGTTGTTACCCTACCCGATACCACCTGTGGTGAGGGACGCGCTACCCACCACACTTTTAGCGAAGGTAGCAGGAGCTTTTAGTGAGGGTTCTTGATAAATTGGGAACCTAGTAGATATTTCTTGATCATGTAACTACATCTTTGATGAAAATGATGATATGGTTTAACTACCTTGAGCCTGCATCTATGTTGGTAATGAGACATGAGGATAGGTTGCGAACCAGGTATGTTTGGAAGGTCATGATGTTGTTACATATGATGTTGCTTAACATGATAATGTGACACATGTATATGATCACAAGTATTGGGCATGATAAATGTTTATGATTAATTATAAAACTATGATTTCTATAGCTTATGTGTAATATACTCATGGATGTTGCTTCACACTTGGTAGCATTATAATCCTGTTAATCCATGATGGCTTCAGTTATCTCTATGGATGTGTATACTAACCATGTAGGTATACTATGTGGATTCATAGCCTGGAAAGAGCTATGAGATATATGTGCTTTGACTAGCACAATGTGATGATAATCCTTGTTAATAAGATAACAGGTTGATAAGTCTGAGGACCTGATAAAGGTTGAGTGCCTAGTTGAGGTGTTATCCTCTGATGATAAGTTAAGGGATGCGTTCCCAGAATGTTGATGCATGATTATGATGCCTTGAGAGGCAGTGGTTGTTATTATGAGGGATTGAGATCCCAGGACAGTATGATGATGGCATTGATGATGTAATTCTATAAGGCTATGTTATACTTTAGTTGCCTCAACAATTGGCTTAAAATATACGAATTAATTATAGATGAACATATCATGTAGTTTGTCCTGGCCATAGATCCATCATCATCAGCATTTGGTGATGGTTAAACAGGTTTATCCTGTGGGATTACCTGGAGCGCATATTGTTGAATATGCGAGGTTTCCCCTAGCCTGAAATAGGAGGGTTTGAGTGCAGCTGTAGTTGCAGACTCCGGATATATGGAGCAAAAATGGTCACTCAGGTGATCAGACTGGAGTATCTAAATACTCAAGATATTAAATCAATATCGAAATGAGTAGGTTGATTCACATCTAAAGTGAGAATGTGCATAAAGATAGAGTGAGAAATTTAGTTTATCACATCCTTCCCTCCTTAAAATAAAATTTCATCCTCAAAATTCATCCAAGATCATAGTTGAAGCTCAATGTTCATAGTCATCACATTAATTTAGGCAAAAAAGGATTAGTGTTACGGCATTCCCCATCATGGGGTGCATACATAGGTTTCCACCATCAAAGTGCAACCATCCCAATTATATACATATCAATTGGTGCTTTAACATATTATGACATTATCTGTCATTAAGGTTCCTCGTCCCATATCCCAACTATATTAGGGTTTTATTCATGCATTCATATGCACTCAATGCGTTTCATCACAATGTCTGCTATCAATATCTCAAAGGACATATTCATTTTTGTAACTTCCACATGAGACTAATATCAAATGTATGTTTCGTCATGATACTAGATTTAATGTGTGTTTTAGTTTTCCCCTATATTCTACCAAGTTTAATCAATTATGTTCATTTCTTTCCATCTTGGTTCTGAAATTAAGCCATTTATTCTTCATGTTTATTCATTTTAAGATCTCAAGGCGTCAACATATCAAGTTCATGATCTCAAACTTATATCTTTCATGTATAGTATGGTTTCTATTAGGTCTAGCTTGTGAGTGTGACCTATCGTACACATTCAAGATTAAAATAAGTGAGATTATTTCATGTACCTTACATCATCTAATGGATAACATTATCATCAACATTGAGGTTTTTTATATATCTCACTTGTATCTCAAAAAATCTCCATAAGCTCAAGCCATTCAATCTAATACCTATCTATGTCCAACAAGACATGATAACTGCAACCATATACCCATAACAAACTTTTACCTGACATACAAAACAAGAGAAACTACTAGATTCCTTTAAATCAAACCACTAACCCATCTATGAGGCTCATTATGGAGATCACACATCATGTACAACATCTTAAGGTCTTGAGACCTCTCCCTCACCTATATAGCAAGCATCATATATTCAATTTCCTCCATCTATAGGGCTAGATCTTTTTTTAGGAAATCTACGGTTCAAAATTATCAAGGGAACCATAAACTAGGTGACTCAACTCATATACTTAGAAGAAGTCTAGCTTGGGACTCATCCTCATGTATTTCATCGTGCATATTTTTCAAAATTTCATATATTTTGGAGGTTAGGCACTTGACCTTCTCCCGTGGCGGGTCGAATCGTATCAAGAGGTCACCCTTTTTGTATGCCCCAAGCTAGAAGTCCTCCTTTATAATGAGATTGAAGCCTATGTTGGTCCCAAACCATATGTCACATTTTATTTCAATATGTACGAGACTAGGAACAAGCAAGCATTCCAACCCACAAGCTATGTTTAGCACATCAACCAAGTCATATGTACCATACATAGTGGTAGGTCTAGCTAGGGTTGCATGGTCAAAATCATCTCATATCAGCACACACACTTGAATCCTCCAACATCAACTTACATCATCATCATCATCATCATCATCATCATCATCATCATCATCATCATCATCATCATCATCATCATCATCATCATCATCATCATCATCATCATCATCGTCATCATCATCATCATCATCATCATCATCATCATCATCATCATCATCATCATCATCATCGTCATCATCATCATCATCATCATCATCATCATCATCATCATCATCATCATCATCATCATCATCATCATCATCATCATCATCATCATCATCATCATCATCATCATCATCATCATCATCATCATCATCATCATCATCATCATCATCATCATCATCATCATCATCATCATCATCATCATCATCATCATCATCATCATCATCATCATCATCATCATCATCATCATCATCTTCATCATCATCATCATCATCATTATCATCATCATCATCATCATCATAGGTCACCTAGGATACTTACTAGTTTAAGCTTTATCCTGGCTCTAGACAACTCTAGAGACTAGAAATATTATCTAAATACTCTCATCTATACTGATGTTACATCTTTTTCTCATAGGTCACATGGACACTCACTTCCTTTATGTCTGTGCTAACATTTTTCATATGTACACATATACTAATATTTGAAATAGGTTTTCTCCAATGTTGGAACATGTGATGAAGACCACCATACTCCATTAGAACCAAACCAAAACCCTAACGAGTTACCACACTCATCAGGCACTCTAGTATCATGACACCTAGAAGGACTAATAAGAACATGGTGCATACTTGTGTAGCTACCCTAAGCACATGTTGCAAGCATGTGTCTAGGGTTGTAATAAGATCTCCCTTTTCTCACCCTCCAGAACCTACCACCCATAATACAAGATAGAAGGAGGAGAAAAGAAAGGATGTAAGGATTACACAAGTCTAAACCTAGTTCTAGATCATCTAGGTTCTAACCTAGAGTTTATGTTGAACTTAGTCTATAAAAGAGAACTTACTAAGTTTCTAGGGTTAGTATGTAAGGTTGTGTTTAGTTTATTTTTCATGTGAGCAATGTTTGGTGTAGTTATTGTTCATGATATGATACCTTCTATCACATAATCTCTTATTACCCAAATTCTAACTCCAAATGACTACAAAGTGAATGGAGATAGGACCTAGGCGTCTGTCCCTCACATGGTATTCACAAAGCACAAATGTGGAAGTGTGAAGCTTAGCATACATGAACCAATAACAAGATAAAGGCACCAAGAATATCTCAACATTCACCAATGTTATTAAGCAACATCCTTTATTACAATATTTCAATTATAAGTTTAGAGTCAAATTTACATAAGTCTACTCATGTACACTAGGGATCTTACAACAAGTCACCTAACATAGGTCACCAAGCCCATCAACTTCTAGCCATCTATGAACTATAAAATACGTTAAATAATACGGCTCAACACACGAGGTGTGTTGAGTACAGGGTTGATATATATATATATATATATATATATATATATATATATATATATATATATATATATATATATATAAAAGCTTTGCATAATTTGAAAAGAGTTGCAGAAGTAAACAAACATGAATAAATAAGTATTTAACAAATAAAGAGCCCATGTTCTATGTAATTTGAAAAGAGTTGCAGAAGTTGCCCAAGAGATAACCCACTTATCAATGATCCATCCTATCTTGACATCTCAAGTAGGACTCTCAACCTTATGTCCTTAGCCCAAAACTTTAGAAAGGTTCACGAGTTTGTATAATGGAGTTTTTATATTATGTTTAAAAGTTATATTACAATGACAACTAGATAAACATCGAGTACATTACTAGAATACTACATGGAAATATTTTAGAAAATAAATAAGTGTAAATATGTATCACAATTCAAGTAAGAAATCCATAGTCATATAATTATTTAAATCACATATTTGATTCAGAGAATTCATAACCTATCCTTGACAATCTAGTTCTCAAGCAACACCTGGTTAAGAACAAGATTACATGCATGCATTACATTTTCATCATTAACCTAGATAAATACAGTTTATAATTAGGCCAAGTTAGTTCCATGTTTCTTATGAGTACATTTCATGATCTTTTATTAATGTCAGGGTCATCATGAAGGTATGGTTCAAGTTTCAAGTCATTTTAATATTCTACGTATTTTATAAGATCATTACATGATTCATGTCCCTTATGTACATTTTAGGGTAAAAATACGAATAATAAGGTAAATAAGATAGGTTCATCAAGTCAATATGTCCATACATAAAGTATGGTTTAAGTAATCAAGATAAGGTCATAAGAATCATATATCAAGATTAGATGTATGTCTCTTAGGGTCTAGACATCATTGTCCAAACTTGGAATCAATATCTCAACATTCATCCAAACATCAACATGGTTAACATGTCAATAAGGTTCAATATGTGACATAGGTGGACATTCACATCAAGTGAAAACAATATTAATAGAGTCAACTAAGATTAGATGGAAATGCATTAGAATAGGATTCACGTGATATTGGGGAGCAATGTGGACAATCAAGCAACTTTAGGATACACTAGGTTATTATGGATGTATCTAGTGAAACAAGTTCCATCATAGCATGTAAGGGGGTAGGCCTTAGTCATTTAAGAAATGAAAAATCACAAGGTTATTGATTTCAGATATCTAAGAGATTTGGATGCATAGGTTAGGTCAAACCCATCATTAATTAAATGGATAACCAAACATTCACATTACATGGGTAATTTCAAAGCATAAGCTTCTATAAAGATAAAAATAGTGAATAGGGGACA
Organism: Alisma plantago-aquatica; assembly: GCA_963693085.1. Taxonomy (NCBI): domain Eukaryota; kingdom Viridiplantae; phylum Streptophyta; class Magnoliopsida; order Alismatales; family Alismataceae; genus Alisma; species Alisma plantago-aquatica. Next base: position 862,793,017 of record OY856413.1, read on the forward strand.
AGGGTGGATATATGCACCATGAGGTAGGAAAAAGATATTGATTTGATGTCTAGGAGGGTATATGGCCCTTAAACATGAAAGCATTATCACTAATATGCACTAAACATAGTCAAAGTAGTGTCGATTCCACATCTTTACAAAAATAAGAGAAGTGGAAGAAGATTCAGGATATGTAATGATGTTCATTATGTAGATATGGTCAAGCTAATGAATATGATATATGACATTAAATATTTTGATTTAGGCATCTGGGAGATAGAATTTTTTAAATTACAATCCAAACTAGAGAGAAATCAACATACACTTGATTATTTCCTCTATGACACATATACTTGGATCGCGGATTTGCGGCCCACACAACATGTACGATCTGATCTCTAGTCACCATGGCCCTGTTGGTTTTGGCCTATCTGAGCTCGCTTCTTGCTTCTATGTGTCACTGGCCTAGCGATCGCCTTTGGACACACACCACACTCAAGTTCTGCCAACCGTTAACGTGTGGTCAAAATCTCCTACTCACAGATGTGCCTACACCACCCCCTCCCCCTGCGATCACGCTTCATGCTGTCTCTATTTCCCCGCATAGAATTAGAGGACAAACATGGGACATCTTACCCTTTGTTCAGTGATAGTCAGAGCAGATGCAGAAGCCTAGGACATGGCTGATCCAGGCGGTCAGAGTTCAGAGACCACCGTTTGTGACCCTACTGATCCTAGGGCTCACCACCAACCTCTGCACCTCTCCAAAGTGGTGAAGAGTTGTGAGGGTCGGAGGGGCTTGCATATGCGCTAGTAGTAAAGGCAAGTGAAGAACAGAAAGAGAGAGATGGGGATAAAAGCAAGAAAAAAGAAGAAAAGAAGAAGAGGAACTAGAGTTAGATGGGGAGTTTATAAATAGCACAAGAGAGCTAGGGCTTAGATCTCATGTATAATGCACTTCTTGTGCATTGCCTGATTTGTCTAGAGGTTGAAGACCATCTCCCTAGCCCCAAGATTATTTCATGAAGAGGAAGTGGAAGGGGGAACTAGAAATTGGGCCATAAGTTTAAGACTTTGGATCTATTAAGGCCTTCCCAAGATAGAGGAATAGGGCATAAAGGCCGACTAAAAATGCAAATTTTATAATGCCTAAACATGAGTTCTATAGTTCAGATTCACATGATTTTAGAACCGGTAGATTCATAATTGAGATCTCTTCAATATGATATACATTAGAGCATCAAATGATTATAGTGAAGATGTTAAACTTCTGTTGCAAAGTAGTGATATGTTAAAGCATGCCATGGTTTTTCACTATTTCAATTTATTGCCATACCTTGCAAAATGGGTCATTCATGTGATAAAATTGGTGTATCCTAATACTCAAGATATGAAATCAATATTGAAATCAGTAGGTTGATTCTCAACTGGAGTGAGAAGGTGCATAAATTTAGAGAGAGAAAGTCAATGGAAATTGGATGAAAATGGTTGGAAGAGCTCCAATCTACACCTCCAGTAGCTCCAAGCTCGTCTTCCTTCTCCAAGTGGGTGAAAATGGCATGAAAGTGGAAGTGATATGGCGAAAGCACTATGAATCTAGAGTTTAGGGTGGAAAGGAAATGGGAATTAAGTCAATGTAGTGGATAAGAGTAGGTGGTAGCTATAGGGGCAAGGAGTATCCAAACAATAGAGTCCCAACCACCACTAATGTATATATAGTATCTAGGGTTAAGTGGGGGTAATTTAATAAAATTTCAGGTTGAAATATTTAGGGTTGTCTTGGTAGCAAGGATGTGGTAGTCACTATGAAAGTGATGGGTAGGTCTAGGAAATGTTGAGGTGGTAGAGGAAATTTGTCTGATAAATTTTATGATTTTGGAAGTGAAGTGGCATGATAATGATAGGCATTTCCGCCATGGTGGTTCAAGGGTAGAACGGCCATGGAGAGTTTAACAACTATAGTGGAGGAGGTAGAAGGGATAACATATCCGATGGAACAATTGTTTTGGGATGATGTTGGCACGAATGTGCTGGCTGGAACGATTATTTTTGTCCCTGGACACCATGTTCATTCTTGTGAACATAGTCGTGGAGGCTAAATTGGTTTGAATTTCCTAAAGCTTGTGATTTTCACTCAAGTAGCACAACTTTGGAAAAATACCACAGTCATTTTGTGGCCTTTAGCTTACACTTTGATTTTCTAAGTGTCCATCTATTGTTCTCCTTGCTTCAACTCATTATTAGTCATTTGGGGATAGGTTGGGACATCTTTAATGCTCACTCAGGGTTTCTCCTTGGATGGGGAAGTACTTGGATCATACTTACTCTCTCCCTTCCATAAATAAGTTCCAAAGTACATATAAAAGTAGTCAACAAAATTTGTAAGTGCATTTTTCATTGAATAATATTTATTGGAAAATAGAACAAATTTACAAATCTTGTTTTGAATGAGAAGAAAAATAACATAAGATGGCGATCTAAAATAGGTTGCATCGGTAAGTAATTTTTATTATCTTATAAAATATATAATTGTAATATTGTATTTGGTCATATAGAATAATAATGTTAGTGATTTTTGGGAAACAAATTCAACTAACATGTATAATACATAAAAGATTTGTTTCACAAGCTAAAAATTGACAATACTGAAAGATTTGTAGCAGCTAGACTTATCTTTTGAATAGATGCAAGATAATAAATAAAATTTTATAACTATTAAAATATAGGATCACAATATTCAAACTATATGAGAGAGAATTTATTTTTTTCCAATCCATATATAAGGAAAAATGAGTTACATAGACAAAAAATTAAAAATAAAAAGTTGTAAACCTCAATATTTAATGAATCCACTAAAAATTAGAATAATTTGATTGATGAATGGTTATTAGAAGGGATGTTACTCGCTAATCGGCAAATAGTAGTGACACTCAAATGAGGACGCCTAATGAGGATAAAACTGACGTTTCTACTTGATAGTAATGACTCAAATCAAGAGGGATTTTATATGTTTTAGAAGTGTCTAGGTCTAATGATTGCATGGAAAATGATGATAAGATATAACTATTAGACTATGAAGTTGCATGCTTTTACAAGTCTCAATTGTAGATGTAATTCTAGAATGTAATTATGGGTGAATTACTCTATTATGTACCCTTTGGATCTTATTATAAGGATTTTATCCTATCAATTTGGGAGATGTTATAACAAAAGGATCGCTCCTTCAAAAAATAAATAAAAAGTTTCATTGAAGTATGTTATAATTTTCTATATTCAGTTTATTGATAAAGAATTAATCCATTCTTTGGGAGTTCTTTTAGTTACTTGACTGATTTTTTGTCTAAGTGTATGAGTATCATATTGGTTTTCATATATAAAGATAAGAAATAATGTGTAAGTATAAACCTTGTGGTCAATACAGGTTTGGATAAGTGAAACCTATTTTCTGTAAAATTTGAATCTAGTACGAAAAGGTTGTATTTTGACCTATAATTCAATAAAAGATGAAAAAAATGGTCTTGAAGTAAATACACTTGAAGTTCACTGGCAAGGTGTCGATGTTTTGGACCTAAAATAGCATTTCAAACCTTTGTGATTGTTTTGAAGAAGTCCATTGGTCTCTCTGAAAGTTAACTCAAAAATTGACTAAGTTGGAGCCTTAAGTTGGGAAAACCAACAAATAAGTTGTCAAACAAATATATATCAATAGCCTACTAGTTATTGTTATAGCTAGCAAGTTTAATATAGAATCTCTCACTTGCAAATGTTTTTGTCATGTTTAATCAATTAACTAAGAATCAATTCAAAATCACTTACTGGGGTTGACTCGGCTTGGTAAAGAAGGAGTTTGTCGCCATCAAGGTTTGAGTAGGGAAAACTAAGTCATACCAACCTCTTTAAGTCAATATACTACTCATACCCTGACCTAAATAAGCAATTGTAGACTAACAAATAAGATGGATTGTAGTTTAAATTTTTGAAGCACCATTTATGGCCTATATAATATATGTTTGACATCAATTCCTTGCAACAAAAAAAGGGAGATGATGGAGACAATAATAAATGCACTTTATGGTTCTAAAGAATGTATCTTGCCGAATCAATCCATTATGCTTGTTAATGTCAGATCCAAGTAAAATCTAGCAAATTAACTCCTTTAAACGTGACTTTCTCTAAATTCTATAAGTCACCTCTCATGGTATGAAATAAATATAATGTCATCCCATAATGCTATTTCTTTTGATATCCCCTCCTTCATCTGTTATAGAGATAAGAAGTATTTAATGCACCAAATTTGATGGTTATTCCAAAATATAATTAAGATTTTAATAGTTGTTAAAGAGGACTCAAATTTACCTACCTATGCTTTTGTAAGTGAGTATTTTCATCCTACTTGAGTGATTATATATGTTTAAGAATAATCTCTATGAGACAAGGATAACACTATATAGTTAAGCAACAATTCTAGGGGTTTCATATGAAAAATATTGAATGGTTACTATTCAAAAGGCTTGAATGAATGAATAACCATTGTTTCTAGTCATGTTGTAAGTTCTAAAAGTAATCATTGTTATTTTATGGATATTTCACTCATTAATGAATTTAATGTTGCATGAAGTATTTGAATTTCCCTCTATGAAGGAGATGCAATATTTAATGAACACATAAATGTATCATCATCTTTGTATGAGTTCCTATCATTATAAGCATCTTTTTGTTGTGTTATATGATAGGATGACTGATAACATTTTTGTTCCATTTAGAACTAATAATGAGGATGCTTCCTTTCACAGAGGACCTGGAGGTGGATCCGAGGTTTGCATATGTCATGAATGATGTTATGAGACTCTTAGTACTTAATCTAGCAAACTAGAAGTCATAATAAGACAAAAAAAATTAAAGGCATTGTATGCTAGTTTTTTTTCTCTTACCTTTAGAATCCCCACTGGGAAAGCAAGATTAGTTTTAAACCCTTTGTTCCTAGGTAGTGGATGACAAGTAGAATCCATTATAATGTGGAACCGTAACCTAATATGACTTAATTAATCTATCTAATTCGTTTAGACAATGTATCAACTCAGAAAATAAGGTTCAAAGTTAACTATGAGTAGTTATATGAAAATACTAATTCTTCCTGAGTCATGTTTCTTCAATTCTATAACAATGTGGATCAAAATATACTAAGGGTTTATAATATAAGTTGTGATAGTTAGGATAATCAAGTAAAAAATTGGATAACCCAGACTAAGTGTTGCATCTTAGGGTTGTTGGTGGGTCATTGGAACAAAAAGTAGGTTACTAATGATCACAACTAGGTAGCTATACATATAATGATTGGAAAATATTGATTCACTCAACTTAGGTTTGCGATAATGATAACTAGAGACTAAGGCTGGGCTCGTGGTGACCACTGAGGGATATAATTAATTGATATCAACTTCATTTAATTGTGGGCATTGATTAGTACGGATTAGTCAAGGTTTTCCATTGGACATGCTTTAGGTCACTAGTAGGATGTCTTCAATGTTTGATCATTGGTAATGAAAAGTATTTCTAGTTAGAGAATGTAGGTGTTTCATAATTAGTAGAAACCTAGGCTTCAGTAACTAGCGACAAAGATGGTCATTTTCATCCAAAGTCTTTAATATAAGAAGACAATTGTGCATGTAAGGACCATTGATGAGGTTTTCATTTGTGTAATTAATAAAAAAAATTATCCAAGTGTAAGAATGTATCATATTAATATCATGAAATTAAACTAAAGATCGTTAGAGATATATCTTCATATTTAAATTTATGGAAGTACTAACATAGTTTAATTCATGTTCAAGGATTGAATGTTATAATGTTTACCAAAAATTAATGAAAAGTAAAAAATAAATGTCCCATGTAATCTTGTAGATTCTTTCTATTTCATCACAAAAAGAAGAAACATAAAGCGTACTAGTCGTATATTTTGGTTTACCTATTCCGGATCACAACAAGGCTATGGCACATTTAACTGATAAAATATGGAAGGCTATTCATGAGGTTGTATCCGACTATGTTGCATACACAAAGTTCACCTTGGTTCAAGGTGCCTCTGTTAGATTTTTAAAGGTTAGAGTTTCTAGCATGTGAGAAGAGTCAGCTATGATTATTGGAGCGGTCACCCACTCTGGTAGCAATAACCAAGAATTTGGACCCTTAGTGTTGATCGATGAAGTGTTGGAAGATGGGATGGTTTTACGTAGATAGATTTATTACCAGTCAGGTCACTGTATTTATCGTTGTTAACTAAATGTACCAAATCTCATACAAAGCATATGGATGTTATTAGATTCCAAACTCTATATCTCAATTATATGTTCGAAATTATGTCCTAGATAATTTCATCCATACAAATTTCCAAAAATCCATCCTTTTAAAATAATTAGTTGTATTCACCGCAGAGATCAAAAGGACACACCCCACACCAACTCAAAAGATGTCAGTAGTTATTCCTTCAGTTTTTATATTGTTTCATACTGGCTTGATACTTCATGTGGAAGGTAAGACAAAAAAATCTGATGTAGTAGTAATAAACTTACATGCATGTTCAAAGTCTTGTTTGCATATCTCCTCATGTTATATGATCAATGTTTCCAACCAGAAGTATGAGTATTTGTATAAACTCATTGTGCGTGCTTCATTCTTACATAGGTCAAGGTGGAAACCGGGTTTTTGTAATTACTAGTAAATCTAGAGATGCAATGCACGTGATCACTTATATACGAAAAAATATGATGCATAATTCCATCTAACATTGTTTCATGATGTAGTATTTCTGTGGCATGAAAAGATTGAATTGTTTGAATTAGATTGGTTAATGTGCTTTTAACTTTGAATCATTCAAAAAATCAACATTGTCTAATCTGTGATTACTCTATGTCTAGTCAAAATTAGTAGAACTTGTTTTTCAAAAGTAAACATGTGTACATATTAATGAAATGAAGATTATATTGATTTTTGAAAGGTGGTAAGTGTGTCTTATTTCTATGTACTAATTTTGTTTTCAAAATGTGATATCCATATGAGGGAAGTTTAATTATGTCATGCACATGTTATATTTTTGGTGATTTGAATACTAAATTATAAAATTTTCTATAAAAGTGTGTGTTCGGGTTGCGCATTCGGAACTACAATCACGACTGCACATGTTATGTTTTTGGTGATTATGAATAATAAATTATAAAATATTGCAAAAAAAGTGATTGTTCGGGTTGCACATTCGGAATTGTAATCATGATCGCAGCTGTGACATTTCTTGTATAAAAGATAAGTTAAATCGACACACATGATATAAGTATATTCATTGGTTCGTAAAAGAATTCTTATCTCCAACCTGACTCCATTGTAAGCATAAATATCTTAAAACTCGACACCTTATCCATAAACAGTCACTATGTCACTATGTGGCTCACCCTGTCATGGAATGGGTTGTCACGTAGGACCATCAAAACATTACCAACTGAACATTCAGATGCAGCCTTCCTGAAGTAAATTCAATATCACATTTGTGGATTTAAGGCCCCTTTCATGGAACCTATATTTAAAGAACATTGCATTCTTTATAAATGCTATGGTGTATGAGTATAAAAAATGAACACCTGCGGTAGAGAAGCAACAATGTCCTTACAACTATCCACCGTGTAGCAAAATCCTCCAATTCTAGGCATATAGAACCTTGCCTTTCAACAGCGTCCACATGCATGACAACCAAGAACAATACCTTTTTCATGAGGCGTTATATAGAGAGATGAACTGAAAATTTTCAACTAAAGAAAAAGATGATCTCTGCAAAGGCGGAAGCCAATGGCTGGATACGATTCTTCTATTACAAGAAAACGAGTTCCCAAGAGTCATGATTTGGTCACCAGAGAACACACAAGAGCCCATTGTGATGAACTAGAGAAAGGCTATTTGTTGAGGACAAAATTTCTTTTAAAATGTGTAGAACAACTTTAAACTATGAAATTGGTCATTTGACTCTTAAATGTTTGTTATTATGTAAGGAGTAAATGACGTTTTCATATATAGTTGATATTAGATGAAGTACACTGACAATAATGATCACCATTAACTCCCAAAGGCTACATAGGATCCATATAATGTCATACGTGTGTATGTTTAGAAGTCAAATCTTGTAAAATATTCATATCCTAGCCAGGGCTAGTAACTGTGCACTAATAACAAATATTCAATAAGTCCTGCAATTCACCTAAATTCTTCACATCAGTTGAAAGAACCTTATATAGAAATATGATATTAGTAGCATAAACCTAAATTGTTATAACATACTTGCATCCCTTAAAATGGTATGAGACCCTAATTTGATTAGTGGGATGTAATAACTAGGGTTCATGCATATAATGTTGAATAAGAATCTAACAATCATGTTAATATATTATATTCTAATATATAATATAATATTAACAAATTTAGTCTAAAAAAATGAAAGAAGTAATGATGAGGATATCTTAATGAACTAAGTTGCACCATAAAATAGACATAACTATGCTTAAGATGATAGAAATATAATACATGTAATGTGATTGCCTATCAATCAGGGGTGACCAAGGTTGTAATTGACTTCAACAATGTGATAGTTAGAATTTATCAACTTAAGGTAAGCTTCACCTCTTACTTGACCTATTATATGGTATGGATAAACATTACATGTGCAAAAATTATTTGGAATATGATATTGTATGACATAGATCTTCATATATGTTACCTTGTTTGAGTTATCTACACATATTTTCAAACACATGAAACATGATATATTTGTCCCTTTATATGAAAACCCCAATCCCCATTGGTAGCATAGGGCTGATAAATGATCTTTCACTTTCATATAAAATCACATTGTACAATATCTAACTCTTTGGTAGTACATCCCATGGATTTATGTTTTTCTATCCTTTTTAGCCATGATGGTACATTATTCAAGTATCAAATGCAAGGATGGTATAAGGAAAAATGTGCCTAAAATATATGTTCTATCTTCTCAATGAAAATTTCTATTCAAGAATGTTTTATACATATATTTCCAAGCCATAGTTCTTAATGTTGGTAAGGTATGCACATAGAGACAATCATGTGATGATTGACATGGCATATACCATAAAGTATTTGATTAGTAGTAATAAAGGCAAGCTTCCAATTCATTATGTTTCACCTAGTTATGAGATAATGAGGAAACATTATGAATGTCTAGAGAATAATTGTGACAAAGTGAGTTCTTATAATATTTTCTCTCTCTTAAAAGTTTTCTTATCAAATTTGTTGACCAAAATACCCTCATATACTTTCCTAACTCAATTGAACAAAGTTGTGTCACAAATTGCAAAAAAAAATGCAAACCCTAGTATGCTATGATGATAAAATACATGTGTTGGTGTAATTAGTAAATGAACATATCCAATATTCAAATTTGGATTTGAAATTTATACTATAGTTTCATAACGATCTTATAAAACTTCCCCTAAAATTTCATTGCAATTGGATTATCATTTTCGCTTAAGACCATCCATAATATCACCTAAAGTCCATAATACAAGCATTATGACATGTAATCAATTGACATAGTCAACAATCGAATTTTGACTCCAAATTTGTACCATGGCTACATGGGAACATCATTAAGCTACCCCTAAAATTTTGTTGCAATTAGACCACCCAATTAGGATATATAAGCATTTGAAGTTATGTGTATTTTTGCTTTGTTCTCAATCTTAGGACCTAAGTTTGGATTAAATGACCAGGCCGTGTGACGTGGGATTTTATCGCACTAACAAACTCACTCGGGGTTGAAATCCTCAAGCTTTTATCAAAACCAAAGTGCAATAATACCACCCGCAAGAGGACGAGTCTTATCGCAATATAGTTAAGGATCAAACCCAAAGGACAACATTTTTAAGAATACTTGTCAGTCTAATCTAGTTCGAGTTAAGACTAATATTTAGAACGATTCGTTGATTTGAGGTTAATTAAACTAGTTGCAAGAAAGTAAAAGCTGAATTAAAGTTGAGTTTAGTTCAATGATATGGAATCGCTGGGATGGTATCAGGTTTCACCACCGCTACACACGCAAACACATTCCAACACAAACTATCCAGGCAAGATAAAACGATCCAAATAGAGCTGCTGCAGAACCCCCCATACGGGCGTTAGGTTCGCGTAAGCATCACCTTACGTATCAGATGTCTCGTCACCAACCGGATCACTTACTTATGGCTCCGAAGATACAGAAATCCAACGAAGGTTGTGGGCCCCCTATACAGGCGTTAGGCACACAGAAGGGTCACCGAAGGCTAGATGGCTCATCCCCTCACGGATCATGCACTTACAACCTCGAAGAAATCCCATTCTATTTCTAGTTTGGGAGTCAACTGCATTAATTGATAAGCAAGCAGGTAATAGATCTACGAACTAACATCGACGATAAACAAGACCATACAAAATCCAACTAAAGTTGTGGTCCTCCCTGAGGGATGTTTAGACCACAGAAGCATCACCGTAGGCTAGATGTCTCCTCCCCTCATGGATCGTACACTTACGACCTCAAGGAATCCTATCAGAAGTTCTCGTCAAGGAGTCGAACTTGTAAACCTCCATTCCATCCCATATATAGAAGATTTCACAATAAATGATAGAATACGATGAAAGCAAGTAGATAATCAACTACAAACGTACCGACTAACAACTAAATGGAAAGTTATATACATTGCCATGGAGAGTTTAACAAAAGAACATGATTTGCATGGGCAACGGGGCTAATCCCCACACCTCAGCGAAAAGGTAGTACTCGCTCATGATGCGAGAAACAAGAAGAATAAGAAAGAGAGAGAAATCCGCCATGAACACGGTGCAGAAGGTAGTCGTAGCTCGATGAAGAAGATACGGCCTTCTACGTCGTGTCGGAGAAGATCTGGATGCGAACGGGAGTTGTCAAGACAGACCAGACAGTCTCCCTTACTCTGTCTTCCTTCTCTCCTCAGCCTCCTTGGTGGCAACACGAGCAGTAGGTGGAATGGGACTGGCGTGGACGACACTAGATTTTGATCGGACCTGTGTACTGGCAGCATGTCGGCATCCCGGAACCGATGCCACAAATAAGGACCCTACTGGTCCTATTTATAGGCTGGGGTCTGGCCCTCACATTTTTGGTATGATTCCATCCCAAACGGTCTTGAGATATTTTGCTCCAAACGGTTTTGTTATTTAAGTGCCCAAACGGTTTTGAGTTGTCATGCACATCTCAAACTGTTTCATGCAACGTACAAATAACCAAACAGTTTTCAAAGATCCACTTTATCAATCGGTTTTGCTTTGCACTACTTTTTCATTCGGTTTGGTTTTGTACTATTCCAAACAGTTTCGCAGTTTGAGAAACAAACGGTCTTGCTTTGCTTTTCCAAACCGTTTGGTTGTCCACCCTTTTCCAATCATTCTTGGCTTTGTGCCACTTTGCCATACGGTTTGGCTTTGTACAGCTTTACCATTCGGTTTGGCTTTGTGCCACTTTACCATTCGGTTTGGTTTTGTGCCACTTTGCCATACGGTTTAGCTTTGTACAGCTTTACCATTTGGTTTGGCTTTGTGCCACTTTACCATTTGGTTTGGCTTTGTGCCACTTTACCATACGGTTTGGCTTTATGTCACTTTACTAAACGGTTTGGATATTTTCCAAATGATTACTCGGCCAGCCTCAAACCGTTTGGCTAATCTACCTAATGGTTTTATGCATGCATGCCTTCCCATGCACGTAACTTTTCCACATGGTTAATCATCACATCTGGTCTTTTCTTCACGGTCTTGCGTGATCCATTTTGCAAACGGTCTTCATGCCATTAGGCCTTTTGATTTTGCTGCTGGTCTTCACGTTAGCAATGATTGGCAAATGGTCTTTGCATTCGAATGCTGCTCATCCAGTTTGCATGAATGCACGTGAGCCGCTGTACGTAATAATCAATCGCAAACGGTTTGCAAACCGTTTAATCATCAAATGGTTTTGGATATTACCCATGCGGACTGCATGCCTGCTAATCCAATCGGTTTGATAATTAAACGGTCTCGTAGCATGTGCCCACAGTCTTCATATTATTTTTATGCAAACGGTCTTCACATGTATTCGGTCTTCACTAATCAAACGGTCTTCGTGTCCGTTCGTTTTTGCTCAGCAAACGGTCATCTCAAACGGTTTCAAATTTAAACGGTTTGCAAGTAGTTGCGTTAAATGATCTGCTGTGTCCATTTGGTCTTCACACACAGGCTTCCATTCGGTCTTCACATCTTGTACCACAAACGGTCTTGCGACCGGTTTGAGCAAACGGTCCTGCAGTCCTTTATTCGGTCTTTGCGTCCATTCGGTCTTCACATTCTAGCACAGCAAACGGTCTTGCCACTGGTTTGAGCAAACAGTCTCGTTCTTCTGGTGGACAGCTCATACGGTCTGCTACCATCACGCTCAGACAGTTTTCATGCTTGAGCAGCAAACGGTCTTATGCATGTGACCATTCGGTCTACGCGTTGCATGCCAACTTTAGCAAATGGACTTCTCAAACGGTTTCGAACATTGAACGGTTTGCACGTAGCTGCGTTAAACAGTCTCACAGACCGGAGTTGCTCAAACGGTCTCACAGACCGGATTTACTCAAACGGTCTTGTAGACCAGTTCCAAACAGTCTGAGAGTATTGTGGCCATACGGTCGTCGCGACTAAACGGTCTTGTGGCCTTGGCGCCCAAACAGTCTGAAACCGTGCGACGTCCAAACGGTTTTGAGGTGGATCTGTCCATTCGGTCTTGAAACCAAATGGATGAAACCGAATGGATGAAACTGAATGGATGAAACCGAATGGTCGAGACCGTTTGGTTGAAACCGAATGGTCAAATTGATTGGCCATTACCAAAGTTGAGCGAAGGTGGGCCCCAGCTGACTGTTCAACCTTATCAAGACCTACATTAAGTCAACATAAATTCAGTTAAAACCTTGATAATCGAATCAATTAAGTAATTTTGCATATTATGATGCATTTTGATATTTAATGAGTGAAATAGTATATATAGAGTTGAATTTGTCCCAAAGTGATAATTGAATTCCATGATGAAAATGCATTCATCACCGTGACACATAAATGTGTCACGCGGCTTCTGTAGCTGGTCCGCATGTTCTGACCATAGGATCCCTCCCCTTTGGATCGTGCGGGGATCCAAGGGTCAAGAACCTGTCTTCCACCTCCCACAAAGGGCGGGGAGGAGAGAGCGAGCTTGAGCTCCAGCTAGATGCCACCTCACTCATTTTCTCGAACTTTCATCCAAATAGATATCTTCATCTCATGAATTCGTGGTCAACCATACCAGCTTTGACCGAGTCTCATGCGACGTTGCAACCTCCCAACTTCCCACCATCCTGACTTTCTCACTCCGACGACGGAGCTTTTAGGGCTTCATCGCCTAGCCTCCTTCACGCCTATATAAGGCATCCACTAGCTCTGCCATACTCCCTTTCCTCACTTCACACCCTCAATTGCAAGCACATACACCCCGAGCACCACTTCCCCAATCCACCTTCTTCAACCTCGGTCCCCTTCACCATCAGACCACCACAACACTCCTTGCTCAAATCCTACCCCTCCAACACTTTTGACAACCCACCGCGAGTGTGCGCGGCTAGAAGGCAGGCTCCTAGAACCCCTCTCCACCTGCAACCTCTCTCACGCCGGCGACCTCACCTATCATGTGGCGGCGCTGAGATCTAGAGGGAGCCACAGTCGAAAACCCTCACTCCTCTGATCGGGGCAGCCTCACGAAGGTTAAGGTGCCTTCTTTCTCATGACAACACCACCCAGGAGCTAGCAAGAGCTCGCCGGAGTTGATCGAGCTGCTCGGCTAGTAGTGAGAAAGGAGAAGCAGAGCAAGGGAGGGAAGGTTGCCAGCAAAAATTGAGTTGGACCAATAAACAATCGCCAAATCAACTAGAGGAGTCCCGGGCCACCACTCCAACTCTCAGATCCGCAGGCTATCTTGCAAAACCTTGGATCAATGAGAGTCATCGATCCAGTTGGATCTGACCATTGATCAAGGTAATTTTCTTCTTTTCTTTTTACCTTAAACAATAGAATAATGATTATTTTTAGAAAAATCCTAGAAAATGCTAGGATTATCAAAAAATATTGAACCAATATACCATTTTGATCAGAAAAATATTCTCTATCCAAATAAAATATGATTAGGACCTAGATCCGTTTCCTATTTCAAAATTAGTTTCCTAAAGCCTAAATAACCTCTTTAGTTATAATTAATTATTGATAATGACTTTTCTTGATGATGTACGACTATCTAAAATGTATTTAACACTAGATGAAACCCTGATTTCTAAATAAATCGAAATACTATTCTAAGTTGATACATGATCAAAGGATTAGAGAAACCCTAAATCTAGTTTTCTCTTTCTACATGAAATTAAAGGTATATCTTTATAACAAAATCTGATATCACTAGATGATGATTAGTGATCATGATTGGTCCTGAACCCTTAAACGAACCATGATGTTATGAAATTATTAATATGTTTAGGGTTGCTTTCCCTTTTATCCAACCATCTTAGAAACCCTAGTTTATGGAAAATCTTATGTTTAATTAACTAAATCCTATCTTTTAATCAAACTATTGTATGATGGATCAGACCTGATAATATATCAAAACTCAATTTAATTATGGAAAATCCCTAATTTGAACAAGATAACATGAAAAGAATAATAACTAAGAGAATATTTTAGTCTTGGTCACATGGATAAGTAGTGATGTTGTACCCTTGCTTTCCCTTATAGGGTGACTTATTTCTTGATTAATTCAAATCCTTGGATATCTGATCTAAACAAGAAGGTATGTGTTCTTATAAGTATAAGACTAGTTTTCTGGTTGCCTATGATATGTAATATCTTGAATGTTCGTATTTGGATATGATTGCTTGGTTGAACTAGTATGAGTTATACTTCGCCAAATCTAATAGAACATAAATGAATATGATGCGTTGTTGCTACTAGAGCACATAGCCTGGTGTGGATGTATGTTGCCTAATATGGATGTATGATTCCTTGGCCCATGTTAGATGTATGATGATACTATATTGCCCACACTAGATGTAAGTCAAGTGCAAGTATGTGTAGTACAACTACATCAAAGTGAATGAAATAAAAGGAATGTTTACCTGATTTTCGCCTTAAGAAATGGTTTTATCTCTCTTTCTTCTTTTTCAAATAATTTCCTTTATGCAACCTTATTAGTGTAACTTTTTACAACGTACCAACTTTGTTGATGTTTTTGTTTCTCGTATTTTCTTGGTGCAAGGAACAATTGACAACAAAGTGAAATGCATGCTCAAAGTACCTGAAGCCATAAATTAATAAGCATGGAGGATTTATTAGATATATATATTCCTCTTATCTCATTCTTTCTATATGTTAGTTTATTTTTTTTCTAGTGGATGTTGATGATGATTGAGATCCTATGTGATAAAGTTATCTTTCTTTAGAACAATATTTTCTCTCACTATGTAATGACTTTATCCTTATGAATGAATGTTTGTGTGGCTTTATGAGATGATGTGAACTTTGATTTTGGCTCAATCTATGATTTTAGTTTATTACCTTAATCTCTAATATTTTCCCTTTTAACATCTATAGATATGAGTGCACACATATCTGTGAATGTCACTATGGAAAGTATATAGAAATTGGGGTCGTCACAGTTGGTATCAGAGCCAAGTTCACACATCAAGTCACATGAACTTCATTCACCCTATTTTGAGTCTAGGGTAGTCCTTGAGTTAGGGATGTGAATGATGGAGGTGTCTAGGATAGCATCTGCCATGGGTCTGACTAAAGTCTCCGAGCCACTTTGCTTGGCAATCGTGAGGCTACCTTTATGGCAGTATAAGTCTACCTGGACAATAATCTAAGTGTACCCTATTCTTGGGCTTACCTTAATTTAGGAACCTTCTCATCTATAGATGTTCCCTCTCATCCCTTCTATAGGAAAATTTTCCCTCTCATCTATGTTTTAAAATAATTTTTCCCTCTTACCTCTGTTATAAGGTTAGGAAGGAGTCTCTCTATTTAGAAAGTCCTAATGATCGACTGATAAGGATTTTAGGATATCCTCCATAAATCATAAAATTAAGAACATTAATAATTGATAAAGGAGAATAATGAAATATCATGTGATAATAATAATGATAATGACGAGAATAATTGTTGAAGTAATAAATCTGATATGTTGAAATTAATTACAGGATGCCTCCTAAAACTCGCAACTCAATGGCCTCAGAGGAATCATCCTCTAAAAAGAGAAAAGAGCCTGTGATGCCGCGGCGAAGGAAATATGGGAGGAATAGAAGAAAATCCTTCTAGATTTTATGAAAACCCTCGCCACAAAAGGAACCCCTGAACCTAGCTCCTCTAGGAAGAGAGAAGTGACAGTGATAGACTTTATTAAGCTCAACTCTAATGCCTTTTGGGGGGAAGATCAGCCTGAAGTCATGGATAAGGCTGAGGCTTGGGTCCTTTCCCTAGAAAATGCTTTCCGTACCCTAGAAGTACCCGAGGAAAAGAAGGTCAAATTCTCCACCCATCTTCTTAAGGGAGGGGCGAAGATCTGGTGGGAGAACTATGGTGGGACCCGAGGAGAGGAAGTAGACAACTTGGGGTGGGAAGCCTTCAAGACCCTCTTCACCGACCGTTTCATGCCCATAATTGAGAGGAAGAGGAAAGAGAAAATGTACATAGAGCTTAGGCAGGGCAGTCTGTCAGTGGCCGATTATACTCGGAAGTTTAGGCTTCTGGAATGGTATGCCCCTATCCGGACTGAGGAGTGCCTCACTGAGCATTATGGAGACTGCCTCTCCGCACACCTGAAAACCCTAGTTATAGCCTCCCATCCCTGAAACATTGATGAAGCCCTAGACATGGCCCTTAAGAAGGAAAGGGAGTAGGGATTGCAGAAGCCTTCCAGTATGGGATATTTAGGGTTGACCACTACTGAGGAAGAGAAGTTCAAGAAGTTCCACCCCAGCCATAATAAAGGATCGGGAAAAGGAGGAGGTTCAGGGAAGAAAGGACAGAAGAACAGCAAGCTGATGGATTAGTGCAACAAATTCAAGACTTGTGGACGAGGACATGATGGGCCTTGTCGCTACACCAAGCCAGTCTGCTACAACTGCAAGAAGGAGGGACATTTCCTTGCCAAGTGCCCCAATGCATCTATCCTTGGCAAACCTCCAGCGGGTGCTCCACCCCCTCAGGGACACCGCAATGAAAGAGTGTTCGCAGTGACAACAGAAGAGGCTAGGGAAAATCTGAACCATCTTGCCGAAGGTAACCTGAAATCTTTTTATATATCTAATATCTTATTCAATGCCTTCAATTATTTAAAATGTAATTATCCTGTGTAGGCATTGTTTTCTTGAATGGACATCCTGTTAAAGCATTGCTTGACTCTGGATCCATAAATACTTTTATCTCTCGAAATCTGGCCTCAATGTTGCACTTACATATAAAGGACTTGGGTTATATTCTAGATGTGTCAACCCCTAGTGGCAAAATATTCACTACATTACAGAAAACTGATGTTCTCCCTCTAAAATTCGAAACTCATGACATGCCCTTTGAATTCATTCCCTTAACCATGGAAGACTTTGATATTATTCTTGGCATGGATTGGTTTTACACCTATCATGCTTACACTGACTGTAGAAACAAGATGGTAGTTCTCTCGCATCCTCATTCCTCTCCTGTGGTGATCGCTCAGGGAAGCAGATTTTGTAATAATGTAATAATTTCCTCTCTTAAAGCTAAAAATCTCATATCTAAAGGATGTAAAGTCTTCCTCGCATTTGTCTCAGAGACCAGTCCTGACAATGGGCCTGTAGAAAGACTGGAGGTGGTACGTGATTTCCTAGATGTATTTCCAGAGGAGCTTCCTGGGCTGCCTCCAAATAGAGACATTGAGTTCTCCATAGACCTTCTTCCTGGAACCACTCCGATTTCTAGGGCACCGTATAGGATGGCACCTGCTGAGCTTATGGAGTTGAAGAAACAATTACAAGAACTTCTTGATAAGGGTTTTATCCGCCCTAGTGTTTCCCCTTGGGGTGCACCTGTCCTTTTTGTTAAAAAGAAAGATGGTTCAATGCATATGTGTATTGACTATCTCATGTTGAACCAAGCTACCATTAAAAACAAGTATCCTCTCCCTCATATTGATGACCTCTTTGACCAACTTCATACTACTAAAGTCTTCTCCAAAATTGATCTTTGTTCTGGCTACCATCAACTTAAGGTCAAGGATTCAGATATATCTAAGACTTCTTTTCGAACTCGTTATGGGCACTATGAATTTCTGGTGATGCCATTTGGATTTACCAACGCACCTGGCGTATTCATGAACTTAATGAATAAAGTCTTCCAACCTTATCTTGATGAGTTTTTGGTCATCTTCATTGATGATATTCTGATTTATTCTGATTCTATGGAGAAACATCGAGAGCATTTGAAGTCTGTCCTTGAGATTCTTCGAGCCCAGAAATTCTATGGCAAGCTTTCTAAATGTGAATTCTGGGTTGATAAAGTCATGCTTCTTGGTCATGTTATCTCTGGTGGAAAAATATCTATTGACCCCGCTAAAGTGTCAACTGTACTTGATTGGCAACCTCCCTGGAATCCTTCTGAAATCCGGAGTTTCTTAGGTCTGGATGGATATTATCGCCGTTTCATCCCAAACTTTTTCAAAGTTGCACTTCCTCTGACCAAGCTGACTCAAAAGGATGACCATTTCATCTGGTCAGCTTCTTGTGAGTCTAGCTTCCAAGAGCTCAAGCAGAAGTTGACGTCAGCACCTGTCCTTGTACTACCATCTGGCAATGAAGGATTTGTTATATTCACCGATGCTTCCCAACATGGACTAGGGTGTGTCCTACAGTAGAATGAGAAAGTAGTGGCCTTCGCTTCCAAATAGTTGAAACCCAATGAGTTGAATTATCCTACACATGATTTGGAGTTGGCAGCTATCATCCATGATCTCAAAATCTGGAGGCACTACTTGTACGTGGCAACATTTGATATCTTCACTGACCACTAAAGCCTCAAGTACATTCTGACGCAAAAGGATCTGAATCTGCGGCAATGATGGTCGATCGAGTACCTGAAAGACAACGACTTCACCATTGGCTACCATCCAGGCAAGGCAAATGTAGTTTTAGATGCTCTTAGTAGGACAAGAGTTATGGGTGCATCCCTATCCATACCCGAATGGAGAAACATGGAGGACCTAGCAAGCTGGAAACCACAATTCCTGGTTGATCGTATGCATGTCAATAACATCTCTATCACATCTAACCTGCATTCTAAACTTTTGGAGGTATAGAAAGCTAGTCCTGAGCTTGCAGAGCTCTGCTCTCTCCTGGATAAACCTCATACACATCTGTCTGTGGGTCTTGATGGTGGTCTTTGATACAAAAACCATATGTGGGTTCCAGAGCAGTCAGCTGAAAAGACAAATATTCTCAGTGAGGCACATGGGTCAAAGTGCATAGTCCATCCTGGCATGATGAAGATGTACAAAGGCCTACAATGTCAGTTCTGGTGGAGAGGCATGAAGCGTGATATAGTTGAATATGTGTCCAAATGTCTGACATGCCATATGATTAAGGCTGTGCACCAGAGACCAGGCGGTCTACTACAACCCCTTGAAATTCTGGAATGGGAATGGTAACACATCACCATGGATTTCATGGAAGGGCTACCCAGAACCAGGAAGGGATACGACCCTGCATGGGTCATCATGGATCGTCTCACCAAGTCATCTCATTTCCTCCCTGTGAAGACTACTGCAAAAGTCTCTGAGTTGGCCAACCTTTATATACGGGAGATTGTACGTCTACATGGAGTTCCATCATCCATTGTCTCGGACCGGGACCCGAAGTTCACCTCAAAGCTGTCGAAGCAGGTTCAAGAGGAGTTGGGCACCAAACTAAATTTTAGTACAGCCTACCATCCGCAGATAGCTGGACAGTCAGAATGAACAGTGCAAATTCTTGAGGATCTTCTATGAGCATGTGTACTTGACTGGGAAGGCTCATGGGACCATTACCTACCTCTAGCTATGTTCGCCTATAATAATAGCTATCAAGCGAGTATTGGGATGCCACCATATGAAGCTGTCTATGGCCGACCGTGCAAATCTCCACTACATTGGGATGACGTCAGAGAACACACCTTGATGAAATCTGAGGAGATGCTGCTGTATGCAGATAAAGTTGCACTGATTAGGCAAAGGATGAAGTGAGCACAGGATAGGTAGAAATCGTATGCAGATGCTCACCGACAGGAACGTCAGTTCAAGGAAGGTGATCACATCTTTCTGAAAATCTGACCTATTCGAGCTTTGGCCAAGAATAAGGGAAAGCTCAGTCCTCGTTATGTGGGACCCTTTGAGATCCTTGAAAGGGTGGGAGAATGTGCCTATCGTCTTGCTTTGCCACCTCAGTATAGTGCCATGCATAATGTCTTTCATGTATCTAATCTGAAGCCTTATGTCAAAGACACCAGTCACATTCTAAATCATGAGCCTCTTGAGCTGAAAGATGATCTATCTTATGCTGAGACACCAGTCAAAATCCTTGATTTCAAGACAAAGGAGCTTTGCAGTAATCAGCGTATAGATATGGTGAAAGTTCTCTAGAGCCACCATGATCAAACTGATGCCACATGGGAGCTCAAGTCTGAAGTTGAGCGGAAATATCCACATCTCTTTTAGACTGCTTGAATTTTGAGGGCAAAATTCTTAAAAGGAGGAAAGAATGTGACCAAGTGAGTTTTTATAATATTTTCTCTCTCTTAAAAGTTTTCTTATCAAATTTTTAGACCAAAATACCCTCATATACTTTCCTCACTCAATTGAACAAAGCTGTGTCACAAATTGCAAAAAAAAATACAAAACCTAGTATGCTATTGTTACAACCCCAAATTTTGGGTTCATTTGGTGAGAAATGTAATTTCTCATATTAAAGATAATTGAACAAATAGTGAGATAATTTGCTTCAAATAGATGGATTTCATTTACACTAGCCTTGATGATTGTTTTGTGGGCTTTATTGGCTATTGGGCCCAAATAATAATGAAATTCAATTAGTAAATGGATAATTGAATTTTTAAGAAAAGAAATATGTAGAAACTTCTAGAAGGCAAATCCAAAGAGGATTTCGTGCCTCTTCGGTTCCTTGGGTACCAAGGAGTCCAAGGTTGTAAAAAGAAAGAAATAAGAAAAGAAAAGATTAAATAAGTATTGCTTTATGAAGAAAGAAATTGAAAACGTTGATGAAATGTGGAAATTATGTGAAAAGATGTATAATTGAATTATTTTTTGATGGAATTTCGTATTCCAAGGACTCCTAATGATAAAAGGAATACCAATGAGGAAAATAAAGAGAAATAAAGAAGAAATCCTCAAAAAGAACTATTTTAATGAGAAATGATGAAGAATAATGCATTTAGATGCATCTAGAAGGATAATAAATATCCAATAAATAGGATTTCGAGATAATAGATTCCTTGGGGTTCAAGGAACTCAGAGTCAAGAAATAATGATAAAAGAAATAAAGAAGAGATAGGAAATATGATTAATATGATGATAACTTGCATATTAAGAAAAGGAATTGAATCCTTATGTTAATGACACCAAATTTTTCAGGATGAAAGATAAGACTGTAATCGAGATTCCCTCAAAATTTGGGAAAGAAAACAATAACCAATTGAGAGATATGTTTTTTCCAAAATCCCATTGGAATAGGAATAAAATTCGATTTTGTTTGGGAATTAGTTTCCCTTTGTTCTTGCATGTGTGATGAGGGACCTTGGATCATAATCCAAGGGGCACGGCTCATCTTCCAAGTCCCAAAAGGACAGGGAATGTAGCCGCATGAGAGGGATTTTTGTTCCCTTGATTGCGTGGTCTCTGATGCATGTGCATCTTTGGAAAGACTCTCTCTGAGTCTGGGAGAGCAAGGGGATGTGTTCTAATCCTAGTTTGATGGGGTTTCGACTTGAATCCAAGAAACGCCCAATTGGGCTAGGACTGTGGTTATGACTAGGATTGGGAACCCTAAAAGGGGCCTCCCAAGACCTATAAATAGGGGACCCCTCGGTTCCTTGTTCCAAGACGATCTCGATCGGCTACCAATCGATCCATGTAGCACGCTGACCTGTTGGATTGAGCTTTCTACAATGAGGGTGCCGCCGCGGCGCTAGACAGCGGGAGTCGAAGGAGGACGACACTCAGCTATCGTTGGATCCTGATCCGACGGTGTGAGGAAAGGATCGGCTGAGGAAAGCGGCTTTAAGTCGCGATCGTCTGATCAAAAGTCCATTGTGGACTCGGCTTGATCCAGCAGACCAAGAAGGAGGGTGCGCATGGTGGAGGCGACTGACGAGGAGCGTCAGATCAAGCTGTGTACCCGGGGTGCACCGATCCAATGCTCCATAATTTTTGGTATCTTTTCCTCTCTAATCAAATAATCCAAAGGATTTGCTTTTCCTTGCAAAATTGATAGAAATTGCTAGGAATGTCTAATGGAAAAACTTTATACATGAAAGTTGCTTAGAAAAATATGAGGAACACATTAAAATTTGTTTGACAATCTAATTTCATTTATATTTGCAAAAGTGCACAAAGTTAATGAAAAGTGCTTCAAAATTATGATTGGAAACCCTAATTGAAATTACTGGCTAGGTTCGTGATACTTAATTGGCAAAATTAAGTGATAATAACCTGATGGAATGTTAATGATGAACTTGGACCTAATCTCGATGGTTTATTACATGATTTAGGGTTTTACATCAATTATGAATGATTAAGCACTTAGAAACCCTAATTTAGGGTAAAAGAGGACAAAATCATATTTAAATCGAAAATATGATAACATGTTGATTCTAAGTTATTTGCACATACAAGTCCCTAATTCTGGATAAATACCCTATACGTAGTGATTGGGGTTTTCTCATGAATAAAAGGTAGATTAATGGTAAAATGAGTTCATGTGTTAATTCGACCCTAATGAACTTTAAATTAATGATGGATGCGTACAATGATCTTGTCATGGATTAAAAGGATGAAAATAATAGCTTTAATAAAAAGAAGCTTGATGAAATTAATTAATGATTAATGTTCCTTTAATATGGAAATAGAGTTATATGTTGTTAAGATAACTTTAATATTGATGGATAGTTTGAGCAATTAGGGTTTACATGAGTAGAAAAGGGTATTTTAGGGTTTGTTAACCAAAAAGAGTTAAAGTTCGAGAAATTGATCTAAGAAACCCTAATGAATATTAATGAAACCTTAATGCGGATTAGAAACCCTAGAAAGAGAATCCAAGTCAATAAAGTAGATTCTTGATAAAGTGAGTAATAAATAGAGTACATATTTATTTCAGGATATATGTGATGATTGAATTACTTGCTTGGATCTGTTGATTGACTTGATTGTATACACTTGAAGTATCTGTTGAATAATCTGCATGACTCATCAAATCAGGTATGTGGTTACGCTTATGAATAACCGTTCTAGTTTCACGGTGATTTCTGAATGTTTTTCGGTTGCTTTAAATAAACTGTTGGATGTTTATTTTGTTCATGCAAATTATAATGTGGTTAACACTATCAAAAAGGATATATGCCTACAAGCTCAGATCCTAGTTCTCTCTGTGGCAGTATAGTTGAACTAGTACATGGCTACCTATTGGGTAGGTCCATCAGGTCAGAGGAAGACCTAGTACATGGCTACCTATTGGGTAGGTCCATCATGTTAGAGGAAGGCCTAGTACATGGCTACCTATTGGGTAGGTCCATCAGGTCTATGGATGACTTAGTACATGGCTACCCTTGAGGTAGGACTATCAAGTCACATTGAGTTAGATATTGGGCTACTTTGAGTAGTGCCATGCGACTCTACCTTTATAGAGGTATTATATAAGTCCACAGCAGGGATAGCCCAGAGTTCGAGAATATGTATGGATTGAGTTGTACGGCTTAAAATGTAATCTGGACTGTTAAATGATTAATTGCGTGATTACATTGTTATCGTAGTTGCATGCTTATTGTTTCCCCCACATACCAGCTTCGGCTGACTGACATTTTGTTTGTCGGCGTTTTAGGTACAAGCCAAAAGGACAAACAGTGAATCGTCACATTGTGAAATACATGAAGAAAAAAAAATACAAGGAGGATTAGTTAGCGTAGAATCATTAAGTGGATAGAAGTTAGAAATCCAAAATTTCAAAAGGTATGCAAAGTTTATTTTCTTACAGCTTTTCAGTTTAGTATGTTAAAATTTGATAATTATTCTTGGTTAATTGCTGAACCTTTGATCCGGAAGTCATGGGTGTGGCTTCGACCTCTCGGTCTCCCTTAATTGGGGGTTATCGGGAGGTGGGGTCATAACATTTGGTATCAGAGCCTAGGTTCCTCAGTTAACCATTAATAATTATTAAATTTTACAAACTCCATAGAACCCAAAGGAATTATTAGAGGATTATCCGAAAGACGGAGGTGTCTAGAAAAGGATCACGACTGGGGGCTGGCAATATTTTCCTCCGCACCGCTAGTCAGAATATGAGGACTCCCGGATTCGTGTGACTGCCTGGCCAAAGTCTTAGGGTATGAATCTAAACAAGATACCTTTAGGACTTCTCATCTCATTCATCCCTTCTCATCACAAAAATTCTGATAAGGACCTAAAGGATTAGGGTTTTCTTTCTCCTCCTCACCCTCTTGAGGTATGGGTAAGGTTGATAAGGTTTAAGGGATCCTCCACCACATTAATGGAAATGCATGTAAATAAGATTTCATGGACATAAGCTTAATAGAGTAAGCGCAAATTAAAGAATAGATGCATGCTTAGGTCGTATGACATAAGTTGTCATGTCCTCAGAAGAGACCTGAGGCTAGACCTTCTTGTCAGGAGGATAAGTTAGTCTTGGAGATAGAGATCTCCATTGCAAGTAGAGACCTGGCACATCCTCTGAGGATGATGTTAACTCTAACCCTAAGTGAAGGTTAGAGAGAGATGAGTTGGACCAGGTGTTTGAAGGGACATGCCTTTGGGATTCCATATGACCCATGGGTGACCTAGCACCTTTGGCAATCCAACCTTGGGAAGGATCATGCATGTTAGGGTAAAGGATATCTCCTTAGATGATGATGTTAGTGAAGGACCTCAGAAACCCTAAGGGCTTATGCAAGTAGGGGCATGCTTTGAGGTTGACCCTTCATGAAGAGAGGACCTCTAATGGTGAGGTTAGTTGTAGGGTTATCTCTAGAGAGCGAGCAGGAAACCCAGCAAGAAGGTTGGAATTCTAGACTCTGAGATATGAGGAGAAGTCGAGAGTTGAGGATGTTGCAACCTAAGAGAATGATAGTGGTCACCACATGCTTGATCCCTAGAGGTTGATGATGGCGTGGTTGCCATGGGAGGGACCAAAACCTAGAGGAATGATGAGGCTTCTGACACCTATGTGCCTATGGAATAAGTGTTACCTTCTAAGAGAGGAAGAAGATGTTCTGTATACCCTGAAGTGGATTTCTAACAGGTTATGAGGCCTTGTACCTTATGGTTTTTCCTTGAGGAAGATCCAACTCTAAGTGTTGCTCAAGTTGAAGGATGACAGGAAGTACATGTCATGCCTTTTGCATGCTTGATTCATGGCAAAGAGATTGAGCATGCAGTTGGTCATCAAAAATTGAACCTAGGGTTCCTAGGCCTAAGAGGGGAAGTAGAATACCTAAATACATAATGCTCATGAAGAGAATTAAGTTGCTATAGTTTTGAGCATGGTACACCTTATGGATAAAGCAAAAAAGGGAATCCCCTTAAGTTTAAGGTATGTTTGATGAACCCCTCACAGCTCAGTGATGACATGGGAAGGTATGACCTTGATTTAATGTTAACTAAGGAGAACCCAGATGACCTAGCATGGTTCAATAGGTGATCTGCTTGTACCTTCATAGCTTGCTAGGGTTAAGTAAGCTCATGTGGATGTAAACCCTAGACCTAAGAGATTTTGTGACCTTGCTGTCAAGACATAGTTTCCTCCCATTCTGGGGGAGGGACCCTTTTGAAGGGTGTACACCAGTTTTTATGAAAACCTAAGAGAGGTCTCATAGGATTTTGAGAAGCTAAGAGAAAAGTACATGGCATGATAATGAATCTGTAGACCCATAGATATCCATCTCTAATTGCATATGAATGGGGCTTGACCAAGGTAGGCAGGTTGCCATGATCCCTATGAAAGGATGAAAGCCAGCCCATGAATGCAGAAAGAGAGATGATGAAGACTTGGGTAAGGTTCTAAGTGAACATGTACTACGATGGAGAATCCTAAGTCTATCCTAGGGTCAGGTAGGGATAAAATTGATGAAGGTAGGAGTTGCCTAATTCCCCAGTTGCACATGACCATAGGGTCGGGAGGTAACAACTATCATTGTCTGAGGGCCATGGGTTAGGAGATTGATCACCTTCATGAACTCATGGGACCCAAAGGGAAGATGAGTAGGGCACTCTCTTGATGCATGAGGGAAGAGGGATGACCCCAAAAGGAGTCAGTACCCTATAGACCTAGAGGAGATGACCAAGGATATAAACCTCAGTAGGTTCAAGACTAGTTTTCCATGGAGGTAACTTTGATATCATGATGTTTGGGATGAAGTGACATATGGGGCACATTTCAACTGAGATTTAAAGGTGTATTGGCAAGGTGGGATGTACCATCTCTACTCTTAGAACAGGAAGAACTTTGTATTTGGACTATAGCCAAATGCTTATTTCCTCTTGTTATGGGAGTGAAAGATAGGACATTACGCATGCCATACACCAAGGATAAGAGATGATGTAGATTGGAACGTTGCCACGAGAAATGGGGATGGAGAAGATAATCTACCATGGTAAAGTGAATGATACATGGATGGTTTGCAAACACTAAAGAGGAATAAGGTCGTCACCATATGAGGATGTTTTTATCATGAGCTATGCGGAACTTACAAGTTATACCAGGTTGAGTTTGATCACCATGATGATGAAATCAGAGAGTTTTCTTAATAAAGATAGACATAGAGTTTGAGGTGAGATACATGGAAGTGTATGTCTTCAATGTTACCTAATACCTAAGATGTGAAGTGGTAATGGATGCTCTGGTTGAGAAACATCTTACTTGTTTGACTAGAAGCTAGAAGAGGTGGTTTGGCTAACCCTAAGTTCGAAAAGGAGAGGTGTTTGGATAAAGCTCAGATGTAACAAGATACATTGAAAAGTTAAGGGTTGTTTGGTTAGCCAATATAGTCCTTGATGCAATGAAAGGATGGTGGTAGAACCTCAAGAGCACTTATTTGGAAAAGAAGGTGATGAAAACCCGACTAGAATGGTTTAGGGTTTTTGAGGAATTGATCTTGAAGAATAATGACATACAGGAGATCATGATTTTAAGATCACCATACATTGTCGTAAATGGCAGTAGAACTTTGGATGCTTAAGATGAAGTTGCATGTGGTTTATGACCATGCAAGCCAGGAGGTAAAGAATGAACCCCAGTAACCCAGTGTATCGATATAGAGGACAAAAGAGTCCCTGAGAGGAAATGGGAGCTCAACCCCCTGGATGTTGTGATAGGTCTCCCCGGGACCAAGGAAGGTCGAGATAAAATATGGGTTATGGTAGGTCGCCTTACCTAGATGACATGAGAAAGAAAGAGTTCTGTTAAGGGACAGATCTAGTTGAACTACCCATGAGAGAGATGGTTCAACTACACCATGAAGCGAGTTCAAAGGCTCTTGAGTTTGACCTAAAGGTTTCCTTCCAAAAGATGGAAGTAGGTGCATGAAGAACTCGATGTTCATATAGTTTATCACCCCTAACTATGGTTAGTATGATCCAGACTAAAGGGTATGATGAGGGCATGTGTGCTCGTTCAGGGTGATATCTAGAGACAGTTCTTGTCCTATGAAAGATGTGACAATGACCACCATATCCAATATCGGGTTTTATAAGAAGCTCTGTAAGGGAGGTTGTGTCAGTCACCACATTAGTAAGGTGATGTTGGTGAAAGGACCATATGATGGTTAGAAAAGGACCACATGATGGTTAGAAAAGGGACCACAGTGCGTGTAGATGAAGTCACTTTGATCATGCAATGGCTGAAAGTAGCCTAGAGACGACGAGAGTCGTGAGAAGATGCAAGTAGACTAACATGGAGTGCACTGTTGGAGAATATAATGTGAGAATCCGACCCCTCTGAGCTGCAGCTGAGAAAGCTGAGTCCCCGATACATGGGTCCATTAAAGATGGATGGGTGGAGATGGTTAGGTTTTGACCCTACCCCTCAGGATAGAGTAACGTGAGATGTTTTCCATGTGTCCCATTTAGAGCACTATGTGAGGTACCCCAATCATGTGCTGAGCAATGAACCTAGTGAGCCCCAAGGGAGGCTGAAATGGCCTGAGTCACCTATGTAGTTTATAGACGCCAGGATGAAAGAACTCAGAGAAAAGAATATGTGATGATAAAGGTTCTTTGGATGCGCCATGAGTACGGAAAAGCCACATAGGGGCCAATGATGGACATGGAAAAGTCTTATCTTGAATTGTTTGTTTGTTTGATAGAATTTTGAGGACAAAATTGCTATAAGAGGGGAAGGATGTTACAACCCCAAATTTTGGGTTCATTTGGTGAGAAATGTAATTTCTCATATTAACGATAATTGAACAAATAGTGAGATAATTTGCTTCAAATAGATGGATTTCGTTTACACTAGCCTTGATGATTGTGTTCTGGGCTTTATTGGCTATTGGGCCCAAATAATAATGAAATTCAATTAGTAAATGGATAATTGAATTTTTAAGAAAAGAAATATGTAGAAACCTCTAGAAGGCAAATCCAAAGAGGATTTCGTGCCTCTTGGGTTCCTTGGGTACCAAGGAGTCCAAGGTTGTAAAAAGAAAGCAATAAGAAAAGAAAAGATTAAATAAGTATTGCTTTATGAAGAAAGAAATTGAAAACTTTGATGAAATGTGAAAATTATGTGAAAAGATGTATAATTGAATTATTTTTTGATGGAATTTTGTATTCCAAGGACTCCTAATGATAAAAGGAATACCAATGAGGAAAATAAAAGAGAAATAAAGAAGAAATCCTCAAAAAGAACTATTTTAATGAGAAATAAACAAGATAATGAGAAATGATGAAGAATAATGCATTTAGATGCATCTAGAAGGATAATAAATATCCAATAAATAGGATTTCGAGATAATAGATTCCTTGGGGTTCAAGGAACTCAGAATCAAGAAATAATGATAAAAGAAATAAAGAAGAGATAGGCAATATGATTAATATAATGATAACTTGCATATTAAGAAAAGGAATTGAATCCTTATGTTAATGACACCAAATTTTTCAGGATGAAAGATAATATTGTAATCGAGATTCCCTCAAAATTTGGGAAAGAAAAGTGTAACCGATTGAGAGATATGTTTTTTCCAAAATCCCATTGGAATAGGAATAAAATTCGATTTTATTTGGGAATCAGTTTCCCTTTGTTCTTGCGCGTGTGATGAGGGCCCTTGGATCTTAATCCAAGGGGCATAGCTCATCGTCCAAGTCCCAAAAGGACAGGGACTGTAGCCGCATGAGAGGGATTTTTGTTCCCTTGATTGCGTGGTCTCTGATGCATCTGCATCTTTGGAAAGACTCTCTCTGAGTCCGGGAGAGCAAGGGGATGTGTTCTAATCCTAGTTTGATGGGGTTTTGACTTGAATCTGAGAAATGCCCAATTGGGCTAGGACTGTGGTTACAGCTAGGATTGGGAACCCTAAAAGGGGCCTCCCAAGACCTATAAATAGGGGACCCCTCGGTTCCTTGTTCCAAGACAATCTCGATCGGCTACCAATCGATCCCCGTAGCACGCCGACCTGTTGGATTGAGCTTTCTCCGACGAGGGTGCCGCCGCGGCACTAGACAGCGGGAGTCAAAGGAGGATGACCCTCAGCTATCGTTGGATCCTGATCCGATGGTGCGAGGAAAGGATCGGCTGAGGAAAGCGGCTTTAAGTCACGGTCGTCCGATCAAAAGTCCATCGTGGACTCAGCTTGATCCAGCGGACCAAGAAGGAGGGTGCGCACGGTGGAGACGACTGACGAGGAGCGTCAGATCAAGCCGTGTACCCGAGGTGCACCGATCCAACGTTCCATAATATTTGGTATCTTTTCCTCTCTAATCGAATAATCCAAAGGATTTGCTTTTCCTTGCAAAATTGATAGAAATTGCTAGGAATGTCTAATGGAAAAACTTTATACATGAAAGTTGCTTAGAAAAATACGAGGAACACATTAAAATTTGTTTGAGAATCTGATTTCATTCATATTTTCAAAAGTGTGCAAAGTTAATGAAAAGTGCTTAGAAATTATGATTGGAAACCCTAATTGAAATTACTGGCTAGGTTCGTGATACTTAATTGGCAAAATTAAGTGATAATAACATGATGGAATGTTAATGATGAACTTGGACCTAATCTCGATGGTTTATTATATGATTTAGGGTTTTACATCAATTATAAATGATTAAGCACTTAGAAACCCTAATTTAGGGTAAAAGAGGACAAAATCATATTTAAATCGAAAATATGATAACATGTTGATTCTAAGTTATTTGCACATAAAAGTCCCTAATTCTGGATAAATACCCTATACGTAGTGATTGGGGTTTTCTCATGAATAAAAGGTAGATTAATGGTAAAATGAGTTCATGTGTTAATTCGACCCTAATGAACTTTAAATTAATGATGGATGCGTACAATGATCTTGTCATGGATTAAAAGGATAAAAATAATAGCTTTAATAAAAAGAAGCTTGATGAAATTAATTAATGATTAATGTGCCTTTAATATGGAAATAGAGTTATATGTTGTTAAGATAACTTTAATATTGATGGATAGTTTGAGCAATTAGGGTTTACATGAGTAGAAAAGGGTATTTTAGGGTTTGTTAACCAAAAAGAGATAAAGTTAGAGAAATTGATCTAAGAAACCCTAATGAATATTAATGAAACCTTAATGCAGATTAGAAACCCTAGAAAGAGAATCAAAGTCAATAAAGTAGATTCTTGATAAAGTGAGTACATATTTATTTCAGGATCTATGTGATGATTGAATTACTTGCTTGGATCTGTTGATTGACTTGATTGTATACACTTGAAGTATTTGTTGAATAATCTGCATGACTCATCAAATCAGGTATGTGGTTATGCTTATGAATAACCGTTCTAGTTTCACGGTGATTTCCGAATGTTTTGCCGGTTGCTTTAAATAAACTGTTGGATATTTATTTTTTTCATGCAAATTATAATGTGGTTATGACTATCACAAAGGATATATGCCTACAAGCTCAGATCCTGGTTCTCTCTGTGGCAGTATAGTTGACCTAGTACATGGATACCTATTGGGTAGGTCCATCAGGTCAGAGGAAGACCTAGTACATGGCTACCTATTGGGTAGGTCCATCAGGTCATAGGAAGGCCTAGTACATGGCTACCTATTGGGTAGGTCCATCGGGTCTATGGATGACTTAGTACATGGCTACCCTTGAGGTTGGACCATCAAGT
The DNA here is from genome assembly GCA_963693085.1 of Alisma plantago-aquatica. Classification (NCBI taxonomy): domain Eukaryota; kingdom Viridiplantae; phylum Streptophyta; class Magnoliopsida; order Alismatales; family Alismataceae; genus Alisma; species Alisma plantago-aquatica. The sequence goes on from OY856413.1 coordinate 862,824,713, forward strand.
CACATTGAGTTAGATACTGGGCTACTTTGAGTAGTGCCATGCGACTCTACCTTTATAGAGGTATTATATAAGTCCACTGCAGGGACAACCCAGAGTTCAAGAATATGTATGGATTGAGTTGTATGGCTTAAAATGTAATCTGGACTGTTAAATGATTAATTGCGTGATTACATTGTTATCGTAGTTGCATGCTTATTGTTTCCCCCACATACCAGCTTCGGCTGACCGACATTTTGTTTGTTGGCGTTTTAGGTACAAGCCAAAAGGACAAACAGTAAATCGTCACATTGTGAAATACATGAAGAAAAAAAATACAAGGAGGATTAGTTAGCATAGAATCATTAAGTGGATAGAAGTTAGAAATCCAAAATTTCAAAAGGTATGCAAAGTTTATTTTCTTATAGCTTTTCAGTTTAGTATGTTGAAATTTGATAATTATTCTTGGTTAATTGCTGAATCTTTGATCCGGAAGTCATGGGTGCGGCTTCGACCTCTCGGTCTCCCTTAATTGGGGGTTATCGGGATGTGGGGTCGTAACAGCTATGATGATAAAATACATGTGTTGGTGTAATTAGTAAATGAACATATCCAATATTCGAATTTGAATTTGAAATTTATACTATAGTTTCATAACAACCTTATAAAACTTCCCCTAAAATTTCATTGCAATTGGATTATCATTTTCCCTTAAGACCATCCATAATATCACCTAAAGTCCATAATACAAGCATTATGACATGTAGTCAATTGACATAGTCAGCAATTGAATTTTGACTCCAAATTTGTATCATGGCTACATGGGAACATCATTAAGCTACCCCTAAAATTTTGTTGCAATTAGACCACCCAATTAGGAGATATAAGAATTTGAAGTTATGTGTATTTTTGCTTTGTTCTCAATCTTAGGACCTAAGTTTGGATTAAATGACCAGGTCGTGACACATAAATGTGTCACGCGGCTTCTGTAGCTGGTCCGCATGTTCTGACAATAGGATCCCCCCCTTTGGATCGCGCGGGGATCCAAGGGTCAATAACCTGTCTTCTACCTCCTGCAAAGGACAGGGAGGAGAGAGCGAGCCTGAGCTCCGGCCAGATGCCACCTCACTCATTTTCTCGAACTTTCATCCGAATAGATATCATCGTCTCGCAAATTCGTGGTGGACCATACGAGCTTGGACCGAGTCTCATGCAATGTTGCAACTTCCCAACTTCCCACCATCCTGACCTTCTCACTCCGGTGGCGGAGCTTTTAGGGCTTCATCGCCTAGCCTCCCTCATGCCTATATAAGGCATCTACTAGCTCTTCCATACTCCCTTTCCTCACTTCACACCCTCAATTGCAAGCACAGACACCCCGAGCACCGCTTCCTCAATCCACCTTCTACAACCTCGGTCCCCTTCACCATTAGACCACCACAACACTCCTTGCTCAAATCCTACCCCTCCAACACTTTCGCCAACCCATCACGAGTGTGCACAGCTAGAAGGCAGGCTCCCAGAACCCCTCTCCACCCGCAACCTCTCTCATGCCGGCGACCTCGCCTATCCTACGACGGCGCTGAGATCTAGAGGGAGCCACAGTTGGAAACCCTCACTCCTCTGATTGGCGCAGCCTCACGAAGATTAAGGCGCCTTATTTCTCACGACAGCACCACCCAGGAGCCAGCAGGAGCTCTTCGGAGTTGATCGAGTTGGTCGGCTAGCAGTGGGAAAGGAGAAGCAGAGCAAGGGAGGGAAGGTTGCCAGCAAAAATCGAGTTGGACCAATAAACAATCGCCAAATCAACTAGAGGAGTTGCGAGCCACCACTCCAACTCTCAGATCCGCAAGCTATCTTGCAAAACCTTGGATAAACGAGAGTCATCAATCCAGTTGGATCCGACCATTGATCAAGGTAATTTTCTTCTTTTCTTTTTACCTTAAACAATAGAATAATGATTATCTTAGAAAAATCCTAGAAAATGCTAGGATTATCAGAAAATATTGAACCAATATACCATTTTGATCAGAAAAATATTCTCTATCCAACTAAAATATGATTAGGACCTAGATTTTTTTACTACTTCAAAATTAGTTGCCTAAAGCCTAAATGACCTCTTTAGTTATAATTAATTATTGATAATGACTTTTCTTGATGATGTACGACTATCTAGAATGTATTTAAGCCTACATGAAACCCTGATTTCTAAATAAATCGAAATACTATTCTAAGTTGATAAATGATCAAAGGATTAGAGAAACCCTAAATCTAGTTTTCTCTTTCTACATGAAATTAGAGGTATATCTTTATAACAAAATCTAATATCACTAGATGATGATTAGTGATCATGATTGGTCCTAAACCCTTAAACGAACCCTGATGTTATGAAATTTTTAATATGTTTAGAGTTGCTTTCCCTTTTATCCAACCATCTTAGAAACCCTAGTTTATGGAAAATCTTCTATTTAATTAACTAAATCCTTTCTATTAATCAAACTATTGTATGATGGATCAGACCTGATAATATATCAAAACTCAATTTAATTATGGAAAATCCCTGATTTGAATAAGATAACATGAAAAGAATAATAACTAAGAGAATATCTTAGTCTTGGTCACATGGACAAGTAGTGATGTTGTACCCTTGCTTTCCCTTATAGGGTGACTTATTTCTTGATTAATTCAAATCCTTGGATATCTGATCTAAACAAGAAGGTATGTGGTCTTATAAATATAAGACTAGTTTTCTGGTTGCCTACGATATGTAATATCTTGAATGTTTGTATTTGGATATGATTGCTTGGTTGAACTAGTATGAGTTATACTTCACCAAATCTAATACAACATAAATGAGTATGATGGGTTATTTCTACTAGAGCACATAGCCTGGTGTGGATGTATGTTGCCTAACATGGATGTATGATTCCTTGGCCCATGTTAGTTGTATGATGATACTATATTGCCCACACTAGATGTAAGTCAAGTGCAAGTATGTGTAGTACAACTGCATCAAAGTGAATGCAATAAAAGGGATGTTTACCTGATTTTCACCTTAAGAAATGTTTTTATCTCTCTTTCTTCTTTTTCAAATATTTTCCTTTATGCAACCTTATTAGTGTAACTTTTTACCACGTACCAACTTTGTTGATGTTTTTGTTTCTCGTATTTTCTAGGTGCAAGGAACAATTGACAACAAAGTGAAATGCATGCTCAAAGTACCTGAAGACATAAATTAATAAGCATGGAGGATTTATTAGATAGATCTATTCCTCTTATCTTATTCTTGCTAGATGTTATTTTTTTTCTAGTGGATGTTGAGAATGATTGAGATCATATGTAAAAAAGTTATCATTCTTTAGAACAATATTTTCTCTCACTATGTAATGACTTTATCCTTATAGATGAATGTTTGTGCAGCTTTATGAGATGATGTGAACTTTGATCTTGGCTCAATCTCTGATTTTAGTTGATTACCTTAATCTCTTATATTTTCCCTTTTGACATCTATAGATATGAGTGCACACATATCTGTGAATGTCACTATGGAAAGTATATAGAAATTGGGGTCATCACAATAATACAACTCAATGATGTATGTCTTCAAGTATAGGACTTGGGGAATTCAGATCATACGGATATTAAGGGTACATATACACATTCTCATTATGTCCCTAGTTGGTTGTTACTGTGGAAGTTAGATAGACACCAGTAACACTAAAGACTAGATAATGGATTGGTTGATGACAAAATCTAATTAGTCATGAATGGCAATATCAAACCAAGCACACAAATACATGTTAGGGAATAATGTATTAGACAAACCCACCTTGAGAGTGACACATGGAAACTATCGTTGGTGGTCATACTCATCTCTCATTGTGAAGGTGGTGATTGTGATTTTTATACCTGAAATCACTACACTCATCACATGTCATTGGGTATGCTTTGACATCATGAAACATAGTCCTAAAACATGGTTTGTCATAAAGGTGATGATTGGGTGACTTTGACACATGGTGATAGACTGTGAGTGATAGAGATGGAATGTGTCCCTCCTAGTGGAGATTGATATCCTGAACACTTGATAAGCGAGACTCAGAAACGCATGTGCATGCACATGTGAATCAATATATGATATTGAGGTCATATTATCTCAAACAGTTTGCTCTTGGTTCAAGGAACTTGGATTGAACATTGAGAGGATGATGATTCTATGCCTCAAGTTCATCCTGGATATCAGTGACAAAGGAATTATACAATCACTCCAACACCTTAAACAAATTGTAGGTTGAATTGTTGTCCTTCTTTCCATTCACTTAGGTAGAACTGATGTGTGACTAGGAACCTCTCTTTGCTTGTGATGTCATAAGTGAGTTATGGACATTCACTGCCAATGTGATATGGGACCTATAGGGTCACACACATAGGAACTCATCTAGAAGAGGAGTTTAGTCTTGAATGATGATTGAATTGATTACTAAAGTGTTTAGGTATTCAATTCATGCAACATATTTGTTGATTGCACTGTCAAACGACCATCTCAAGTGTTGAGACAGTCATTTGGACAAGCCAGATAGGCATCTTAACTGTTGACATGGTCGTTTGGGTTGTCAGGCTAATCAGAAATTGAATTGGCTAAATTCGTCCCAAATTGAGATGTGAACCGTTCGGTTCATTTTGATGAACCAATCGGCTTGACTCAACTCACCAGACGGTCTTTTGGGTGAATGAGACGCACGTCTCACAACTGTGAGATGGTTCGGTTAGGGCCAAACAAATGTTCTAGAAGTTTCCCGATCTCGTTTCCATTGCACATTACTTGTGGTGCAAGGAATTAATGTCTAACATTAATGACGATCAAATTACAATTTCATATGCAATTGGAAAACAATCAGACGACCGTCTCATAGTATGAGATGACTGTGTCACGTGACCAAATGACCCTCTGGGTCATCAAACGATAGTTTTGTTTCTTGTAGGTTGTGAAAATTCAAGATCTTCTGATCCCTTCCACTATTGCACAAATCCCGAACAGATTGGGAACCCTGGCCCTAACCCTGCCTATAAATAGAGGGGTGCTGGGGGATTCCCAGAGCACAACAACACAACTGAGAATCATTTTTTCTAACAATTGTTGTCCTCTATGATTGTGGTAACCAAGAGATCCAAGCAAGTCCTACCCGACAAGGGAGCGATGGCGCAGTGAGAGAATAACTAAGAATCATTATTGTGGGAGAGAAAGTTGGTGACTACTATGCCAACGGGAGGGGCAAATCCTTCCCGTATGTTCTAGTTGAATGACAAAAGTTCTATTTGTTTCGTGTAGACTATTTTAGAGGCAAGAGTCCTTTAGATAATGCTAGGAGAGCAAAGTCAACCTGCAATCAGTGGCGAGACCACAAGAGCCATTGTAGAAGCTGTCATATTTGTTGTCTGTGGTGAAGACCAAGAGCTGCACAACCTTCGTCCAAGAGCAACTAGGATACAGCTGCATTGAAGTGAGTTGTTGATGTTGCTGGACTTGCTCCAGGATCGAGTACAACTCGTTAAACCATCCTTCATATTTCATAGTACTTGACACGATCTTGCTATTATGGGAATATGGATTAGATAAAATTTTTGTTTCTACTAATATACACTATGCCCATATTTCCCAACACTTATAGAGGTTTTCTATTTTACACAATATGTACTCAACGTATTTGTACTCCCAAGTACCACTCTTTATGATTTTAGGTGATGTGAATATATGAACTTGCTAATGCTTAGTAGATTGTAGGAGGCATGTGATGAGTAGATGTATATGTGTACCTGTGTCAATGAGATCATATTGTAAAATGTACTATTCATTCATGTATAATTTAATCATTCAATGTGTAATAATTTGTTTGAAAACATATCTTGAATGGAAACTTTATGTTTGTAGTTTGTGGTTTTTTCTTATTCACGTACATGTCCTAGTTTTGTTCCTTCCAACTTTCTATGATAGTTTACCTAGAAGAGGCATTAGTTCTAGATTAGATGCCTAGAGCCAGACTGAAATATATAATCCTCATATAGATGACATAATTATAGATGACATGTGTACGGATAATTTGATATTGATTAATTTATAGCGTATGTGTCTTGTCTCTACAAATTGATCTTGCTTTTGATGAAGTTAGATAAGTTACAATTATGAAAATATGGATGCTCTTCTAAGATAGGATAAGCCAAGCTAAGACAAAGGTTGTAGATCAACATGAGCCTCAAGATCTTTTATAAAGGAGGACCTACAATTTTTGGACTAGTGATGGGGTTAACTCCAGAGAGGGTGACTCCCACATGAGCCTAACCTCCTACATATAAAAAATATATTATATAATATGCCCTAAATTAAAGATTGATTCCAAATCTAGTGGGAGCTACTCTTTCTCCATAAGTAATGTGTTGTTCCACCTCACATTTTCCTAAGGGTATACTGCTTTTCAAATGTTGCATATCCAAGCATATGTGAGATCTGCATCCGATATTCAGTTGCCAAGATGAAGAAGTAGACAATTTATGTTTATAACGTATGTATCTGAAGTAGAGATCTCTATCTCCTGGTTTCTATAGTTCGTCTACGTAAAGTGGGAAATTCCATATCCAGTTTCTAGCCTAGTGACAGTGGTCACCCCTTCCTTATGTTTAAGTGCAATTTTACTTGGGTATCTGGTTAGCCTTAGAACTCTTCTTGGCTTTGCCTATTCCCTTAGAATTCCCTTTATCTCTATTGATCATCGTCACAAATTTGGGGTTTTCCTTATTCATTTGTGTTTTGGCAGTTCTTAACATACCAAGAAACTCAAACAGTGGTTTAACAAAAAAAATTATGTTATAGGTCATGACAAAATGTATATATGATTCAGACAATAATTATAGAATCACATCCGTGACCAACTCTTGGCCTAAATGAAATCATAGTCTCTCTAGATTTTACATGTCTGTAACCAGTTTGAGCACATGGGCCTCTACTAGATCTCCCTTTGTCATATTGTACTTAAACATCACCTTGGAGACATCATACTACTCTTTTCTTGTTTGATCCTGGTACATATTCTTAAGATGTGTTATCATCTCGAGAACACCCATATTTTCATGTTGCCTCTACAACTCATAGTTCATAAAGGATAGCATCAAGCACTTGAAATCTATGACATCCTTGGAATGCTTCTTGTAAGAATCTCTTTCATCCTTAGGTGTGTTAAGGGTGGGTTCCTCTGCCTCTAGTGTTTCCTAAACTAGTCATAGAAGTTGTACCCATTCAATTTGTTCTTCTCAAGGACCAATCACAAAGAAAATAAGTTGTTTGCCATTTGTTTATAAAAAAGAAAATTTACATTTGTTAAAATACTTTTGATTTCATTTAAAAATATTGATGGTATTAATTAGGCCTTTAATTAACGACTGCTCCCACTATTTTTTTTCAAATAAATAGCCCTTCCTATTAATTTTATTGATTGCAGCATACAATCTTCTAGTGCGTCAAGATCTAAAATACCTAAAGTTATTACCCAACCAAAGTTGGCATCCATAACCAATTACTATGGTATGTAAAAAATACCAATTGCATCATAAACAATTCTTGTACAGATGGTATGAAAAACTCTTTGTCATATTCCATATGTATTCTTACAAGAACTTAATTGCATTAAGGTTGCGTAGTTAAGACTGACCTAAAATCCAACATGATAGAATATGTACCCTACTTTAGAAGACTCACATATCTACCATCACAATAGACAACACTCCATGCTTTGGCGTAACCTATGCTTAATCGATCAAGTTTTTCATGTGTGTTTTTTTATGGAAAGCATCTAAGACTTAATATTTAATTAAGGGATTTTATATATAAATACATAAACATATCCAATCACCACATACTTGTAATGTGTATCATAAACATACTATATCCACAAACAAAATATGCAATTATAAAATCTGAGCGATGGTTATGGCCACTCTAATGAAATAATTTGGAGCCAACAAGAATTCCTATCCACCTAAGTTCAAACATCACATGTGTAACATGTACTGGATAAAAGTAATGTTGGAAACATGCTGGTCAAATGACTATACTTTTCAAATCGAATGGTTGGTTCACCCATTGGTTGATCGATCTCTGTTGGTTGGTTGACTGGGTCACGAATCAAGAAGATGGCTGGACTCCTATAATCAATCGATTGACTCCTTCTCTTGTCATTCCTTTGGATCTCCAGTTAGGTGACTCAAACCTCTGGTTTATCTACTTGTCTACCATTCAATCGCTACTCCTGATCAGATATGCACCTATTTTCAAGAACTACAAACTAATTCTACTCCTATCTACTTATTATATTATGTAAGATGTATACCTAGAGTTACATTCAATAGGAGCATATGGGGGCTAAGCATTAATCATATTTGGAAAACAAAGAGGAGGCTTAGTGTTAAAAAAAATTATAAGGAAGGAAATAAACCATTCAACCAGAAAAAAAACGTCCAAAGGGTATTGTCTATAACCACACATATGTACACCATTTAATATATTTTAGGGAAACACACATGAGTTGCATATATATTATATTAGATATATAAAGGATCTACGGGACATTCCCTAGTGTATGTAGTATTTAGTCGGATATGCACATTAAGTATTTAAATGTTCACATTGCATGCAACAAAGTCAATGAATCCTAAATTGACCTTGCTCTAATACCATAATTGGGAAATATTGAAACAGAGTAGGCAGCGAAAATGAAAATTTTCTATTCATATTTTCTAACTAGCATATATCATCAATAACAATGTATTAGGAAAGAGGCTTCAAGATGTATCTTGTCTTGGAGCAAGATTAGTGACTATCCTTGCACAGAGATTTACTTCATTCTTATGCAGCACATAGATGGTATTCAAAGGTGTCCTCCTGGTGTAGCACTCACAGAAGATGGCTGAAAACATCCTCCTAGAATAACAGAAAAATCATCCACACATCTATGTACTCCACGTAGACCACAAAGAACTCCACTAAGAACTCCATGTCATGCTCTGTAAGCTAACATGAAGTAGTTGATCTTTCATTTTTCGACGTGCTAGTGTCGACTTCCTTCTCCCTTGATATTTGTCCCTTTCACGGGTAAGATGGCTTGGGCTCTCACATTACCACAACTATGAGAATACAAGTCTCTATTGTTAAGTGTGTTGAGATCCTTGGCCACCACCTTCATCTAGGAGTGACTAGGCTAGGGTTTCACAAACCCTGGGGAGACAAAGGCTTAGATCTCAAGGATGGGCAAAAACCACACACAACCAATCAATCGACTGGATAATACAACCAATCAATAAGCTTGTGGTGAATAGCACAATAACACTATGTATATTGAAATGATTAATATGTGTTGTTTCAGCAAACATTATATTGTTCGTCTCATTCAAACTTGCAGACTCGGCCCAGTCATTCGATTTGACACTCCAATCGGTCAATTGGCAACTCTAACCATATTTTTGCAACATTGATTAGTTGATCGATTGAACATTTTCAATCGGTTGACTGGTTGGTTCCATCAACCAGAATCAGTGTAGTCCAGTCGGTCGACTAGACACTCCAGTTGGTCAACTGACAACCATTATTATTAATTTTGATTATTGAAACACTTTAGTAGCCAAATTGAATATTGTCCATGATTAAAATCCTCCTCCAAGTGCATCCTATGTGTGTGACCCTATAGGTCCCAAATTGCATTGGTAGAGAGTGTCCATAATGAGATTATAATATCACAAAAAATGAGTGGTATCTAGCAACACATCATTGCTACCCAAGTAAGTGAAAAGTTGGAGAACATCTTAAACCCACATCAATCATCAGTGTTACTATGGTATTATAGTTCCATTGTTTCAGATATCTAAATGAATATGAGGCATGGAATTGTCATCCTCTTAAAATTCAATATATGTTTCTTCAACTAGAGTAGATTGTTGAGATGCACGTGATCTTAATATCACATATTAATGCACATGAACATGACCATGCATTTCTTAGTATCACTTCTGAAGTGGCCAGTATATCAACTCCAATAGGAGGCACAAATTCCATCTAAATCACTCATAGCCAATCCCCATGTGTCACAATGTACTCGAGCACCATAATTATAGAAATTTTTATTCAAGGTCACGTTGCATGGTGTCAAAGTTCATCAAATGACATGTGATGAGTGTAATGACTTCAAGTATAATACCAAAATCACCACTATCACATTGAGAGCCGATTCTAACTACCATTTGATGGTTCTATGTATCACTCTCAAGGTGGGTTGATGTGTGTCGTATTATACACCAAATCACATGGAAAAGTTATACAGTTTGATCTTGTAAAAATGGAGTCAACTCCTTGCAAGTAATGAGTTGACTTTCTAGTAGTAATGTATCGATGCAAGTGATGGCAGAAAGAAGGTTGAAATCCAAAATGAGTCATGGGAACATGAAGGAAAAATTCTAATTTGTGAGAGTTTGATTGCGCTAAGAAAAGAAATTAAAACTGTAGACATAAATTTTAACTAAACAAATGATAGAACGGGGGGTCTAGGGGATCACCACCAATCGCCAAGATTTTACTCAATGAATCAACTCATAATTTATAGGGGATCACTACCAATCCCAAAGATTTTACTCAATGAATCAACTCATAATTTCTACAATCAAATCAGGTTCATGTGGATTGGCATCCTTTTGGACAAATCTCATAATCGTCAGACTTCCAGCAAACCCGTTAATCCCAATGTTTGCTAATCCTCATCCAACCTTCCAATATATCCATGTCTGAGATCTCATTAAGGAACAAATGAATTTCATTCCGACATTTGAACTCACGGGTTAGATGATCACATCAACATAAGCCACAACAAAAGAGCCAAACAAATAGAAAGATCATAAAGTCCATCAGTGGACATTGTCAAGAGATTATTGGTTCATTCTTCTGAGGATCTGAGATCTTAGCATACTAGACCAGATGGATAAAAAGATAACAGCCACATTAAGGGATTATTAGCTCATTCTTGTGGGGGTCTCAGATCACATCACCCCATAAGCATATATCAATTTAACCAACAATCAAATCAAAAAAAAGAAGGAAAACATTCTTTCATTCAAACAAAGGAGTCAATTATATAAAATAAGAACATGTTATGGGGCTAGTCTGAATGCCCTAGTAGAGAACTACTCAAGAATAATAACCAAATAAAATTATAGCCTAGAATACAAGGAGAACTCCCAGAAGAAGTGATAGAAAAAATGATGCCCTTTTCTTTGAAGTCCCCCCTCCTTTTATAGGGATAAAGTGTTGGTATGTATGCCCAGAGAGCAATCATATGATGATTGGATTGGCATATGTCATGATTGATTTGATTAAAATCAAAGGCAAGTTTCCAATTTATTCTAGCTCAATCGATTATGAGATAAATGATGGAGCGGAATGAATGTCTAAAGAATGACAATACTCAATGATGTATGTCTTCAAGTACGCGACTTGAACAATGAAATCATATGGATGCTAAGAGTATGCACATTATTGTTATGTCCCTAGTCAGATGTCATTGGGGAAGGTTGATGGACAATAATGACACATCAAGACTAGAGTGTGTGTTGGTTGATGACAGTGTCTCATTTGTCATGATATATGATATTGAACCAAGCACACAGATACATGTTGGAGAACAGTGTATCAGACAAACCCACCATGAGAGTGACACATGGAACAATGACATGGTAGTCAGAGTCAACTCTCACAGTGATGGTGGTGATTATGATTCTTAGACCTAAAATCACTGCACTCATCACATGTCATTGGGTACACTTTGACATCATCAAACACAGTCCTAAAATATGGATTGTTATAAAGGTGATCGTTGGGTGACTTTGACACATGGGGTTTTGACTGTGAGTGATAGATACAGGATTTGTCCCTCCTAAGGGAGTATGATGTCCATGAACACTTGATAAGAGAGACTAAGAAAGGCATGTGCATGCATGTGGGAGTCAATATGTGGTAATGATGGCACAAATATCTCAGACAGTCTGCTTTGGATCAAGGAACATGAATGAACGTTGAAAGGATGATAGTTCCCTGCCTTGAGTTCATTCAGGATATCAGAGACAAAGGAATTATACATTCACTAGAATCCCAATCTCATATTGTAGGATCGGAAGTTGATCTCCAACTTTCTTTCACTTGGGTAGCACTGATGTGTGACTAGGTACTTCTCTTTGCTTATGATGTCATAAGCTAGTTATGGAGATTCACTGCCAATGTGAAATGGGACCTATAGGGTCACACACAAAGGATTAACCTAGAAGAGGAGTTTATCCATGAATGATGTTTGGATTGATTATTAAAGTGTTTAGGTACTCAATCAAACATTCAATCAATAGACTTGACTCAGAATAATCAAGTTCAAGTGTTGAACCAACTGATTTGGGTGTCAGATTGATTGAGAACCAAATTGACTATGTTCTACACAACCTGGACATCCAACCGACTGGTTCACTGGGTGAATCGATCGGCTCATGGCCAGTGAGATGACCAGTTCACTCTGGTGGACCGATCGGTTCATGTGTCCAAACGAGCAGTGTTGGGTTATCCCGGTTTGTGAGAAAAAGTTTTCAGTTTCACTTTTTCAATTTGATTGGGACACGAATTAATATTTGTATTAATTAGAAACGAACAAGGAAAGTCAATTGTGGGCAAGTCTGGGAAGTGAAACTACCAGTTCACTAAGTGAACCGACCAGTTCACACTCCCAAATGACCAGTTCACAAGTGAACCAATTAGCTCACCTTGCCAAATGATTGTTTCATTTATCAAACGACCGGTTTGCCTGCTGCAGTGCAAATTATTCATGGAAATTCCAGACCCTTCTACTCCCACTTAGTCCCACATTGCCCAAGGCTGAGAAACCTGACCCTGACCCCTCTTGGATATTGAGGGGTACTGGGGACTTATCAAAAGACACAACTCAGAACATCAGTTGCATTGCAAAGTTGTTGTCCTCTCTGGTTGAGGTAACCGAGAGAGCCCAAGCAAGTTCTAACCATCCAAGGAGGAACAACAAGGGAAAGACGACTTCAGAAAAGCAAGTAGTTGTGTGAGAGTGTGTTGGTGACTTGTACACTGACAGAGGGGGATGACTCCTTCTAGTGTCCTTTAGGACATGATGACTAGAGTTTTCAGTGGTCCATGTGGACTATCTATAGAGGCGGGAGACTTCTGTCACTCAGGAGGACAACTGTCAACTGTAGTCTGGGTCAAGACCAGGAGCTGCACAGATGTTGTCGAAGACATGTGTGTGAAGATTAAACTTGTTGTGAGGCATTGTCACTGAGCAAGCCTCGGCACTAGGTATGACTTGCTAAAACCATACTTCCTATTTCATATTCGTTGATGTGATCTACTCGTTATGGGTTTATGGTGATACTTTTTTTTGTTTATGTTGCCTTCTCTGTCCCACAAAACCCTACAATGGTATCAAAGCCACATCAACGTACTATGTTTTAGGATTAATCAATATGATCATTTTTTTAGTTTTACCATCTTTTATTTATTGCATACGAAGAAAATATCTAAAGGAATGATGTGAATATCCGATTAATACCACATGACCCCAAACTAATATATACATAAATGAAATGGTATATATATGCAATCGATACACATCGCTCAAAATGGTTTTGATGATGGATGTGTAGCATGGTGATGGCCTATAAACCCCTATGTGTGTGATTGGTTGGTTGTAGTGGTTTGCATCTCAATCTGCATACTGAGTCCTTTCTCTTATTCCCGATGTAACTCGAGATAACTTGATCCTTCTCTTCTATGTTTTCTCCCCGCGAATGTAACTCGGGGCTTCCCAAAGCAATATGTAAAATAGGATAGTTTATTTCTTGTTATGTCAAAGAACGGTGGGCACCCAGACGAGTGTTTGGAGGACTAAGACGATTGTCACCTGGAGCGAGATGAGCGACTGGTGAACTAATAATGTGCACTATGACCAGATGAACCGATCGGCTGGAGGAGCCAGATGATCAGATGGTGGCACCCAACCGACTGGCCTAGAGGCGAGCTGATACGTCATGGGATGAGATGATCAACCCAGAATGGCTAAAACATATGACTTCATCTTATACAGGTTGCATGTGATGTAGACCTAGATGACCGTAATTCCTTGTGGCTCAAGGAATTACAATAGGATGGCCATAATCATTGCTTTATCATTATTGCATGTTTTCAGTTGTGGAATATAGCATGTATATGATACATACTATATATGTGGTGATTGGATACATATATGCATATATAAGCATATTGAAACCCCTCAACATGATATTAAGTTTAAGATGCCTTCCAAACACATGAAAATCTTGATTGACTAAGTGTGAGCATGCCCTAGTGTGGTGCACTATCTATCTCGTGGAAGTGTGATGGTGAATATGTGGGTTGCCCTAGAAGGGTGCATATTCATTGTGTTGGAGTTTGGGTCGGACTTAACAAGGTGACCTTGATCTGATCAAGCACCTTGAGGCATAAAGATGAACATGGAAAGGAGTTGTGCAAGACATCTATCCAAGAATTGCATATGATGCAATTGGTAAATGTTACCTACCTTAATAATTGATTATGGACATTGGCGTTGGTTGGGTAATAACTCAATTGTTTTGGATCTTGGCTCACTAGAAGCTTGTACATTGCAATCTTCTAAATTGATGGTGAGGGCTATCAATTTGATCAAAATAGTGGGAGTGATAATAATTAAAGACCTAATTAATATCGTCAATTTTCAAATCAAGTCAAAAGAGTTTTGGACTAAAATTGTAAATTTCCTTTTGTAGAACAAATGGCTGTCAACAATAATTACTTTTCGTTGCGATCGGTCCTTGAGAAGGACAATCTGAATGAGAATAATTTCCATGACTGGTTTAGGACATGGAGAATTGTTCTCACTCAAGAGCGAAAGCTCTATGTCTTAGATATACCAGCGCCAGAGGAACCCACTCCCACCACACCAAAGGCAGAAATGGATGCTTACAGGAAGCATACTGAAGATGCCATTAATGTAAAGTGCTAGATGTTGTGCTCAACAAACTATGAGTTGCTGATGAATGCATATCCATCGTGACTTTTAGTCGCCTTCTTGTGCTCCTTTTGATTCAATACATCCAATTTCCATTACTAAATATCAAAATGTGCAAAATTTCCTAATTGGTTCAATTATCAAGATTCCTAATCGGGTTCATGTCAATTTTATGCAGGTCTTGATGAGGTTGAACAATCAGCTGGGACCCACCTTTATATGCCCTTGATCTACCCTCACTCGCCCATGTGGTCTTGACTATACGGTCTCAAGACCGTATGGACATACTCACCTTGAGACCGTTTGGAGGTGAGGTTGTGAGACTGTTTGACACAGCTGCGAAATCAAATGGACTCCCCTCTATCCAGGACCATTTGGAGCTGGGTTGCATGTGACCGATTGGAGGTAGGAATGTCGAAAGTGTTTGAGGAGTACCGGTCTGTGAAGACCGATAGAGCAGAGTGCATCCAAGACCGTTTGGACCTCCACCTTCGGCTTCCTCTACCTCCATCTCGTCTACAAACCCTAGCACCCCCTGAGCCTGCTCGACGCAGATCCATCACACCAGCAGCCACTGCGCCTCCACCGACATCTGTATCAACACTCCCATGACAACAGTGACCGTCTGCAAACCCTAGTGTCTCGTCGCCTACCTCCTCCGCTCAACTTGCTTCCCAATCCGCCGCACATCACCTAGATCATGAGACTGATGGAAGCAAACTAGTTGTCGGCGCATTCAGCTGAGACCGTTTGAGCATCTGGACCTGCGACAAGAACGGTCTTGCAAGACCGATTGGAGAGAGATCGGAAAATGTTAGGGCTGAGAGGCCGATAGAGAGGAGTAACCCAAGACCGTTTGGAGCACCAAATGGCGCCATACGGTCCTAAGACCGATTGGCGCCATACGGTCTCAAGACCGATAGGCCAGTCATTCCCAAGCAAGATCGAATGGTTCCATACAGTCTCAAGACTGATAGGCCAGTCATTCCCAAGACCGTTTGGTCATTCGATCGATTTGCAAGACCGTTTGAAGGTGGATTTCCATGACCGTTTCGATGTCAAACGGTCTCCAAGACCGTTTGCTCCAAACCGTTCAACCAGACCATTTGCTCCAAACAGTTTGGAGCAGGTTCATACAGAAAACATGAAGACCCCATCCGATCCTATAAATAGGACTGCAAGGGTCCTCATTTGGCATCGATTCTGGGATGTTGTTAGGATGCCCACACGCAAGGTTCGATCTAGCTCCCTTTCACACCGTCGCAATTCCACCATCTTCACTCCATTGCCATTCCGCCCACACCTCCTCCTGGAGCAAGCAAGGAGGTTGAGAAGAGGAAGAAGGTGGAGAAGAAGGTCTGCCCAGCCTGCCTTCGTGGTTCTTCCTCCTCATCCAGATCTACCCCGACATGATGTAGAAGACCACATCATCTTCACCGAGCTGTGACTACCTTCTTCATCATGCTCATGGTAGAATCTTCCTTCTCTCTTCCTCTTCTTGTTTCTCGCACCATGAGCGAGTAGTCACTTTTCACTGGGGTGCAGGGATTAGCCCTGATGCCCATGTATCCACGTCTTTTCATTTAATGTTCCATGGCAATGGTATATAACCTTTCATTTCGTTGCTAATTGATATGCTTGTAGTTGATCACCTGCTTCCTTCCATCGTGTTCTTCTCTTCATAGGGTAGAATGTCGATTAATGAGGTAGACTCCCAGACTAGAAATGGAATGGGATTCCTTGAGGTAGCAAGTGTGTGATCCATGAGGGGATGAGCCATCTAGCCCACGGTGACGCTTCTGTGTTCCTACCCGCAAGGGGGGGCCGCAACCTTAGTTGGATGTTGTATCTTCTTTGTTAATTGTCGATGTTTGCTTGCAGATTAATCACCTACTTGCATGTTGGTTAGCAGGGTTGACTCCTTGACGAGAAATCTGATAGGATTCCTTGAGGTCGTAAGTGTGTGATCTGTGAGGGGACGAGCCGTCTAGCCCACAGTGCCACTTCTGGGTGCTTTTCTGGAAGGGGGGCACTCAGCCTTAGTTGGATGTTGTATCTTCAGAGCCGTAAGTGAGTGATTCAGAGGGTGACAAGAAATTGGATCCCTAAGGTGACACTTACATGAGCCTATCCTCTCGGAGGGTTTATAGCAGCTTCATTTGGATAATTAGTTACTTGCCTAGATCTTATGTGTTTAGATGTGTTTGCATGTGCAGTGGTGGTGAAACCAGAGACCATCCCACCGATTCCATACCATTAATCTAGAACAAACTTTAATTCTACTCTTTTACTTTCTTGCAATTAGTTTGATCAACCACAACCCAATCAATCGTTCTAAATATTAGTCTTACTTATGCTAGATTCAACTGACAAAGATTCTTAAAAATGTTGTCCTTTGGGATTCGATCCTTAACTATACTACGATAAGTCATGTCCGCTTGCGGGTGGCATTACTGCATGAGGTTTTGGTAAAAGCTCAGGGATCTAAACCCCGAGTGAGTTTGTTAGTGAGATATATTGCCACGTCAAATTCTGGCACCGTTGCAGGGGACAACGGAATCAGTTGGTCAAATATAGTTCTTTTAAGGCTAATCTAGGATTTTACTTTTTCTTTTTGAAACCATTGATCATCTACTCGAATCTCATTCAACTCCATCAATCTTACTTCAAGTCTTTTCATCTCAGGTACCATCAAAGACCGGTGCATGCACCGTTTGAATAGTCCCGGACTCACCTCCAGCTTTGATCCGGAGATTAACAGAATCTTTCATTGTCAAAACAGAGAAACTCAGGCAAGAATGGCTCAAGAAGAGGAAATAGCCTAAAGGGTGGCTCAAGCCATCAATGCACAGAGAGAAAGGCTCATGCAAGAAGCTAGGGCCGCAGTTCAAGAAGAAATCCTAGCAGCACAAGCAGCAGAACTACAAAAGGATCTTACAGAGTTCTCAATCCCCAAAGCTGCTAATATTCATCATCCAATACAACCTCCTCCCATCAATGCTGTCAATTTTGAGATTAGGGAACATTGGATCACATTGCTTCAAAATAACCCATTCTATGGCAAACAAGGAGAGGATAGTCAGGAACATCTTCTGAGATTCATCGATCTATGTGCTATGATGAAGCAAAATGGAGTATCTGATGATGCCATCTGACTCTGTCTCTTCAAGTACTCTCTTGTTGATAGAGCCATAGGTTGGTATAACTCCCTACAATGTGAACCCATCACCACTTGGGAACAACTTCAAAATGTATTTCTGGAAAAGTTCTACCCTCCCTCTCTCACCTATGAAATTAGGGGATTGATAACAAATTTCACTCAAGTCCCTGGAGAAACCCTTGTAGAAGCATGGGATAGACACAAAGAGCTTCTACGCAAGTGTCCACACCATGGAATTCCAAAGAATCAACTCATCAACATTTTCTATAGGGGTGTGGACGATGATATCAAAAGGTTTTTAGATTCCTCATCTGGAGGAAACTTCATGCGTCAAAGTCATGACAGCGCATGGAGGGTCGTCACCCTTGGAGTTGAAAATCAAGAAAATTGGGGTAGATCTGTGGGTAAATGAGTGTTGAAGGTAGCCATGGCTGAAACTATCACAGAATACAAGTCTATCGTGGAAACACTTAAACTATTAGTTGCAAAGCAAGACCATATTGAATCATCCATTGCTGTTTTTGATAGAAGACATTCACCCCCTCAACAATAAGAACATATCAAGTCAGCTTCATTATTCTGTGAAGCATGTAAAGGTATCGATCATTCCACTTTGGCATGCAATGTTCTCTACGATGTTGTTCTAAGCAACGCATGCGCACAAGGAGATAATAGTCAAATGGAAAATCTTAATGCCGTCAACACCATCCCAGGTCAAGGATATTACAATCCGAATCATAATAGGAACAACCCTGGTTTTCAATACGGGAATCCTACAGGAGCAGAAAACTCTCAATAACTTGGTTCAAATAATCAGCAATGAGGCCCACCAGGATTCTAGTATAACCAACAACAAAATCTCGAAAATCAAGGAAATTTTAGAAACAACTTCCCAAATAGGAACTTCAACAATTATCAGAACAACTCACAATTCCAGAATTCCAACCAGGTCCCTTTCCAAAATCAACCACAAGGGCAAAAAACTGGACCCATTTCTCCTGATGACAAACTGACGTCTATTGAGAAGATGTTGCAGTCGCAGCAAACCATGATAGCTAACCAGCAAACCTTGATAGCTAACCAGCAAGCACACGAGAAGGTCATTGAATCTCAACTAGCTCAACATGCAGCTAGTGTGAAGACACCTGTTGGAGCCTTCGCTGGTCAACCGGAGAACAACCCCAAGCATCCTGAACAATTGAAGGCGGTCACCACCAGGTCTGGAAAAGACTATTCAGATCCCCCTGTTAAGACACCGGTGGTTATTACAGATGAAGATGAACCAATGATTGTTCAAGACTCTAAAACACCTGAGTCTCAACCAAAAGAAACAACTACTGCTGATAAGACAGTCGAGCAAAGTTCTGAGAAACCAACTGATGTAGAACCAGGAACACCAGAGCCTGATATTCCTATGTACAAGCCTCATATTCATTTCCCATCTCGTTTGAGGCAGACCAAGCTTGACACTCGATTCAACAAGTTCAAGGAAGCCACGAAAAAGCTTCATGTTGATATACCTTTTCTAGATGCGTTGGCTGAGATACTAGCTTGGACAAAGTACTTGAAGTCACTTCTCACCAGGAAATATATAACTGAAGAATATGAAACAATTAAGTTAGCAACAACAACTTCAGACATCATCTAGAGTAAAATGACAAGGAAGCAGAAAGATCCAGGATCCTTTGGGATTTCTTGCCATATCAGTGATTCATCGTGCAAGAAAGGGCTGGAAGATCTTGGTGCTAGCATCTCCATCAGGCCACTCAGCCTTTGCAAAAGGCTAGGGTTTGCTGAACTTCTCCCAAATGGCATGACTATACAACTCGCAGACAATTCAATCAAACATCCGTTAGGAATTATAAAGGATGTACTTGTCAAGGTGGGCAAAGATTCTTATGTTCTGTGCGACTTTGTCATCATTGACATAAAAGAAGATGCCAGATACCCTCTCATTTTTGGACGTTCATTCCTCGCCACTGCAAGAGTCCTAATTGATGTTGAAGCAGGAACCTTGCTTCTTAGACTCGATAAAGAAACTCTCGAATTCAAAGTTTTTGAAAGTATGCGAAGACTAAGCATGCAAGAAGAAGTATATCTTGTCGATTGCATAGAGCAGATGTCACTTCTCACTCAAGAGAATCATGAATCAGATGATCCATTAGAAATTGCTCTAACAGACCCATCAATTGAAGAGCCTATTGATGAACAAGTGAAAGGTTGCATCGAATCTCTCGACTCTGCGGAAGAAGATGTTGAAGCTACTTTTGAAGAACTTAAAGCTGTGAATGTTACTGAAGAACCATGTGAAAAGCCACAAGCTCCAGTAATGAAGCCCCTACCAGAAGGATTGAAATATGTGTTTTTAGATAAACTCAAAGTCTGCCCAGTCATCATAAACTCATATCTGACGACTGAATAAGAAGATACACTTTTGAAGGAATTGCAGGAAAGAAGTAAAGCTATCGGCTACAAGATGGGCGACCTCACCGGGGTCAACCAAGCACTATGCATGCATAAAATTCCTATGATGGAAGACCACAAGATGACTATTGAACACCAAAGGAAGCTAAATCCTAATATGAAAGAAGTAGTCTGTGGGGAAGTAATTAAACTGCTCACTACTGGAATAATTAACCCAATATCAGACTCACCATGGGTGAGTCCAGTGCATGTGGTCCCAAAGAAAGGTGGAACTACTGTGATACAAAATGAAAACGGTGAACTCATTCCCACTCGAACAACTACAGGGTGGAGAATGTGCATTGATTATAGGAAGTTAAACAAGGCAACTTGAAAGGATCATTTTCCAATACCCTTTCTTGATCAAGTATTAGAACGGCTGGCTCATCAAGAATATTTTTGTTACCTCGATGTTACTTTGGATTCTATCAAATACCCATACATCCAGATGACCAAGATAAAATGAATTTCACCTACCCATTTAGAACATACGCATTTAGAAGAATTCCGTTTGGCCTTTGTAATGAACCTGCAACTTTCTAGCGTTGCATGGCTGCCATATTCGCCGGTCTAACTGAAACAATCATGGAAGTTTTTATGGATGATTTTTTTGTATATGGAGATTCATTCGATTCATGTCTAAAACACCTCTCCCTTGTTCTCAAACGATGTGAAGAAGCACATCTTGTGCTGAATTGGGAGAAGTGTCACTTTATGGTGAAGGATGGCATTATCCTCGGCCATAGGGTCCGTAATTGAGGAATTGAAGTAGATAAGGCCAAGATTGAAGTGATTTCCAAGCTCTCTATCCCTATCAATGTAAAGGAGGTTCGAGCATTCCTAGGTCATGTAGGCTTCTAGAGACGGTTTATAAAGAACTTCTCAAAGATAACCAAGCTGATGACAAATTTGTTACTAAAGGATGATGAATTCAATTTTAACAAAGAATGTGTTAAAAGTTTCAACTAACTAAATCATGCCATTACAACCACACCCATCATCAGAGCTCCCGATCGGGACCATCCTTTTGAAATTATGTGTGATGCAAGTGATTACGCATTGGGTGTTGTCTTGGGCCAGTATATAGAAAAGAAACACTATGTGATCTACTATGCATCGAAGATACTTGATGAAGCTTAGAGGAATTATGCCACTACTGAAAAAGAACTTCTGGTAGTCGTGTATGCCTTTGACAAGTTTAGATCCTACCTAATTGGTTCGAAGGTCATCGTCTACATGGATCATGCTGCTATTAGTTACCTTCTGGCAAAGAAAGAGGCAAAACCTAGACTAATTAGATGGATTCTCCTCTTACAAGAGTTTGATTTGGAGATAAGAGATAAGAAAGGTACAGAGAATGTCGTGGCAGACCACCTCAGTCGTATCCATTCCCTGGAAACTGAGAAGATCCCCATCAATGATTCTCTTCCAGACGACCAGCTTATGAAAGTTTCAGATGATATCCCTTAGTACGTAGACTATGTGAACTACCTGGCTGTGGGCGTCATTCACCCCGAATGCACCAGAAATGCACTGAAAAAATTTCAACATGATGCAAAGTAATACCACTGGGATGAGTCATACCTCTTCAAGCTCTGTGTTGATGGCCTATACAGACGATGTATCACCGAAGAAGAAGCTCAACTTAATTTGGAGCAATGTCACTCAGGACTGGTTGGAGGACATTTGAGCTCTAAGAAGACTGCCTTGAAGGTTTTGCAATGTGGATTCTTTTGGCCAACCATATCCAAAGATTCCCATGACTTTGTCTTATCATGTGACAAAAGTCAAATATTAGGCAATATAACAAAGAGAGATGAGATGCCATTGAATTTGTGGCAGGAAGTCAAGATATTTGATGTTTGGGGAGTAGACTACATGGGTCCATTCCCATCTTCTCATGGATTTTCATACATCCTAGTGGCTGTGGACTATGTCTCAAAATGGGTTGAAGCCATACCAACCATCACTAGTGATTCCAAACCTGTCATCAAGATGTTCAAATATATCATTTTTCCCCAATTCAGAATTCCACGCACTGTGATTTCTGACAGATGTTCTCATTTCCTGGAAAGAAGCTTTGAAGCATTGCTAAGAAAAGATGGTGTAACTCACAAGGTAGCCTCACCCTACCATCCACAAACTAGTGGACATGTAGAGGTTTCTAACAGTCAGCTCAAGGCTATTCTGGAAAAGACTGTAGGCCGCAATCCGAAGGATTGGTCTGTGAAAATCAATGACGCATTGTGGGCCTACCAAAGTGCTTTCAAAACTCCCCTTGGAACTACATCATTTAGATTAATATTTGGAAAGGCTTGCCACCTTCCTATTGAACTTGAACACAAAGCATGGTGGGAAATTAAACAACTTAATTTTTATATGAAGGAAGCAGGCCAAGCCAGGATTCTACAACTCCAGGAGCTGGAAGAACTCCAAATGACAGCTTATGAGAATGCTAGAATCTATAAAGAACACACAAAGTTGTGGCACGATGGTCATATGAAGAGGAAGGACATTCAAGTGGGAGACCAAGTCTTGCTGATCAACTTAAAACTGAGGCTATTCCCAGGGAAACTTCGTTCCCGTTGGACTGGACGATACATTGTTAAGAGCATCTACCCGCATGGTGCTTTCGTTCTATGGAGTTAAAAGTTAGGAGATATTATGGCTAACTGCCAACGATTGAAAAGATATTTCACCTCAGTTGACACAGGCATCAATGCATCACTAGATCTCTCCAAACCAGATTACAATCCACCGTAAAAGTCGAATGAATACAGTCGAGCCATCAACGTCAAACAAAGGCGCTTGTCGGGAGGCAACCCGATAAATAAATTCGTATTTAGTTTTAATTTTGAATTAGAAACTTTTCTTAATTTTGTTTCTGCTTTTTAGAAAATTTTGCAATAAATAAAAATTGCATCGTGAGATTCCATCTTTATTTCTGATGAATCTTTATTTTTGAGATTTTCAGATGGAGGATGCATGCTGATTGGAATGCAACCACATCTTGTGGTCCGACCAGCATGAATTTTCCCCTCCATCTCGGATTTAGAGTTTGCTCGGGATGAGCAAATTTCTAAGTTCGGGGTGGAGGGTGGGTGGTACGTATCTTACTCTCCACCTTCACCCATCTAAATTAGACTTAAGATTTCATTGTTACATTTTTGACCTAAATTTTCAAAATTTTCAAATTAAAATTTCAAAAATTTTAAAGTTTTCAAAAGAAACTTTAATAGATACCGGATGAAGTTTTGACACTTTTTCAATCTCTATGCATTTCAAATCATTATACCCTCCTAATTCGAAGTATATCCTCAAAAGGACCACTTTCTAAAAACTAGCCTTTTGATTGAAATCATCTTGTGAAGCTTATGAATCCTAACATCATGATCTTTATAAAAAAATGGCAAGTGTCTGTCAAATTGATAGGGATCAAACACATCGTGCTTCCTAACTGACTAGTGAAACAACAACATGAAATCCCCACCGGATCCCCATCAAGTCATTATTTGAGCAGAGTACTATAAAGAGAACGACCCGATGCACCAAATTGTAAATCAAGTTGCATTCTGATCTGAACTCTCTTCTACACTTCTTCGATCATCTTCATACCTCTCCATTCATCAAAAAGAAACAAAAATAGCCAAAATAGTGCCAAACCCTAAGTTCGGGGTGGCACGCCACTTCCCTCTATATCTGCTTCTTCCATACCCCTCGCAATTAAATAGGGGCGTACCACCAAGAAAAGATGCCAAAGCGCACACCAAAAGAAATGCAATCTCGAGTCGAATAGAGGAGAGATTCTCACACAAAAAAATGCAATAAATGAAATTTCAAATAATATATTAAAAATCTCAAGTCGAATAGAGGAGAGATTTATTTCTTCCTTCCATACCTCCCTTCACTCCCTTTTCTACCTAAAGGCACAAATAAATGCCCCCACCACCCTGAAATACACCCGTGTCAGATCAGATGCATACTTGTTGTTCGGCGGGTATCTCTGGACTTTTACGAACCTCTTTGACATGCTTGTTGTTGGAAAAAGTGAGGAGGAAGTGAGGTTGGGAAGTAAACTCAGGAACAAAGATATGGTAAGATGTGTTCAGTGGTCTCAGGAAGTTGAGATGCGTAGTCATACTAAGCAAAAAGGAAACAATCGTGATGTAAAGAGGAGGCAATCACATGACCAGAAAGTATTCATTTGGTGACTGTTTCATATTTTATGTTACTCTAGGATGAGAAATGTTTAAGTTCGGGGTATTTTGATGAATGCATATCCATCATGATTTTCAGTCGCTTTCTTGTGCTCCTTTTGATTCAATACATCCAATTTCCGTTACTAAATATCAAAATGTGCAAAATTTCCTAATTGGTTCAATTATCAAGGTTCCTAACCGAGATCATGGCAATTTTATGCAGGTCTTGATGAGGTTGAACAATCAGCTGGGACCCACCTTTATATGCCCTTGATCTACCCTCACTCGCCCATGCAGTCTTGACCATACGGTCTCAAGACCGTATGGACATACTCACCTTGAGACAGTTTGGAGGTGAGGTCGCGAGACCGTTTGACACAACTGCAAAATTGTATGGACTCCCCTATGTCCAGGATCGTTTGGAGCTAGGTTGCCTGAGATCGATTGGAGGTAGGAACATCGAAACTGTTTGAGGAGTACCGGTCTGTGAAGACCTATAGAGAAGAGTGCATCCAAGACTATTTGGACCTCTACCTTCGGCTTCCTATACCTCCGTCCCGTCTACAAACCCTACCACCCCCTGATCCTTCTCGACGTAGATCCATCGCACCAACAGCCACCGTGCCTCCACAGACATCTGCAGCAACACTCCCATGACAGGAACGACTGTCTGCAAACCCTAGCGTCTCATCACATGTCTCCTCTGCTCAACGTGCTTCCCAATCCACCGCACATCACCCAGATCGCGAGACCGATGGGAGCAAATCGGTTGCTGGCACATTCAGCCAAGACCATTTGAGCATCCAGACCTGCGGCAAGAAATGTCTTGCGAGACCAATTGGAGAAAGATTTGAAACCGTTAGGGCTGAGAGACTAATAGAGAGGAGTAACCCAAGACCTTTTTGAGCCATTCGGTCCCAAAACCATTTGGAGCCATTCGGTCCCAAGATCGCTTGGAGCCATTCGGTCCCAAGACCATTTGGAGCCATTCAGTCCCAAGACCGATTGGTGCCATACGATCTCAAGACTGATAGGCCAGTCATTCTCAAGACTGTTTGGTCATTCGATCGATTTGCAAGACTGTTTGAAGGTAGATTTCCAAGACCGTTTGGATGTCAAACGGTCTCCAAGACCGTTTGCACCAAACTGTTCAACCCGACCGTTTGCTCCAAACTATTTGGAGTAGGTTCCTGCAGAAAATGTGAAGACCCCATCCGAGCCTATAAATCGGACTGCAAGGGTCCTCATTTGGCATCGGTTCTGGGATGCCGTCAGGCTTCCCACATGCAAGGTTCGATCCAACTCCCTTCCACACCGCCGCAACTCCACCATCTTCACTCCATTGCCACGCCGCCCACACCTCCTCGTGGTGCAAGCAAGGAGGTCAAGAAGAGGAAGAAGGCAGAGAAGAATGTATGCCCATCCTACCTTGGTGGTTCTTCCTCCTCGTCCAGATCTGCCCCGACACCACGTAGAAGACCACATCATCTTCACCGAGCTGCGACTACCTTCTTCATCATGCTCATGGCAGAATCTTCCTTCTCTCTTCCTCTTCTTGTTTCTCACACCATGAGCGAGTAGTCACTTTTCGCTGGGGTGCGGGGATTAGCCCCACTGCCCATGCTTCCACGTCTTTTCATTTAATGTTCCATGGCAATGTATATAACCTTTCCTTTCGTTGCTAATTGATATGCTTGTAGTTGATTACCTGCTTGCTTCCATCTTGTTCTTCTCTACATAATGTAGAATGTCAATTAATGAGGTAGACTCCTGGACTAGAAATGGAATGGGATTCCTTGAGGTAGCAAGTGTGTGATCTATGAGGGGACGAGCCATCTAGCCCACAATGACACTTCTATGTTCCTACCCACAAGGGGGGGCCGCAACCTTAGTTGTATGTTGTATCTTCTTTGTTAATCGTCGATGTTTCTTGCAGATCAATCACCTACTTGCATGTTGGTTAGCACGATTGACTCGTAGATGAGAAATTTGACAAAATTCCTTGAGGTCGTAAGTGTGTGATCCGTGAGGGGACGAGCCATCTAGCCCACGGTGACGCTTCTAGGTTCCTATCTGCAAGGGGGGCGCTAAGCCTTAGTTGGATGTTGTATCTTTGGAGCCGTAAGTGAGTGATCCGGAGGGTGACAAGAAATCAGATCCCTAAGGTGACGTTTATGTCAGCCTATCCTCACAAAGGGTTTATAGTAGCTTCATTTGGATAGTTAGTTACTTGTCTGGATGTTATGTGTTTAGATGTGTTTGCATGTGTAGTGGTGGTGAAACCCGAGACCATCCCAACGATTCCATACCATTAATCTAGAACAAACTTTAATTCTGCTCTTTTACTTTCTTACAATTAGTTTAATCAACCAAAACCCAATCAATCATTCTAAATATTAGTCTTACTTGTGCTAGATTTGACTGACAAAGATTCTTAAAAACTTTGTCCTTTGGGATTCGATCCTTAACTAACTACGATAAGACTCGTCTACTTGCGGGTGTTATAATTGCACGAGGTTTTAGTAAAAGCTCGGGGATCTCAACCCCGAGTGAGTTTGTTAGTGCGATATATTGCCACGTCAGTTGCAAAGACAAAATGAGAACATGGACATCATTGAGATGGTTCAGCATCTCAAGAACATGTATCAAGACCAAGCACGAAAAGAGAGATATGATGTCTCAAGGGCGTTGTTCAAGTGTGTCATGACAGAAGGAGATCCAGTTGGTCCTCACACGCTCAAGATGATTGGGTATGTGGAGAACCTGACAAGAATGGGATTCCCTCTAAGCTAAGAGTTGGCTACTGATATGATACTACAATCATTTCCAAAATCCTATAGTCAGTTCGTGATGAACTACAACATGAAAAACTTTGACAGGCCACTGACAAAGTTGTTGGGCATGTTGAGGATATCAGAGGAACAAATGAAGAAAGACAAGCCCAAATCTGTGTTGATGATCTGCAAAAAGAAGGGCAAGTCTAAAGGCAAGGGCAAGGGCAAATCTAAGAAGGGTTTTGATGCTAGCCAACATCCCAAATCACCTTCAGCTCTCAAGGCCAAAGGAGGGGTGAACGAGGGAGGCAAATGTCACCATTATCAAGAGCCAGGACATTGGAGGAGAAATTGCCCTCTCTGCCTAGATGAACATCATTGGAGCAAGTGTTGCTGCCATAGATAGGAGTACCTTTCAGTTTATTTCAACTCAAAGGGCATGTAATAGAGTTATGAATAGTTATTTCATTTTGCCAATAAATAGAAACACTTTATTTCTGCATCTTGTAATTACATGGATGTCTATCAATAAAGTTGATGTTTCAAATTCAAAGATATGATCTTTAGTGGCAATGCCTTATTTATCTTGTGGTACTTGGTATGCATGAGATAAAGTAAATGATATCTAAAAGTTATTGATGAATCAAACGATTACTTAGCATTATCGTCTATGAATGAGAAATTAATCTCTAGTTTCCCTGTTGATGGATAGGCTAGACTCTTTTGCTTAATGAACCATTAAGAGTTATGAATGTCTTATTTATTGGGAATGATGACAAGTCAATCTTCACTAGATGTAGTGGGAGAATGACTATTCTATGAGGTATAATACATATTGATGTATATAAATACCTATTGGAATAAATGCTAATGCTTCAGATGGTATTTAGTGAAATACCAATATGAATATCTTGATGTGTTCAAGAATATCGTAAATGAAGTACAAACTTGGTAAGAGTATTAACTCCTTGTTGTGATCAATGAATGGGATGCTTAAACTAAATGTTTGAGGACCTTGTGAGTAATTATGACAGTTTATCATAGAGAACTCATGATTAAGGCATAGTGATGTATAAATCAAAGAAGTAGTCATACTCTAAATAGTTAGAGCATGATTATCAAATAACTAATCTTCTACAATTCTTCTGAAGAACATGCTTTACACTAAATAAAGGAGATTAAGAGTTACAAATGTTGTGGATTCTCAAGTTCCTTATGTAACGTTTACACCTCATCAATCTAGATGATGTCGACGAACCTGATTTTGAGTTATGGCTTGAAGCCATAAGATCCAAAATGACTTCCATATGAACCAAATAAGGTATGACCTAATGGTAGCACTTGTAGGGATAAAAACCGTTAGTGCAATTGGATCTTAAGAGTTAAGACTGACATGGATGACATTTAGAGAAAGGATCTTGCTTGCTATTGGAACTTGAAGACTATGAGATTTGGCATATAGATATTAAAATTGCATTCCTGGTAGGAATAAGATAAGGCTGTGTACATGACACAACCTAAAGGGTTTTCTAATTCCATTAATGCAAATGCAGTCTACAAGTTGCAAGAGATTAATCAATGTGATTGATTAAATACAAGCAACTCAGAACTGGAGTCTTTATTTTGATTATATAGCCAAAAAGGTTCGACTGATATGTTGAAATAAAGAAGGGATCTATGATTACAAAGATTTAGTGGGAGCGTATTCACATTCCACATGATGAGGAATAAAATATTCTAAACAAGGAAACTGGTGTGGAAATAAGAAAGAGAAATTTCCTATGTGATAGGAATAGAGATCGATAGAGATAGTTCTCGAAAGTCTCTTGACCTATTAGCATACATCGACAATCTGTATTGAAGGGTTCAGTATGCACAAATTCAGTGGGAGAAAACTTGTCCATGTTGAATGGATCTAGTGTCTCATATGTCATGTGTCCCATATTCTTATGAAGAAAAGGAACACATAGATAGATGCCTTTGGATCTATCATGCATGCAATCATCCCATTATCTTGTATGTATTGGACATGATAAGAAAATATGCATTCATCATCTTGTATGTATTGGACATGACAATATGATGTTCTCATCCTGTTAACTTGTATGTATTGGACATGACGAGTGGATGACTGTCTACTTCCAGTGAGAGTCACTAGAATACCATAAAGAACTCATTTAAGTACTTGCGAAGTATTAAAGGATTAGTTTTGTGTTAATAAAAGGAAGAGTTGAGTGTAAATGAGTTACACTAATGCAAGCTTCAGAAATGACAGAAATTGATAACAAAATATATAAAATATAAAAGTGAATACGAGTTGATAATTGGAAGCATTCCAAGTAAAATTAAAGACCTTTTATTTCTAAAATGGAATGTCGAGTATCCTTGTGTTATGAACAGCAGAGGATACTATATGGATCTAGAAGTTCATACAAATGAACTTATAGATATTCCAACCATTGATGACAAGTAAGAATACTGAGTCAAACAATGGAGCTAAATGTTAGGGAAGGAATATCAGTTCGCGTATTACGGCAAATCCATCTCATATGAAATGTCGTACAGTGAGGAGATGTGAAACATTCAATATACTGACTAAAGCAATGTGTTACTAACTCATTGCATTAGCACTGGAGCAGATGAAACATGTGGGACATGTTGGAGATCACTAAGAATATGATTTCAAAGGTGATTAGCTCTAAGTGCAAGTGGGAGTCTATTGGTATACCCAGAGAGCCAATCACATGATGATTGGATTGGCATATGTCATAATTGATTTGATTAAAATCAAAGGCAAGCTTCCAATTTATTCTAGCTCAATCAATTATGAGATAAATGATGGAGTAGAATGAATGTCTAAAGAATGACAATACTCAATTACGTATGTCTTCAAGTACGTGACTTGAATAATGAGATCATACAGATGGTAAGAGTATGTACATTCTTGTTATGTCCCTAGTCAGATGTCATTATGGAAGGTTGATAGACAATAATGACACATCAAGACTAGAGTGTGTGTTGGTTGATGATAGTGTCTCATTAGTCATGATATATGATATCGAACCAAGCACACAGATACATGTTGGAGAACATTGTATTGGACAGACCCACCGTGAGAGTGACACATGGAACCATGACATGATAGTTAGAGTTAGCTCTCACAGTGATGGTGGTGATTGTGATTCTTAGACTTAAAATCACTGCACTCATCACATGTCATTGGGTACATGTTGACATCATCAAATGTAGTCCTAAAATATGGATTGTTATAAAGGTGATGGTTGGGTGACTTTGACACATGGGGTTTTGATTGTGAGTGATAGATATGGGATTTGTCCCTCCTAAGGGAGTATGATGTACATGGTCACTTGATAAGTGAGACTGACAAAGGCATGCACATGGATGTGGGAGTCAATATATGATATTGATGGCACATATATCTCAGATAGTCTACTTTGGATCAAGGAACATGAATGAACGTTGAAAGGATGACAGTTCCATACCTTGAGTTCATTTAGGATATCAGAGATAAAGGAATTATACATTCACTAGAACACCAATCACATACTATAGGATTGAAAGTTGGTATCCAACTTTCCTTTTCACTTGGGTAGCACTGATGTGCGAGTAGGTACCGCTCTTTGCTTGTGATGTCATAAGGTAGTTATGGACATTAACTGCAAACATGAAATGGGACCTATAGGGTCACACACAAAGGATTAACCTGGAAGAGGAGTTTATCCATGAATGATGTTTGTATTGATTACTAAAGTGTTTAGGTACTCAATCAAATATTCAATCAATAGACTTGACTCAGAATCATCAAGTTCAAGTTTTGAACCAACTGATTTGGGTGTTAGATTGATTGAGAACCGAATTGACTGTGTTCTGCATAACCTGGACTTCTAACCGACCGGTTCACTAGGTGAACTGATCGGCTCATGGACAGTGAGAAGACCGGTTCACTCTGGTGAACTGATCGTTTCATGCATACAAACGAGCAGTATTGGGTTGTCCCAGTTTGTGAGAAAAAGTTTTCCGTTTCACTTGTACAATTCGATTGGGACAAGAATTCATATTTGTATTAATTAGAAATGAACAAGGAAATTCAATTGTGGGCAACTCTGGGAAGTGAAATGACTGATTCACTAAGTGAACCGACCGGTTCACACTCCCAAATGACCAGTTCACAAGTGAACTGATCGGTACCTTGCCAAACGACCGTTTCATTTATGAAATGACCAATTCGCCTGACGCAGTGCAAATTATTCATGGAAATTCCAGACCCTTCTACTCTAACTTTAGTCTCGCATTGCCCGAAGCTGAGAACCCTGACCCCTCCTATATATAGAGGGGTATTGGGGTCTTCTTGAAAGACACAACTCAGAACATCTCTGTAAAGTGGTAACTGCGAGAGCCCAAGAAAGTTCTACCTGTCCAGAGAGGAACAGTGAGGGAAAGAAAACTGTAGAAAAGCAATTGGTTGTGGGAGAGTGTGTTGGTGACTAGTACACTGATAGAAGGGGATGACTCCTTCTAGTTTCCTTCTGGACAGGACGACTAGAGTTCCCGGTGGTCCGTGTGGACTATCTATAGAGGCGGGAGACTTCTGCTGCTCAGGAGGATGACTGTCAACTGTAGTCCGGTTCAAGACCAGGAGCTGCACAGATGCCGTCAAAGATAGGTGGGTGAAGACCGCACTTGTTGTGAGGCATTGTCACTGAGCAAGCCTCTGGACCAGGTATGACTCGCTAAAACCATCCTTCCTATTTCATAGTCGTTGATGCGATCTGCTGGTTATGGGTTTGTGGTGAGATTTTTTTTTGTATCCACTACCTTCTCTGTCCCACAAAACCCTACATAAAGGAGGGGAAAAACCCTAGAAATCAGGCTTTGTGGTGGTGGCCCTTGCTGAATCAGTATTGACTAAAGTTTGACTATAGTAATGGCCTTCAATTTTTAAATTTTTCCTAAATTTGGGCACTAGTAAATTGACTCATGATCTCAATCGATCGAATTGTGAGGCTGGGGATGAGAATTTGAAGCCTCTGACTATTGGGCTTTGTGGTGGTGGTGGTTTCTTTCTTTGTTTTTTTTTGTTGGCAAAAAACTCGTGTTACTATTGTGAAATACCAAAACTTTAGGTACAAATAAACACACCCCTTAATCCTATAAGAGGATTACCAAAAAAAAACCCCAAAGGACAACTAATGATCTTGTGAAGAAGACCCAAACAGAAAGACAAGGACTCATACCTAGACCAACACACCAGAAAGCAAACATACAAGCCCACATAGAAAAACTCACACCCTATTCTGATGAAGAGCTGCACATACAATAAATCCCACCCATAAAGAGAACATATACATCAACGTAGGATGAAGAAAATCTACCGGGGCCTGTACTCAGACTTATTGAAGGGGTACCAAGTAGATAACCATCTATCTTCAACTGCATACACAACAAAATGTTGGCAGCATCATCATGTAAGCCTGTCAGACACACAAAGAGCTTTGAACTCTATATCAACTGCATCGAACGCCAGGGTGTAATCAACCTGACCCATCCTTCACACAACAATACCCTCACCCACAAAAAATAGTGGAAAAATGAACCAGGAAGCATCACCTAGCCCTCAGACAGCAGAAACAAAACCTCAGCACCAGTTGCCTATTAGACCGGAAATAGGAAATAAAAGGAAGGAGAGGGCGTTAGCCATTCTTCCTCTTCTTTGGGAATTTTTCCCCCTGCTAGGCTTGTAAGCTACTTCTGCCTAGGCAAGCATTGACCCTGAAATCCATCAAGAGATCAGTTTCAAGATCAACAGACAATCCAACAAACACCATGAAAGGTGTTCCAACACGCTGCAGCAGGAGGACCAGAGAGGAGAAGAAATAGCCCCCCTTCGACCCTGACGGCATAGCGCCTTGTGGCTATAGGCCAGGACCAGAAATGACTACCCTCATGCACAGGAGCAGAGCACAATTGACAACTTGTGCCTTGCCCCTAGGGACAAACCATCGAACACCTTGTGGTCAGCCTGTGAGCAGGTCACTCAAACACCTTGAAGGTGCTCTTGTACGCATCAGCAGAGGGGGCCAAAGGGGAGGAGAAGGAGTGTTTTGCCTTCCCTTAAACACCCGCCACCAGAAATGCCTGATATCAACTGGGGAGGCATCACTGCCAGACCATTAGGAATATGGGGTCATCGCTGGGTGGACCAGAGAGAAGTCCCCAGTCACCTAGAGTGAACCCCATCACCTCTAATCCACGCGAAGCCCTGTCTTGATGGCGAGCCCCCCAAACGCAACGTGGATGCCGAAACGGCCAACACATCAAACACGAGGGCCGCACCATCCAGGGAAGAGAGGCATCACCATCCATCACCAATCAGCATACTTGGAATCACGTCGGGGGTCGAGGGGTCACCATCATCCTGGACAACCAAGCTCACCTCTGCCGCAGGAGAAGACGGTGCCTGAGAAGAATGAGCAAGCCCACCAGTTCTTCACCTACAAATCGGAGTAGCACGCATTGTCGCAGACCATGGCGAGGACGGTTTCTCTCCAACCATCTTGCTTGAACGATAAGGAGTTGACCAGGTCGATAGCTGAAACCCCGTGGAACCATATCTTGACAAACATGGTGCATCACACCTCCCTCCACTCCAGGCCGGTTGAGGGGACCCCTGTGATCTGACGAGAAACCAGAGAAGCCCAGTGAACCCAGCTCCCTTATCTCCATCGAAGCCCTCATTCTTCAAGCCACACTTCTTGACAGAAGGGCCAAGGGGAGGGCATGATCAAAGGATGGTGCCCCTCCCCCCCGGTTGCTTGCTTTGTTGATTTTCCTTCTTTGACCATTTGATTATTTCAATGGCACAAGTCGATCAATTCGATAACTGAGTCAGTCAATTGGTTTTAATGTTAGTGTCTATTCAATGAAAGCCTAGAATGGTTGTTGTTGGCAATGATTTGAATGAGTCTGGGTGTGAATCGGGCGACTTATGATCTTAGTTGTTTGACTCGTGATCTGATTCAGGCGAATCATGATCCGAGTCAGGCGATTTGTAATCTGAGTCATTCGATTGGCTTTAATGTCGGCGTTAGTTTGATGAAACTCTATAATGATTTTTGGTGGTAGCGATCTGGTTGAGTCTAGGTGTGAATTGGGTGTTTCGTAATCGGAGTTGGTCGATTCATGATATGAGTCAGGTGACTCAAAATCTACGTCAATCGACTCGTGAGATTGGGCTTTGGATTTTGATCATTTCCTTGCAAATGGGGGAAAAACTAGTAAAAACTCCAAATAAAGAAAAGATAAACTGGAAAAATTAATTTAAAACTAGATAATAATAATGAAATGTTGTTAAAAATGGATCTAAAATATGAAATTATGATGGATAAATATGCACTTATCATGGGTCTAGAACTACACTCATTCTATAACACGTACCCATGTGTTTGACTTTATATCTAATATCATAACTAATGAGACCGTGTCATCAGTCGGCACACATTCTGGTCTTATGTATTATTGTCATCTATTTTGCTTCCACAATAGTATTTGACTAGGTACATAACAAGAATGTATATAATCTTACCATACATGTGATCTCATTGTTCAGGTCCTCAACTTGAAAACATATGTCATTGAGTAACGTCATTCTTTATACATCTATCATGTTATATAATCATCTTATATTTGAACAAACATAATAAAAGGAATTGCTTTTACTATTAATAATTAAATCAAGTACATGATACCAAATTACTATCATCGTATGACTGTTTCTATGGGCATAGTTACTAACATCATAGTTACAAATTTTCCCCCCACATATCCCACAAAAGATCTTAGGTACTCATAATCAAAGAAATAACAAAAACAAGATGTAGAAGAGAAGTAGAACTCACTAAATCTTGAGGAAAACGTCCCCTTATTCACCTCTAGCGGTAGAAAGCCAAGCACAATCTCCTCAAAGGTCTAAAAGTATAAAAAATGGAAGTGGAGTGGAAAAACCCCCCAACAATTTAGGGTTTTGGAGGTGTATGGAAGTGGAATGGGGTTGGGAGAGGGTGGGTCACGGATGTGGTGGCTAGGAGGTGGCCATAAGTGATTGACCTTGCCTCTTCATTTCCACTTTTTGTATTTATAGGGGGCTAGCATGGCTAGGATTAAGTGGGGTAGTCGAGGAAATTTACTATCAGAAGTAGTAGGGTATCATGGTAGAAAGGACTTTCTACAGTTGCAATGGTGATTCTGGCCCTGGGGGGGAGGGGTTGGGAGAACTGGGAGGAATTATCACACCAAAGTGTGATGACCATTTTCATGGTTGTGGAGTGACTGTTCTGAGTTGAACGGTTGTTGTTTATGTGAAATAGTGCGAATGTTCTGACTAGAACAACCATTTTGGGTGAGGGCGGAAGTTATTATGGAAATAGATTGTGTGCACACAGAATTGGAAAAAATTGCTAGTCTAGAAGGGTCATTCTAAAACTAGAACAGCCATTTGAGAGCCTAGGTGGGGCACTTAGGGTTTTAGGGTAGAATGGCTCTACTACATATAGAATGGTCCGAACGGACCTACTACATGTAGAGTGGTCATTCTGACCATGGGGGAGTACATGGGATGACTAGGTGTAATGACCATTCCAAAGGGGAAGATAGGCATTTTTATGGTTGTGACACGACCATTCTTTGTAGAACATTCATTGTGGCTGTGAAGTGGCACGGTCGTTTTGGTTAGAATGGTCGTTTGGGTGAGGGTGAAATTTATTACGTAAACAAGTTGAGTGGGAATCGAATTCGCAAATAATGCCAATCTAGAAAGGTTGTTCTGAGACCAGAATGGCCATTCTAGAACCTATGTCAGTGACTTATGCTTTTTAGTGGATTTTAATGGTTTTTATATTGAATAGACATAGAATCATGGAAAATAGCCATTGTAGCATGGCTATTTTAGCGATAGAACGACTGTTACTTGTCCAAGGCATGGTGAACTTGGAACTTGGAGGGATTTTGAAGGACTTTTGTGCTTGCTTTTCTTTTTCTTCATTGTTCTTGATGTATCTCAAATGATCTTGAGGGCATGAGTTTCACTTGGAGTGTATTCTTGATCAGGTCATGAAATTCTTTGCTTCAATGACTCTTTGGAATCTATTGATAGGCTGGACTTGGTTTCAATGAATCCTTGGGCTCTTCGATGAAGTAGGAGTCCTAATTGTCATCTATCCTTCCTCTATCCATCAAATAGTTTCCAAAGAACTTGAAAAATACAAGCGGAACATCCATAATTGCTTCTAACAATAACAACACATATTGGGTAAGAGCATGCATTGTACATATCTTGTTGTGAATAACGATTAAAATAACTCAATATGGGGACCCAAATTAGGGCTCCATCAGAGTGCCTAGATTGTGATTTACCTTCTTATATTACAAGGCACTGTCCTTTGTGGTACCCACATATAATGGAAGAAGATACATCAAATATGAGTTTTTTTATATGAACCTTCTTGAAGTGATAAAAAAATTCCACTATATTAAAAGTTGTGCACAACACAATAATTTTCCTTTTATAAAGATTATATTTTTTGGTTTCTTAGCATGTCAATGCATATTTGATGGTTGTCTTTATTTTCATGATTTAGGTGTTAGAATGTGATGAGTATTGTTAGATATTTTATATATTCTACATCTTCTAAGACATTGAACAAATTGCATCAATTTATAAATATGAGAGGGTTTTGATTGATAAATGAGAATGTTTTGGCTTCTAGATTGACCATATTTATTTAATGATGTAAAGAATTAAATTCTAGTTGCTTATGCTCCCCTTGTACGCTTTGGTTCCTCATTATATGGAATGGAATTTTTACTATCATCAATTAAGTTGTGTGAATGATTTAGTCCACTCTGGTAAGAGCAAAATGGACCCCTTTAGCACTATTTGTCAATAATGAGATTGGGAATGGTGTTTTAACTTGGAAGAGTTAGGGTTATTGGCCTATTTTTCACGTACAAGCACCAAAAAAATAACAAAGACAAAGACATCCAATGGGAGATGGAATAAGGAAACAAGACACATCATGTCAGTGTTCTTACAATGACTCAACCTATGACCTAATACCAATTCATTTCATACCACCCCCTCAATAATCAACCACACTATGATTATTAGAGGTGGTCTCAAAGTTTGGTACAACAATAACCCCTATTACTTTACATACAAACTACAAATCAGATGCCAAGAAGAAGACTTATCATAAACAAATTGATTATATTTGGATTTTATCTTCATAAATCTAGTGTTTTCCTTTCAATAGCCATTATTCACATAGAATTATATATTTTTAACTCAAGAATGTCATATAAAAAATCTACATCACAAGATTTTAACAAGTTCCAATATGTAACTACATATATATATTGAGAGCATCATGTTACTAAAAGCATGCAATTAACAAAAAAACATATCGCCCATAGAGCATACCCAAGACCCCAATATAGGAACTCTAGACATAACTGGAATCTGGGAAAGGCTTCAGCTAATAGTGGAGTAACTTAGCTTAGGAACTAGGATGGACATTAACAAGTTGCCTTTAGGACAAAAAAAGTTGTTGATTTGTTTATTAGAAAATGTCTTTGTGAGAAGATAAGCATAAAGTAAGAACTTACTATTTCATCATCTTTCTTCTTATTAGGTGTGCTTTATTCAATTTAAACATCAAATAAGAAGCAAATCTCATATAACTTTGTAGGTGAGACATATAGAATAAGAATGCAAGAATTGAAATAACATCAGTTACATTACTATCAGCTATCCTCTTTTAAAAAAAATCCCTGAATCTACTTGGCTTATGTCTAGACAATTAGGTGTTGTCACGGTGTGCCCACCCGCAGGACATACTGACGACACCTCAACATTTTGATAGCCACCCTAAGATAAGTTACATCATCCCAAACCCACCCTAGGGTTAGGGTGCATCGTCTAGCACCTCTACCCTTTCATTTCCACCTTCGTACAAGGTAGGGGATCAACACATCATATATAACATTAGCATTATGTCAAAATTCTCATATCATATCAAATTCTCATCATTTGATACACAAAATTTAAAGTGGGGTCTCTATGCCCTATTCCTCATATATCATCATAAAAAGAGAGTTAGGGTTACATTATCATCTCTATGGAACTTCCCCGTAATACTATGTGGATTAGACCTCACAGACTATTCTACTCCATGTCCTATATATATGGGCTTCACCCAATGCAAGAGAGACCCACTTTGACATCCCAACATAGATACCACAGAAGGATCATAATGTTTAGGATACCCAACTTGATGAATTAGGTTTTCTCTTCATTATTATGTAGCTTAAAAATCTTACGGATCTCAATTTTAAGATTATACAAATGTTCATTTTAAATTCCTAATAAAAAAGTAGGACTTCTACATTCACAACATCAAATAGAAGCAATGCAAAGGCTAGAATAGTAGAATTCATCACTTTAATCTTTCACCATGGTCACACATGTCATATAATGTGGCTAAGGGCTTAATAATCACTATATCTCATTATGCATTTACAAAAATGACAAATTAATCTCATTTCATCCTTTGTCTCAGATACTTAAGGCTTAGAACATTCCACACATGGCCATAACAACACAATACTAGCCTTAGCATATAACCTAAGGTATCACTTTCACATATTAAGGCTAAAAGCCTTCATATCAAGAATTTTATCATAAATTCAAGGGTATGACATCGCATTCATGAAAGAGCATTATAAATAGAAATATTTTAAGACTTTCATATGCTTACATAGCAAGAACAAGCTAGAAAAATAAGATAAAGGTCTAATTTCACAAGTAAATGGTAAATTTTAGCCTTTTATCGTAGATTAAAGAGTGAATATTAATATGTTGAGACATGAATGTTAAGGAGGATGTTAATTCTAAGATTCCCATATGTTTAATTATAAATAGTAAGTATGATAAACTTGTTTTAAATCTGATTTCATAAACCATATTGTAAGCTTTTAGCCTTTTTTAATGGGAGTGATTTTAACATGATTAAGGAGCCTAGTCAATGAAATAGTGTATACTAAGATCAACATGTATATATACATGCCATAGTTCTGTAGGAAAAGGATAGGAAACCCTTATATTTTGCAATTACTAGCGATAAACCTAGAATAAAAGCCTCATTCAATGTAGATCCATACTCAATACATCGCACAAAGCCATGACACATGAGAGTAGAGGAAGTAAGAAGAAAGGAAAGGGCTATGACTTTGTTATTGCACCAAGGATGAAATAGAGGTATAGATGGAGTAGAGAAATAAGATGAACATATTGAAAAACAAGATACTAGTAGTAGACCATTGATGTAACATACTTGAATATAGGAATATAGGTTAAACCTCCCTTATTTTAGGCCTCTTTTTAGTTATGTCAATATGTAGTGTCGTATCACCTAATTGAAAATGTATTAAGGTGTTAATTGGAGTCACATAATAAACATAGTTATAAATTTCTTAAATATATGTAATATTAGGATGATTTAATAGTAAGGTTTAATTTTCAAATACACCAATTATATTTTCTCAACTCTTATTCGAATCCCTAAAATATCCTAGGATTAAAATATAAAATGTATGTAATTAATAGGACCTAAAGTGTCACAATTGAAAATTTTGAAAGATTAATTACATTAAGTGAACACTTGGTATATAAAAAATGAGATCTAATGTTAAACAATTCAAAAATGTGAAATTGATGTTGAAATTAGAGTATTCACACTGTAATTACCCCACCCATGCATTTTCATATTAGTCAGGCTTAATTGGCTCCATCAAACTAATTAAAGAAATAAATATATAGTTTGAACTATGTTAATTATGAAAGAATGATTACATTTCTTTGAATCAACTAAGTATGCATAAATAATGTGTAATGTAGAATGATGTCACACCATCATGCATTTCGAGTTGATTTTGGATCTTTACTGATGCATGGACTTCATAGGACGATTGGATTGGTATAAGATGGAGGGAGTCCATCTTCTACCTCCTCCCACCCAAGAATGTCTTCCTTTAATAACACTCACTTGAATGACTCATTTCTTCCATTTTCTCCGTTCACAGTTCATAGATTTGTGTGATTGTTTCTCTCTTCAAATCCTTTTCCAATATTACATCCTCTGGTACTTAACTCACATTGAATGGTTGGGAAATAGAGAGATGCCCAATCTCAAATTCTTCCTCCTTAGCAGCCGCCATTCTTTGAGATTACAAACCCCCACTTCCCTAAACCGCACAAGCTCCTAAACACCTAGGGAGTTAGCTCTTCCCATCTCTCATCACCCCAAACTCCCAATTTCTCTCGAAATCCTTGATGTGGCCTAGTGTACTCAATTTGCTTCTCTAATTCTTGGAGGTCTTGCCAACCTACATGATATGTCATTGTCCAATTATTCTCAAGGTAAGCATTGAGAAAATGCCCTTCTTCTTTTATTCCTTTTATTACTTCGCATGAAGCTCCTAACTTTTCCACTATAAAATACCACAATCAATTCCTACATGGATTATCACCAGTAGGGAGACACACAAATCATGGCAACGGGAAAACCACCATGTCCTTCCACTACTCTCATCAAAGTGTTTCCCAATCTCTATTTAAGGTTCCATCACTACATCGTGGAATCTTACTAAAGCTTCTCCTCCCTAGTTTTCCCTCGAGTTCTCATCTTGCTAAAAGGGCCATATTGGTCCTCTTGCTCAAAGAAATAGCTTAGTTTCCTTCGCACACCCTGGTAGAGTTCTCTGTATTAATCAAACACGATTTCCTCATTGCAGTTGGATTCCCAACTTTTTTCTTCTCACTAGAACTCCCCCCTTATTGACTTGCGGTGTTCCTGAATCAACCTCTAGAGGCTTCAAGACCCAAGTGTTGGCTCCACTAGTCTTCTATGATACCAAAAATTCTTTGGTTTGATCACCCATGCATGAGGATCAATGGAGTAGGGGGTTCACACCGATAGCATGATCTGGTGGAGCATATCCTATATTTGCAAGAGGGGGAGGAGGGCAAATCATTCATGTGTATATACCCCACTACCTTGCATGTTATCTATTGGCTAAATTAGACATTATTAAACCCTTTTGTTTTGATGATGACAAACATTTCATTCATGTGGATCTAACTTGTTATTTGAGTATTTCAGGGATAAACAAATAAGGAAGTGGATAGTTGAAGAACAATACAAATTGGAAGATCAACTTTCTTAGATTACTTTTGTTTTCATGATTGTACTCAATGTAAAAACTTGTACAAGTATATAATGTACAAGTACATAGATATCATGTGAATCAAGCGTTAGATCTTCCCTATCCACTCACAACACTTAGATAGATCCTTCCATTAGATATAAGTACAATTACACATTGATACACACACTTAGTAGATGGCTCAACATATTGAAATAGGGACTTTCTCAGTCGACAAAGTCCTCGACTGAGACACTCTCGGTCGACAAAGTTCTCGACCGAGAATAGACCCTTATAGCTGTTAGAATGAGTCTGAAAGTAGTTGGGAGTTGAAAATGAACACTGCAAACATTTACCTCACACTCCTATTAAGTCGAAGAACAGTTCGACCGAGACAAACTCGGTCGACAAACTTCTCGACCGAGAGAAGTTCTGGAACTGCACTTTTTAGTAATAAACAACTAGCCGTTCCAATGTAATTAGTGGACACCTAACGGATAGTTGAGCACTAAGAACACCCTAGAAAGTGTTTAGAACGTCCCTAAGTACTAGTAGGCCATTCCTATAAATAGGACATGCCTTAGGACACCAAAAGCATCACTTGTGCATACAATTACACTTGAGATTCATTCTTAGGGAGCAACAAGATGAGCTACACTTGCAATATATTCTACATTAGTGTCCTATAGCTTAGTATCTCCTAGCCACAACACTACCACGTTCATCCATAGTGGATAGGAGATCAATACACTTGATATAGGATGAAAGCATTGTACTCATTGGTAACATTGTGTCTTTCTTCCAATCTTGTTCTCTTTTATTGTATATTGTTTTCCTTGACTACTAGGTTGGAGGCTGTTGAAAGGAGGTTTGTGGAGCTACTTCAGGTAGTAAAGGATGCTCCTGGTGACTTGGAGTTACTTCAGAAGGTTGCCTCAAGGATTGAAGCTACTTCAGGTGAAGGCTACTTCAAGGGTGAGCTTGGAGTTACTTCAGAAGGCTGCTTCTAGGAGGATTGAGGCTACTTCAGGTGAAGGCTACTTCAAGGGTGTAGAAGGAAGGTGATTGTATTTTATGTAACATCCTTGCAAGGTAATAAAATCACTTTTAAAATCTCGGTTGGAAACAATCGGGTAGTGGACTGACTACCTTAGATTTCTAAGGTAGGAACCACTCTACATCCTTGTGTCTTCCTTATTTCCTCCTACTTCTAGCTCAAAGTGTTTTAACTATTTAATTAACTTTAAAACTCCAAAAAGCTCTATTCACCCCCCTCTATATCTTTCAATTGGTATCAGAGTAGGTCTTCAAGGAGCCTTAACATGTCTTGAAGCATGGGGGATGGTGTGCTCAACAACTTGAACTTGGAGGGAACCTACGTATCTCATCCACCACAGTTCTATGGAAGTAACTACAACTATTAGAAGAGAAGGATGCAATTTTACTTTCAAGGCATTAACTAGGAGCTTTGGAGGATGCTGTCTACTCCATATGAGCTTCTAGAAACTGAGTATGTCACATGGGATGCCAATACAATAGAACAAGCTCAACTGAATGCCAAGGCTATAAGTATTTTATATTGCTATATTTCGATCAGTGAATTTAATAGAATTTCCTCATGTGAAACCGCATATGATATATGGCATCGACTTTCCATTACACATGAAGGAAC
Source organism: Alisma plantago-aquatica (assembly GCA_963693085.1). Taxonomy (NCBI): domain Eukaryota; kingdom Viridiplantae; phylum Streptophyta; class Magnoliopsida; order Alismatales; family Alismataceae; genus Alisma; species Alisma plantago-aquatica. The sequence goes on from OY856413.1 coordinate 862,868,356, forward strand.
CATACAAGTTAAAAATTCTAAGATTAGTATGCTTAAACAAAAATTTGAACAATTTCATACACAACCAAATGAGTCTATTAGTGATATGTATGCAAAATTTTCTACTATCATTAATGGCTTAAGTGCATTAGGAAAGTACATAAGTGAAGAAGATCAAGCCTCAAAGATTCTTAGGTCTTTGCCTCCAAAATACAAGCCGAAAGTGACAACCATTGAAGACGCAAATGACCTCACCAAACTGAAGATGGAACAACTCATTGGCAATCTGGAAACTCATGAGGTTACCTTAGAGGAGGAAGAAAGATGAGATCTTGAACTTCAAAAAGAAAGAAGAAAGGACGTAGCCCTAAAAGCAACAAAAGTCATCACGCAAGAAAGTGATGAAACAAGTGAAGGAGATGATGAAGAAGATGCACTTATTATCAATGGTAAGAAATATAAAAGGTATATAACAAAAATTCTAGTGTTTCTTCTTCTTCCTCTCTTAGGTGTTTCAAATGCGGCAAGAAAGGACATGTCAAAAATGAGTGTCCTAAGATAAAGAAAGGGAAGAAAGTCTCTTCCAAGAAGAAGGGAGAGAAAGCATACAAAGTTGCATGGGATGAGTCAAGTGATGATAGTGAAAGTGGAGAACAAAATGTAGAATGTCTTATGGCCAAAGAAGATGAAAATGAAGACTCAAATGAGGTAAGCCTACTTGCTTTATCAAAAGAAGAATTAATTTCTAGTATTTAAGAATTACATGAAAAATATATTGATTGTAAAAAGAAACTAAGGAGAGTTACAAAAACTAATGAAGAATTGTATGCTAAATTAAATGATCTTGCTTCTGAAAAGGAAAGTATTATTTCTGAACATTCTACCTTGAAATCATCTTTTAATGATTGCAATACAAAGTTTCTTACTCTTGAATCGAACTATAATTTGCTTTGTCAAGAAAAGGTTGAATTGCTTGCAAAATTAAATGATCTTCAAACTCAACCTATCTTGTGTACTCATCTAGATTATGATGCTATTGTCAAAGAAAGAGATGCTTTATCAATCAATCTAGACCAAGCAAAGTCAAATATAAAAAACAAAATGGATGAGATTGCTAAGTTACAAATGGAAATTAGTAGTTTGAAAAATAATGGTGTTCTTGATAAGATCCCAAAGGATTCTTCTGGTCATATTGGAAGGAGAGGTTTAGGATATGTTCCAAAAGAAAAATCTCATCAACCTAAACCTAGGAGAGAACAAGCACCCAAAACCAAGATCATATATGTACCCAAGAACAACTCAACCCAAAACCTTCACTACTACAGAACACGTCTTTGGCGTCGGTTGTTTAACCCCTTTTAGTGACGGTTCTCAAGCGACGCCTATGTGGGCACCGCTAAAGGTCAAACTCTTCGGCATCGGTTTTACAACCGACGCCAAAAGGCTTTGCACCACCGAAAACGCGCCAGTAGGGAACCTATAGGCGTCGGTTATGTATAGTACACCTACGCCAAAAGGGTTCGCGCCACAAAAAGGGCGTCGTCTAGGACCCTTTCTGCGTCAGTTTACCAATCACAACTGACGCCATATACCCAGACGCCACATCCGTGCTTCCCTACACGGCCGTGTTTAGTGATATCGGCGTCGGTTTTGTACGAATAACCAACGCCATTTTCCACCACGGTCGTGCTTTCCTGCACGGTCGGGTTGTTTGTCACATTAGACGGTGGTTTTTATACAATAACCGACGCCTCGGTTTTAATTTTTTTTTTTCCTTATCAGTTTGCAGGCCTGCTGTGGCTGGTCCGCAGGATGAGAACCTGCAGTTCAGCTTTCTGAACTGCAGGTTTACGAAATCCATTGATATCATCCAACAAACAGGCCACAAACCTACAAAATAAAAAAAACATACTTTTCACACAAGTAGATACATTGATACATTCAGACATCAATTCAATTCTCACATTCACACATGTAGAAACATTCAAATACATCTATAAACATTCAGATATGTATAAAGTGTAGCACGCACAAGTGCTTCAGATTCATATAACAAAATACATCTATAAGCATTCAGATATGTATAAAGTACAGCACGCACAAGTGCTTCAGATTCATATAACAAAATACATCTATATTCATTTACAAAAAACATAAAGTGTAGCATGCACAAGTGCTTCAGATTCATATAACAACATGACAGACTAACACATATATAGTGCATAACAACAGGAGCGCCGAATTTACATACAACACTAGCTTAGTACATATATAGTGGGACTAAGGTGACGATCCCACCTGCTAAAACAGGTTACCGACAACTACATGTTACGACTGGGAGGTCGTGATTCAGCAACCGTATGCATTAGCAGGAGGACAAACTGATTTCACCACAAACGGTGAAATTTGTTTGTCCACCTGCTAATGCATACGGTTGCTGAATCATGACCTCCCAATCGTAACATGTAGTTGTCAGTAACCTGTTTTAGCAGGTGGGATCGTCACCTTAGTCCCACTATATATGTACTAAGCTAGTGTTATATGTAAATTCGGCGCTGCTGTTGTTATGCACTATATATGTGTTAGTATGTCATGTTGTTATATGAATCTAAAGCACTTGTGCATGCTGCACTTTATGTATTGTATCTGTATCCTGCTTCTCTTCATTGTGGCTTCTTTTGCTGTTTCCTGGCTTGCTGCCTATATATCTATATAACCTTTGGCGAACGCCTGCATATCCTGCATAGCTATGTCATGGCCGTCCTGCATAGCCTGTAGTCTATGGCGAATGCCTGCATATCCTCTTGGACCCATTGTGTGGTCGTAACATGTAGTTGTCGTTGAGCATCGCTGATAGCCTAGTTAGTTAGCACATTGATTTGGTTAGTAACAATAAAGGTTAATCTTGAATAGGTGAATACATAAAAATGTATATTAATTAAATTGGGAGTGGCGCTTAATACCTTGAATTCATCTATTTTTCTTTGGGTAACAAACTCCTCCCAGTCTTTGGGGTCCAAGTAGTTCCATTGTTGTGTGGCTTCCTTCTTCCTGTATTTATTTTTCAAAGAGAATACAAACAAAAATTATTAGTGTAGAGTTAGTGAAATATTCATCAATGTCTAGAATTGGAATCAATCAAGAACCTATTCTCAGCATCGCGTATGTAATCTCGGGTGAGCATCGCTGATAGCCTAGTTAGTTAGCACATTGATTTGGTTAGTAACAATAAAGGTTAATCTTGAATAGGTGAATACATAAAAACGTATATTAATTAAATTGGGAGTGGCGCTTAATACCTTGAATTCATCTGTTTTTCTTTGGGTAGCAAACTCCTCCCAGTCTTTGGGGTCCAAGTAGTTCCATTGTTGTGTGGCTTCCTTTTTCCTATATTTATTTTTCAAAGAGAATACAAACAAAAATTATTAGTGTAGAGTTAGTGAAATAGTGATCAAGTCTAGAATTGGAATCAATCAAGAACCTATTCTCAGCATCGCGTATGTAATCTCGAGTGAGATTGGTCCTATAGTTCCTTAGAACCCTCCCACAATGTTTAGCATTTGTATTAACTAGAAGATAATGAAACATCAAATCAGAAAATAATATTGATATTAAAAAAGCAAACATTTAGATTCAATAAAAAATATAAACATGCATGCCTCTAAAATTGTGATCTTTTATCAATTAACAATCCTTCATTATGATCTCCGCGCACATATAAGTCATCATTAGCTTCAATATTTTGTTGAGTTGGCAACCCAACTGAGAATGGACTGGAGTCATCATATTTATCATAGTACTCTTCTTCATCTATAGGATCTTCAATGAACTGTCTTTTACCATGAAGAACAACCGACCATTTATCATTTGCAGGATCATCGATATAGAATATTTGTTTCGCCTGTGATGCCAATATGAATGGTTCACCCTTCTCGCCAATCTTTTCAAAGTTCACTAAAGTGAAACCCAATTCATCCACTATAACTCCTTTGGTGTTATCAACCCAATTACATTTAAAGAGCGGAATTCTGAAATCTATGTAGTCAAATTCCCATATGTCTTCAATGACACCGTAATATGACATTTTAGCTTCACGTGGACTCTTATCCTTTGCCCTTGCTAAATACATAGTCGATGCTTGAAGAGTGACCCCAATGTTTTGGACGACACTCTTATCATCTTGGCGCTTTGTGTAATGTGTGAACCCATTAATTTCAAACCCTTCATAAGACATAACATTCGGTTTTGGTTTAAAGGCGAGGCATTTGATAGTTTCTGTAATATCATTTGGTGTTTGAGATAGTTGATTTAAGACTTTATCTTCAAACCACTTAGTAAAAGTCTTGTTATGCTCTCTAGCAAGCCACATTGAACTTGCTCTAGGATGTTGTCTCTTGATGAAATTGGTATGTTCCTCGATATAAACACTCACTTCATCCATGTTGTGTAAAATATACAAGTGACCTTGTTCCAACTGCTCATGGCTGATTACTTTCACCCGTGATCCCAAAATTCCTTTGCCCTCCTCAATATTCTTGTCATTAACAAGAGTGTTATTACCACTTAGAAAGTCATTGCAAAAATCCATAACCTCTCTCGTCACAGAACCTTCAATAATACTCCCTTCATGCCGATAACAGTTTTGAACATCACCTTTAAAAATGCTCATGTATCGTTCAAAGGGATACATCCAATGCAAGAAAACTGGTCCCAACATTTTCACTTCCCTAGTCAAGTGGACAAAAAGATGTACCATGATATCAAAGAAAGAAGGAGGGAAATACATCTCAAGCTGACATAGGGTAACAACCACTTCTATTTGCAAATTATCAAGAGTATCAGGGTCAATAACTTTGCTGCATAGACTGTTGAAAAAGAAACAAAGTCTGGTGATTGGAAATCTTACATGCTTCGGCAATATAGATCGAATTGCCACGGGCAATATTTGTTGCATTAGAGTGTGACAATCATGAGATTTAAGACCTATCAACTTCATATCTTTCATTGATACCATTCTACAGATGTTAGATGAGTAACCCTGTGGCACCTTAACATTTACCAAGCATTCACAAAAAGCTTTCTTCTCCTTTCTAGACAACGTGTAACAAGGGAGAGGTAAGTATGTTCTTTTATTACCCATTTCACGTAATTCTGTTAATTCTGACCTTATTCCCATTTCACGTAGGTCCAGTCTGGATTTTATCCCATCTTTAGTCTTACCTGGTATATTTAATAGAGTACCAATGATGCTATCACAGACATTTTTCTCAACGTGCATTACATCGATACAATGTCTGACTATCAAAGAACTCCAATAAGGAAGATCCCAAAATATTGACTTCTTCTTGAATGAAGAATTGTCACTCCGTGTGGCCATACTACATTGTGATTTCTTACCAAATTCATTGACAATGTCTTTTACTCTTTCATAAACAACATCCCCTGGTATAGGTTTAGGTGCACTCCGTTCCTCATTCCATCCATTGAATGATTTGCGCTTCCTACGATACGGATGGAATTTTGAAAGAAACTTTCAATGACCAAGATATATAGTCTTGCCGCCATGTTTTAGTCTTATTGAATCAGTGTTTTCTTCACATATAGGACACACTTTAGCTCCTTTGACACTATATCCAGACAAATTCCCGTATGCTGGAAAGTCATTAATAGTGCAAAACAACATAGCGTGCAAACGAAATGTCTCTCTTCTTGAAGCATCATAGGTCATCACACCTTCAGCCCAAAGTTTCTTTAAGTCATCAATCAGAGGTTCAAGATAAACATAGATATCATTTCCGGGTTGTTTAGGGCCCGATATCAACAACGACAGCATAACGTACTTATTTTTCATACACAGCCAGGGAGGAAGATTGTATATAACAAGCATGACTGGCCAAGTGCTATGTTGGCTGCTCAATGTCCCGTATGGATTCATCCCATCTGCACAAAGCCCAAGTCTTAGATTCCTATCTTCTTCACCAAATTTGGGGTACAATAGATCAATCTTCTTCCACTTTGGGGAATCAGACGCATGACGTAGGACCCCATCATTATTTTTCTTAACATCTGCATGCCACCTCAAATTCTTCGCATCTTTCAGATTTGCAAACAAGCGTTGAAACCATGATATTATAGGTAGATACCACATCACCTTGGCAGGAGAACCAATTTTGGACTCCCCCGAAGTCGTCAATTTATACCGTGACGCACCACATTTTGGACAATCTTTCAAATCCACATAGTCCTTTTGAAATATTACACAATCATTCGGGCATGCGTGTATCTTCTTGGCCTCCATTCCCATTGGGCACAACAATTTCTTTACCCGGTATGTTGAGATTGGCAGCTCGTTTCCTTCAGGAAACATTTCTTTCAACAACGTCAACAATGAAGTGAAGCTTTTATCGCTCCATCTATTGTTAGCTTTCAACTTATACAATCTCAACACAGTGCTAAGCTTCGTAAACTTAGCACAACCTGTGTATAATGGTATCTCAGCATCATGCACAATGTTTGTAAAGATAGGAGGTGGATCGGTGTGCTCTACCCTACAACTATCTAGCATCGCATCAACGATGTCTACTGGAACTGGTTTGTTCACATCTATGTCATCGGAGGCAATTTCTTCTTCCACCCAAGAACTGCTATCGACATCCACAGATTTCGAGTTTGAAATCTCTACATGCCAGTGCCATTCTATATAGCCTTGTACAATCCCGTTGCACATGACATGACTTTTGATTTCGTCACCAGTGCTGACTTTCAAGTTGTTACCGCAATGCCTACATGGATAGTACAACCTATCTCCAGGTTCTTTCCTATGTTCCTCAGCAAATCTAATAAACTGATCAAGACCAGATATAAACTCTGGGGTGCAGCGATTGCGAATGGACATCCATGATCTATCCATTCTATGATCAAAGAGAAAATAAGTATATATTAGGACAAGATTAGGGTCTACGGTTAACAAATACATGTGATGTCATTCTTATATATAATAAATGTGTACCACCTATCCCATCCTTGAACACCTAATCTAACTAGTAAATGTATAATGTGTATTGGGTTTTCGAGAAAATTTCGGCAGCATTTCCCCACTGTTCTCTAAGTACATATGTACTTAGAGAACAAACGGGGAAATGCTGCCGAAATTTTCTCGAAAACCCAATACACATTATACACTTACATCCTAAGTGAAATTAGGTGTTCAAGAACAGTCCCAAACCGGGGACTATCCAAGATTTACTCCTAATGAGTAAATCTTGGACGGGTTTCTAGGCCAACAAAATCATATCATTAAGAGCATGGTTTCATGTTAGGTCATCATAGGTCATAATAATCCACTAGAATGGGCATAAGAGTATTAGATCTTGTTTCTAGAGTGTACAAGACATAATAGTGACTACTAATTTTGTGGGGTGATATCATTTCATAGGATTTATAAATTCAAATTTAACAAGTGTACAAGTTGCATCATTTTAATACTCTAAAGGTGACTAGTGGGTCATAGCACATAAAAGATGGCATTACAAGGAATGTAAGCAAGCTAGATCAATTAACACTCATCTCAAGGAAACATTAGTTACTGAGGGGACCAGGAAAGAGTGCTTTTAATCAGGGTTTTGGGGGACGTTTACCTCTGTTTGAGCCCAGTCGGGCGTCAGTAGGGAGAGAGGGCGAGACGGAGGGTAGGTGAGTAGGCAGGCAAGCAGGCAGGTGAGCAGGTGACAGGTAGGGAGACGGCAGGCAGCAGTAGATGATCAATTAATTACTGAAACATAGTATAGAATATGCATTATACAGTAGTAGGCAGTACATGATATGTACATTATACCGTTATATGTATTGCAAACTACAAAGTACATCTACATAGATAATACATTAGTTGAACACATAACAATACAAGAAAAACTAAGGTATTAATGTATGTATAGGTACAAGTACAATGTATTAGTAAATATTAGTGGTTGAGTTCATAGTAGAGCATCAATGTATGTACAAATGATAAATATGTAATGTAGGTGCAATAGTTCATACATAAAGCAGTTCATACATAAAGATGTAAATGGGTGCAGCAGTACATACATACAAAGCTTATATGAAGTGGGAACGATTTTGATCCATGTACAACTCAATTAAAAATGAGAAGATGAGGAAGAAGGAGGAAGAGGGGTAGGGGGCTAGGAGCAGGAGCAAGTCGGAGAAACCCTATTGTCTAAGCAGGAAGAGGAAGAAGAAGGGTACCAGGTGAGTGGGCGACCAAGAGCAAAGTGCCGGTGAGGAGAGAGCAGCGACGGTGAGAAGAGGAGTGTCAGCGGTGAGCGGTCGGGCGACCAAGAGGCAGTGTCGGTGGCGACCAGGAGACAGTGCCGGCGGCGAGCAAGTAGTCGGTCGTTGCAGTAGGAGTGCCAAGTGGTGGCGCACAAGCATGGGGAAGGAGCGGCGGCGGCGGCGGGTGCTTGCTCACTGGAATCGCCAGACCTAAAATCGATGCTCGATTGCAGTGAAACAGAGAAAGGGGAAGAGTCTGCTTCGTGCGGGTGCAAATAAGTAACCAATCGACGTCGATCATTACAAAAAACCGACGCCAAAGAGAAACCGTGTCAGTTGATAGGACAAACCGACATCCAAATTATTTGGCAGGAACTATTATCAGCATCGGTTATCAAAGGATTGACCGACACCGAAAGCGGAACTTTTTGCGGAAATATCCTTCTTTAATAGGCGTTGGTGATTATTGAAAAAACCGACGTTGTATGTGACGCAAATTTTTTTTCGCTCGAAATTTGGATTTTGCGGGCGATTTAAGGCGTCAGTTTGTTATATCCAGCCGACGCTGAATACAAAGCGGTACCTATGTCTGGCTGGTCTTCGATGATAGATGTCAGTTCCCTAAATATCCGACGTTGACTAATATAGGCGTCGGTTTCCCTTAATAACCGACGCCCAGAGAAGCGACACTGAATGTTGTTTCTGTTGTAGTGCTTAGAAAGAGAAATGAAATTGATTCCATTTGTTGTCATTATTGCTTGTGTCTTAGACACTATTCTTTCTCATGCCCATACGAAAAAGGATATTGAATTATTTTTGGTTCCAAGACTCCAAACCTAGCAAACTTGAATGTGATTAAGTTGAGATTTGACCTAAAATTTCATTTTGAATAGCATAATGTCTTATCTCAACAAAATGTATTGGTACCTTAGCATATTGCAGTAAATTGGAACAAATGAGATTGTTGAAATCAAACAGAAACACACTCGGTCGACAAAGAGTTCGACCGAGAAGCTCCTCGGTCTAGAAAATATTCGACTAAGAGAATGCTTGTATGAAACTTGAACTTGTTGTAGCAACAGTAACAATCTCGGTCGAGAAAATATTCGACCGAGATATATTCGGTCGAGAAAATAGTCGACCAAGAAAGTTATTGTTTCACGCATGTATCAACCTATAAAAATCGCAACAAACTCGGTCGACAAAATCTTCAACCGAGACACTCTTTGGTCGAGATATTTGTGGACCGAATGTAATTCTGTTCAACTTAAAACATTCAATTGTTAAATCATGTATCTATATTCAGTTTGTTATTAAATGACTCTAACTAAAGAGGACCATCACATGGGTACCAAAATCTATCTCTTTTGCAGGATTGGGTGGTTGATAGTGGATGTTCTAAGCATATGACCAACAACAAAAAGGCCTTTCAAACATTTGAAGAAACGAAAAACGGCACAGTAATTTTGGAGACAATGGAAAAGGAAAGATTGTTGGAATAGGTAACATTGGTACAAATCTTCAAATAAAAAATGTTTTACTTGTTGATGGCCTACATCATAAATTAATTAGTGTTAGTCAACTGTGTGATAGTGGTTATGATGTCTTATTCAATAAAACATGTTGTAAACTATTGATTGAAAACACTAATGAAATTGTTTATGAAGGAAAAAGAATAGGCAATCTATATATACTTAGGCCTAATTCTATGCAAGCCATTATTGGAAAATGCCTTCTTGCAATAGATGAATCCTTACAACTATGGCATAGAAAATTAGTCCATGCAAGTTCACATGTTATCAAAAATTTGATTAAATATGATCTTGTACGTGGGTTACCTAAGATATCTTTTGATAAACCTAAAAATTGTGAACCTTATACCCTAGGAAAGCAAAGCAAAACTTCTTTCAAATCAAAAATAATTCTTAGCACTACTAGATCATTAGAGATTATTCACATGGATTTGTTTGGTCCTATGAGAACTCAATCTATTGGTGGAAAAAGATATTTCTTTCTCATTGTAGATTATTATAGTAGATACACATGGGCCCATTTTCTTGCAAACAAAGATGATACAATTCAAACATTCATAAAATTTTGTTCTAAGATTGAAAATATATTACAAAATAAAATATGTACAATTAGGAGTGATCATGATGGGGAATTTGAAAATCATATTTTTGAAGAATTTTGTACAACTCAAGGATACAATCATAATTTTTCAGCACCACGCACTCCACAACAAAATGGCATAGTAGAAAGTAAAAATAGATCCTTACAAGAAATGCCTAGAACAATGTTACTTGAACATAATACACCTAAAAATGTTTGGGCTAAAGCAGTAAATACAACATGCTATGTGTTAAATAGAGTAACGATACATTCTCATCTAAAGAAAACTCCTTATGAACTCATCTTCAACAAAAAACCAAGAGTTGATTATTTTCATACCTTTGGGACAACTTGTTATATCTTAAATGCCAAAGATGATAAAGACAAATTTGATTCTAAATCACATAAAGCATTCTTTTTGGGATATTCAACTTCTAGCAAAGCTTTTAGAATTTACAATACTATTACTAGAAAAGTTGAAAAATCCATCCATATCACTTTTCATGAGGTAACAACTCAAAATGTTGAAAATGAATATGAGGATATAAATGGCATTACTCATCAAATAGAAGACTTAACTATAACCACAAAAGATGATCAAAATACTAAAAATAATCAACAAAATGAGACACAACAACATGTTCCTAGATTAATCAAAGATCATCTCCAAGATTTAATCATTGGAAATCCTCATGATAAACTAAAAACTGGATCATCATTTAGAGATTTTGCAAATATGGCATTTGTATCGATCATTGAACCTAAAAAGGTAAATGAAGCACTAAAAGATGAATATTGCAAGAAGAACTAAATCAATTCTCAAAAAATGAGGTATGTGACTTAGTTCCTAAACCACAAGACAAAACCATCATTGGAACTAAATGGGTTTTTTGAAATAAACTTAATGAAGTCGGGGAGGTAGTAAGAAATAAAGCTAGATTGGTGGCTCAAGGGTATAATCAACAAGAAGGAATAGATTTTGATGAAACCTATGCACCCATGGCAAGACTTGAAGCTATTAGAATGCTATTAGCCATTGCTGCCCACAAAGACATCAAACTATTCCAAATGGATGCAAAGAGTGCATTTTTAAATGGAATCATATAAGAAGAAATATATGTTGTCCAATCACTTGAATTAAAAATCCCTGGTAAAAGTGATCATGTATATAAACTTAAAAAGGCACTTTATGGGCTTAAATAAGCACCTCAAAACTGGTATGAAAGACTTAAAAATTATCTATTTGATAACAGTTTCTCAATAGGAAATTGGGATTCTACATTATTCTTCAAAACATATGAATCTGATTTTCTTGTTGTACAAATATATGTTGATGATATCATTTTTGGTGCTTCAAACGATTCCTTATGGAAACAATTTAGTGAAATAATGCAAAAGGAATTTGAAATGAGTCTTATGGGAGAATTAACATTCTTTCTTGGTTTTCAAATAAAACAAACGCCCACTGGGATTTCCATAAGCCAAGAGAAGTACACTAATGAACTATTAAAATGATTTGGAATGGAAAATTGCAAGCATGCTACCACACCAATGGCCACCTCTGCTAAAATTGACAAGGATGAAGATGGAGAACCCATTGATGATTCCTTATATAGGGCTATGATTGGTAGCTTGTTATACTTAACTGCTTCTAGACTGGACATTATGTTTTTCATTGGACTTTGTGCTAGATTTCAATTTAAACTAATGCAATCTCATTTTCAAGCCGTTAAATGTATCTTAAGATATCTCGTCGGTACTACCAACTATTTATGGTATCCTAAAGGTCAATCACTAGATTTAAAAGCTTTTACCGATGTCGATTATGCTGGTTGTCGACTTGATCGCAAAAGCACAAGTGGTGGTTGTTTCTTATTAGGACGAGCTTTAGTATCGTGGTTTAGTAAGAAACAAAACACAATTGCCCTTTCTACCACTGAAGCCAAATATATGGTGGTTGGTTCATGTTGTGCTCAAGTTCTTTACATGCAACAAGTTTTGAATGATTATGGCTTTACATTTTCATCTACGCCAATCCTTTGTGATAATACAAGTGTTATAAATTTGGCACACAATCCTATTTTACATAGTCATGCTAAACATATTGAAATTCGACATCATTTCTTAAGGGATCATATTTCTAAAAATCATATATCTCTTCAACATGTTGAAATTGAACAACAATTGGCTGATATTTTTACAAAACTGCTTCCTCTTTATCAATTTCAATATATTAGAAAGAAGTTACTTATTACTCCCCTAGATGATGTCTTCTTTGATATATGTGCTCCAAACTCTTAAAATTTACAAATTACTACAATCTCATACTTGCTTTTCATGACTATTACTAAAAACAAGCTAAAACATCCTTCACTATGACCATTCACAGTAGTTCAGTCGGTCTGCAAAAAACCTTGACTGAGAAATGTCTCAGTCGACAAGTTTGTCGACCGAGAATCACTCGGTTGGTCCCCTTTCTCGACTGACATCCACTGAGTGTATTGGTATATTCTAACTCAGCAAATGGCCTCAATCAACAAAATTTTCGACCGAGCCAACCCCCTACTACTCCTAGCCAACCCATTGATACCATTTCCAATAACATTACCTTCTTAACTGGGGCCACCTGTCACTTAGCAAGACAAATGGACTATACTCATCATGCTATGATCTACATCAACCAACGAATGCAAGCTCTCACTCCAAAGGACCTAGATAATTATCCTTATTCCCGTTATCCTGGTCCTCTCTACCCTTACAATCCATCTCAAAACTACACTCAAGTTCCACCTCCACCATCACTTGACCTCTCCCACACCCAATTCTCACCAATGCAACTTCAAGATATTGCTGCCCACTTTCATTTTGATCGTGTACCCACGTTCTTTGAAGCTTATGCCCTCACCAAGACTGGTGCACTTGACTGGCAGTCATTGGTGAAGTACAATGGTGTTGCTCCTTTCCTTGGAAAGGATCCTGAGGTTGATGACATTCTGAGATCTTTTCAGTGAGGTGTAATCATGTAGTGAGATGATTGTAATCACTTTGTAATGGACTATCTTTCTTTTATGTACCTGAGCTTGTTGTTATTATTGTCATGATAATAAAAAGTGATTACTTTATGGCTTGCATTGGACATCTCTTACCTTTGTTTTTCAAATTTGAGTATCATATTGAGGGGGAGCATCATATTTTGGGGGAGTACTAATAATAATCTTAATTATAATGATTGGCCATCTTTTTGAAATGACAAAGGGGGAGAAGTAATATAAATCAAACACAAAATTATATAACTCAAAATTAAATGAGTTTCAAAATCTCTTGGCTTCACATAAAATGTTGCTATATTACTTAAAGAGTTGATACTATGTTCCACACCTCTTTGGGAATAACTAGTACACACTCCATGAATAAACAAGAGAATGATTACATCAAGTAAATCTTAGGTATGAAACTCATGTCATTTCAATTCCTTTGATTTATATTTTAGAAATGTTTGTCATCTTCAAAAAGGGGGAGATTGTTGGCAAAATTAGACATTATTAAACCCTTTTGTTTTTATGATGACAAACATTTCATTCTTGTGGATCTAACTTGTTATTTGAGTATTTTAGGGATAAACAAATAAGGAAGTGGATAGTTTAAGAACAATACAAATTGGAAGATCAACTTGCTTTGATTACTTTTATTTTCATGATTGTACTCAATGTAAAAACTTGTACAAGTATATACTATACAAGTACATAGATATCATGTAAATCAAGCATTAGATGATCCCTAGCCACTCACAACACTTAGATAGATCCTTCCCTTAGATAGAAGTACAATTATACATTGACTCACACACTTAGTAGATGGCTCAACACATTGAAACATGGACTTTCTTGGTTGACAAAGTATTCGACCAAAAATAGACCCTTATAGCTGTTGGACTGAGTCTGAAAAGTAGTTGGGATTTGAAAACGAACGTTGCAAACATTTACCTCACACTCCTATTCGGTCAAAGAATAGTTTGACCGAGACAAACTCGGTCGACAAACTTCTCGACCGAGAGAAGTTCTGGAACTGCACTTTTCAGTAATAAACAACTAGCCATTGAAATGTAATTAGTGGACACCTAATGGCTAGTTGAGCACTAATAACACCCTATAAAGTAAGTAGAACATCCCTAAGCACTAGTAGGTCATTCCTATAAATAGGACATGCCTTAGGACACCCAAAGCATCATGTGTGCATAAAATTACACTTGAGATTCATTCTTACTGAGCAACAAGTTGAGCTACACTTGCAATCTATTCTACATTAGTGTCCTATAGCTTAGTATCTCCTAGGCACCACACTACCACGTTCATCCACAGTGGATAGGATATCAATACGCTTGATATAGGATCAAAGCGATGTACTCATTGGTAATATTGTTTCTTTCTTCCAATCTTGTTCTCTTTTATTGTATATTGTTCTCTTTGACTACTCCTAGGTTGGAGGCTGTTGAAAGGAGGTTCATGGAGCTACTTTAGGTAGTAAAGTCTACTCCTGGTGACTTGGAGTTACTTCATAAGGCTGCTTCAAGGATTGAAGCTACTTCATGTGAAGCCTACTTCAAGGGTGAGCTTGGAGTTACTTCAGAAGGCTGCTTCTAGGAGGATTGAGGCTACTTCAGGTGAAGGCTACTTCAACGGTGTAGAAGGAAGGTGATCGTATTTTATGTAACATCCTTGTGAGGTAATAAAATAAATCACTTTCAAAATCCCAATTGGAAACAATCGGGTAGTGGACTTACTACCTTAAATTTCTAAGGTAGGAACCACTCTACATCCTTGTCTTCCTTGTTTCCTCCTACTTCTTGCTCAAAGTGTTTTAACTGTTTAATTAACTGTAAAACTCCAAAAAGCTCTATTCACCCCCACTCTAGTTCTTTCATTATCATCAATTATTTTGGGCGAGTGAGGGTATTGTAGCCCTTTTCCTCTTTTGGTTGTCCCTCTGTAGCGTGGTTAGATGATCCTATCGAGATGACCATTTAACCGTGTCACACCTTATGTTAATAATAAGGTGTAGGTGCACATTAGTAATTTCATAGTGTTTCCTTATATATACATATATATATTCAAAAAAATTAGTTAACTTGGTTTAATTCATAATGAATCACTGGAGGGTCAAATAAATACAAATAATTATATATTTGTAATCAGAAAAATATGACTGATCTAATGTGATGGATTTGGAGATATAATTCCAAACATAAAGTAAGGTCATATTGTTAATAATGAATTCAATGAAATTCTTATTAACCAAATACATAATTATATGATTAGGAATGTTAGGATCTGAATGCTAACCCAATTATCCTATTGAGTAAAAGGAATTGACCTTAAGGTGTGCGCTTATTTCCTTTTAAATTGGGCATATCATAAATTAAAGTCTCTTATATCCTTCATTGAGGCATAAATCCTAGACTTCTATATTGCATCAAATTTAGAAATTTGTATTCAAATGTACTTTTTCATGATCAATATTCCCTCTTCTTGGTTATTGAAATTGTGAACTCCTACCTTTTGGATCTTATGAAACCAACTTTCATATCTTGGATATTCTTGTCCCTTGTATATGTGATTATCAATTTGATTATACCTATGAACTTGCCTATCTGATTATGCATGTTCTATTTGGACTAGTAATAACTAATAGTAGTTAAACATGTTTTAGGCACTAGGTTTTATTGCTATGTCATGCACTGGGTTTTATTCACCTATAGTGTTATAATTATAGGTAATGGGGTTTTACCCCATCCATGCATTAGGTGTTATTACCCTTCAATGTTTAATATGATGGACAATAATGTCTTACTCCTCCTGCAATGGCTAGAAGTTTGTGGTCCCTAGCCCTACATTAGTTTATTCTAGTCTTGTTGTAATCTACTTGCACACTTTTATATGTGTGTATCTGTTCTTAAAAGGTGAGAATTTCTTATTGATGAATTTATTTCTCTAACTGATAATGCCTCGATACTTATTATATATTCCTTAGATATTCAGTCTTTTGATAAAATTCTTATTATGAGCTTACCTAATTTCTTATATCCCCCTTTTTGCATGAGAGAATCCTCTTGGAATTTCTTATCTTATTTCTAATCTTAAAAATTCCCTAGATGTTATCTACTATAAATACTTAGTGTTTACCAATACATCTTCTATTCCTTTTCTAGGAGATGTTCTCTTCCACCTAGGTGTAGGTAACTTAGAGGACCCACTAGGAATATCATGTACATGTTTGTAAACATTAGGATAGCTTGGTATGGATGGGTTTCCCTTTACAACTGACATTATGTGTTCTTCTTGAGGCTTTAATTTTGTAATGGTACCTTTTACAATGAGGAAAAATTATATAACGATGCACTTTGTACATTTTTAATAGTAATTTTTCTCATGATTTATCTCATGGATCTTTGTATCATACCTTTTAGAGTGGATATCCTCTCGGGTCCCACTATTTACAATATGGTATCAAAGCTTGACTAATTTAAGTTACCCATGTTAGGTAAATAAGTAACCCTATATAGGTTTTCATGCTATCCTTCAGTCCTGGAATGTCAATTTGAGTTTCAATCCCTGACCAATTTGGCCAATTCCACTACTCAAACTACTGATGTGGTTGAGACTCATTTTTATTAACCCTAGTTGCCCCTACCCCATTTGTGGAGGTGAAAATATCACCACATAAGAGCTGACTCTTGTAGTGTTTGATTCCCAACTTTTATCTTCTAGGAAGTTAGCCCGAGCACTATAAAGTGTAGATTGACATTAACACTCATAGTTAGGCTTAATCTAAGTTCCTACCTTCGACCCTACGCATTTTTGTTTGATTTTCTGGATTGCCTTGAATATGTATAATAGTAGGATTGTGCATGCATGGTTAATAAACACAAAAAATTGACGTAAGTTGAAGAATTGTGATGATTATATTGTTACTAGATAAATACCTAAAATGTTTCTGTTATGTCTAGGAAGGTCTTGTTTTCAACATGTACATACCTTAGCACATCTTTGCCCAAATCTACCTATCTAAGGGTGGTACATCATCCCCATTTGGTTTTTGTGATTCATTCCTTGGGGTGGTTGAAGAAAGTGATTTGTTCTGTAATTGTTCCTATGAGTCCACCTCTCTCATATCCTTGGTGAAATTAGAATACCTATTGAATGAGTAACTATGCAGTTCACCTTGTCTTATAAAGACACCATATTTGTAAACTAGAAAATGAGAAGAAAAATCGAATTCCTTCTGACAACATTGGATGGTCATATGACTCTCCTGTGTAGTTATGAGGTAATGTACATTTTGAATATTGAAATGAGGAATGGGATGTCATTATTAAGTGGGGTCTAATAGCAGTTGACCACATGTAATATGAAACATTTACCCCTCTTATGTTATAGATTACATATAGTTTGGTATGTTCTCTTACTTGTATGAATGATAGACTCCTTTAGTAAAATGAAGTGGCAATAAAATAGTAGTAGATGTTTAGTGTGGTGGGTTGTGGTTGATTTGGTTCTCTGATCAATTTTAGCGTCAGTTTTGGATTCCCATCACACTATTTTTATTGTCAAACTTTATTTAATTATTAAATTATATGTACAAAAAGAAAAGCTTTTAGATTTTATCAATGGTTTTTGCAACCAAGTCACCACCACAAGAAAATTTGAGTAGTAGTGAAACACTTTAGTGAATAAACTCTTGACTTGCATGATCAGCCTTGAGACCCTAGACCTAAGTGTGATGTAGACGGTGTGAAAAAGTTTTGAATTTATATAAGATCTAGTTGATTCACCCTTGTTTCCCTCTAGATGACTAGTTAAGTTATAGATTTTTCCATTTAAGGGGTGGAGTCTTGTACATCTTTTTACTATGAGGGTAACTTAACTATGGATTAGTTAGGGTTAATAGTGGTAACAATAACTAATAATTGGGTAAGTTTGCACTAATAATAACAAATAAATGTAGCTACCACCTAACTTGTTTTAAGGGGTAAGCCTTGATAGTTTTACCACAATGAATGTTACTTTTATGAATAAATACATTTATAAATTTATGTTCACTTGTATAATTGATCACCTTGTTAAGAAGATGGTGAATTCATAATAATAGTATAAGAAACCATAATGACTACATGATATGATAATTCCAAATTGTGGTGTAACTTCCTAGTTTGACATCCAATACATGAATGCTAATGAGGACATGATGTATGAATCATTATAGTTTCACCTCAAGAATAATATATAAAATCAATATGGAGTATTATGGTATGATCTACTATATAGATTGAAATCAAAACCCATACTTCATCTTAGAAGTATGACATAGTATACTTGGCCAGTGATGGATAGATTTTAGGGGATGAAATCTCTTTAAGGGGTGGAGTGTTGTAACAAAATTGAATATAGGCATATAGGATAAACTTCCCCTATTCTAGGCCTCTTTTGTATTATGTTTATATATAATACCTCCTCACGTAATTTAAAAGGTACTAGGGTTAATTGGTGTCACATAACATATTGTAATTATAAACTTTATATATGTATGATTATGAAGAAGGAATCTAATAAATTCAATACTAAGGTTTAATGCACAATTATAAGAATTCATATTTACCCAACTATAATTTGAATCCAAGAAATATCCTAGAAGTAAACAATGAAAGATTTAGAATTAATGCATTAAGTGAACACTTGGAATATAAATAATGGAATCAAATCCCAAATGGTTCCAAAATGTGGTGTTGATTTTAAAATAGGAGTTTGCACATCATAATAACCCAACTATGAATTTTCATAGTAATTGGACTTAATTTTCTCCTCCAAATTAATTTAAGAAAGCAATATATAATATAAACTATGTTAATTGAGAAAAATGAATTCAATTGCTTTGAATCAAATAAGTCTATCTTAGTAAAGCATAATGCGATATATTTTGAAATATCATTTGTTCTGAGTTGGTGTTGGATCTTTACTAATGCAAGGACTTCTCAAGCCCGTGGGACCGGGATCAGAGGGTGGGGTCCATCTTTAAACTCCCGACCTTCCTCCAGCCCCCAACAATGTCTGAATACTATAACACTCACATGGACAACTCGTTTTCTACCATCTTCTTCCTTCACAGTTAATCAATTTGTGTGGTTCTTTCTCCATTTGACTTCTTTTCAGATTTTGCATTTTCTGGTACTTAATTCATGCTGAATGGTGGGCAAATAGAGAAATGCCCAATCCCAACTTATTCCTCCTTCATTGCCTCCACTCCTTGAGAGTATGAACTCCCTCTATTCTAAAAAGCATAAACTCCTAAACACCAAGGGAGTTAGATCTTCTCTTCTTTCGCCACCCCATACTCCCAATTTCTCTCGATAAAAACCCTGATGTAGGTTGGTGTACTTAGTTTGCTACTCTAGTCGCTACAGGTCTTCCCAACCTACAAAAGTTATCCTCATCTGAATATTACTGAAGTAAGCATTAAAGCATGACCCTTCTTCTTCTTTCACTTTTATTTCTTGGCATGAAGCTCTTGTTTGTTTCATTGGAAAATCATGTGGTCACCTCCTCCATGGCTAGTCACCAGTTGGGAGAACTGCAAATTTTGATCAAGAAAATGCCACCATATGATTCCACTACTATTGCTAAAGTGTTTCCCGACCTCTATTTCAGTGTTCCATCACCACATCATGGCATCTCTCTAAAGCTTCTCCTTCATGGTTTCCCTCAAGTTATCATCTTGCTATACGGGCCATAATATGGTGTTCTTGCTCAAAGAGATTGGTAAATTACCTTAGCATGCCCTCACAGAGTTCTCGTTGGGATTAGGAATATAATCCAACCCATGTCCTAGTGGGATTTGGACTTGGGAGAGGGTTGGTTTGTGCTACCAATCCTAATAAGAGTAAAATCCAAGAAGGAAAGAGGATGGTTCCCTATGTGCATCATGGAGTTGGACTAGGAATGGGTCTAGGATTTAGACAAGGATTCCTAGTTGCAACCACATGCATGGAGGCCTATAAATAGAGGCCCTAGGGGAGGCCATTGATATCATCCCACCACCCCACCGGTTGAGGTATGATCCCTCGAATTGCTTGTTGGTGCCTTCTGTGGTAGAGGGTGCCAGAGAATAACAACAACTGGAGGAGCTCTCTTGGTAGATAAGAGAGGGTCAATGACTTTGCCTTGAAGAAAATTAGCACATCAGAAATAGGGTCCTTGCAATGGGTTATTGCAGCAGGATCTTTGTCAAAGGAGAGGAGGCTCGACTAAAAAGGAATGAGCTAGTCGTACTTATTGACTCGAAAACCTAAAGTCAAGATGCAAGGACTTGAATCAGCGGTGGAAGAGGACTTTCTCAGTCTCATGTTCTCAAAAATCAAGCTGGGACCTAGTAGTGCACTTATTACCATCTAGCCAAACCAAAGAAATTTCTTGATATTTAATTGGAATAGAATCCCATTGCCCCTTGCTACCATGAACATGAAAGAAGAGTTCACAGCTACCCTTGAGTTTAATCAGTGGAGGTTTGGGAGGTGGGGAAATAGTTAATCTAAATGGCTACTTTTAGCCAAGGCAGTATCCTGTACTTCTTCTCTCTATTTGAATTGGCTATGGGTTGGGTCACAAAGTGACACATTGGGTGCACTGACAGAGAAGCTCTCTTGGTTGATAAGAGATATCCAACAACTTTACCTTGAAGTAAAGTAGCGTTGGTGGTTACATACACAGTTTTTCCATTGTGGCAATGGTCCGACCCAGTCAGCGGTCACAGTGGCATCAATCAGTCCCTAGCAACGACAACAGCCTCGTGAGGAGATCAAGTAAAGAGGGAGGTTTTGTACACTCTGGGTGTGATTCTCTTCTTCCTCATCTTTGTTCTCATGTGGGGAGGGCTACCTAGATTTAGGGGGTAAATCCAGGCAGTGTGAGTTGTAATCTTAATTACATAATGCTTGTTGGCCAGTATTACCCCATGGTTTTTCTCTTCTCGTCTTGGAGAGATTTTTCCACGTTAAATCTGGTTTTTCTTCTTTGGGTTGATATGCTTGTCGGTAACGCTTCCGCAACAACTTTGCATCACATATGGGACTGCATCGGTACAACATCCCCAACAAGTGGTATTAGAGTGCAGGCTGCAGATACAAATCCAGATGGGGAAAGATGATAAAGTTAACAAGCACAAATTGGTAGATTTGGAGACCCAAGGTGGAGGATATTCTCTATTTCAAAGATCTATACAATCCGATAGAGGGACAAAAGCCAAAGACTACATCTGATGTAGATTGGAAAAAGTTAAACAGGAAAACTGTCGAAATAGTACGGAAGTGGCTCGACATCTCCGTGTTCCATCATGTATCAGAAGAGACCAATGCCAAAGATCTGTGGGAAAAGCTCAAGAAGTTATATGAGCGGAAAACTGCCACAAATAAAGCTTTCTTGATCCGAAAGTTGGTGAACCTCAAGTACCGGGATGGTACAAGCATCATCGAGCATATGAATGAATTCCAAAGCCTTGTAAATTAGTTGGGGTCCATGGAGATGGTTCTTGATGTTGAACTCCAGGCTCTACTTCTTCTAGGATCGCTACCGGACAGTTGAGAGACACTTGTAGTAACAGTCAGCAATTCTGCACAGGAAGGCAAGTTGACACTTGACCAGGTGAAGAGTAGTTTGTTGAATGAAGAGACTCTCCAATGAGCCTCAGGTGATAGCAGATCAGAGTTACACTTCACAGAGGGCATGAGCACTGACAGAGCAAGAGACCGTGGAAGATCTCAGAGCCGCGGTGAGTTCCAGGACCGCAAGAAGTCTCATGGTAGGTCCAAGTCCAAGAATAGTAGAGGGTTCTTCTATTGCAGAAAGCCATGCCATTTCAAAAGGGACTGCAAGGTCTGGAAAAGGAAACAAGGGTCTGAAGCTAAAGACAAGCAAGATGATGACAACAACACCGCAGTGACAATATCAGATGATAGGAATGATGAGGACGATGTGGTCGTAACAGTCCAGGAGCAATGTTTGCATGTTGATGAGGACGATTCAGAGTGGCTGGTGGATATTGTTGCTTCTTACCATGCTTCACCATATGAGGAGTTCTTTAATTCATACAGGAAGGGGGACTTCGACAGAGTGAACATGGGAAATCCCAGCTTCTCTATAATTGTCGAGATTGGAGACATTTGTGTTCAGACAAGTGTCAGTTGCACGCTCACACTGAAGGATGTTTGTCATGTTCCAGATCTATAGCTGGGTTTGATTTCTGGTTCTTTCTTTTATAGAGAAGGTTGTCATCTTGATTTTGGTGGTGGAAAATGCAAGATCACCAAGGGGGCTTTGGTTATTGTACGGGGAAAACTGTCTCATACATTGTACAAGACCAAGCTTAAACTTCTCAGAGACGACAGTATACATGCACTTGAGGATAACCACACAAATCTACGGCACAGAAAGTTAGGGCACATGAGTGAGAATGGATTGAATCTTCTATCTAAGAAGAGGTTAATTCATTGTGGCAAGGATAGTGGTCTAAGTTCATGTGATGCATGTCAGACCAAAAAGCATCAGTGAGTTTCTTTCAAGACAAGGTCTGCGGTGAAGTCAAAGCTTCTAAAGTTGGTTCATTCAGTTGTCTGCAGTCCATTTGAGGTGGCTTCACTGGGTGGCAATAAGTATTTTGTCACATTCATTGATGATGCATCTAGGAAGGTGTGGGTCTACTTACTGAAGACCAAGGATCACATTTTTTTAGTGTTTCCAGAAGTTCCATGCCATCGTAGAGCGGGAGACCGGTAAAAAGTTAAAGTGTGTCCTGACGGACAATGGAGGAGAGTACACCTCCAGGGAGTTCTAGGCGTACTACACAGAGCATGGCATACAACATGAGAGTACAGAGCCTGGCACACCACAACACAATGGTACAACTAAAAGGATGAAGCACACCATAGTAGAGAAAGTTAGATGCATGTTGAAGATTACACAGTTGCCAAAGACATTCTGGGGTGAGGTAGTGAGTATTGCCTGCTATCTGATAAATAGATCTCCATCAGTTCCTTTGGGGTTTGATATACATGAGAAGGTATGGATAGAAAAGGATGCATCCTACTCTCATCTTCGAGTATTTGGATGCAAGGCATATGCTCATGTTCCCAAGGAAAAGAGATAAAGGCTGGATGATAAAGCGGTGCCATATATCTTTCTTGGCTATGGAGATCAGTAGTTTGGGTACAGGTTATGGGATCCAGTGAAAAAGACCATGACCAGACACATAGATGTGACTTTCTGTGAGAGTCAGACAGTGATAGAGCTTGAGGTTGATGATGCAGAGATTGCAGGATTAGGTGACAGTTCTTCAGATGATGAGTATGAGTATGCTTCGACTTCTTTACAGGTGCAATCTTCTGATGATGAAGAAGAGCAGCATAATCACCCTGAACAGTAGAGTGATAGAACATTGAGTGGTCCAGTTCTAGATGCACAGATGAGTGATTCGACTTCACAAGTAGAGACTTCTGGGCATGGGAAGCAGGATCACGATCTGGCAGAGTCCTCAGAGTAGTAGTTGAAGAGGGTTGATAGAGTTTGTCATCCTTCATCCAGATATCCAGCATCTCAATATATCTTTCTTACTGATCAGAGGGAGCCAGAGACTTTTCAGGAGGCACAAACTCATAGAGACATAGTACAGTGGCATCAGTCGATGCAGGAGGAGATGAATTCTTTGCAAAAGAATTACACCTATGAGATTGTGGTGCTTCCCAAGGGTTGGAGACCACTAAAGAATAAGTGGGTCTACAGGATGAAGAGGGATGTGCAGAACGATGACTCCCAATTAGAGAAGGTTGCTCCAAAGACTTCTTCGAGACATCACACATGTGAAGGAGGGAAATACATTGGACGTGTAGTTGTTACACCTAGACTGGAGGATCTTGATGTCAAGTTACATCGACAGGGGAGCATCATCAAAGAGTTTTTGAACATTGGTACAGAAGGTCAGAAACATGGTTTTCATCTAGGAGGGCTCCACTGACCGATTAGGGGGAGCCAACAAAGTTCCAGGTGCAAACATGGAGAGAGAAGCGGTGAGGCCAGGATACTTCTTCTCAGTTGTCTGGGAACAATGTGAAGTCAAGGCGTTACTTCAAGAAGACAGATGGAAACAACATGATGCTATACTGTGTGAAGAGAATTGACCCATCACTTTTGATGATGGGATCCACACACTACTCCAGATGATCGCTGAAGACCACGTCTCCCTCATGGGCTAGAGGGGGAGATTGATGGGATTAGGAATATAATCCAACCCATGTCCTAGTGGGATTTGGACTTGGGAGAGGGTTGGTTTGTGCTACCAATCCTAATAAGAGTCAACTCCAAGAAGGAAAGAGGATGGTTCCCTATGTGCATCATGGAGTTGAACTAGGAGTGGGTCTAGGATTTGGACAAGGATTCTTGGTTGCAACCACATGCATGGAGGCCTTTAAATAGAGGCCCTGGGGGAGGCCATTAATATCATCCCACCATCCCATTGGTAGAGGTGTGATCCCTCCAGTTGCTTGTTGGTGCCTTCCGTGGTAGAGGGTGCCATAGAATAAGAACAATTGGAGGAGCTCTCTTGGTGACACATTGGATGCACTGACAAAGAAGCTCTCTTGGTTGACAAGAGAGGGCCAATGACTTTTCCTTGAAGCAAAGTAGCGGTTGGCGGTTACAGACACAGTGTTGCCATCGTAGCAACGGTCCGACCCAGTCAACGATCACAACAGCATCAAGCAGTCCCCATCAATGACACCAGCCTCATGAGGAGATCAAGTAAAGAGGGAGGTTTTGTACACACTAGGTGTGATTCTCTTCTTCCTCATATTTGTTCTCGTGTAGGGAGGGCTACTTGGATTTAGGGGGTAATTAAATCCACACAGTGTGAGTTGTAATCTTAATTACATAGTGTTTGTTGGCCAGTATTACCTCGTGGTTTTTCTCTTCTTGTCTTGGGGAGAGTTTTCCACGTTAAATCTGGTTTTTCTTCTTTGGGTTTATATGCTTGTCGGTAACGCTTCCGCAACAACTTTTCATCACATCCAGGACCGTATGGGTACAACATCCCCAACTGTTCTTTATGTCAATAAAATGTGGTTTCCTCCTTTTGTTTAGATTCCAATTTTACTGTCCTCCACAAAACTCTCCCCTCTTGACTTACTAGTCTTGGAACAAGTTGTAGAGGCTTAAAGACCCAAGCCTTTGCTCCATGGTCTACCGTGATACCATGAATGCTTTGCTCCAATCTCCCATGCATGAGGATTAGTAAAGTAGGAGATTCACCATGAGAGAATATTCTAGTGGAAGCTCTTATAATGGTGAGATGGGTGAGGACATTCATCGATGTGTATTCACCCCTCTTCCCCTCATGGTACCGCACCACTATTTTGGGCGGTCGATGGTATTTTATCCCTTCTGCTCTCTCTTTTTACCCTCTATAGCACAAGTAGATAACCCCGTCGATAATACTATTTGACCATGTCACGTCTTGTCAGTTAATAATAAGGTGCAGTCACATTTTGTCCATTTTATAATGTTTACTTAAATATATACATGCATATATACATACATATGTGTGTATATAAATGTATATTTGTGTATATATAGGCATGTATTTAATACTGTGCAGGTAGCTACATTCCCCATGTTTAAGTTACTTTATCTGAGTTTTTTTACATTTGACATGTACAGGGTTACTTTACCTTGCAAACTATTACTTTTCATGCATAGGTAGTTATATTTGTAACAGCTATAACAAATATACAATTATATATATATATATATATATATATATTTACTGTGTATTTGTTGTGTATTTACCTAGATTTACTTTTTTATCATCATAGTTACTTTTTTATCCAGTGAGTTAATTTTCTGACTATATAATTACATTATGGGCTGACAGATAGTCAAATCTAGGCTACCCGTGCTGGTATTGAATGAACTTCATATATATATATATATATGTTTATGTATACATATATGAATATGTATATGTATATACATATACATATATATATATATGTTTATGTATACATATACGTATATATATATGTATACATATATGAATATGTATATGTATATACATATATATATATATATATATGTGTGTGTGTGTGTGTGTGTGTGTGTGTGTATGTGTGTGTATGTTCAGAAATTTAGTTAACTAGTTTAATACACAACAAATCTCTAAAGTGTTAGGAAAATACAAATCAATATATATATATATATATATATATATATATATATATATATATATATATGAAATCATAAAAGTATGACTGATCTAATGGATGGGTTTGAAATTTTAAATCCAAACTAAAAGTGAGATCATATTGCTAAAAGGAAATTCTACAAAATTCTTATTTAGCAAATATGTAACTATTACGAATAGTCTGGATTTTCTTGGATGTGGAAGAAGATCCTTGCTGCAAGAGACAAATTTCGTGGTCATTTCAACATTAAAGTTGGAGATGGTCAAAATACCCTGCTCTTGTTAGATCCTTGGTGTCATAAAGTGTTGTGTCTCACTCATATTTTAGGTGCTCAGCTTGTTTTAGGGTTTAGCAAAGGGACCAAAACTAAGGTCAGTGAATGCATTTTTTTTAGAAAATGGAGGTTCCCTATGACTAGGGGATCTGATGAGGCCTTTAGTTTCTTCAAAAAGTTGGACAAGCCTAGTACTAGAGTTGATGTGATTCTATTTTATGGAAAGGAAAACCCTACGTTGAGATATGCCTCGAATGTATGCAGGGTAGCTGGTGATGATGTCAGCTAGGCAAATTGGGTCTGGTCCAAAGGGATTCCTAGGAGAGTTTCTATTCTGTTGTGGAATGGATTTCTCAATCGTTTACCTACTCATGAAGTTTTGGTTAGCGTTGGCTTGTTTATTGTGTCAACATGTGAGATGTGCTATGACCATGTGGAAGATTGGGAGCATCAGTACTTTGGTTTTCTTTTCTAGTCATATTTGGATGTCTTTGAATGGTATCCATGGAAGAAGTATAATGAGGTGGACAAATTTATTGTGCTTGAATGGGAAGGCTAGGTTGCTGGAAGCTTTAATCATGTACAACCTCTGGCAAGAAAGGAATCATATGCTTTTTTCTGGTTAATACAGATCGTGTGACCGTATTTGGGAGGAGTCCAAAATTGATTTTTTTTTGGCTGGTTCGCCTTGTAAAAATAGTATGTACTTTCTTTTTCTTTCTTTCCCTTTCCTACCATTCGTTTCTGTTCATATATAGACTCTTGAAAATAATAAAAAGGGAGGAGTCGCGCTTGGAGCAGCAAAAAAGGTAATGAAAGACTTTGAACCCGAACCCAATGGTCCTATTGAGTAAGTTGGACTGACCATTCCCTATTGAATTAGGCATATAATGACTAAAAATCTCTTGTTTCCTTCATTGAGGCATGAATCCTAAATTGACTTCTATATTGCATCATGTCTGTAAAGTCTTATTCAAATATAATTTCTTATTATCAATATTCCATCTTATTGGTTATACAAACCATGGTCTTCTTATTTCTAGGTCTTATGACCCCAATTGCCACATCTTAGATATTTTTATCCTTTTTTTACATGATTATCAATTTGACTACACTTGTGAACTTTCCTATTCATACTAGTAATAACTAATAGTAGTGTAACCATGTTTAAGCATTGGATTTTATTCCCCTACCATGCACTGGTTTTATTTCCAGGGAATAATATAATTTTAGACATTGGATTTTATTCCCCTACCTGGCAAAAGGTATTACTCCATTACCATGTTTTATATGATGGGCCTGAGGTTTTGGTCCTCCTATCATTGCTATTGGTTTTTGATTCCCTAGACCTACTTTATTTTATTCTAGTCTTTTTATAATCTACATGCACTTTTATTTGTTGATTTTTATGGTTAAAAGAGAAGAAATTCTTTATTCACAAACAAATTTCTCTAACTTAGAATGCCTCAATCTTTAATTTTCCTTATATATTCAATATTTTGATAGAATTTTTATTGAACTTACCTACCTTCTAATACCCCATCTTTTCATGGAAACATGCTTTTGATTTCCATGATCTTTATTATGCCCTAAATGTTATCTACATGCACAAGCTTAGTGTTTACCGGTACATGCTTCTTTTTTAGTTTCTGGGTGAGGTTCCCTACCACCCAGGCATAGGTTCCCTATAAGACCTACACTGAATGAGATCGTGTACATGCTTGTGAGCATGAGGTTGTCTTGGTATGGATGGGTTGCCCTTTGTAGCAGGCTTGTTCTATGTTTGAGCTTCAATTTTTAGTACCACTTCTTGCAATGAGTAATAATTGTATAATGATACACTTTGTTACATTGTAATAGTTACTTTTCTGCCTCTTTGTCTACACATTACTTTTTGTATCATACATTTTGGAGTAGATCCCCTCGTGGGCCCCACTCTTTAGACTTGATGTAGT
The DNA here is from genome assembly GCA_963693085.1 of Alisma plantago-aquatica. Lineage (NCBI taxonomy): Eukaryota > Viridiplantae > Streptophyta > Magnoliopsida > Alismatales > Alismataceae > Alisma > Alisma plantago-aquatica. Next base: position 862,897,220 of record OY856413.1, read on the forward strand.
TAAATAATCAATATTTATAGGCAAGAATCTCTAGGGAAAGCCTAGGTGTTGATTTCCAACATTTGATCACCCTAAATCATCAAAGTAGGCAACTAGTGGAGAAACAACAAAGTAATGTGTTGTGAAACATCAAAATAGAGAAATGAGGCTCGTATACATAACAATCTTGTCAAAAAAGTAACTAGGCTGAAGTCACATCAACTCAGATGAGTTCATAGCTTAATGTGCCCAAATTAGGAAAAACATAGTACAACATGGTATCCAATGGGCTAAGTATTTTGGGTTTGGAAACTAAGAAAGATTCCCACTTAGTTAGCCTGAGTTCATTGGTAAAAACATCAACCATATTTTAAACATTCAATCAAGCAAAGAAGTTTCAAGACACAACCTGGTCATGCAACTCGGCTAGACTGAATTGAACTCCGCTCTAGTTCTTAACCATGTGCAGTCTACCTGAGTTTATGACTCGATCTAAGTTCAAAAAAACTTGGGTGAGTTCAACCTGTTCAAAATTTGTCCTGAGATCAACCAACTCGTCCATGTCCATGGTGAACTCTATCCAAGTTCTCGTTCAAGTTCATATCATTCGCAACCACAACGCATCTTCAAGCCTTTTAATTTAAAACACATTAATACTTAACCCATTTATTTTCATGATACATAAACCACATAAAAAGTACTAAATATCACGTAATTAGAACAAATAGATCTAGAATGCATGTTACATAAGTTATTCTCCTTCATTGAGATGAAGAACACATTATCATCATCTAATGTTAAGTTCATATTCTAAACATGCAATCATAAAACTAAGTTCATTGCATATCTAAGTTCAAACACCACTGTAGTTAGCTACATAATTAAACATGCAAATCTAGTCTTAACTATTATCTGTCTCATGATCACATCAGTTCTCTACCCAACATAGAATTAAGAGTTTTCATTTGGTTCACTAATCAGAATTGGGTTTTGGAATAACTCGTATGAGAATATATTAGGCTATGCAATATGTCCAACCTAGATTTTAGTGTAATATCCCAATATTTGAGGCCTCAAATAATAATTTTCAAAAGAATACATGGACTACCTATTATTAGAAAGGTGCACATCCTTTTCTGGTATCCCATTAGTAGGTAATCCATAGATAAACAATCATAGATAGGAGCCCTACCATGCTGGACAACATGTTAGGAAATATTCTTGAGTAGTATGTGAGTGAGGGCAAAGTGAGCATCCTAGGTTAGTGTCCAAAAGTAAGGCCAATCATCATTCCCAAAACTCTATTGGAGTATAGGTCTGTGGGCCCAAGCATTACAAATGGTATTAAAGATATATACCCTATAGTAGATAGGACTTACATGGACATGTGACACACGCCAGTCTTGAGAAGTGAAGTTTAAACATGAGGAAAGGGTTATCCATTAAGGAGAGATGGAGACACCCTTGAATTGTTTGTAACAATGAGAGTTGGACTTACATGCACCACTATGGGTATACACTAAGGGTTGCAAAAAAAATTGTACCCTACCCTACCCGACCCTGCCTGACCCAAAAATTTGGGTCTTTTTTGGGCATGTTCATTTTTGGGTCGGGTCCGTTTAGGTCCAGTTTAATATGGGTCATGTCAGGTCAGGTCTATCTAGTTTGGTCGAGTCCGGTCCGATCATGTTTTGGGTTTTTCATAATTTTTTGTATATTTTCTAATAGAGTATTTCTTATGATTTTTGGGTCTAGTCGGGTCTAGTTGATTTCTGGTCAGGTATGTTCAAGTCCGGGTCCTATCGAGTCATTTTGGGTTTGGGTCCATTTCGGGTCTGATTTGTCTGGGTTTGGGTATAATCGGGTTGGGTCCAATTTGGGTTGGGTCTAGCAAAATCTAACCCATTTCCAGTCCTTTTGTACACTAATATACATAAGATATTATGAGGCCATAAAGATGAGCCTTTACATGGACATAAAAATTCTAAGCAGGAAAGGTTATAACATCCCAAGATCGGAGGCCTCATAAAAATGATCTTAGAAGGAATGATTTGAATACCCATATCAACAAGGAGAGCCTCCTCTTCAAGTAGTAGATAAATAGATATTCCATACTTTAGTATGATAAACTTGGATTAGTACTAGGATGTGTGACTTGTCGAGAAGACTTCCTGGGAAGTACATGAGCAAGGACAAATCGTGAATCTAAACCAATGATGAATGAATATCCATCTCAGTTTACTCGCATATTTATACTAGTTTTGCATCTTCTTTATATACTTTATCACTTCTTTTAGCTTATTTATCTTGGTTTTATTAAATTTTGATGAGAAATACTCTTTCTATTGTAGGAAGATGCACAAGATCAAGAAGATAGCACCAAATGCCTCTCCTAGACATGATAGACAATTGGGATCGTAACACTCCATCTCCAATTGATTTGAGGGGTGATTCCTTCATTATAGGCTAGTCAAGACATACCCAGGTACCCAAGCCGTCGGCTGGATGGTATCTCAAAATCTATATAAGAAATCTTGAGACATTTAACTCATATAGTGAGCATATAAACTACTTTCTTGAAGGATTCACACAAAATCATGCAATCATCCAGTCAGTTGGTTTGGTGAACTGATCGGTTTACAACGTCAGGAAAAGATCACTAAAGACATATTCTCTAGTCAGTTGTTTATTTCATAAATCTGATCGACTGGGACTCTGTCCAAGAAATCAAGATATAGGGCTTCTGAATGTCTCACTGAGTGAGTCAATCAGATCAAAAACTCTTCAGGGAACATGGTCAGAAATGAGATGACTAGTTAACTTTGTGAGTCAATCAATTCACCAACATCAAAGTGGAAGGAAGAAATCCAACTAAGTAGATCACTCACCCAGCCAATCGTATGGACCACATGGAAGGTATCAATATACAATTGAGCTTGTCAATTGACTCATTATTTTGTCACCTTAGAGTTGGCACATATTGGTCATGTAAGTGATTATATTGTGGGCTTGTATGTAGGATTACATAAGCACATCCAACCTAATTAGAAAGGCTTGGGATTTTGAGACATCAGGCTCTCATTTAGCGTTCATTCATGGAGAAAAGGAAGGAAAATAAACTTGATGCACAAGTACATCTGCATCTTAGAGTTCTCTTATTACCAGAGAAGATATTGATCACTAGAGACCACAGATCTCACGTTCTATGCATCAGTGATGATGAATCCTCCTTCTATCTTCTCTTTTGTTGTTTTCTCCACCATCAATGAGTAGTTCTCTTTACTGAATATGGGTAGTAGCCTTTTTACCCATTATTTGTAAACCATCATCTATATCATCGCTTGTGTGGAATGACTGATAATGAATGAACCATTTCATTTGTGATTATGGAATTATCACCCATATTACATGACGACTACAATCTTTGAGATATAAAGCATTGGAACCAAGGGTTACAATATTGACCTCAAAATAAGAACTTTAGAAGGACGGTTTTTGGGTTGATGAATGTGTGATCACTAAGTCATTAAAAATTTATCTTAAAATTATTTATGACCATGAAGTTTCATCATTCTAAGTATATTTCAAGTTGTGTGAACCAATCTATAGATTATATGAGTGATAATCAGGTGTCAGTGAGAAACCAAAAATATAAGCGGTGAAACCCATTTCACCTCAATGATTCCATTTTTTGATGAATTTCCCATTAAAATGTGAATTTACTTCATATTGCACTTATATTAATATAACAATCACAATCATGATTTAAATATTAGTCTTAAATTGAGTTTACTTGATTAGCAAGGTTTGTAAAAATGTTTGCACTAGGTTTTTGATCCTAATACTATTCTATGATAAGATTTGCCCTCCTCTGGGTGGGATTATGTATAATTGGGGTAGATAAATCTAGTAATTTCATTCCTAGAGAATAGATTGTGCGATAAATCTCAGGTCAAGTTTTACTTTCATTTTCAAGGAAAATGGTATTCTCTAATTTACTTCAATTCAATTAGGATTAATTTATGATTTTATCTTTTATAATTGTTATTGTTGTATATATTTTTCATTTTATATTTATGTTCATCTATTCAATGTGTGGTTAATTCTTATATGTAAGGTATTATCATATGGTGCATGCAGTATTCTTCAAGCATTGACTCTACATCTGATTATGATCCAAGTATAAGTAGCATGTTCCACATGAAAAACTAAGAATTAAGACCTATAATGGATGAGAAGGGTACATTTCAAGGTGTACTTGGCTCTTAATGCATAGAGGGATAGGGATTAAGTGAGACTTGAGCAATAGTACATGAATATATAAGGGTAACTGATGTAGTATCTCAAGACAATGAGAGGTAGAAGAATCTTATGGATTCTCTATCCCTAAAGACATAGACATCTACCACCTATGGTACCCCCCGCATTCACAACACCACAATTTGGAAGGATGGCACAATACGTGCAAATAATGCAAAAATCACATTTGTAGGTCGGGTGGGAGAAGATTGTCAAGATCATTTGCAATGGATTTAGACTTGAGTGACATGAGAAAATAGTTGGGGGTGTAAGACAATGCAATCAAGTTGTGTTTCCTAAAATATTTTATAATCCGATAGAGTCAAAATACAGTAAAAATACTTGTAGGGGACAATATTTCCACTTGGGGAGAGATCCAAAATAAATTTACAGTGAAGTTCTACTGACATTCCCTTATGAAATCAGATATAGGGCCAAATCACCCAGTTTGTATAGTCTCTAGAAGAGTCACTAGATGAAGCTTGGGAGAAATATAAAGGGCTTATTCTTCAATGCCCCCATCACGGCATCTCACAAATGCAACTCATTGAAATCTTCTACATAGGCGTAGATGACATATAATATTTGTAGATTCAACATTTTCAATAACTTTATGAGGCTTAGTTGGGATAGAGCATAGAATTTCATGAGTCTTGAGGTTAAAAATCAGGTGAATTGGGACCATTCTAAGAATAATGGAGTTTTAAAGGTGACCATGGTAGAAAGTGGTTTGGAATTTATATCTATTATTAAATAATTGAATGTTCTCACTCTAAAATAGGAAAACATTGAGATATACTTCAATGCATATGAAAGAGGATACTTTAAGATTTCTTTTCTCCATGAAGATTGGGATGGCAAGACTCACCCGTTGGTTCCAACAAAGGTAAGGCCCCTATGGATGGAATAGACGTAGAGGACATGGATGATAGAAATCCAGACATGATTAAAGACCCATTTGTAGTAGGTCCTCTCCCCCTCCCCGATCTCGTATCGGAATGCCATGATGGGTTCCTCTAGAAGCAACCTTTTGTCAATCCGATCGATATCGCCAAATACTTTTAAGTCTGAAGACATTCATGTGGACTGCAATGACACTCTCCCTTAAATTACTATCAACCCAGAGGGTTTACCACTGCTACTAGAACCCTAGAGGTTTGCGGTGGTTGTCAAAGCAGTCGGCGTTAATGTTGGTTTTACTTTCCTAGTAAATCGGGTCATGTCTCTCTATAAGCTGACAAATCAGTTCCAGGACAACTGGAAGGGTGATGAAGAGACTAGAAGACAATCCAAAGTAGGAAATAAAAGAAGGGGCAGTGCCGCCAACAGTCCAGTTCCAAGGTGACGAACACTATCTCGCCTCCTAAGACACCACCTATCAGAAGTGGTAACAGTACCCAGAGCAACACCGATGTTACCCTGGAAGATGATGAGACCATACAAGGTAAGCAGTCGGGATGTGCCTCCTGACCACCCTTTTCAATTTGTGGTGAGGGAGGTCTCTACAATTGTGATTCATAATCAACAACCTTTTGAATGGGGCAATAAAGGAAGAGATGGTGGGTTATCCTTCATAACCGGAGGATCATATACCAGACCCTTATCCCAGGGAGGGAGAGGAAAAGGGAAGCTAGCCAAAATGATTGGTAACCTTAATAAGGAATCAGAGGTGAAATGGGCCCTATACTTTCAAGATGAGCCGGTAAATGTCACTGATGATGAGATGACTAGTGAGGATACGTCTGTCGGTCTGTATGCAGTCATCGCATGATGCCTGCAACCAACTCTCTTCTTTATCAATGATTAGATTCCTCTACTGGAATATCTAGGGGGCTTGCCTAAAAAAGAAAATTAGACTTCTTAAAAACTATAAACATCTGTATAGACAACAGATGATTTCCATTGTAGAACCTCGTGTGAGTGGTTCAAAAACAGTAGACATCATTAAGCAAATTGGTTTCTCTTCATCACACTGAGTTGAACCTCTTGATTTTTATGGAGGCATACGTCTTCTCTGGGATGAGACCCAATTCACTATGGACATCATCTAGAACCACCACCAGTTTATTCACTGTCAAATTAACATAACTTGGCACCTTACTGTGGTGTATGGAAGCCCCAATCCCTACTGACCAAATTTCCTCTAGAGCTGACTCCATGAGATTTCCTCCACTATCCAGGGTGCCTGGGTTGTGGTTGGGGACTTTAACACTATGTTAGACACCTCTGAGAAGCAGAATGGTCATCATTTTGACTGTTGATCCAGCAAAAAATTCAACTCCCTCCTTCAACACACCGGCCTCGTAGAAATGAAAGTTGATGGCCCGTTCTTTATGTTCAAGCGTCTTCAGTTATTGAAGAGATTGGATAGAGTATTTGCAAATGTCGAATGGTTAGTTGCTGCCATTGGAACATCGATCATTGTCTTTCCTCATCTCTACAATGATCATTGCCCCATCCTTGTACAAAGCCGCTCGGAATAAAGATCTAATTCTCGCCCATTCTAAATGAAAGCTAGTTGGGCTCTTTCTCCATCATTCATAGACAAACTCCTTCAAGCTTGGGATTCTAGAAAGTCCTTCCTCAACACCCTGCCCACCTTCTTCTCTGAAGCCATTAAATGGGATTCGAAACGTAGAAACAAGAAAAACAAACAAAAGAGTAGCATCATGCAGTGTTACAACCCCAATTTTTTTGGATTCCGTTGGTGAGAAATGTAATTTCTCATATTAAAGATATTGGAACAAATAATAAAATTTGTTGTGAATAAATGGATTTCATTTACAATAGCCTTTATGTTTGTGTTGTGGGCTTTATTGGCTATTGGGCCCAATAACAAAGTAAGGACAAAAGAAACTCTATTATTGAGTAAATAAGAAAATAGAGGAAAGAAATATGTGGAAACCTCTAGAAGACAAATCCAAAGAGGGATTTCGTCCCTCTTGGGTTCCTTGGGTTCCAAGGAATCCAAAGTTGCATCGAGAATGCAATAAGAAAAGAGAAGATCGATTAAATGTTTCTTTAGTAAGAAAGAAATTGAAAACAATGATAAAATGTGGAAAATAAGTGAAAAGAGGTATAATTGAGTTATCCTTGGTGGATTTTCATATCCATGAGGTTTCTAATATTAAAAGGAATGCCAATGAGGAAAATATAAAGGAAGATAAAGAGAAATCCTCAAAAAGAGATGTTTTAATAAGAAATAAACAAGATAATGAGAAAATAATAGAAATAGATGCATCTAGAAGGACAATGAGTATCCTTAAAAAAAGGAATTTCGAAATATTAGAATTCCTTGGGTTCCAAGGAGTCCAAGTTTCAATGATAATTCTACTAGAAAGAAATAAAATCAAATAAACCATTATTAAGAAGGAAAGTTGAGATAATAATCTAAGAAATATGTGGGAATATGGATAATGGGATCAATATGAACGAGATTTTAACGCCACATAGTTTCTAAGGAATAAAAAGAAAATAAAAGAATAATCTAGAGAAAAATGCGTAAGATATGCATGGATAAGCGATAACTTATTCATAAAGAAAAGTCACTTTCCTTTTATGTAATGACTCTAAAATTGGCATCTAAGTGGTTAACATTGAAAAGGATATCAATAGGCCACGCAGCAGGATTAATATTGTTAAGTACTGGATTGCTTCATGACCAAGGGAGAAAACATGTAATAATAGGTTCCCTATCTCGTTATATCTCCTTCTCCTAATGGAATAGGGATACCAACTCCTAGGGAGTTATATATATATAGGGTGCTTCTTCCACCCTCAAGACTCCGTTCCCAACACCCGCAGACTAGGTGGAGCCTGTCCGGACACTTGGATCTCGTAATCAAACACTGCCGCAAAGCTTGGTCTTTGAGAAGTTGCCCTCCATGTGGTGGGGAGAGCGAGTGAGACCCCTCGAGCAACCTGGATCCATAGAAGGGATACAAAGGAGGCCGGATACTCCCACGTCGTTGGGGAGAGGCGCGATCGTCGTCTCCCTGCTCTCACCGTCGCGCGGAACATACAGGAGGTCTGCATCCGCGTTGTGGGTTGAAGGCCCAACACCCTTGAACCCGGCCATCTCGGCCATGGGTCAGGACCTTGGTGGGCATGTCAGAAGGCGGTGGAGGTTTGGTGGCAGTTCTCGGTGATCGCCTGTCCTTGGGGAGGAAAAGATAAATCCCCGCGGTCGATTGCAGTCGACGGAAGCGCGTGGGTTCGTGGGTAGGAGATGAACAAGAGAGGTTGGACAATTATGCCCCCCCGAGCAATGAAGAGTCGAGATTGTAACCACAGGTATAAAGGTCATTCAATTATGTTTTAAGCGAGCCGTGATATGTTGCATGGAGCTGGACACATGGCGCCCTCCGATTGGCCAAAGTAAGTGATTTATTGCAAAAATTATATCTAAATATTGGTAGCTCCGATGGAAATGTGTAACATATGAAACTTGCTCAGAAAAATACGAGGAATCCACTAAAAATATAATTGGAGCCTGATTCTGCTTGAAATTCAAAAAGTATATAAAGATGCTATCTTTAATAGTTTAATTAATGAAAAACCCTTAGATTTGATGATAGTTGGTTTTAGTGATTTTCTTTGGATAATTCAAGCCAATATTAACATGTTGCTAATAAAAGTGAAAATAGGATCTAAAAAGATGATCTATTTATATAATTGGCTTAATTTAGGGTTCCATGTGCATGAATATGCATTAATGGGCTTGAAAACGCTAATTTAGGGGAATATGTCTTTTAATTGTTGTAATCGTTCAAATCCATGAATAAATAGAGATATGATGATCCTAAGTCAATTTGGGTATAAAATACCATTAAAATGGATAATTAAGCAATTAGGGTTTACATGAGTAGAAAAAGTATTTTAGGGTTTGTTGACCAAAAAGGGATAAAGTTTGAGAAATTGATCAAACAAACCCTAATGAATACTAATAAAACCCAATTCGGATTAGAAACCCTAGAAAGTGAATCCAAGTCAATTAAATAGATATATTCTTGGTAAAGTGTAGTAAATAGGTTACATATGCTTTTCAGGAATTCTGTGATTGTTGAACTGCTTCTTGGATTACTTGCTTGCTTGGAATTGTTATTAGCTTGTTGAATCTACAAATCAGGTATGTGGTTAATTATGATTAATCACATTAGTTTCTCGAGGGTTTCCCGAATGTTTCCTCGCATTGAATGCAATCTAAACAGTTTGGATGTTCATACTGCAATTATAAAGTCACTATGGCTATCACAGTTATATATACATGTGAATTCTTGCACCTACATGCCACCCTGATGGAAGATGCCATGAAGGTCAGGCCCAGGAGGGTAGACCAATGGGCACAATGAGAGGTGACCCCAGACACCAAGATCGGGAATGAGAAGGTGGTCTATGATGCATGATTATGTAGCACCGTGAGAGGTGACTCCCAGGAACCAAGCTCGGGATTGAGAAGGTGGCCTTAAGTCAATGGCAAAAGAGAAACCCTAGAGGGGTATGGCAGGGTTAGGGCAAAAGCGGTGGAGAATGACACATTGAAAATGTAAAGTGGTTTGTTAAATAATTTGATTGTGATTATTCAATTGTTAGCCATATTTGCAAGATTTTGGTTGTTCCCACATACCAGTATATTTCGATATACTGACCGATGTTTTGTTTGTCGGCGTTTTAGGAACAACAATTGAAAGAACAAACAGTAAAGTGACACATTGTGGAAATAAGAAATAAAGTGCAAGGAGGATTCGATAGAATAATTCAAGCTCTGGATAGATAGATTTCTAAAGTTTTCAAAGGAAGTAAAATTTTAATTTTATACCAAATTCCAGTTAGTTAGTAGAATTTCATAATTATTATTGTTTATTTGTCGAACCTTTGATCATGTTATTTGAATAACGGATCTAACCTTCGGGTCTCCCTTAATTGGGGGTTACTGGGAGGCGGGGTCATTACAATTGGTATCAAATTGAAGGTTCCTCACTTAATCATTAATAATTATTAAATTTTACAAATTCTGTAGAACCCAAGAGAGTTATTAGAGGATTATCCAAAAGATAGAGGTGTCTAGAAAAGGATCACGGCCGGGGGCTGGCAATATTTTCCTCCGCACCGCTAGTCGGAATACGAGGACTCCCAGATCTGTGTGACTGCCTAGCCAAAGTCTTAGGATATGAATCGAAATAAGATACCTTTAGGAATCTCTCATCTTGTTCATCCCTTCGCAACTCATATTCTGATAAGGACCTTAAGGATTAGGGTTTCCTCTCTTCTCCTCGCCCTCTTGAGGTATGGGTAAGGTTAATCAGGTCTAAGGAATCCTCCACCAAATTAATGAAAAGCATGTAAATAAGATGTCATGGACATAAGCTTAATAGATTAAGTGCAAACTAAAGAATAGATACATGCTTAGGTCGTATGACATGAGTTGTCATTGCCCCTCAGAAGAAGACCTGAGGCTAGACCTCCTTGACAGGAGGATGAGTAGACAGAGTTAGTCTTGGAGGTAGAGATCTCCATTAAAAGTAGAGACCTAGCACATCCTCTGAGGATGATGTTAACCCTAACCCTAAGTAGAGGTTAGAGAGAGAGATGACATGATGAGTTAGATGTCAGGGTTGACCGAGTGTTTGGATGGACACACCTTGGGATGCCATATGAGCCATGAGAGGTTGGATGATCAAGTACCTATGGAAACCCAACCCTGGGAAGGTTTGTGCATGTTTGAGCGAAAGATAGATCCTTCATGGATGATGTTAGAACCTATAGAAACCTTATGGGTTGTTGCAGGTAGGGTATATCTTGCGCCCAGAGTATGTCAGTGGACGGCAGTAGGTTGAAACCCTGGCCAGTATGCATGATGGATAGCTTATGGGATGAGCATAAAGGGCTAGGTATAATCTTGAGCCAAACATGAGTTGAGCATAGGCTTCACCCACATAGGGGTATGCTTGTGAGCTTGAGCCTTCATGGAGAAGGGACCTCTAGTAGGAAGGCTGGATGTGGAGTTAGCTTTGGAGAGAGAAAGCAGGACCCCATCAAGAAGGTTGGAAGCTTAGCTTCTGAGACATGAGGAATAGGGGGGAGTCGAGGATGATGTGACCTAAGTGGATGATAGTGGTTGCCTCATGCATGATCCCTGGAGGCTGATGATATCTTAGTTGCCTTTAGAGGAACCAAACCCTAGAGAGAGGATGAGTCTACTAATACCTCTGTACCTTTGGTATAGATGAGAAGAAGAGTTCCTAAAATCACGTAGAGGTTTAGTAACATGTGGTAAGGCCTTGTACCTAGTTAGTTGTCCTTGAGGAGGACTCAACTATGAGGTGTTTCTCATATAAAAGGATCACGGAAGTACATGACATACCTTGGACATGCTTGATTCGTGGTTGAGAGTTTGAGCATGCAGTTGGACACCCAAAGGTGAACCTAGGGTTCCTAGGCCTAAGAGGGTAAGTAGTGTGCCCGATGCTCATGATGAGATTTGAGTCTCTATAGTTTTGAGCATGGTACTCCTCATGTGTAGAGAAAAGGAAACCCCTTAAGTTAAGGTATGTTTGATGAACCCCTCACAACTAAGTTGGTCTAATGTTGAGGATGAGAACAAGTGTGACCTAGCATGGTTTTGTAGGTTTCTGTTTGTGCCTTAGTAGCTTGATAGGGATAAGCATGGTCATGTGGAGGCAAACCCTAAACATAAGGATGCTTGTGACCTTTGTTTCCTCCCATCCTGGGAGAGGGACCCTTTTGTAGGGTGTATACCAGTCTTGTTGGTTTTGTGGTAACCTAAAGAGGTTTCAGAGAATCTTGAGAAGCTAGGTGAAAAAGTATATGGTATGAGAAGGAACTTGTAGACCCATATATAGCCATCTCTAAGTACATGTGGATGTGTTACCATGGAGGTAACCGGTATGGGGCCTGACCAAGGTAGGCAGGTTGCCATGACCCCTATGAAGGGATGAAAGTCAGTCATGAATGCAGAGAGAGAGAGATGATGAAGGCTTGGGTAAGGTTCTACGTTGGACATGTACCATAATAGAATCCTAAGTCTGTCCTAGGGTCAGGTAGGGATAAGACTGATGGAAGAAGGAGTTGTCTAATTCCCTAGTTGCACATGACCATAGGGTCAGGAGGTAACAACTATCATTGTTTGAGGGCCATGGGTTAGGAGATTGATCACCTTCATGAACTCATGGGACCCAAAGGGCAGATGAGTAGGGCACTCTCTGGATGCATAAGGCAAAAGGGATGACCCTAAAAGTGTCGACACCCTATAGACCTAGAGGATATGACCAAGGATTATGTGGTGACCCAAGTAGGTTCAAGACCATTTCTCCATGGAAGTAACTTTGATATCAAGATGATGTTTGTGATGTAAAGACATGTGTGGCACATTTCAACTCAGATTTAAAGGTGTAGTGGCAAGGTGGGATGTACCATCTCTACTCTTGGAATAGGAAGAACTCTGTATTTGGACTTTAGCCAAATGCTTATTTCCTCTTGTTATGGGAGTAAGAGATAGGACAGTATGCATGTCATACACCAAGGATAAAGATGGTGTGAGTTGAGACGTTGCTACAGAGAAGATAACATACCCTGGTGGAGTGAATGATGCATGGATGGTTCACAAACACTAAGAGAGTTAAGGTAGTCATCCTATAAGGATGCTTCTAGCAGAAGCTTTGTGGAATTTGCAAGTTATACAAAGTTGAGTTTGATCATCAAGGATATGATCTCAAAGTATTCTCAATGAAGATAGACTTAGAATTTGAGTTTGAAAGGATAAGTGAAATACATGGGGGTGTATGTCCTCAACAAAACCTTACATCTAAGGATAAGAAGTGATAATGAATGCTCTGGTTGAGATATAGATACCTAGTTTAGCTAGAGGCTAGAAGAACTTGAGGTTGTTTAGCTAACCCTAATTTGGAAAGAATATATGCTTGGCTAACACTCAGATGTAGCAAGATCTGTTGAACAAGTTAGTAGTTGTCTGGTTAGCCAATCTAGGCTGTGATGCAATAAAAGGATGGTTGTAGAACCTCAGATGCACTTCTTTGGAAAGGAAAGTGATGAAACCCCGACTAGATTGGTTTAGGGTTTCTGAGGAATCGATCTTGAGGAATCATGACATACCGGAGATCATGATTTTAAGATCACCATATACCTTGGTATTACTGAGATAGTAAGAGATAATAGCCCTTTAGATGCTTAAGATGAAGATGCAGGTGGCTTGTGGTCATGCATGATAGAGGTGAAGGACGAACACCGATAACCTAGTGCTTTGACATGAAGGATAAAGAGAGTTCCCAAGAGGGAATGGGACTTCATCACTATGGATGTTGTGGTTAGTCTCCCCTAGGCCAAGGAAGGTCAAGATGCAACATGGGTTATGGAAGATCTCCTTACCTAGATGACATGAGAAAGAAAGAGTTCTTTCAAGGGACATATATGGTTGAACTACCTATGAGAGATATGGTTTAACCACACGATGATGCGAGTTCAAAAGTTCTAGAGTTTGACCTAAAGGTTCACTCGCATGAGGTGGAAGTAGATACCCGAATAACTCGATGTTAGTACCCCATACTAATGGTTAGTATGATCCAGACTAGAGGGTCTGATGAGAGCATGTGTGCTCGTTCAGGGTGATACAAAGAGACAGTTCTTAAGATGTAATGTTAACCACCATAGCCTTTATCGGGATGCAAGAAGTTCTATGAGGAGGTTGTGTCGGTCATCACTTCAGTATGATGATGTTGGTGAAGGAGGCCTCGCGAAGGTCAGAAAAGAACCACAGTGTGTGCAGATGAAGTCGCTTGATCATGCAATCGTTGAGAGAGAGCCCAGAGACGACATGAGTCGTGAGCTGATGCAAAGCAGACTGACATGCAGTTCACTATAGGAAAGTATGTAATGTGAAAATCCGACCCCTCTAAGCTACAACTGAGAAAGCTGAGTCCCCGATATATGCGTCCATTTGAGATGGATTGGTGGAGATGGTTGCGTTTAGCCTTGCCCCTCAGGATAACATGATGTGTAATGTGTACCATGAGTCTGATCTAGAGCACTATGTGAGGTACCCAAGCAATGTGTTGAGCCTTGAACCTATTCAGCTTTTGAGAGGCTGAAATGTCCTGAGTCACCTATGAGGGTACGATATACCAAGGTAAGAAAGAACTCAGATGGAAGAATATGAGATGATGAAGGTTCTTAGGAAGCACCACGGAAAGGGTGAAGCCACATGGGAGCCATGATGGACATATGAAAGACTTATCCTGTTTGTTTGCTTTCTTGATGGAATTTTGAGGGCAAAATTCTTATAAGAGGGGAAGGATGTTACAACCCCAATTTTTTTGGATTCCGTAGGTGAGAAATGTAATTTCTCATACTAAAGAAATTGGAACAAATAATACAATTTGTTGCAAATAAATGGATTTCGTTTACAATAGCCATGATGTTTGTGTTGTGGGCTTTATTGGCTATTGGGCCCAATAACAAAGTAAGGACAAAAGAAACTCTATTATTGAGTAAATAAGAAAATAGAGGATAGAAATATGTGGAAACCTCTAGAAGACAAATCCAAAGAGGGATTTCGTGCCTCTTGGGTTCCTTGGGTTCCAAGGAATCCAAAGTTGCATTGAGAATGCAATAAGAAAAGAGAAGATCAAATAAATGTTTCTTTAGTAAGAAAGAAATTGAAAACAATGATTAAATGTGGAAAATAAGTGTAAAGAGGTATAATTGAGTTGTCCTTGGTGGATTTTATATCCATGAGGTTTCTAATATTAAAAGGAATGCCAATGAGGAAAATATAAAGGAAGATAAAGAGAAATCCTCAAAAATAGATGTTTTAATAAGAAATAAACAAGATAATGAAAAAATAATAGAAATAGATGCATCTAGAAGGACAATGAGTATCCTTAAAAAAAGGAATTTCGAAATATTAGAATTCCTTGGGTTCCAAGGAGTCCAAGTTGCAATGATAATGCTACTAGAAAGAAATAAAATCAAATAAACCATTATTAAGAAGGAAAGTTGAGATAATAATCTAATAAATATGTGGGAATATGGATAATGAGATCAATATGAACGAGATTTTAACTCCACATAGTTTCTAAGGAATAAAAGAAAATAAAAGAATAATCAAGAGAAAAATGCGTAAGATATGCATGGATAAGTGATAACTTATTCATAAAGAAAAGTCACTTTCCTTTTATGTAATGACTCTAAAATTGGCATCTAAGTGGTTAACTTTGAAAAGGATATCAATAGGCCACGCAGCAGGATTAATATTGTTAAGTACTGGATTGCTTCACGACCAAGGGAGAAAACATGTAATAATAGGTTCCCTATATCGTTATATCTCCTTCTCCTAATGGTATAGGGATCTCAACTCTTAGGGAGTTATATATATATAGGGTGTTGCTTCCACCCTCAAGACTCCGTTCCCAACACCCGCGGACTAGGTGGACCCTGTCCGTACACTTGGGTCTCGTAATCAAACACTGCCACAAAGCTTGGTCTATGAGAAGTTTCCCTCCATGTGGTGGGGAGAGCGAGTGTGACCCCTCGAGCAACCTAGATCCACAAAAGGGATACAAAGTAGGCCGGATACTCCCACACCGTTGGGGAGAGGCGCGATCGTCATCTCCCTGCTCTCACCGTCACGCGGAACATACAGGAGGTCTACATCCGCGTTGTGGGTCGCAGGCCCAACGCCCTTGAACCCGGCCATCTCGGCCATGGGTCAGGACCTTGGAGGGCACGTCAGAAGGCGGTGGAGGTTTGGCGGCAGTTCTCGGTGATCTCCCATCATTGGGTAGGAGAAGATAAATCCCTGCGGTCGAATGCAGTCGACGGAAGCGCGAGGGTTCACGGGTAGGAGATGAACAAGAGAGGTTGGAAGATTATGCCCCCCATGAGCAATGAAGAGCCGAGATTGTAACAAAGGGTATAAAGGTCATTCGATTATGTTTTAGGTGAGCCGTGATACGTTGCATGGAGATGGACACATGGCGCCCTCTGATTGACCAAAGTAAGTGATTTATTGCAAAAATTATATCTAAATATTGGTAGCTCCGATGGAAACGTGTAAATATGAAACTTGCTCAAAAAAATACAAGGAATACACTAAAAATATAATTCGAGCCTGATTCTTCTTGAAATTCAAAAAGTATATAAAGATGCTATCTTTAATAGTTTAATTAATGAAAAAACCCTTAGATTCGATGATAGTTGGTTTTAGTTATGTTCTTTGGATAATTCAAGCCAATATTAACCTGTTGTTAATAAAAGTGAAAATAGGATCTAAAAAGATGATCTTTTTATATAATTGGCTTAATTTAGGATTCCATGTCCATGAATATGCATTAATGGTCTTGAAAACCCTAATTTAGGGGAATATGTCTTTTAATTGTTGTAATCATTCAAATCCATGAATAAATAGAGATATGATGATCCTAAGTCAATTTGGGTATAAAAGACTATTAAAATGGATAATTAAGCAATTAGGGTTCACATGAGTAGAAAAAGTATTTTAGGGTTTGTTGACCAAAAAGGGATAAAGTTTGAGAAATTGATCAAAGAAATCCTAATGAATACTAATAAAACCCAATTTGGATTAGAAACCCTAGAAAGTGAATCCAAGTCAATTAAATAGATATATTCTTGGTAAAGTGTAGTAAATATGTTACATATGCTTTTCAGGAATTCTGTGATTATTGAACTGCTTCTTGGATTACTTTCTTGCTTGGAATTGTTATTAGCTTGTCGAATCTACAAATCAGGTATGTGGTTAATTATGATTAATCGCATTATTTTCCCGAGGGTTTCCCGAATGTTTCCTCGCATTGAATGCAATCTAAACAGTTTGGATGTTCATACTGCAATTATAAAGTCACTATGGCTATCACAGTTATATATACATGTGAATTCTCGCACCTACATGCCACCCTGATGGAAGATGCCATGAAGGTCAGACCCAGGAGGGTAGACCAATGGGCACCATGAGAGGTGACCCCAGACACCAAGCTCGGGAATGAGAAGGTGGTCTATGATGCATGATTATGGAGCACCGTGAGAGGTGACTCCCAGGCACCAAGCTCGGGATTGAGAAGGTGGCCTTAAGTCCATGGCAAAAGAGAAACCCTAGAGGGGTATGCCAGGGTTAGGGCAAAAGCGGTGGAGAATGACACATTGAAAATGTAAAGTGGTTTGTTAAATAATTTGATTGTGATTTTTAAATTGTTAGCCATATTTGCAAGATTTTGGTTGTTCCCACATACCAGTATATTTCGATATACTGACCGATGTTTTGTTTGTCGGCGTTTTAGGAACAACAATTGAAAGAACAAAAAGTAAAGTGACACATTATGGAAATAAGAAATAAAGTGCAAGGAGGATTAGATAGAATAATTCAAGCTCTGTATAGATAGATTTCCAAAGTTTTCAAAGGTAAGTAAAGTTTTAATTTTATACCAAATTCCAGTTAGTTAGTAGAATTTCATAATTATTATTGATTATTTGTCGAACCTTTGATCCTGTTAATTGAATAACGACTCTAACCTTCGGGTCTCCCTTAATTGGGGGTTATCGGGAGGCGGGGTCATTACATGCGGCGTATCAATGCATGTTAGGTACATTCAACTTCTATGAACTGATTCAATTATGAGTTAACATCCATTTGACTTCAAGAATAATACAACAAACTCCTCCTTCAAGAAGAGGAAGACTTGCAGCAACATTCAACTATAAATTGGCTCAGTTTTGGGCGATGAGAATACCAATTTCTTTAATACTTATGTTAAATCTAAGCGACATTTCAACAAAATCTTCATCCTCAAAGACAGAGTGGGTGAATGGCAAGACTCATTGGAGACAATCAAAATGATGGTGCGTAGATTCTTTTAAGAGATTATGTCTACCCTACCAACTAGGACCACTGATTGTGCAGTCATAGTTGTCTTCCCAAGCACGTTCCTCCAACTTGGTGCAATAGCTTGTCTGAGCATCATACAAACACCATCTTCTGACAAAATCAAGCATACTATGTTCTTGATGGTGCCTTAGAAGGTGTCGAGCCCTGACGACATCTATTATTCTATCATTTAAAAAAACTGGGATATAATTGGGTTGTCTACCTGCCATATAGTGTAGGAGACTTTCAACATAGGTCAAACTGATGTTTGCCTAGCTGATTCTTATATGGTTATGATTCCCAAGAAAAAAATAACCTCAACAATGTAGTGACATCCAACCCATCTCCTTAAACAACTCTTGCTTCAAACTCATCTCAAAAATTATAGTTCAATGACTTGAACCTCTCCTCAATGACTGGGCGTCTGAGACCCAGTCATGCTTCACTCCCAGCAGGTGGATCACTGATAATATTATCCTCATCCAAGAAATTATTCACACTATATGCATGAAAACATCAGGAAAAACTTTGATCTACATTAAACTAGATCTTGCCAAGGATTTTAACCATATGAGATGTTCTTTCATTCTAAACACGCTAACCAACTATGGGACTTCCTATGAAACTCATCAACCTGATTAGGAAGATAATCACCAAGGGGCACACTTCCATTCTTTGGCAGGGCCACCCCATGGACCCTTTTAAGGCTACTCAGGGTGTCCGTCAAGGCGATCCTATTAGCTCACACTTCCATTCTTTGGCAGGGCCACCCCATGGACCCTTTTAAGGCTACTCAGGGTGTCCGTCAAGGCGATCCTATTAGCGTGTATATCTTCATCCTCTATTTTGAAAGTTTCACTCATGCTATCACCCATTTTGTTTTAGTAGGATATTGGCAACCCATTCGGTTAGCTCGCCAAGGTACTCCACTGTCCCACATTTTGTTCGCTGGTGATATCCTCCCAATGATCAAGGCTTCTAGTAAGCAAGCTACCATCATCAATAGGTACTGAGGATCTTTGCTCATGCATCTGGGCAGACAATCTCTAAAGAAAATTCCTATTTCTATTTCTCACCTAATACTCCATGAGCGGCAAGCTCTTCCTTCTATAGGATCCAATGCACGACCGACTTAGGTCGCTATTGGGGAGTTTCCATTCTACATCATCGAATTAACAAGTCTACACACGCCTCTATCTTCTCGAATATTAAAGAACACATGACTAGATGGTCTGCTCAACAACTTTCACTTGTCGGTCAGATAACACTAACAAAGTTGACCCTGTAGGCCATACCAAGCTATTCCATTCAATCAGTACACCGATCACCCAGCTTATGGGATGACATAAATAAGCATGTTAAGAACTTTATTTGGTCATGGGGTAGAGCTCATAAGAATCTATTTTTGGTCTCCTGGAAAGTTGTCACTATGCCAAAGATGGTTGGGGCCTGGGAGTGAAGAATGCTCATGTCCAAAACACTGCTCTAGGGTTAAAGAATGTATGACACTTCTTAAATATAGAAATACATGCCTAAGGGAAACTCTATCAATCAGGCCAACTCTTTTGTCTGGTCCTTCAACCAAAAGCATTCTACATCCATCAAGGAAGCATTATCGATCACTATCAATTTGGTTATATGTTCTAATTTTGTGTCCAATAAATGGCTTCAAGGTTCTTCCTTCAAGGATCAAGCTCTGAGCTTCAATCCACCAACTAAACTTTTTGACTTTTGTGTAGCATCCATGGTATTAGATGATAGGCAATGGGATTGGTCTTTTATTCATAGTTATATACCTTAGATTGCTTGGAAAAAAATCCATTATATTTATCCTCTAGACCGTACTTCTGGGTTAGACTCTTGGAAATGGCCTCTGACCCCCACACATGACTTCTCTGCTAAGATGGCCTACTTGTGGCTCATGTAGGACTCATACTCACCTATTGATGGGGAATGGGATAATATTTGGAAGACGTGCACTCCTCCTAGGATAAAGACCTTCCTATGGCTCCTTCAACACTAGGCCCTTCTTACCAATGTCAAAAAGGTCTAAGGACACATTCCAATGGATGATACCTGTCAAGTCTACTGCAACACACATGATACTGTGTTGCATTGCCTGTTTGATTGCTCTCTTAGTTAACAAGTCTGGACGGCACTAGCCACCAAACCACACTTCTTCCTTCTACCTGAAGAAGACTAGATTCTTGAGCTTGTCACCTCTATAGGAGACAACATGGCTTCCATGACCCCTATCATAGCTAGCTGGGAAATCTGGCATCATAGAAATGAGCTTATACATAAGTGAAAGCATCAACATGTATCTCAATGCATATCATTCATCAAGGCAAGAGTTAGTGCTCTTCTCAATCATCTAAAACAAGAGGTGTCTCGCTCAGCTCCAACTCCTCCCTCAATTGTGCCCCTGGTTGTACATCATATCTTCATGTTTGCCGATGCCTCCTAGGGACTGCAATCTACCATTACAGGTGTTGGGGTTCATGTCATCGATAACCAAGGCAATCTCATCATGGGTCACAGTTCACCCAGACACACTGCTTTGGCGTTGGAAGATGAAATCCAAGGTATAATATGTGCCTTGAAAATTTTCAAAACTATAGGATGGCATTCCCATGCTATCTTATCGGATGCAACATCAGCAATTCAAGCTATTACTGAGGCTACTCCTCCAAAAAACAAGTTTGCTTTGTATATTAGGCAGTTCAGGAAGCTTTGTGATGAAGTTGGCATGTAGCATGTCTCCTTTGTCCCGAGGACTCATAACTCTATTGTTGATAGTATTGCTAGTTTCTCATTAAATGCTAGTTCTTCATTTAATTTCTCATCTAATAAATCATCTTGGCTTACAAAAGATGTCAATGTCTATATTTTTGTAATTTGGGCTGCAATATAGATCAGGATGAATGCAATATAAATCTCTATGTTCCCCAAAAAAGTATGTATTAAGGTCCATAGTAGGTCAAAGCAGTTAAAGATGTTTGTGAATTATTCAAAGCTGAAGGAAACACTACATTAGGGTGCATCTACCTCTACAGTATTGAATGAATCCTCCAAAACCTCAATGTGATGATGACCAAATTGATGATATTAACTCCATTCACAAGATTCTTAGGTACAATACTACAAACTCAACCAGAACAACAACCACACAGGGTTTTGATAATGTCATCATGCATGTGTGTACTATCTTCAACAACTTAATATGAGATAGGCAAACAATCAAGCTCGGGGTCCTCCGGGTTTCCAATAGAATAACTAGAAGAAAATTCATAAACCAAGACAAATTCAAGCAATGTCAATATAGAAATAATTCGAAGTATGGAAGGATCTACAATTGAGGGCAGGGATATCAAAAAATCAATACAGGATCACAAGTATAGCATAACAATCAACAAAGTAGCTCATCCTTTTCAGATCAAGATAGGTAGGTAGTTGTTGATAGGATGCTTCAAGCCCAACTATCTTGCAATCATCCCATATACACACAAATGGTTGATATTCCTACTTATCTAATCTCTGTAGATGGTTCTTTCACAAGGAATCTAGAAAATAATTCTAAGAATATACAATAGTTGAAAGTAGTGGCCACACTTGCAAGGAGGATCTTCATACACATAGTAATTCAAGGCACAAGGATAGAAAGTTATCACTAGAGAGGGTGATATTGGGGTCATTCCATATGTAATGACACAATACACAATAGTAGTTGATAGTACAAGGAAGGACATGGGTGATAGTGCAGTGGCATCAATCATTCCAAAATACATTTCATGATCGCCTTTCTAGATCCATCTAGCATAAACAAAACTCAATACATTGTTCATGAAATTCAAAGAATTAATAAAAAAAGATACATTTTGATGCTCCTTTCCTTGATTCATTAGTAAAGATATAGTCAAGCTAGCATAGATACATTGTCCAATTACCTCAAAGCTCTCCTCACAATAAAGTACACAAAAAACGAGTATGAGATGGTCAAGCTAGCATAGATACCATCAAATATAGTCCAAAACAAAATGCTTAGAAAGCTCTAGGAACCAAGGTCCTTTAGATTTCTTTCTATTTGAGGGGACTCTACATGTAGGAAAGGACTAGTTGATCTTGGGCTAGAATCTCTATCATGCCCTACAATTTGTGAAAGATATCGGGATTCGCCGACTTCTTTCCTATATGGATGGTGATTCATCTTGTAGTTTCCTCCATTCCTCCAAAACCTAATTTATGGTGATAATAGAGGATATTCTAGTTAGTGTGGGGAAGGATGTCTATGTTCTATGCCATTTCTTTTTTGGAAATAGGTAAATATATTGCCAAAGGAACCTGTAGAAATAGGACCGAACTACAAAAACATATACAGAGGGTTATTATCTACAAAAAAACCCCAGTATCTTTTGGCTTGCTCAGACAGACCTGAGGCAAGGCCCTTTCTACATTTGATATAACAAGAAAGCGTGCGAGCAACCTTCTCTACAATCTCCTCTTCTCTACAAAAAATCCTACTATGAGTTCTGTTGTTCCTCTCCTCCCAGACATATTAGCAAACACCCGTCAGGCATAAGCTACCAATGGCTCGTTCATGTTTTCCGGCGAGAAAACCCATCAGTTTGGCCATCAACCCAATAAAGCTCTCATCAAAAATCTGTCCCCTCCCGCATCTGAGAGTAGCAATCGCCTAACTTCTTCTGAAGAAGTTATATGTCCCAAACATATGGCTGTGGGTTTCATCCTCCCTCTTGCACAGAACGCACCTTTTCTCTACCTGTAAACCCCATCCAGCGAGCCTATCAGCAGTAGGTAACCTGCAAAGGATAGCCTTGTAGGTTGTCGTGCTCCACTTAGGAGTGTGGAATTTATTCCACAGGAAATTGGCCCAAAAAACATCAGCCCCATCGTCTCTTCTGATCCAAGGTTTCGAACTTGGTCTGACAAGAGAAACAGCCCCACTGTCATCAACACAGTAGTCGTTCTGTAATGTCTCCCAAATTATGTACATATTCCTCCATACCCTCAAAGATTTTCCGTCGAAGCCCCGGTTCAGAACACCATACCTTCTAATCATCCACTGAGTCCATATATTATCACCTCCTCTCAAAAATCTGTCGGCCCTTCTCCCATAGCTCTCAGTGACCATGGTCATGGGGCTGACCAGATTGAGGCCGCCTTTTCAGTAAGGCTTTGCAATAGTGTCCCAGGCCACGGCATGGCTGCAACCACCCAAAATGGAGATCAAGGGGAATCTTTGATATCCTCTCATTTTTGTAGATATTTCCTAGTCACTCCCAAAATGATTATTTGTGTTAAGGTACCTTTACCATTTGATTAGTCAACCATTTTCTTGATTTTAGGGTGTTGCAATGCTTGAAGGGAGATACCTTCAATAGGAAGTGTTTAAACTAGATTATTTTGATAAATGACAAATTGTCAATAGGAAACACACATATCATATGACCCCTTAGATATATCACTCATTGACCCACTAGCTTATGATCCATAGATGAGTAGGCAGAAAAGCTCCTAATCCACCTTGACACTGTTGAGGAAGACCAAGTGGCTAAGTTTGAAGAATTAAAGACATATAAATCTTGTAGAGAAAGAAGTCAAAGCACAAAAGGTACCTAAGATAAAACCATTTCTAGACGGTTCAAAATATGTGTTCCTTGATGAGACGAAAGTCTTCCTAGTGATAATATGGGACAACTAGATTGTTATGTCCTTATTTTATTACTAAGGTGTCTCAGGTCCAATTCATAACTACAACCTAAATAAAATATCCAATTTAATAATAAAAAATCTACCTAGTGATTATGAATGTAGATTTGATAGTTGAGCATGAAGACAAATTTATAAATGAGATGAGAAAAATAAAACAAGTCATTGTGGTACAATATGACTATCTTGATTGGAGGGATCCATGCATTACATATTTGCAGTATTTGTACGAATGATGATTACAATCATTCTATTGAGCCTCCATGATGATGCATTTAAACATTAAGAAAGTGGTTCATGGGTTAGCCTTTTTCAAGTTGTTCCCAAGAAGGGAGGAACAACCAATGCTTCTTAATTAAAAGAATGAATTCATTCCCACATCAAAATCATAGAAAGTAGAATGTGTATTAAGTATGATAAAGTAAATAACGAAACTAGGAAAAAACATTATTTTCCTGTCAGGACCAGGATCTAAGAGACTTTCCCAAGAGAGTTTTTCTGCCAATTGTACAATTATTCAAGTTTCGATCATATCACAATCCATTTGAATAATCAAGAGAAGATGGTGTTCATTTTCCCATTAGGAAATTATGTATTCCTATGTATGTGTTTTGCATTGTGCAATGCACCAACCACATTTTACTGGTGCATGACATTCGTGTTAATTGTCCTAACTAAGATAATCATGGAGTTTTTTAATTATTTCTCTTGATGCAATTACTCATTCATCATGCTCATAGAGCCTCTCCATGGCCCTATATAGATGTGAAGAGGAACATTTGATGCTCATTTGGGGAAATGCCACATCATGGTGAAGGAGGGCATAGTGCTAGGACATAGAGTTAGTACTAGAGGTATCCAGGTTGATAGGAACAAGATTGATGATATTTCTAAACTTTCTACCCCTTCCATAGTAAGAGAGGTCATGGACTTCCTTGGACATGCATGTTTCTATTAAATATATATTAATAAATTCCCAAAAAATGCAAATACACTAACAAACCTCCTCCTCAAAGATGAAATTTTTTACTTTGATATGAGTTGCATGAAAAGTTTTATTAATTTGAAAGCAGTTGTTACTTCTGATCCTGTCATTTGGGTTTTGGATTCATCTCTCTTTTTTGAGTTCTTTTTTTATGAAAACATCTAATTAGTAGGAGTTGTTGTAGGGAATCACATTTATAAGAAGTGCCTTGTGACTTACTACATTTTTGAGATGATGGAAGAATCTCAATGGAAAATTATATGATTGTGAAAGAACATCTTTCCATTCTCTATGCATTTTACAAATGTATATTATATCATGTGGGTCTACAAGTTATCATGTATATAGATCACACAGCCACCTGGTATCAATTAACCAAGAAGGATGCAAAGCCTTAGATGATTTGGTAGATTATTCATTTACAAGAATTTAAACTCAAAATATGAGACAAGAACAGGAGTGAGAATGCGGTTACTAACCACTTGAACCACCTTCACATACATGACACATATGCCATTCCAATAAATGACTCACTCCCTAGTTATTAGTTTATGTAAATATCTATAGGCATTCCTTAATATGCAAGTTTCATTAAAATCTTACATCTTATGTTTTATGTCCTGAGTGCACTAACTATGCCAAGAATAAGTTCATGCATGACATTAGATGCTATTATTAGGATAACACATATCTCTTCCACCTCTATGTAGATGACTTATACTTGCATCACATTTCTAAGGAGGAGTAACCTATTATCCTTGAGAGATGTCAGTTAGACCATATTGGGGCCCACATAAGCTCAAACAAGACCCTATTTAAATTTTTACAATGTGTTTCTTTTATTTGACAATCAACTGAGATGCCCATCCTTTCCTGCTATCATGTGACCAATTCCAGAGGAAAGGTAACACCACCAAAAGGGATAATATTCCTACGTAGATGTGGTAGGATTTTACATGTTTGATGTACGGGGTGGACTAAATATCCTAGGATTTGAGGCCTCAGATTCAATGACATTAAAAAGAATTATTGGTATACCCATATTCGCAAGGCGTGCCTACTTTCTAGGGAGTCTGTCACTAATAACTCTATTGTAAAGACTGCTCAGTCTAAAGTAGTACTAGGATGGGTGAACCATCAATAAGTTGATCTCAGGCTGTGTGTGAGTCAAGAAAAAGTGCACAGTGGAGGCTAGTGGTGGTTTGAGGGGCCACTCATCCTAAAACTCTACATGATCCTTAGGAATTTGGCCTAGGCATCACTTATGGTATCAGAGCCTAGGTAGTTGGATTCTGACTATTTCCATTTATCCCCTTAGGTTTCCTATCTTTTTACCTAAGTTCCTTAGATGAACCTTACATATGTAAAAATCCTAGATGAGATGTTTACTTTTGAGTATACCCATGGTGTTCATGATGTGATGAAGGAAATCTTTGGAATCATTTGTGGTACACATAAGGTATTGATGAGTAAACATGTAATGTGTTGGGCCCATAAGCTCATACCCTAATATGTAAGCCTATGTTGAGATATCCCTTTAGATATTATGATTTGACTTTGGGATGAAATTAAGTTATGAGAATGATAAAAAAATTGATAATGATCTCTTTATTTACAAATAGATGACTTGATTCTCACATCGTTTTGGTACCATCTTTGTTTTGCATTGCATAGTTTCTTACACCAAAGATTATTTTCCATTATGTTTAAAAAACATTTTATGGAATTGCTTATGTTTTTTGAAACAAGTCACAATGAAATAGTGTATGGATTTTGGAAGAGAAACCCTAGCACCTAGTTATATTAGAACTCCAAAACTCTAATTTGATAGTAGAGTGATGAGTAAAAGGAAGTGGCTTTTACTAACATCTAGAGGACCTACCTTTGTAACTCCATTAGGTTGTGTGTAGTTGTAACCAATGAATTTTTGGATGCTATCCTGAATCTTAGGATTTTTAGGTTAGAACCACAAGGACCTAAAAATAAACCCTAGGAGGACAAGATCATTTAGTTGGAGGCATGATCTATGTATACCCTAAACATACCCCTATGTTTGATATATAATCCTAATACCTTTAAGAGTTTCTTAGTTTGACGAATTTGGAAAACCTTTTAGTAGTGGTATATGGGGCCACTCATAATTCCTAAGACTCTATTGGAATCTTGAGAAGTCGGCCTAGGCAGTATAGATGGTATTCTAGCCTAGGCAGTCAGATTCTAACCATTTCAATTTTATCCACTCATAGATGGTTTTCTATCTTTTCAACAAAGTTCCTTAGATTGCCCTTATGATATGTGACAATCCTAGATGAGATGTTTACCTTTGAGTATACCCATGGTGTTCCTTAAGTGATGATGGAATGTTTTAGAATCATAATTTGGTACCCATAAGGTATTGATGAGTAAACCCTAATGTATTGGATCCATAAAAGCATACCCTAATATGTAGTTGGTGCTGATATTACTCTTTGGATGTTACGATTTGACTTTAGGGTGAAATTAGGTTATGATAATGTGAAATAAATTGATAATGATATCTTTTTATTGAAACTTATGACTTTATTTCGCATTGGTTTTGGTACCATATTTGTTTCACATCGCATATTTTCTTACTCTCAAAAATTATTTTCCATTATACTATCATATGTATAAAGAAAATGTAATGGATTTTTTGATGTTTAATTGAAAGAAGTCACAATGAAGAAATGTATGGAGTTTGTATGTGAAATCCTAGCACCATTTAGAGTACAACTAAAAAATCCAAAATTTGATAATGGAGCGATGACTAGAAGGGAGTGGCTTCTATTAAGGTTTGGAGGACCTACCTGTTTACTACATTAAGTTGTGTATAGGTGTACCCAATTACTTTTTTAATGCTATCGTGAACCTTAGTGTTGTTAGGTTAGAACTTCAAGTACCTAAAACCCAACCTCTAGGATGAAAAAACCATCTCACACAAGGCTTGATCTATGTATACGTACCCCTATGCATATTCCTAATACCTCTAATAGTTTGTTAGTTTGACTAATTAGATAAACCCTAATAAGGGTGAAATCATGGCACATAATGATTGTAGGTTTTTAATTCAGCTTTTAGATTGTTTGAAGATTATAATTAATATTACACCTAACTGTTTAGTAACTCCCCTAATTAATGGAAAATGTATATAACTACTCCGTGAGTAAAATAGATGACCAAACTATGTTAAGTTGACCCCATGACTACTAACTATATAATTAATTTTTTATATAATTTTTCACTTATATAAAGCGGTGACCATAAATCATGTAAAATAGTAATAAGATTTGAAAAGTATAAAAGGATCCAATTTGTTTCCACTTTTCACTAACTTTCTATAAAACTCATAAACCTAGGTCAAACATTATAGGAATGTGAAACTTGATGAATATGTAACCTTGACCCACATGATCTAAATAAGATTAATTAAACATAATTCAAATACAAATTAATCCCAATATATGTGATCATTATGTGCACTAAAATATTGAAAAATTAATTTTATAAGTTATAAGTTCACTATAAGGCTCATATGTGCACCCTAATAAGTGTGATCATGTTGAGAGAATCGTAGGTTTTGGTATAACTCTTTTATCGTCTAGTGAGACAAAACTAGTGGACAAGATGCCTATACTAGCATAGTTACACCTTGGACAATGGATGAATCTTTACACTAGGTTTTGGTTGTTTGGATTTTGGGGACAAAATCCTTTTTTAAGGGATGGAGTGTTGCAATATTGAAATCTAAGTATATCCCCTAATTCTAGATTTTGTATACCTTTTCCTTTTAGAATTTGTTTAAATCTATTTATCCCTAGTTTAGATGTAAAAAGAGTACACCAGGTGTGTATAGAATGATGTTTACACTAAATGCCCTTTCCTAGGTTGTCTGGGTGTAATTGGATCACATACACTTTTAGTA
The DNA here is from genome assembly GCA_963693085.1 of Alisma plantago-aquatica. NCBI lineage: Eukaryota > Viridiplantae > Streptophyta > Magnoliopsida > Alismatales > Alismataceae > Alisma > Alisma plantago-aquatica. Next base: position 862,926,065 of record OY856413.1, read on the forward strand.
AGGGGTTAGAATGCATATTCAAAATCTAATATATCTACATTAAATTAAAATTTCTAGAACCTTGCTCTAGTTAGATGTTTAGATAAGAGAATAGAAGTGTGACTCTTAAGTCCTTAATAAACAGTAAATATAATTGAGGTACAAGTCATAAAATTAATGATTAGGTAACATCAAAATTTGTAAGTGATGAGAGAATTCAACTTCACTCCTTTTTTTGGATGATTTGGGAACAACCCCCGAGGAAGATACACTTTGATAACCCCACCCCAGTAGTGTATCCCCCCACCCGCAGTTGCCCGCACACCAGAGGGGGCATTTAAATCACTCAATTGATCAACCTACGTGATGGGGATATTTTGTCTCCAAGTCTGCACAACCTGGGTTTTGAACCGGGGTCCCTTCATTACGGAGACTGTTCCTTTACCACCCAAGCTACGATCTTCTCGGATAAAGGATTTCATTCATAATATGGAAATAATTATCCAAATTTGTGAAACACTGTTGTTTTGATCTAGAGGAAATTAGAAATATGTAGATTTTAGGACAATTGGAGTGAGTTTAAGTTAAGGAAGCATAAGATAGCATATAATTTCCTCATGAGTGGATAATCTCTAAATGTTCATAAATGCCAAGTATAGAAACTTAGTATACATTATAATGACTTTTATCTAAGTCATATCCAATCAGTATACATTATAATGACCGTTATCTAAGTCATATCCTAACACTCTTATGTATTAAATAATACATCATATGATCCAAAATAAGAAAGAAATACTAAATCTGGATACCTCATGTATGGATTAGTCTACTTTCCAAGGTTCATTGAAAAAACAAAATCATGAATGCCTTAATTTCATTTAGAAAAGAAAATATAAGATTAACTTTAAGTAATTTAATGAAGTAATAGGTTACCCCATAAGTGAAAATTAATGGAAAAATTCAAATCTACATGTCTTTATTGATCTAGGTATCTATTTTTATAATTGTTGGATATCGTTAACTACCTCAATGTGATTAGAGAAGGGAATGAGTAATGACAATATTTAAAAATGGACTACACTTCAATTTATTGCATTTATTATGTGCTTTCCTATAGTTCAAATATCACACAACTTTATTTACATGAGAAAGTGTTAGACTCAACCGTAATCATATGATTTTGAAAACAAGGAAACACAACTCTTTTTCCTCTAAATCCTTTCCTATTTTGCATCAATAGTGCCCTGATTTAATATCCCAGCTCTCTCATTGTGCTTTATTGTTTGAACAGTTCTTTTCCATCTTTTCTATGAGCTCATTCCACACTGATTCATCTGCACTTTCCCTATCCAATGCTTCCCCCTTTGGACATCCCCCTTTTCACCGCATGTCTCTTTTCTCAGAAGCTTAACACAAGACTGTATATATGTGAAGGTATTGTTAGCATCTTTGACTTAATTCCCTATATAAAAAATCATATCTAGACTCCCACACACCTCCCCCACCCACATGTTCTCTATTACCCCCTTTGGTCCTTAGATGGACTCCTGACATTGGTAACCTCCTCTCATGGTCCATGTGATCTCAAGGAGTTGTTGCTAAGTATGTCAAATCCCAGATCTTTCCTCTAAACAATTAGAACACATTAACCCTTTTCTTTATGTTCCCTGAATCTAATGGAAAATCCAATGAAGACCCTACTCAGATCCTGATTTCAATTTCTGTTATAATGCTTGTTGATATCTTTTCTCTTGGTGCAATTCTATCAAAGAGAACCTTGCACATTAGTGCCTTTCAATTCTTTTTGTACCCCCTGAGCCTGTAGACTCTTTGAAATTATTTCAAAATTTTGATAATCCATAGTTTATTCCATGTTCATCTTGTCATTTTGAGGTAAAGTCTTTCCGACCTACAGAGCCTCCCACTTCAAGGGTATGGACCTGCAACGTCACTACTCATGGGTGCCAACATTGATTTTTAGAGAGAAATGAAGACCAAAAATGTTTGAAATTCTCTAACTACTAGATTCTTGGGATTTTGATTGTTTATCATCAACAAAAAGGAAATGTCATCATTTGCCCTCCTGGAATGGGTTTAATTGTGAGAGATTTGTTATGTGAGATATATACTAAGTCATCCAGTCATGCCCCTAACTTTTTTTAGCCCAGACCAGTTGGGCAACACTAATAGGGCAACCTTAGTAATATGCATTCATGTTCCCAGTTTATTTATCAGTGTGGCTTTTTCTGAGCTTCTCATTGGCAAAAACTCATATTAAATAGATACAATAAAATATGTTTTGGAATCATGGTATTTTTCTTTAACTTTTTTTTAGTTTTCATTGACTAACTTCAATCTAATAAATATGTGATTTCGAGGATTTTTATAATTGGTAGGAAATTATAAAATTCATATAGAATAATCTATAAGTCAAAAAATAAATTAAATATGCTATGGAATCAGGAAAGTATAATCTACAATATGGTGTTGTTTTGATATCCTAATCCATTAATAATAAAAATACAATTATTAGGGTCATATAATTAGTGATATATTAACCATAATCTCACATATAATCTTCTTAGGTTGGTTGAAGATATGTTGAAGATCTTGTGTAGGCCTTGTATATATCTAGACTCGATCGCAAGTATGTTGCACTCCTTAACCATATTGAGTAGTTGATCGAATTTTTTCTTTATCTTTGTTTTTGTTGTACTCCTTAATAATATTGAGTGATTTATCTAATTTCTTTCTCTCTCTTGATGTATGTTTCACTCCTTAATCTTGGATAGCAATTGATCTAATTTCATTCTTTGTAATTATCTATGATGTATTCTCCTATGAGTCATATTAAGAAATGCATATCTTGTTGCATTTGTTCTTTTGACATCCAATTGGAAGCTTCACTATCTTTCTTTTGATTTTAGAGACTTGGTAATTATAGTCTAGTCCTTTTCCCCTATTATTGCTCAATACCTATTTATATGCACATATAGTCATTTTTTATGCAAAAAGCTTCCATTTTGTCTACTTTTGTAAGGTATGTTTCCAACCCCTTAGGTGAAGGACATGGAAGACTAGACACGTTGATTGAAACTTTTCTTAGTGGATTTAGATTTTAAGACATAGGCTTGAAGTAGGTCAGACATCCCTCTTCTCAAAATTAAACTTGTTACGTCTATGTCAACCCCAGGTGGGAGATTATTCTGTAATATTGTAAATTCAATATAGTCATTATATTTGTTTCCATGTTATACTTTGTTCTTTATGATATCCATATATGAAAAAATAAATAATGGTTATTCATCTTTTACAAAAAATGGGTGTGTTTGTTATGGATGGTGACTCTTAATTGATTGTTTAAGGAGTGGATCCCATCTCAGGTCCCACTCCTTATAATATGGTAGAAGACCCAATTCATTTCTAGTAGTTGGTGCAATTGGGTATGTGACATGCCAAACTTTTAGTCGTGTGGTCTAGACATGTTGAAAAGGGTTATCCATGGTGATGGATCCACCTTTGCATTGATAGATTTGATGGAGAGCTAGGTGAACATGGGCCATTTAGGGTCTACACTAAAATGGAGAAAGATTATAAAGCCATATGGTTGATATTTGACGAGGACGTCAAGAGTCTAAGTGGGGTATATTTTAACATCTCAAGAGTTGAGGACTTAGATAAAATGATCTTAGAAGGAATGATTGGACTACCCATATCACTAAGGTGCTCCTCCTTTTTAGGGAGCCAATCAATAAGAACTCTAATGTTAAGCATGCTCAACCCAGAGTGGTGCTAGGATGGGTGACCTATTGGGAAGTCAGTCCTGAGTAGTGTCTGAGTGAGGACAAAGTGTGTAATTCAGGATAGTGGTGTTCTGTGGGTCCAGTCACCATTCCTAAAACCCTACTACAACCTTTGGAAGTGGAAGTTACGGTATGGTGTTCCATTCCCCTCTTCTTACAGCCAATAATATAGTTTAGTAGCATTATACTATATTTCCAAGTGGGTAGAATCCATCCTAATGGTCTCAAATGACTCATAGTTGGTTTTATAGAACTTCAAGGAGAACATTTTACCACATTTAGAGTTCCCAACAATGTGTTTTCAGATGGGGCCTCCCATTTCTAGAGCATACCTTTCAAGCACTGCTCAATAAGTGTGGGTCATATCATAGGGTAGCCACACCATATCACTAGTGGGCAAGTAGAGGTTTCTAGTGTCTAGATCAATGAAATTCTAGAGAAGATTGTCGGTCATACTTAAAATAAATGCACAAATAAACATAATGATGCTCTTTGGACCTACAAGAAAGTATTCAGGACCCACTCAACACCACTTCATTTAGGTTTATTTATAGGAAATCATGACATCTTCCCATAGAGCTCAAAAATAGATCCAGGTGTGAAATAAAGCAATGGAATGTCAACTTAAAGGTAGTAGGGAAGAACACACAATTGCAACTTTAGGAACTCAAGGAGCTTAGGCTGACAAATTATTTCAATGTGTGGAACTTGATTTGTAAATTTATTGCATTTACAAATTCACTGAGGAATGAATTGCTAAGTTTTTGCCTAAACTAGAGTGCAATAATAACCACCTAAAAGAGGGTCGGTTTTAGACAGTATAACTTTAGGATTGAACATAAAGGGCAACCATTATGAAGAAAAAGTAGACTTTTTGTCTAGTTAGGAGAAAAAAAATAAAAATAGATTTATGGGTGGTTTTTCAAATTTTCTAATTCCACAAATTAATCGATATTAAAAGTAAGAAGAAAACAAACATAAATGAATGATAAAAGAATAGGGGTGGTAGATTCCATTACTAGTGCCTATGTATCCACTCTCCCACATTACATTGCTTAATTATATGACTATTTAAATTGGGGCCAAGGAATTTCAAATCCTTTTGGTGTATGAAATTCACAAGAACACATTTCCTCCTAGGATCGATGTCTTGTTACCTACGGATCCTTAATCAATTGCCCCAGAAAACTCCCTTTCATAGACTCATCTAGGGTTCAATGAAACTGATTGCCATTCTAATCTTAGTTTTAAAGGTATATACTTTTAAGCTTTTAACAATCACATAAGATAGGTAGCTAATGATAGAAAATACAATCAACCAAATTGATAATCCATCCAAAAATCCATATCTATAGCAATTTATAACATGAAAGTACAAGATATAGACAACTAGGCAAATCCCCACACCTTAGAAATTGATCTACACTTTAATCATATTCTTTATATAAATATATAGAGAGAATAAGAATAAGATCATGGAAACGTAGCAGTGTAGAGGAGAAGCTTAGTGGTTTCCTCATCACTCCCACACGTAGGTTGCAGTCTCCAGTCTCACCCTCTGATAGAGTGTATCTTCATGTCAAGTCATTGACTTCCATTTCTGGATCTCTCCTTTGATGGACGGGGTTGTGGATGGGTAAGATATTTTGAACCTTCTTCTAGACCTCCTCAAAGTGTTTTCATATTATCCAAAAATATATAAAATCCATCAAAATCAATTTGATGGTTCTCATCCCTTTGTTGTAATTTCTACGTTGGCGAGCCACAAAACTAGAGGGCCATCCAAATGACCAGATGTGGTCAATAAATATATTAATTCCATACATTATTGAATTACTTTTCCAATTCATCTTGTATCACTTGATTTTGACATTGGATATCGAATTTAGAGTCATCTTAGTGTCAAGTATACTTTCCAGTCCATCATCTTGGTGAACGAGTCAGTCTGACTATCTATCTGATGTTGAGGAATTTGGACCCCCAACTAGGTGACTTACAAGTGGTACATGAAACTAGTTGGTGGTTTTTTTTCCTTGTTGTATGATTATGCATCTCAAGTTAGCATGAAGAAGACCCAAGTTTGCTTACTTGTAGAGCAAGTTAGGTGACTATTTTCTACTAATTGTCCATAAAAAAACCCATGGCAATCATTCCAGTTGGCTAACTAGCCGAGTGGTCTTTTCTCAGGGGAGAATTTCACACTTCATTAGGGAAAATGATGTATTAGCTGATCAACTCACACACGTTAGAGTTACTTACTCTCATGTAGCTTTTTATCCATAATTGGTTGGCTGACTTATGAAACAAGTCAGATGTATGGTTTTACGTGTGAATCCCCTTCTTCAGCCCTTAGGCCAATTGGTTGATTTTTGAATATATAGTTCATCGCATGGATATACATATAAGGTGTTCTTTAGCTTAACTTAATGGATGAGATTCTCACTCTAATTACCAAAATTGTAGAGTGAGGTCATGCAATCTTGAGTCATTTGGGCTTTTGTGGAGTGATATTCACTCTCCCTTTATCTTTCATCAATCCAACAAATAAAAATAAATAAATTCATTAAATACTAAATAAATTTCATAACTACAATTAACCTAAAACAAGTGAAATTATAAGTGAAATGCAATACGAACATGTAAAAACCGAATATAAAAATTTAATTAGAAACATGATCAATAGACATTCATCAAACAATCTCGAGCTTGACCGTTTCTCATCTTCGAGTAACAAAAATTCAAAACACTTTCTAAATTAATATTTCATGCCTCATACTCGCATCATGCTTGAGTCCCTACTACCAATATGAAATAGCTACCCAACCTCTTGAGGACACTGAACACGAATCGCCATATCATCATTCCTGGCTTCATTTCATAATGCCACTTCTTCACCACCATCCCCAATACCACACATCTCTAAAGATTTCATGAAAAGTTAAGGAATCTCACAAAATCACATGTGGTCATAAACTCTAACATTGTTTTTGTCAATGGATATCAATGGAGCATGTAACAAGCCCCTAGGTGGAAATGGAGGTATAGAAGGAAGGATGTATAATTTTACTCTATTTGACTTGCAATTGCATTTTGTTTTTTTAAATGCATATATTGTAGCTTTTTGTGCACATTGATATTGGGTTTTAGGGGAGGCAGAGAAGGCAGCGGAAACAAAAATTTTCTCCTCCCAAGCCCAGAACAAGGAAACACGTCAACGTCTATACAATAGGAAAGGGATGGTTTGTGGAATCATACCTTGTCCCGAGGCTTGCTCGACGACAATACCTCGCGCCTTGCACGGTCTTCACCTCCGGTCTTGGACGGTGTCTGTGCAGCTCCTGGTCGCACCGGGACTGACGACTCCTGGTCTCACTGGGACTTTCGGGATTGACAGTTGTCCTCCGAGCGGCAGTAACCTCCTGCCTCTGAAGTAGTCCACACGGACCACCTAGAACTCCAATCTCCTTGTCTCACAAGGAATTGGAAGGAGTCGCACCCTCCTATTGACGTACTAGTCGCCAACACACTCTCCTACTGCCAATTACAACTGCAGTTGTCTTTCCCTTGTTGCACCTCCCTTTGCGGGTAGCACTTGCTCGGGCTCTCTCTCAGTTACCAAAACCAGAGAGAAGGACAACTTTACAGAGCAACTGGTTGCAATGAGTTGTTCTTTGAGAAGCCCCTAATTTCCCAATATATATAGGAGGGTCATGGGACAGGGTTCTCTTGCCCCGGCAATATGGGACTAAAGCAGGAGTAGAAGGGTTCACAATTTTCCACAAAAAGCAACCAAGTCGCAAACTGAACCGATCGTTTCACAACTGAAACGGTCGGTTGGGGACCTGAGCCGGTCAGTTGACACTCAACCGATCGGTTGGGACCCATGAGCCGGTCGGTTCACTTTCTGAACCGGTCGGTTCGTGGTCCTGATCAGTTCCCGATTGACTTTCCTTCTTTTATTTCTAATTGGTATCGAATACCAATCCTTGTTCCAATCAAATTGGGCAAGTGAAACGCAAGGAAAATTCTCACCAATCTTTCTTTCCCAACTTGCTCAGTTCGACCAGTTGAGCCGATCGGTTCAACACTTTAACTGGTCGTCTCACCCTATCCATGAGCCGATCGACTCAACACTTGAGCCGACCGGTTCACCAAGCTCAGCCGATCGGTTCATCACATGAGTCGATCAGTAGGGAGTACAGATTGTGCAGAATCAGTCAATTGCGATTTCAATCAATCTGATACTCTAATCAAGCTATCCAACACCTTGAACACTATGATTTTGAGCTATCAATTAATTGAGTGTTTAATTGAACTACTAAACTCCTTTAGCAATCAATCTAAACATTGTTTGTGGACAAAACTCCTCTTCCAGGTTATATCCTATGTGTGTGACCCTGCAGGTCCATTTCACGTTGGCAGTGAAAGTCCATAACACTTATGACTTCACAAGCAAAGAGCGGTGCCTAGTCACACATCAGTGCTACCCAAGTGAAAGTAGAAAGTTGGAGAACAACTTTCAATCCTACAATCCGTGAATGGTGTTACAGTGAATGTATAATTCCTTTGTCACTGATATCCCGAATGAACTCGAGGCATGGAACAGTCATCCTGTCAATGTTCATTCACTTTCTTGATCTCAGAGCAGATTGAATGAGATATGTATGACATCAATATCACATACTGATTCACACATGTGTGCGCACGCCTATCTCAATCCTACTCATCAAGTGGCCTTGGATATCATACTCCCTCAGGAGGGACAAATCCCATATCTATCACTCACCCCTCAGAAGCCCCATGTGTCAAAGCCACCCAATCATCACCTTTATAACAACCCATGTTTCAGGACTGCGTTTGATGATGTCAAAGTGTGCCCAACGACATGTGTTGAGTGTAGTGATTTCAGGTCAAAGAATCACACTCAGCACCATCATTGTGAGTACTGACTGTGACTACCATGTCATGGTTCCATGTGTCAAACTCACGGTGGGTCTGTCCGGTACACTTGTTCTCTAACAAGTACCTATGTGTTTGGTTTGATATCTCTATATCATGACTAATGAGATTTTGTCATCAACCAACACCACAATCTAGTCTTGTGTGTCATTGTTGTCTATCTACCTTCCACAATGACATCCGACTTGGGACATAACAAGAATGTACAAACTCTTAGCATCCGTATGATTTTCATCGTTCAGGTCCTGAACCTAAAGGCATACGTCATTGAGTACTGTCATTCTCTAGACATTCAATATGTTCTATCACTATCTCATATGACTGAACTAGAAAGAATTGGAAGCTTGCCTTTGATGTTTATCAAATCAATCTTAATGTATCCCACCAATCATCCCATGATTGGCTCTCAGGGCATACATACCAACAGAGTCCCACTTGCACTGCGAGCCAATCACCCTTGAATCATATTCATAGTGATCTTCAAACATGTCCTACATGTTACTATGCTCTAGTGCCAACATAGTGAGTAATGGCAACACCTTGCCAAATTCAGTCTTTAACTGCATGTCTCTCATCTCTTCGTTGTACGTCACACGTATGAGATGGAGTTGTCGTAATATGCGATCTGTATTCATTTGCTAACCTTTATCCACATTGCATAATCAAGGATTCCATACTTGTCATCAATGAGCGGAATATCTATAAGTTCATCTCATGAACTTCCAGATCCATATAGTATCTACTACTGTTCTCTAACGCTTAGATACTCGGATTTTTCCTTTTAAATGGTTTTATTGGAACACTTCCAATTATCAACAAACTTTCACTTTTATATATCCCATATATATTTTGCGATTAATTTTCTGTCCTTTCGGAAGTTCGCATCAATTTAACTCTTTACATCGAACTCTTCCTTATCTCCATAGAACTAGTACTTCTCAAGTACTTATCAAGTTCTTATGGTTTCCAGTAACCCTTACTGGAAGTAGAGAGACATCCACTTGTCATGTCTTACATACGAGTTATCAGGATGAGCACATCATATTGCCATGTCCTACATACAAGATGATGAATGCATTTTGTTCTTGCCATGTCGATACATGCAAGTTAATGGGATGATTAAATGCATGATAGATCTATATCTATTCTTAGTGTTCCCATTCTTCATAAGAATTGGACACTTGGCCTAGGGATACTAACTCCATGTATCATGGACAAGTTTTCTCCCACTTAATCCGTGCATACTGAACCCTTCAGTACAGATTGCCAATGTATGCTTTCTCTTTTCAGGTCAAGAGGTTTTCATGAACTATCTCTATAGATCTCTATTCCTATTTCATAGGAAACATCTCAATCTTCCTTAAAGATAATTTCCACTTTTGGATTTCCATTCTAGAACATTTCCATTTCACATCAACATGTGGAATGTGAATACGCTCCCACTAAATCACAGATCCCTTCTTTATCTTTGACATATCAGTCAAACCCTTTGACTATATAATAAAAGTAAAGATCCAATTCTGAGTTGCTTGTACTCGATCAATCACATTGATTAGTCCATTGTAACTTATAGACTTCATTTGCATTAGTGGATTCATAAAGCTTATATGTTGTGTCACGTACACATCTTTGTTTTATTCCTCATAGGAATGCGGTTTTAGTATCCATATGCAAAATGTCTTAGTCATTAAATTGCAATCAACAAGCATCAACCTTCTATAAAAATGTTATCCATGTGTCTTAACACTTAAGACTCATTTGCACTTATGGATTTCATCCAATGGGTGCTACCATCAAAGTCATACCTTATGGTTCACATGGATGTCATTTAGGATGTAATGGTCACAAACCATAACTCAAAATTTGGTTCCTCATATTCATCTAGATAGTTGACTCATCTCATGAACAACTCATCATATAGATGATTGAGGTGTGTCTATTAAGGATATAATAACTCACAACCCTTGTGACTCTTAATTTCATTTATTAGTGAGGGGTATTCTTTTATTAAGAAGAATTCACTTATTTGATAATTATTCTCTAACTCCTTAGAGTATGAATCCTTCTTGATTTAGACATCACCATGCCTTAATTATGAGTTCACTATGATACACTATCATAATCACTCATAAGGATCTCAAACATTTAGTCCAAGTATTTCATTCATTGATCTCATCAAGAATTAACACTTTACCAAATTTGCACTTCATCTATGATAATCTTGAACACTTCAAGATATTCATATTGGTATTTCTCCAAACTCCATTTGAAGTATTAGCATTTGTTCCAATAGGTATGTAGATACATTACATGTATCATACCTAATAGGATAATCATTCTCCCACTACCTTTAGTGAAGATTGATTAATCATGTCCAAGATATTCATGTCTCTTACTGGTTCTCTAACCAAAAGAGTCTAGATTTATCCATCACATGGAAACTAGAAATGAATTTCTCATGATTGATGCTAATTTGATTGTTTGAGTTACCAATAACTTCCGGTATCATTTTATCTTATGCATACCATGTATCACAAGATAAATAAGGCATTGCCACAAATATCATATCTTTAAGATTGAAACATCAACTTTATTAATTGCCATCATTGTCATACAATATGCAAAAAATAAAGTGTTTCTATCTATTGGCAATATATGAAATAGCAGTTCTCAACTCTATTTCGAGCCCTTTAGGCTGAAATAAACTGAAAAATACTCCTATCTATGGCAGCAACACTTGCTCCAATGATGGGTATTCCTTTCTTGGTCCTTTAACAAAGGCCATCACTTCTTTGTGGATCTTGCATATCATATATGACATATCCATATCTTGGTATCATATACCTTAGATAAAGAAGTGGTTCATTTCATGACACCTTAGGTGGAGATCTCCATCCCCTCCTTTATCTTCTTTTGTTCTTCCAGATATAGAGGGCAATTCCCTCATACACCCTTTCCCCATGTGCCTTGAGGCTGAAGACGGCTTGGATTGTTGGCTAGCATCAGAACACTTCTTTGCTTTTCCCTTGTCCTTGCCCTTAAGAATTACCTTTTCTTTGATCACATCAAAGATTATGGTTTGTCCTTCTTCATAATTTCCTCTACTGTCCTCAACATGTCCAACAACTTTGTCAATGCTTGTCAAAGTTGTTCATGTTGTAGTTTATCACGAACTGTATGATTCTCGCAACATTTGCAGTATCATACCAATAGCCAACTCTTGGCTCAGAGGGAATCCTTCTTAGTTAGGTCTTTCCACATACCCAATCACATTGAGTGTGTGAATACCTTACTCGATTTCCTTCTGTCATGATATACTAGGACAGTGTCTTGGAGACATCATATGTCTCATGTTGTCTTTGCAACAAATAGTTCAGAGAACACAACATCAAGCACTCCTCATCAATGTCTTCCTCGGTATGCTTCCATAAGCATACTTTCAGCCATTGATATGGTGGGATCGAGTTCATCTGGTTCTGGTATAACTAGGACTTGGAGCTTTCGCTCTTTGAGAACATTTCTCATCATCCTAACCAGTCGTGGAATTATTCCCATTTAATTTGTTGATCTCAAACACCGATCGCAAATAAAGTGATTTGTTGATTAACCATTTATTTTAACAAAAAGAAATATATGCAATTTTAGTCCAAAAACTCTTTTTGACTTATTTGATTGATTTGAAAAGTTGACGATAAAATTAGGCCTTTAATTAATTATCGCTCCCACTATTTTAGTTCAAATTGATAGCCCTCACCATCAATTCGGAAGATTGCAGCGTACAACCTTCTAGTGGGCAAGATCCTGAAATCCTCTAAGTCATGAACCAGCTAGGGCTGTCACCCACAACTTAGATCTCTCAGGTAGGCAATTTTTGCCAATTGCATCATATGCAACTCTTTATAAGATGTCATATGCAACTCCTTGCCATGATCATCTCCATGCCTCAAGGTACTAGATCCCGTCTAGATCACCTTGTTAAGTCCGACCCAAAGAAAACACAATGAATATGCACCCTGCTAGGGCAGACCCACACATTCATCCTTCACGCTTCCACGAGATAGACGGTGCACCACGCTAGGGCGTGCCCACACTTGGTCGATCAAGCTTTTCACGTGTGTTGCATTTGGAAGGCATCTAAAACTTAATATTTTAATGAGGGATTTGGTTTTTATATACATATACATATCCAATCACCACAATATATAGTACGTATCATATACATGCTATATCCCACAGAAAACATGTGAAACGATAAAAGCGATGATTATGGCCATCCTAATGTGATTCCTCGACCCAAGAGGAATCACGGTCATCTAGGTCTAAATCACATGCAACCTGTACAAGATGAACTCTGTGCTTTGCCTTTGGAGTAGATCAATTCATCATATGAATGACTTGCTCGTTCTGGCTTGGTCGTCTGGGTGCCACCAGCCGATCAGTTGGCTCCTCCAACAGATCGGTTCTCCCGGTCATCGTGCATCTCATCATGGCCGCCACCCACTCGACTCGTTCCTCGAACTGGTCATCAACCGATCGGTTCACTCCTTGAACCGATCGTCTGGAACGTCAACCGATCGGTTCACACCTTGAACCGATCGTCTCAGCTGTCGTCTGGATGTCCTTCGTTCTTTGACATAACAGGAAATAAAATCTATCCTAATTTTACATTGCTTAAAAGGGAAACCCCGAGTTACATTTGGGGGGGAGCAAAGGTAGCAAATAATCTCGAATTATTTCGAGTTACATCAGGAATAGGAGAAGGAAGATTGGTGCGCAGACCGAGATGCAAGCAACCACAAACAATCATACACAGATAGGGTTTATTGGCCATAACCACGCTATACATCCACCACAAAACTCATTTAAGGGTGACGCGTATCGAGTGCATTAATAATACATATCATATATGTAAATTGGGATTTGTGGATTTAGGATTGGACATGCATAAAGCCAATATTATTCACATCGTATGCAATAAATAAAGGCGACAAACCAAAATCAATCATATCGATATTCCTAAAATATAGAGCAGTTGACGTGGCTCTGATACCACTGTTGGGTTTTAGGGGAGGCAGAGAAGGCAGCGGAAACAAAAATTTTCTCCTCCCAAACCCAGAACAAGGAAACACGTCAACGTCTATACAATAAGAAAGGGATGGTTTGTGGAATCATACCTTGTCCGTAGGCTTGCTCGATGACAATACCTCGTGCCTTGCGCGGTCTTCACCTCCGGTCTTGGACGGTGTCTGTGCAGCTCCTAGTTGCACTGGGACTGACGACTCCTGGTCACACCGGGACTGTCGGGATTGACAGTTGTCCTCTGAGAGGCAGAAACCTCCCGCCTCTGAAGTAGTCCACACGGACCACCTGGAACTCCAATCTCCTTGTCTCACAAGGAATTGGAAGGAGTCTCACCATCCTATTGACGTACTAGTCACCAACACACTCTCCTGCTGCCAGTTGCAACTGCAGTTTCTTTCCCTTGTTGCACCTCCCTTTGCGGGTAGCACTTCCTCGGGCTCTCTCTCGGTTACCAAAACCAGAGAGAAGGACAACTTTACAGAGCAACTGGTTGCAATGAGTTGTTCTTTGAGAAGCCCCTAATTTTCCAATATATATAGGAGGGTCATGGGACAGGGTTCTCTTGCCCCGACAATATGGGACTAAAGCAGGAGTAGAAGGGTTCACGATTTTCCACAAAAAGCAACCAAGTCGCAAACTGAACCGATCGTTTCACAACTGAAACGGTCAGTTGGGGACCTGAGCCGGTCGGTTGACACTCAACCGATTGGTTGGGACCCATGAGCCGGTCGGTTCACTTTCTGAACCGGACGGTTTGTGGTCCTGATCAGTTCCCGATTGACTTTCCTTCTTTTATTTCTAATTGGTATCGAATACCAATCCTTGTTCCAATCAAATTGGGCAAGTGAAACGCAAGGAAAATTCTCACCAATCTTTCTTTCCCAACTTGCTCGGTTCGACCAATTGAGCCGATCGGTTCAACACTTGAACCAGTCATCTCACCCTGTCCATGAGCCGATCGACTCAACACTTTAGCTGACTGGTTCACCAAGCTCAGCCGATCGGTTCATCACATGAGTTGATCAGTTGGGAGTACAAATTGTGCAGAATCAGTCAATTGCGATTTCAATCAATCTGATACTCTAATCAAGTTGTCCAACACCTTGAACACTATGATTTTGAGCTATCAATTAATTGAGTGTTTAATTGAACTACTAAACTCCTTTAGAAATCAATCTAAACATTGTTTGTGGACAAAACTCCTCTTCCAGGTTAAATCCTATGTGTGTGACCCTGCAGGTCCATTTCATGTTGGCAGTGAAAGTCCATAACACTTATGACTTCACAAGCAAAGAGCGGTGCCTAGTCACACATCAGTGCTACCCAAGTGAAAGTAGAAAGTTGGAGAACAACTTTCAATCCTACAATCCGCGAATGGTGTTACAGTGAATGTATAATTCCTTTGTCACTGATATCCCGAATGAACTCGAGGCATGGAACAGTCATCCTGTCAACGTTCATTCACTTTCTTGATCTCAGAGCAGATTGAACGAGATATGTATGACATCAATATCACATACTGATTCACACATGCGTGCGCACACCTATCTCAATCCTACTCATCAAGTGGCCTTGGATATCATACTCCCTTAGGAGGGACAAATCCCATATCTATCACTCACCCCTCAAAAGCCCCATGTGTCAAATCCACCCAATCATCACCTTTATAACAACCCATGTTTCAGGACTGCGTTTGATGATGTCAAAGTGTGCCCAACGACATGTGTTGAGTGTAGTGATTTCAGGTCAAAGAATCACACTCACCACCATCACTGTGAGTACTTACTGTGACTACCATGTCATGGTTCCGTGTGTCAAACTCACAGTGGGTCTGTCTGGTACACTTGTTCTCTAACAAGTACCTATGTGTTTGGTTTGATATCTCTATATCATGGCTAATGAGATTCTGTCATCAACCAACACCACAATCTAGTCTTGTGTGTCATTGATGTCTATCTACCTTCCACAATGACATCTGACTAGGGACATAACAAGAATGTACAAACTCTTAGCATCCGTATGATCTCATCGTTCAGGTCCTGAACCTGAAGGCATACGTCATTGAGTACTGTCATTCTCTAGACATTCAATCTGTTCTATCACAATCTCATATGACTGAACCAGAAAGAATTAGAAGCTTGGTATTGATGTTTATCAAATCAATCTTAATGTATCCCACCAATCATCCCATGATTGGCTCTCAGGGCATACATACCAACAATTGGCATATTTTGTTTTTTTTTTGGTAAACCCTTGTTACTTAGAGAGGGGTGTGGAAGAAATGATTATAGAGGGAAGGGGTGGTGTACCACCCTGAGCTTAGGGTTTGGCATACTTGATGGCTTTTTTTCTTTACTTTTTGATGTATGGAAGGTAAGAAGATGGGAGAAGAAGTGCAAAATAGGGTTTGGATCATGTACAACACTTGTTTTTATGATTAAGTGATCGATCTATTCCTCTAATCCACTACACCCAAATAGTGACATGATAAGGAGATGTATGACAATTTGATTGATATGATTCACTAATCAATAAGAGGAAGGTCATATTTGATCCATTTGATTCCCCTAACACATGTCATCCTTTCTAAGGAGCATGATTTGTATATTCATTGGCTATAAAGATTGATTTCTAATCATTGGCATGTTTCTAGAGAGATATCTAACATCAATAATATATTTCGAACAAGAGAGGTTGTATTAAAAATTCTATATGCAATGCAAACTTGAATGTAAAGTAAGTTGACTAGATAATGGCTTCAACTATCATTGCAAGAACTAAAAATAAAATCAGAATAGTTTTAAGCTACATGCAATGCATATAAACTAAGTAAAAATATAAGATCATCCATAAATTGCAACATGAACCAAAACAGAACGTTGTGGATGGAAATGAGTATGTGTAACCAAACCTCAACCTCGAGCTAAGAAATTTTCTTTTGCCCAAGAAAACACTAAATCGAAGATGGAGGTGAACAAATCATCAATGCTTATCCAAGTGGTATTGGGTACTCAAAGAAGGTCCAACTAAAAGGAATATGAACAAGGGTTGGCATCTTGTTAATGAGATGTCCATGATGTAAAATGTGATCATGTGGTCATGGTAGCTCAAAGTTGTTCCTTGCATTCTTGAAGTGATTTTTTCTTTTACCCCACAATCCATCAAAAAGATCCAATAAAATCCTCTTTCAGTAGAGGTAGTGTTGTAGTTGTGTGTGGAAGTGGTACAATGTGGAATTGGTTCCCCCATGGTGGACTCAAGATCTACTCATCTAGTAATGACAGGAGGCAGACTACCTTCTTTTGTGGCTAAGGTAGTGTATGGAAAATCCACAACTGGTGCTTCCAACTATGTTAAATTAGTGGAGGATCCAGCTTTGGCTTCTTCTCATCACCTAGATCTTCATATAGAAGATGTGGTGTCGGCACAGGAGGAACCATCTCATCTATAAAACCAGCCCAGGAAATATTAGTATGAAAACGTGCATCCACTTGGTCTAGTGCCCAATCAGAATGTAAACAAAAGAAGTAGTGGGATCCTTCACTATATCAACCTATAACTCTTTTTTCTCCATATGAATACACCCAACTCCTCCATGGGTTTTGTAGGAAATAGAATCAGAGTGATAGAAATGTGAAGTTTTGGGGCATGCATATGTCTTGTTGGGATTGCACCTCATCATTTTAACAACTAGATATACCATGGAAGTTGGTTGTCTATCTTGTAGAATAGATTCAGTCAAGGTCGGTTGATCATTATAACCTTCTAGTTGTGACCATACAAAAGGGAAGGATGGTGAACTATATAGAAATACTTCCATATCATGGTGACTCTCCTATAGTTGTTTTTTATATTGACATTTTGAGGCCCCTGATGTAGAGAATGATGGAATACAAGTGTACATGTCAACCTCTGTCTTTAATTCCTCAATTTTTGGCAGTGGTTATGAATCATACCTCTTTTACTCTAGGATGAAACAAATATCATTATCCTCATCGATCATGAATGAGAGCTCCTCCACCTTCCCTAGTGAGCTCTATGGTTGACCCCCAAGTAACGTGGTTGGCTGGGATAGATATGCTTTCAGCTGGTCATGTTGAGCCTAAAATCTTTTACCTTGAGTTTCTTCATTATCTATCATTACTTGTTAGTTAGTTATATTTTCTTGGAGAGCATCCATCCCCTCATATGTAGTAGGTGGATATTGATATGGATAGTAAGTCTTTTCACCGTAACTCTAATAATATTACTAAGTGTAGTCTACTACACATGGATAATCATCTTGATAGCATTGCTTCTCATATTATCCCCCAGAATATTATTGATTGCAATATGGTTCATATATGCCTTTTAGGAGCCTAACATTATATTCAATGATAAGTCTCTAAATGTCTATTTTACCTTGTGGTGTCACCTCAAGGAGGCTCTATATATCGTGATTGAAGGATCCATATCTCCTGCATTGGGTTTGTGGTTCTAGTCACACCATGAATGTCTACAACATAGAAAATTTCACTATCAGGCTCAAGGGATAAAAATAAAATAATTTAATGAATGAAGATATAGAATTTGTTTTACCTCTTTATAAAAGAATAGAAGCAATAACTTACAAATATATAATAAGAAAACAACAAAGCTTTTAGATATTATGGAAGTAAACATAATATTAAAAAATAATTAGAAAAATATAAAATAAACTTAAAGATGAGAAACCAAATTAAAATTACAAAAACTAACAAATAAAGAAAAAAATACTAACTTTATCTTAATAGATAAAAACCTAAAATATTTCTTGTCCACGATGACAGTGACAAAATTTTATGTTGAGATTTTCTGCACTAATAAATTCACATACGAATAAATCTCAAAGTTATTTTCCTAAACTAACATCTGATAATCTCCACGCATAAGTGGATGGGTTTTATCACAATATTGCATTAGGTTTGAAATCAAAGGAAAACATTTTTTAGAACAATACAAATTTTAAACCTTATATGAGAAAGAAATTAATAAGGTTAGATAGATTGGTGGTTTGTTTGATTTTCAAATTCAATTACGAATTCAATAAATAAAAGCAAGAATTTAAAATTGAATAAATGAATAATAAAAGAACTGGGGCACATGATTACACCTCCATTTATTGTGTATGCACTCTCTCACATTATATATCACCTACATATAGCTATTTCGATTGAGAAAAAAATTGTATATCCTTTTAGATTATAAATGTCATAAGGACACATTTCCTCTAAGGTTTGAGGTCTCGTTACTTATCGATCCTTAATTTATTGCCCCAAAGAACTCCCTTCTATGGTAACATCCAGGGTTCAATGCTACCAATTGGTATTCTAATTCTTGATTTTAAGGTCTCTACATCTAGGATTCGAACAATCACACAAGATGAGCTAGCCAATCTATAGAGCATGCAACCAATAAATCAATAATCAACCAAAAAATTAATGTAAACAACAATATATAATATTATAGTAACGGGGATAATCCTCAATCCTAGTAAATGATTTAATTTCTAGTCATATTTATGAGACAAATCAAGAGAGATAAGAAGAAACTAACGAAGAAATTAGCGGCATAGAGGAGAAGCTAAGTGGCCTCATCGCCACTCCTAAACAATAGATGCATTCTACAGTAACGTCCTCTACAAGAGTGTGTCTCCATGCCAAGTCGTTGTCTTTTGTCTCTGTATCTCCACTTTGACGACTAGGGTTTTGGATGGGAGATATATATCATGAAATCTTCCCATGGAAATCCCCCATGTGTTTTTATATTAGCTCACAAATTATAAAATTAATCCAAATTCATATGATGATTGAAGTTGGTTTCTTGCAATTCTAGCACCAACGAGTCAAGTGAGTGGAGGGTCAATCAACTGTCTGGAAGTGACCTATAAATTTAATCGTTCAATAGATAAATAAATTTTGCTTCCAAATCATCTAGATAACTCAATTTTAGTATTAGATGTGGAATCAAAAGATGTTTTAGTTTTGAGGTATACTTTCCAGTCTGACGACTCAGCAAATGCTATTTGAAGTTTAGGAATTTGGAACCCCAACCGGGTGACTCACAAGTGGGTCGGTGACTATTTGGGGAATTGGTTTCCCTATTGTGTGATTAAGGATCTCAAGTCAGTGTGAGGAAGATCCCAGATGGATGACTTGTAGAGTAAGTTGCTTGACCTATTTTCTACTTAGGGTCTCTTAAGAATCCTAAGTCAGTCGACCCGATTGGCCAACCAGTTGACTGAACTTTGATAGGTAGAGAATTTCCACATGTTAGTTAGATGACTCATGTGTGAGTTGAGTCAATCACACAACACTAAAATTATAATTCTCCTATGACTTTTTGTCCATAACCAGTCGACTGACGTGAAAAATGAATCATACGATTAGTTTTATGCATGAATCCCCTTCTTCAGATCATGGCTCATTAACCAATTGGTGAATCTAGTCAGTCAACTATATCTTCCTAGAAGGTTTTTTTTGTCTTGAATGAATGGATGCTATCATCGTTCTAAGTGTCATAGTTGGGGAGTGAGGATGTGCAATTATTAGTCATTTCTTGGGCTTTTGTGAAGATATATTGGCTTCTCTCTTTAACTTGCATCAATCCTACAAATAAAACACAAAAATATATTAAATATGAAATAAATTATAAAGGTACTAAAAATCTAAAATAAGTGAAATATGAAGTCAAATGAAATAAATACATGTAAAAATAAATATAAAATGAAACTAAAAGCATGATGAATAAACAACCATCAAAACTACAAGGAGAGGACAATGATGTGGCATGATGTCCACTTGAAGAGGAAAGACTTGCAAGTCACAGATCATGTACTATCTTAGTATTTTCCTCTAGACATTTCCAAACAAACTTCACACATTGTGATATGTGTTGCACACTGTCAAGCACATCCACTGTCATGGTGTTTTTATTTTGTAGAGAGAAAATGTGGTTAATTCATTGTCAATGGCTAATGATTAAAGATATACATCAGAATAGTTGATATGGATGCGATCATCCACACTCTCTATCTCTTTCACTAACCCTAAGAGTTGTGAATTTTAGGCATCAGGCCAATGACCATAAATAAGCACTTGTAGGGAGGCAAACTAGAGGTTTATTGTTTTATTAGATTTGAGTATTCCATCTTAGATGGTTGCACTCATATCATATAAGTCATCTGTGACAAAGTAGAATTTACATAAGTATTATTAAATTACTATTTTACCCTCATTATACTCACTCACGATCTTCAATTATTTTTCTTGTCTTAATAATCATTAATGAGACCCAAATCCAAAATTTGGGGATCTTTATACACGTTATAACACCTCAAATTGGATTCTTTTATCACTTTATCCAAATAAAACAATTGATCCATCAAACTTCATCATATGGTTCTCAAACGTTTTTTAAATATTTCTCACATTTTTGTGAAGCTATGATCCAAATTTCATGTCATTTGAACGTTCCTACTATTTACTATGATTTTTGAAAGTTCTGTGCTCAAAAACCCCTTTTATTGGCCATTTTGTGATCTTTTTCTAGTCAGTAATCCGCTGGCTAAGGCAAGAGATGAACCTCAGCCTTTAGATCGGAGAGCCATGGATCATGGCCCGATCCATAGGTTAGGAGGTCATCTCCTACCTCCCGCAATCAGCGGGGAGGAGACTAAGGGGATCGACACACCCTTTTGGATCGTTTTTGACCCGTTTCGAAAATTAAAAGAACAGGAATGTTTCCCCCGCCATTCCGAACTGAAATGACACCTTTCCCCCCTTGTATCCGTGCATTTCAAGATCAACTGAGAGCTTGCGCTCGCAGCCGCCGCCATAGATTCTATGGCCTTCGAAACCCTAAAACCAACCCCTTCAACGCTATAAAATGGCCGCGCGAGCTCGGAAACTCCAACTGCATGAAAACCCCTACTCTCGTGCCCTCTCGCACATGTTCTTACCCCCGATTTCTCCTCTTGGCCTGAGCAGTGCCGCTGCACTGTAGTTTTCGGGTATCTTGCCTCAGCGCATATTCCCACCAATGGAGGCATCCACCATGTTCACAAGACCCCGGTGATCTCGGACGACACTCCCACTGCCTCTACCAACGACTCTTGCTCCCAAACCTCCTTTACGCCGACAAGGTGCTCCGCTTGGCATTTGGCCTCGTGAGTGAGCTCCTGCATGTGGAAGAGAGGTCCCAGACCGGTCGGTCCAGGAAGGGGGAGGCCCAGTCCAATGCTCAGTTAAACCGAGGTTTGAACCAAGAAATCAAGTTCGGAATCGGACCCTGAACCAAGCAAGCCGCCTCGTCTATGCGGCTCAATCTTGGCCATCCATCATTCATCGTGCGGCCACCCTTTTTCACAATTAAAGGTATTTTTTCCTCCTCTCTACTAGAAATTGCAACAAATGATCAAATCTTGTTTTAATTTTAGAAAATACAACCTAGCTCCAAATATTACAAATAAGTAGTCCATTTTGATCAGAAAAATCCAATAGATTATTTAACAATACTTTTGAAATATGATTCCAAATGATTCCCACTGATATATCTTAATCTTGATCTATTGCTTATATAATTGATCTAAATGACTCTATTGATGGTTAATATCGACTAAACCACTGGAAACCCTAATTCTTGACTCTAATGTTCATATTAAGAATCTAAAATCATACTTGACCCATTAATGATCTAGATCTATACTTGTTGACTTGATTCAATCTTGAATATAATGATGACATCTTAACAATATGATTGATCTAAATCTTGTGGCATATCTTGATCTATTGACCTAAAAGTTGATCCCTGATTTACTCTTAATATTAATCGAAACTTGATCTTATTTGAATACCAATGATGCTAAGTATCATGATGATGATCTAGAAACTTGAATGATGACTCAAATATTGATGATAATAATTAGGGTTAGCAAATATATTCCTAAAATACCTAGGTAAATCATCCATCCTCCAATATGCTTGACACTTGAGTAAATATTGAAATCTTGATATAATGTTGACTCTAAATGAATGATCTACCTTAGAGATGAATAGGATTGGAAAAACCCTAATCCGGTGTACTTGGTTTTGGTCTATAATATGATCTTGACCCTCGATCCATATCTTGATCGATCGAGGAACTACTTGAGACCCTGATCTTCTACTCTTGTTGTTATATATACTCAAAATCTTCGGTGAAAGGTACGCTATTATATGACTCCTCCTTGATTGTATTGAAGATACTTTTATGTATCTCTTGATTGTATGCTTGGCTATTTATTTGGATGAGCTACTGTTCCCTATGATTAGTTTTCTATTTTTCTATACTATATTTTGAAAAACATGAAAACATAAATTGCATGCCCGTATATTGATAATGATGATGATATTGATAATGTTGATAATGTGGATATTGAGTACAACAACCCCCTCATTTGGAGGTGGGACTTGTACATTGGCCTCCTATGTTCCTATGGTGAGAAGGAGCCCAGTGACTTACCCCATCGTGTTGGGGCGATAAAGTCACACAAAAATATATAAGCATGCTTCTCGAATTACAGCATAATGGGAACTCGTAATAAAAATTGAATCGTTGAATAACAACCTTTTTGTCGAATGATATTGAATGTTTGGAAATCGTTTGTTATACTTTGAAATATAAGTCCTGCCAAGTATACATATTTTCTTATAAACTGTTTTTCTTGATTTTGATAGTGTACCGTGCAATTGCATGATTGTGTCTCAATTTTATTGATTTTAGGTAATACCAATGGAATATTAAAATAAGATCACTTCCGCACTCATACACTCGGATGACAAAGATAAATTGGATATATCTCCATATTGGGTTAGTTTGTTCTTTATTATCCAGTTTTTGAGTTATTTATTTCTTATTATATATGTCAGTGTGAATGATCCTATTGGGCCACTCAGGGACGGGCACTTCAATCATTTTTCTACTATCTAGGTAGTGGGATTGGGATTGGGGTAAGAACAGTTCCGTGACAGTTGGTATCAGAGCTTACACACACTCATATACTTAAAATAAATAATTTTTTCTCAGGTCTCTTACACCCAAGAAACCCTAAAGTCTATAATGGTGAAAATTGAGGTGTCTAGGCTCGGGATCCTGGCATAATTTCTCCTATCCGTCTTCACGGTGGTTGAGATCCCCCGCTCTACCTGGCCTTAATTGATCTAGAACTGGACCTAAAGGTTCCCTTGTGAAACCCTAGAGAGTCTTCTAGCATCTCATCTCTTCTTTAAGGACAATCCTAAGAAACCCATGTAGATGAAGATTAGGTAGTCTTCTTATCTCATCATGTGGTCCTCTCATGACCTTTGACCACTTGATGTCTCAATTATGGGTAGCTTATGCATGGGAAAATGAATATCGCTAAATTTTTGAAAGTGGATACTATGATCTGACCTTAATTTGAAAACTCGATTTTGATCAATTAATTTTGAAATCAAATAATCATGTTTGACCCCTAATATCATGAACACTCAATTTTGACTATGTTTGAGATTATGATATGATGAAATAAGGATGACTTATACCTTATACCTTATTGTTGATAAGGTCCCTATTTGATTAAACCCATGTTTCCCTATTGTTGATTAAACCTCAAACATAATTAAGCAAACCCGTATCCTATTTTATACACACCTTGACCATGCTATCAAATGACTAAGTCTTAGACTCACAAAATCATGATATAAGACTATGATGCAAAAAGAAGTTTCCCTATTGACTATTGATGCCTTTTGCAATCTCGATTTTGATATTATGCTCTAATTCCTCGAATGTCAAATTCGAATCCTCTTTCAAATTTTGTCACTACCTTGATATT
Source organism: Alisma plantago-aquatica (assembly GCA_963693085.1). Classification (NCBI taxonomy): domain Eukaryota; kingdom Viridiplantae; phylum Streptophyta; class Magnoliopsida; order Alismatales; family Alismataceae; genus Alisma; species Alisma plantago-aquatica. The sequence continues at coordinate 862,950,764 of OY856413.1, forward strand.
GAAAGAAAGAATTGCAAATCCTTACATTATTGACTTATTATCTTAAATTTTGATCTTATGACCTTGATATATACGATTTAATCATGGATACTCTCCCTATTTGAATAAACTCAATTGATAATGACTAATGTTAGTAATGTGCCAGATTAGGGTGGTAGTTGACTCATAACTCCCCTAACCTAGGTCACATTCCTATTTTGACTAGCCTAAGTTTTCATCCTATCGATTATTTAGAGTTTGGAAAGGTATTCCCTTTCACACTATTTTGACTGGTAGACTTAAGCCTAATAGGTTGAACCCATGGTTGATACTCAATCTTGAATAGTGATTTGATGATGATCTTTTTGTACGACAATGTTGACTATAGCTTGTGGTTGACTTCCTGGATAGACCTAGGTTTAGATCATTCATCAACCTTAGATACAATGATAATGAAATTTGATATGTTACTCGAATATTTCTTGAATTTTGTTGCTCAAAATTGGATATAGATGAGTGATCTCCCCTAAGGTCTAAATAGGAATCTAAACCCTAGCTTCAAAATTTTGGACTTTGAAATGATGACTATATTGACTCTCTCAATTTATGACTCAGGGTTTAGCTCTCATTAGGACTAGGGTGGGACCTTCCCATTAATTTTGAGCTCAAAATAATGATATTTAATGTATGATGTTGTCTCAAAATGTTGAAATATGAAATCTCAAATCATGGATGTATAACCCCACCTAGGCCAACGTAGAAGTTAAGACCCTGAGATTTTGGGATTGAAAGTCACCTTGTACACTTGATTCAAGGACTCTTTTTGTTTGACCTAAAAGATAATATGTCCAAATGTGTGACCAATAGGATGCTTTCCATATTTGGTACTCATATAGTGACTTGGGACAATATATGCGTTGACCGTGATACTCAATTGCTCGATGATGTAATGATGTTAGTACCAAGTTGGTTATGATATGGAATATGGAATTCCAATTATGATGATTGTATTATTTGAAATTTGAGGACATGATTTTGATTTTATACTTGAGGATAACCCAGTATTTGAGGAAATGACTTAGGTTGAATAATACCAATTTTTTAGGATATTTTTGAATTTTGGGGACAAAATTCCTTTTTAAGGAGGGAAGGATGTGACAAAGTAGAATTTACATAAGTATGATGAAATTACTATTTTACCCTCATTATACTCACTCATGATCCTCAATTATTTTTCTTGTCTTAATAATCATTAATGAGACCCAAATCCAAAATGTGGTGATCTTTATACATGTTATAACACCTCAAATTGGAATCTTTTATCACTTTGTCCAAATAAACAAATTGATCCATCAAACTTCATCATATGGTTCTCAAACGTTTTTTAAAAATTTCTCACATTTTGTTGAAGCTATGGTCCAAATTTCATGTCATTTGGACGTTCCTACTATTTACTATGATTTTTGAAAGTTTTGTGCTCAAAAACCCCTTTTATTGGCCATTTTCTGATCTTTTTCTAGTCAGCAATCCGCTGGCTAAGGCAAGGGATGAACCTCAGCCTTTAGATTGGAGAGCCACAGATCGCGGCCGGATCCAGCGGTTAGGAGGTCATCTCCTACCTCCTGCAATCAACGGGGAGGAGACTAAGGGGATCGACACACCCTTTTGGCTCGTTTTTGACCCGTTTCGAAAATCAAAAGAACAGGAATGTTTCCCCCGCCATTCCGAACTGAAATGACCCTTTTCCCCCCTTGTATCCGTGCATTTCAAGAGCAACTGAGAGCTTGCGCTCGCAGCCGCCACCATAGATTCTTTGGCCTTCGAAACCCTAAAACCCACCCCTTCAACGCTATAAAATGGCCACCCGAGCTCAGAAACTTCAACTGCATGAAAACCCCTACTCTCCTGCCCTCTCACACATGTTTTTACCCCCGATTTCTCCTCTTGGCCTGAGAAGTGCGTTGCACTGTAGTTTTCGGGCATCTTGCCTCGACGCATATTCCCACCAATGGAGGCATCCACCATGTTCGCAGGATCCCGATGATCTCGGACGGCACTCCCACTGCCTCTACCAATGACTCTTGCTCCCAAACCTCCTTTACGCCGACAAGGTGCTCCTCTTGGCATTTGGCCTCATGAGTGAGCTCCTACGTGTGGAAAAGAGGTCCCAGACTGGTTGGTCCAGGAAGGGGGAGGCCCAGTCCAATGCTCAGTTAAACCGAGGTCTGAACCAAGAAATCAAGTTCTGAACTGGACCCTGAACCAAGCAAGCCGCCTCGTCTATATGGCTCAATCTTGGCCATCCATCATGCATCGTGCGGCCACCCTTTTTCACAATTAAATGCATTTTTGCATCCTCTCTGCTCGAAATTGCAACAAATGATCAGATCTTGTTTTAATTTTAGAAAATACATCCTAGCTCCAAATATTACAAATAAGTAGTCCATTTTTATTAAAAAAATCCAATGGATTGTTTAACAATACTTTTGAAAATCTGATTCCAAACTATTCCCACTGATATATCTTAATCTTTATCTATTGCTTATATAATTGATCTAAATGACTCTGTTGATGGTTAATATCGACTAAACCACTGGAAACCCTAATTCTTGACTCTAACGTTCATATTGAGAATCTAAAATCATACTTGACCCATTAATGATCTAGATCTATATTTTTTGACTTGATTCAATATTGAATATGATGATGACATCTTAACAATATGATTGATCTAAATCTTATGGCATATTATGAACTATTGACCTAAAAGTTGGTCCCTGATTTACTCTTAATATTAATCGAAACTTGATCTAATTTGAATACCAATGATGCTAAGTATCATGATGATGATCTAGAAACTTGAATGATGACTCAAATATTGATTATAATAATTAGGGTTAGCAAATATATTCCTAAAATACCTAGGTAAATCATCCATCCTCCAATATGCTTGACACTTGAGTAAATATTGAATTCTTGATATAATGTTGACTCTAAATGAATGATCTACCTTAGGGATGAATAGGATTGGAAAAACCCTAATCCGGTGTACTTGGTTTTGGTCTATAATATGATCTTGACCCTTGATCCATATCTTGATTGATCTAGGAACTACTTGAGACCCTGATCTTCTACTCTTGTTGTTATATATACTCAAAATCTTCGGTGAAAGGTACGCTATTATATGACTCCTCCTTGATTGTATTGAAGATACTTTTATGTATCTCTTGATTGTATGCTTGGCTATTTATTTGGATGAGCTACTGTTCCCTATGATTAGTTTTCTATTTTTCTATACTATATTTTGAAAAACATGGAAACATAAATTGCATGCCCATTATGATTGCCCGTATATTGATAATGATGATGGTATTTATAATGTTGATAATGTGGATATTGAGTACAACAACCCCCTCATTTGGAGGTGGTACTTGTACATTGGCCTCCTATGTTCCTATCGTGAGAAGGAGCCCAGTGACTTACCCCATCGCGTTGGGGCGATAAAGTCACACAAAAATATATAAGCATGCTTCTCGAATTACAGCATCATGGGAACTCGTAATAAAAATTGAATCGTTGAATAACAACCTTTTTGTCGAATGATATTGAATGTTTGGAAATCTTTTGTTATACTTTGAAATATATGTCCTGCCAAGTATACATATTTTCTTATAAATTGTTTTTCTTGATTTTGATAGCATACCATGCAATTGCATGATTGTGTCTCAATTTTATTGATTTTAGGTAATACCAATGGAATATTAAAATAAGATCGCTTTCGCACTCATACACTCGGATGAAAAAGATAAATTGGATATATCTCCATATTGGGTTAGTTTGTTCTTTATTATCTAGTTTTTGAGTTATTTATTTCTTATTGTATATGCCAGTGTGAATGATCCTATTGGGCCACTCAGGGATGGACACTTCAATCCTTTTTCTACTATCTATACAGTGGGATTGGGATTGGGGTAAGAACAGTTCTGTGACATCATCTTCCATATTGAGGTTGTGTGGTTATTTTTGTAGTTATAATCTTAACATACATACTTTGACTTTAGGTGTAGATTGTACATTGCTGGCTTGAAGAACTCCCTAACATCACCAAGTTGATCGGCTGGATGATCCAACTAATTGGTGGGGCGGGAAATTAAAACCATATTAATTTTAGAATTAGTGAGATGATAGACTAGGTTCATTAGTTAGTTCACTAACTTAACTAGTCAAACTCTTCATTAAACGAACCAATTGACTCTCCCAACAAGCCAATAGATTAAACTTTTGTGAAAATCAATTGCAATCTTCTAAATTAATGAGATGATACATGGGAATTCCAGTCATTCATTTGTAGTAGTAGGAGGCCAACATCAATCCAACTAATCGTCTTGTTATATACAATGGTAGACTTTATTTTTAGCAAGAAGCATATGTTAATGTCCTAATCATTGAGTTTATTTGTTAGAACACCAAGCTATTTAACAAACTTGAAGATTTGTTTTTTCATCACCAAGCGAGTTCATCAGATCATGTCTCCTCTAACCAACTGATTTGTTATGTGAGAACCAGTAAGTGAAAAGTGGAGGGATCAAATATCATCCCCCTTCACCTAATTTATGTTTTTCCAATGAATAGCAAGAGATATATATTTTTGTCATCTCCCTCTTCATAGTGTGCTCATCATATCTTCCACCACAATATAGTCGAGATTTTCCTGAGATGGCGACCATAGTGGGTTGTGGCTTCGACGAAAATCACTTTCACCTCCATTTTGGGTTTAGAGTTTTTTCTAGAATGAGAAAAAATCTAATCTTGGGTGAAAGATGGGTGGCACATATCCACAATGCAGCCCACATATGTTTATTTTGTTGTAGACAGATCTTTTTTTAACTACTTCATTTGGAACTTTTTGATGCATTCTTGTCATATCATGCCTTTAGTGTAGAAATTCAATAAAATTATTTTGATAAAGATCAAACAAGCCATTATATATGTATCTTAAGTTTCATATCATTGTTCATGCATTCACATTTGCAATTGTCATTTAACCCCATTGGATGATGTACATCCTTGTTGTGACCTTCCCTTGAAAATATTTCCACTGTTTACAACTCATCCCATATATCCAAGGATATTGAATATCGTACTCCCTGGAAACTATGCAAATTCATATGGAATCTATAGGAATCCAATATGATAGTCCTCATACTGATCAATGTAGAATATATATGAAATCATCACTTATTCTCATGTCGAAACATTTTCAATGTTTACAACTCATCCCATATATCTACGAAAATTGAATACCATACTCCCTTGAAACTATGAGAAGTTGTATGGAATGGATACATATATGAAATCATCACTTAGACTCACATGGTACATTATTTGGTTGAATTGAATAAGAGGAATAATCCAATGTATTTTAAATCACATAAATAAGTGTCACATGATATAAACACTCTTATACACTTCTTCCATCTTCTTACCCCCCCAATCACTCACCATGAATCAATAAAAATCCACACAAACGAGACAAATTCTAAGTTTGGGGTGGCACCCCCCATTTGCTTCGTCCAGAACCACATCTATGTAGTTGGGGTGTACCAACAAAAATAAAAGAAAAAGATACCATTATGCACAACAAGCAAAGCATAAATTAATCGAGGAAAAATAAAAATAAGACACAATGTCAGTTTGAATATAGGAGAGATGTGCATTTCCCCTTCCATATATATCTTTAGGGAACATATTTAAAAAAAAGATGATCGTCTCACATTGTGAGTCAATTGACTTTCTAGCATCAGAGCCTGAGGTAGAAATTCAAATGACCGCCTCACTCATCCATCTGATTGGCTGGAACCAGGGAATACATCAAACTACAATCAAGACAACTAGATTCCAATCTAGCAAATACCTAGATTTTTGGTTGCTTTGGAATCAGTAAAAAGTAGACACTTAAGACATTATTTTTTGGACCCATCTACAAAAGTACTTAATCCTTTTCATCCTAATTAGACAAGATAAGGATTTTGAGATTGAAAGAGTCTCTTTTGAATTTTTTCTTTGATTATAGGATAGAGTAGGATTTCACATACACCTTTGCAATTGTGGCTTGTATTAATCTCATCACAGGAGCAAAGATTGGTCATCGTAGACAATGGCTCATACCTTCTATGAATCAGTGATGATGACTCATCCTATCTCATTCTCTTATGTAATTTTTGGACCAAGACTAAGTAGTTCTCTTGATTGGAATAAGAGTATTAAACTCATTACATGTTATTTGTAAAATCGGATTTACTATATGTATTATGTGAGCATATTTATATTTATTAAACAATTTAATTTTTTCTTTTTAGATTGATCACATGTATTGCATGACATTACAATTCTAGACATAGAGAACTTAGAAATCTCGGATTAGAATAATTATTTAGTTCTAATTGACCCTAAATGAAAACTTTATAAGGGTGATTTTAGGGTGATGCGTGCTTGACCATAAGTGATGCAACAAGGAGCTTATGTCAATGTGTGTCCATGTAGTTTCCTCATTCTAAGAGGATTGGAAACTACATGGACCAAATTCTTTGTTTATGTGTCATAATATTTTGTGGTTGAGTGCAAGCATGTAGTAGTTGTAAAATCCATTTTAAGATAGTGCTTCCATTTCTTAATATATTTCCCATTTAAACTCAAATCTCCTTCCAATTTCACTTAGTGTAATCAAACAGTGACAATCTTGATTTAAATACTAGTCTTCATTTTAATTAAATTGATTAGCAACATTTTTCAAATATATTGTCACTTGGAATTCGATTCTCACATTATACTCTAATAAGATTCATTTGCTTACATGTGATACCATTGTACGTTTCAGTTAGTCAAATCAAGGATTTCATCCTGATATATTTTACCTTGAAATAAATCTCATGTCACATGACTATGATATATCAAAAATTTCTATAGATTTATTACACCTAAGATATCACAATAGATGTATGTGGGGTTGTATCTACGTGGAAGTCCCTCAAAACTTGTTTCATCCAAATGATTTGAGAATAAATACCTACGACCCCATGCATTCATATTGGGTTGTGGTTTTTGATAATGCTAACAACAATTTTGTTTCTTGTATTAGTGAATTTGAGAATTAAAATTGTATGTGTAACAAAAACAAAAGACAACAGTTTTAGGTGGTTAGTCAATATTCCCATGTGATAATCTTACATCCGCAAAGAGTGATGATATTTTTTCTTCTTTCTCTTAGTCTTAAAAAGAGAGTAGAGAGAGGGGATATATAGGAATGTGATGTAGGGTTTTCCCTTTATTCTTTTACATAGCATTTTACATTGTTTTCCATAGGGTAGGATATGGCCTCCTTCATAGACCCATTATCTCACTACACTCAACCTTAAGTTGTTTGTGCTACATTTTAAATAGAACTTGCCATTTATATATGGAAAAGTAGACTGGAATGGACTTTATTGCAGATATTAGATGCTTGTTCTTAATACTTTATATAAAGGAGTCAGATATCCCCATCAAGTTTCTCTCGAATAAAATCTTAACTATAATTTATATTCTCCTCTTTATAATAAAACTAGCTCCAAAAACAACGAACTTCACCCATATGCATAATCTAAGGCATAACATTTTATTATACAATTAGAATACAATAACAACTACTTACTTATCTAAGTTAGTTTATGGATATCAATGCCTTTGCATGAATATCTCATCTACATAGATAAATATATCACCAAATTTGATCCAATATTGTTTCCTTAAGAAAAGTTTTACGAAATTTTTTGCATTTTAGTGGTTGAAATACATTCTAACTCCTAGGATCTTAAATAATTATGTTAACCCTAGAAAAGATAATAAAAGAAAAATATTTTAATTAAATAACCATTTACATATAGTTTAGTTTTGTTAAAAAGGTCTTGTTTTGGTTGAAGTGACCCACATTAATCATCATCAAGTTATGTAAATCATTCGTTCTAGGTACATTCTTACAATCATTTTTGAACTTTGTGTGTCCTGATATGTGTTGATGGTTGAAGTGATTTCCATGCATTATTCAATAATTCTTTTGGCATGTTTACTATATTGAATCGTATTACACATGGTAAAACATGAAACTCATGACTTACATGAAGTAGATTATTAGAGAGTGAAGGTGAGAACTACATTAATGTGTGCTAATGGCATGCATCTTTCCCTACAACATTACTTGGAGAATGGGTCCCATGAATGCAATAAATGGACGGTATCGAGTTTTTTATAGCTTCTTGGGTGCTACTATAATGGTATTTTTTAACTAATTGTCCATGTGTCATCCAACTTTGGCTGAAAAGCAACAAAATTCTTACTATAACTACATTGATGGAATGATTAGTTGGTATAATTAAATAATACATGACAATTGATGAATCTGGCTTGACCCAGTGGTGGATGATGGTTGTGATTGATAATTGGAAGGTTGCATAAGTGATAATACATTATAGTTAATTTTTCATTATCAATATGTGTAAGTTTTTTTCCTACCTGATGGGGTTGGGAGAACTATATATGCTATCCAGTTAAATAGGTTTTCCTTTGAGTGGGCCAAAGCCCAAGTTGGGGAAGTCATCTATGTTTTAGATGGGCTTATATAATAAGTGGTGGTTCTTATATGTACTAAAGGTAGAAAATAACATATACATGTAATACGCATATGTGTGCTACTATGTGATTCGTGTGGTCCACAAAAACAAATTGTCTCTCTTAGACCACACAACCACTGAGGAGAATACATGAAGGTGGATTAATCATGTTCACTTGTAGTGCTTAAGCATATAAAATTTTCCAAACTCAAAGCCCTCACAACAACCCCACCACAAAAACTAGCAGTGTGCATGCATGTGTGCGTTTGTGTTAGTAAGTATTTATTTCGTGCAGGTCCTAATTAGATAGCTTACAATAGGAACTAGGTTTTGTACCAACTCGAAGTTTTCATAGATAATCATCATACATGTCTCCCTAGATCATGTACGGTAGGAAATGTTTTGCTTATTAGGGATAATTATTGCACTTTGTTGCAAAGTAGGTGACTCATTTGTACACATATCTATGTATAATCTGTTAGGCATCTAAGAAACACTTTGAGGTGAGAAAGAGTTCTTCTACATTTAGTCATCATCTAAATAAACATGGCATAATTATTCATAGAACTTATACCAAAATAGATCTAATACACATTGAATTTAAATACATTTACCTCATATAGAAAATTTTTATATTAATTCTTCATTTACATGAAATCTCATAGTGCAAGACCGTAAACATTTAATAATAATTTTCATAAAAAATATATATTACAACACAACAATCATGGATGAGGTTATCTATTCAACGATATAGCACCAAGTTTTTCAATTTATCAACATTCGAGACAAGCAGAAAATTGCCTAATGAGCCCACTATCTCGTTCAAGGATGAATCAAGACATTCATATTTAATGTAAAAGTCTCAGATGATGTGTTGCTACTAATGTTACCAATATTTTGGCTCATAGTATGACTTTTCATAGAAAACGTGTCTGACTCCAAACAGTCATTAAGCTGGCCTAACACTACCCTGATATTTGGCCATTTGATGGACTCAAACTGAGTGCATGCTAATGCTATATTTAGTGCCTTCCAAATAGAATTTTTATTATATTCTCCTCAAAGCTCCTTATCTACTATCTCCTCTATATTTCCAACTTCAAGCTTTTGATGTATCCATTGAACTAAACAAATGCGACTGTTGTTGGATGTGATAATGGTTGTATGTCTAGTTATTAGCTCTAGGAGAAAAACTCTCAATGCATAAACGTCACTCCTCTTAGTCAGCTTGGTTGGGATTGAATATCTACATAAATGAGAGGATTAGAAATTGAGATTGTAATCTTGTAATTTTCACAATTATCAATGGAACTTAGTTTTGGCTACCTAATATGCATTCATAAAGCTGAACACCATCTCAAACAATTCACTGATAATGTATTTTACTAATCCACATTTTCCCATGAAAATTGTGTTCCATTGTATGTACAACTACCAAGTATCGACCGTCGTGAGGAATAAGAAATTATGAACACTTCCTTACAAAATCCGAGTAATTTAGTATATTTTTTTATAATCAAAATACTTGCTACCAAGTTTAAAAATAAGAAGCAATGTAGGCGTCAAAACTTTTATTAAATTGTTCACAAATTTAAAAGATGAAATATCGTATGACTACACAAAATTGTTGTGTGCTAGAAAATATTTTCTTTTGAACCAAAGAAATGAAATAAAAAGGCTCGTTGCTAAAAAATCAACGATCGGGATATCAAGAAAATTTACATAAGGTATACATCCAATGCTATAGTTGCTTCAACAAAATAATAAATATTGAGGCATTATTTTCTAATTGTTTACTTAAACAATTTTTTTTGTGAACGAGAGAACCCACCCCGAGTATGTTCGATATGGTAAACTTTCAAGCCATGAGGGAAAGTGCTTCAGTCACCCCCCACTACCAAATCAGCATGGATCGTTCTTCGTAGAGTGCCTTCAGTGTGACTCGAATCAGTGTCTTTCATTGGGATTTACCGAGCTCTTACCATCCAGGTTACTCTGCCCGGACGTAAGTGATACTTTTGTAGTGTAATTGTAACATAATTTATTAACTCTACAAGTGACTTGTTTAGATTACACACATTTAGTGTGTGCATATGAAATTAAAAGAGTTACACTTGCTCTGAATTATATAACAATCTATGTACTAAAATTACAAAATAATAGTAAGGGTGTGGATTGGTTTGTCTTGGTTTTGTCTTAGCATTCAAGTCCATATACTAATACCATCGCGAAAAATGTAAAATTTGAACAAGAGAAAATATAGAATTCAAATTAAATGAATGCAATTATAGTACATATATATTTGGGATAGATTTGTGTGTAAACAGAAACAACTGTAGACAAGAGGAACTACAGTGAAACCATCACATAAAAGAGGAACTACATGAAATCTAGCTCAATATATAAAAAGAAATGACAACTACCATACTACAAACATGTACGAAACTAATACAAATCATGTTTTATTTTTCTTTGTGCATAAGTTATTGCAAATAAGGTTACCAGTTAGAACAAGTTATGTGCTTTTTGGTTATAACATATAATAAGGCAATTGGAAAATTTATAAAGTGATACTCAAAAAGCAATACATTATTTTGGATAGTTAAAAACTCAATCCATCAAATTATCAATCCATGGTTATGGGATAAAACACATAAAAGAAATATGATTGCTCTATCCTCTATAAAGAAATAGCCATTTGTTTTTCTTGGCTATCTAATTTGGATTTTTTTTCAAAAAAAATATTGTTAGAATATGTCTTTGTTCATTGTTTACCATTAGTGTATATATATATTTTAGACATGACTAATAGTCATAAAGGAGGGAATTATATAAATGATACAAAATGTGAATAAGTGATTATATATATAAATCATTGTGGAAAGTCAAAATTATTTTTGTATACATTCATTGCACAACGATGTTTACAATAATTAATGTTTTTAAATTTTCTATAAGAATATATTAGTATAATTTATATTATCTCATAATCCATAGTACAAATATATATATATATATATATATATATATATAACAATGTAGAAAATGTTTCATCTTTATCTTTGACACATTCACATCCATGTCAAGATTAGCTACAAAAGTCCATCTATCTCATTCAGCTGTGTTATAGTCATATTTCCATTATTATGAAAAGATTCAAAAAATCTTCTTATAAGCTCTTCTCAAGTTAATTCAGCCCACTGTTTCCTCTTCTATTAGTGCTTGATTGTAAAACATTAATTCATGTTGTCGGGTTTCCCAATCTACATTTTGCATGTGCATACCATATGAGTAACCCCTTGTGTAACTTATCATATATACTTGCCACTTGCACTATGTTCCTTTTATAGATATATAACAAGAGGTCTCTCCTTCACTTCACACACATTAACAATTTTGTTCCTACCACATTCATCTAGTTGAAATCTTGTTTCTTCACTAGCCATCATCTAGTATAACAAGTCATCTCTTATAATTATTCTATAAAACTTAATTTTATTTCTATGTGTGCTCTTCTGGTCACATGTTTTAGTTGTTCTCCATATTTTCAGGCATCACACAAGGGTCATACTTTGTTATATCTACTCTATCGACAAAGCTATATCGCTTAAGATAAAACTAATTAGTTGTAATGTGTATACTTATGGTTGAGTTTGTGGATTTTAGATACATTTTATTCCAATGTACTTATAAGAAGTTCATCTTTACATTTTTTTCTTGATTTCACCAATCATCACTATGTCAACAAAAATAAACATATGGTCAGGTATATCATTATGACCATTCCATTTGAACTCATATATCACAAGATCATAAATACAAGCTCAGATCCAATCATTCATATTTCCAATTATAGTTAGAAATCTTAGTGTATCCCAACCTGGAGTCCTAATATTGTAATTGAGGTATCATACATGTTCTTGATCAAATGAATTCATTGGATTCGAACACCCTTTTTTAAACAATAAAAAAACACTTCCTTTAATACTCATTTAATTAGATAAAATTGTATGGAGATCTTTTTTTATTTGCTTTATACTTCTACACAATCCTTCTTATTAGGAAAATAACATCTATTAGATAATGTACATATGCAACCAAATTTTTGTATGATATTGCACGTTGTAGACCTTAGACTTTTCTCTAATCCTTTCGTGAAGATTTGTAGTGTGCCATATTAGCCTAATACCTCTAAATTTTTTCTAAATTATGATATCTCTTTTAGTCATGTAGTTTGGGAAAGTAGTATTGCTCCTCTACTAATCAAGAAATTTCTTTGACCTCTAAACCTACTGGAGAGAATCATTATCAATAAAATACCATTCTCACATATTGTTCCAAACGTCAGTAGGAATACCATCTGAGAAACATAAGTTTTCCATTTTCATCTATTTCAAAAAAAATCTCTTTTTGTGTATCTCTTGGAGTGTTGGTGATATCTTTGACTAGTAGGTGATATCTCTCATATTCATGTTATTATATTAGTTGACATTATTTGAATTATGTTCTTGAAAATACTATGGAAGTAGGATTACATAAATTTTTAAGATAATCATCATTAATGAATACATTGCCATTAATCGTTATTGATGCATTTTACATGTCTAGATATTCTTCTTTTTTTCTATTATATGAGTCACTTCCTATCTTTTTTGCCTTCTCAAGTATCCAACTTCTTATACATTTCTTAAAAGAATGAAGATATATACATGTGGACTTAATCATTAACCTCCTTATTGGATAACTTGTATCTTTGGAATACTACATTGTCTTGATTTGTAGGCTCCTATAAATAACTTTTCTAAGTTTATAGGTTTTATGCTTCATCATTGCATGATCATATCTCTTTTGATACAGGCGGACAACCTTTTTATTCCTCAATAAATTTATATGTGATTATTTAGCACAAGAGACCTTGTTAATAAACATAGTGTTGACTTAAAGATCTAAGATCTATATGTCATTCTTAATTCGATTATTATAAACTATCCATTTTTTCACTTATATTAGGGCTTCACCATTTCCTTCTTCTATCACCCTTAAACTTTCTTGTATTGATATTTATATTCAGATCCACAATTACCAATCTATATTCTTCTCCAAAGGTCACTTCAAAAGTCTTACATATCTTTCAATCTACCATCCTGGTAAGGAAGTGATCAATTTGGTTACATTTATATTCACGTATGAAAGTGTTTAGATATGGATTTATTATTTTGTCATCCATGTTTGCCAGTATCATGTTATTGGAAATTACAATATCATGTGGTGGCTCTCATTCCTCATTATCTTTCATACCTAAAACCCCAATGTACTCTACTAAAGCAAATATTGTTTCTTCACACTTGTCCACTTAGTTCACTCCAAATAATTATTTACTCCTTTATCAATATAAATTATAGCAACTGAAGATGATATCACAAGTTGAATTCTTATCCTCATATCCTTGTCTAACTAGGGGGCATAAGATCTAGTACCATTAACAAATACTCCCAGAATGGTGAGATTTATTCTCATGATCTTATCCCACATCCTTATAGTCATAAAAATATCATACTTCAACATAGTAATATAAAATTCAACACAAATTTATGTTAATCGTTACATGTCTATTTGATTGTATGCTTTGCGTCCTTAATCATGTACATATTTCTCATGTCTACCTACTTTCTTGCAAGAAAAACATGCATCAACGTTTTTTAAATATGGTATTCACGATCTTTATAGACATCCCTATCAAAGAGATAATATTATAACACCATATTCCTTTTGTCTTAAATTGGATTCTTTAGATTCTTCCATCCAAAATGATGTGCTAATGATTACATATTAGTCTATAAATTTGGGAAATAAAGTTGTTAGAGTAGTTATTTTTTTCATACTCGTCCAAGTGGGTAATTCTTTCTGGACATGTGATACGTGTACGCATTCATGTACAAAAACTTATTTCTTATATACTTTTGTACTCCATGTCATGTAACTTGATAGGGATGCTCCAACAAATGATTTACAAGGGTCTATATATTAAAAAGAGTGACATTGTTTTATGATTGGCTATTTATCTCCAACCAGCACTCCTTCATTCAAGCTTAGGATGTGTTACATCTACCCATAAGTTGATTTCACTATGCATATATGTTTGAAAAAAGGAAATATTATATAAGATATTTTTATTGTTATAAAAGTATTTCTGAAGAAGAACTTGAATTTACTCCTAGTAAGGGATAACCTAGTTGGTGAGTGTGTGTTCCATGAGGAGAGGTCGTATGTTTTATTCCATAAGGAAACTCTTGATGGGTGTATATTGTGAATAACTAGTAAGTGGGGTTCATCAAATTTTATAATAATTTTGTGTCTTGGCTATCCTTTCGACTAAGGGTTGGGTCTTCCTCAAACATCAAATCCATATTCCTTGGTTGTCTCCTACTAGTGCATGCATTTATTAGGTTGTTGGAGGGTAGTTCTAGATTGAAACATCCCTGTCATATATTATAGCATAGGGAAGGTAATGCCTTCTGTTATAAAGTAATAATAATAATGTTTTGAATAAAAACTACTTTTAAAAATCTAAATAGTAAAGATATATCATATTAGATATTCCCATCAAATCATATTTAATGCCCTACTACCACCCTTTACATGATATAAAGACCAAAAATAAAGGCCAATAACTAAACAAAGAGTCATTAGTGAAAAACATCAAAAATTTATAAATTCTTCCATTCTGATAACACCCAAATTTAGGCATCTATGCTAAGTATTTATTTATGATTTTGTGTCAATATAGCCTTAATATGCCCAAAATAACCATAGATTCTTATCTTTTAGTAATTTATATTTTTTCATATATAAAATTGCTCAACTAGCCAATTTTGGGACTTGTAGGCACCAAATCTAAAAAGACATCTATTATCCAAGATTTCTCCCCAACACATAGTTTTTGCAGCAGCTAGGCTTCTATCCATCATGACCGCGGTGGACTAAGCATCACACTATGTTTACCAGCATAGGAGATGGTGGTCCCGCTAGATGGTAGGACGACCCCACACACTAGTACAAGAATGGTCTGTAGCTTCAGTTATTTTAAGCCTGCAGTGTCACTTTATAACTGATGCCTAAGTGGCCGTCACTATAGAATTTGCTCTATAGCGTCGGTTTATTTGACCAAATAAATCTGACCTTACAGAGTAAACACCGAACCAAAACACCGACCAAGGCGAGAATTTGCTCTATAGAATTTTCTCTATGGCGTCGGTTATTCCAAAAAAACCGACCCTGTAACGATCTCGGTCGACAATTTTCACGACCGATATCGTTTACAGGGTCGGTTTTTTTGGAATAACCGACCCTAAAGATTGAATGACCACTTCAGTGTGATCCTCGGTCGAGAAAATTTTCGACCGAAATATTTTCGGTCGACAATTTTCTCGACCGAGAGAGTTTTACAGGGTCGGTTTTTTTGGAATAACCGACCCTAAAGATTGAATGACCACTTCAGTGTGATCCTCGGTCGAGAAAATTTTCGACCGACATATTTTCGGTCGATAATTTTCTCGACCGAGAGAGTTTTACAGGGTCGGTTTTTTTTAGAATAACCGACCCTAAAGATTGAATAAACACTTCAGTGTAATCCTCGGTCGAGAAAATTGTCGACCGAAACTATTTCGGTCGACAATTTTCTCGACCGAGGATTACACTGAAGTGTTTATTCAATCTTTAGGGTCGGTTATTCTAAAAAAAACCGACCCTGTAAAACTCTCTCGGTCGAGAAAATTATCGACCGAAAATATGTCGGTCGAAAATTTTCTCGACCGAAGATCACACTGAAGTGGTCATTCAATCTTTAGGGTCGGTTATTTAAAAAACTGACGCTAGAAGTTACGATTTTTTTTTAAATTTCTGCAAAAAATAAAATAGAACAGAAGAACAAGAAGATTCATATATTCTGGGAGAGGGGAGCATTGATGCTCAACCGTCACCATTCAAAACAACACATTCATGACAAAAACATAATCACATAAAAATTTACAAAATGATAGATTGTAAGTCTGAGATGATATTAATCAGATACAAAAGTAAATATGAAAGGGTACTCAAACCACATACATAAATGGAGCTGACATATTTAATCCAATGCTATATTGACTTCATTTAGAAAAGAATCTGACCACTCTTCCCGAAATTCATTCAAGTCCATAAGGGTGTAAGGCTGAGTTGTAAAGATCTGTAACAGAAAATGCACATGCTAATATTTTATAAAATGACTACAATCACTTGTAAATTTATGATGTTATTCTTTATTACCTGACTTATAGTCTGAATGTCATGTGATGCTTGTTTGACAATAGCTTGCATATATTTCATTACATAGTAGCCACAAGCCCAGTCATTATTTTGCATAGGACACTACAAATAACGAATTATACTTAATGTTAGTAAACTACTATAAACAACAGTTGAGATAACACTATAAGAGTTGACATATTAGAATTGAAAATTAATACATATAAGACTAAGCAGTTGTCAAAGAAGCTATTGTAACATCCCAGGATTTGAGGCCTCGATAAAAAGATCTTATAAGGAATGATTGGACTACCCATATCACCAAGGTGCACCTCCTTTTCTGGGAGCCCATCACTAAAAACTCCATAGTTAAGCGTGCTCATCTTGGAGTAGTACTGGGATGTGTGACCTGTCGGGAAGTTGATCCTGGCATGTGCGTGAGTGAGGACAAAACACGCAGTTAAGGCTAGTGGTGGTCTGTGGGGACAGTCGTCATTCCTGAAACTCTACTAGAGCCTTGGGCAGTGGGCCCGAGTGTTACAAATGGTATCAGAGTCATAACCCCTCCAGTAGGTGGGGCCCACACAGACATGGCATGCTAGTCTTGAGTCGTGCGGTCCAGACATGTAGGAAAGGGTTGTCCATGGTTGACGTAGCCACCCTTGTGCTGGTATTCAGTGATCGGGAGCTGGGTGTCCATGGACCATTGTGGGTCTGCACTGAAATGGGGAAGAGATTATGAGGCCTTATAGTTGAGCCTTGACGAGGACGTCAAGAGTCTAAGTGGGGGAGATTGTAACATCCCAGGATTTGAGGCCTCAGATAAAAAGATCTTATAAGGAATGATTGGACTACCCATATCACCAAGGTGCATCTCCTTTTCTGGGAGCCCATCACTAAGAACTCCATAGTTAAGCGTGCTCAGTTTGGAGTAGTACTGGGATGGGTGACCTGTCAGGAAGTTGATCCTGGCATGCGCCTGAGTGATGTCAAAGCACGCAGTTAAGGCTAGTGGTGGTCTGTGGGGACAGTCGTCATTCCTGAAACTATACTAGAGCCTTGGGTAGTGGGCCCGAGTGTTACAGCTACCTTGACATTTTTCAAAGTCAATGTCTTAAATTTTGTTGGTATTTGTCCTCCAGCATCACGAAAAGCCTTTATACCCCTATCAATTAAATAATAGTTTGTAAAATAGAAATTCTAAATAGAAATATCATGTTGAAGCATTGACTAAATTTATACTTACTCCATAGCTGGCAATTTCAGTTTGTGACTCCTTGTTGTTTTACCCATTGGGTCAAGATAATAAAGAGTCATCAATTTAGGGGGCAATCACCACTAATTGTCAATGTCTACCTCTGAGTAAGAATAAAACAAACATTAAAGTAAATAATTTTATTCATTATTAAAATTATATTGAATAATAATACTTACTGCACATTAAAAGGAATTAGGATAATTTCCTTCCCTTCACTAGCAAAATATTTGAATGCAGTAGAGAAGTACTCATTCACATCCTCAAAATTTATCTCCACTTGACTAGTGATTGAAGGAACTAAGAATCCAACATTCTTTATATCAAAGTTTGTGATCTCAGTATATAAATGGCTGTAAACCATTTGTAATTATTTCCATATATAGAACTAAGCTAAAAATGTGCATTGGAATTTGATATATATAGTGATAGATCCTTACCTTATCCATACTTCTATTACCGAAGTATTTAGCCAATCATACTGGAACAACTCTATAATATCATCAAGAAAAATTAAATTCTTAAAGTCCCTCCCAACTGCATCTTCTGTTAAATTGACCAACATTTGTAATCCTGAGCTTTGGTTGGCTAAGTATCGACACAAACATTTAAATTTGCTTCCCAATTTGTCGAATGTAGCTTTAGGAATGAAAGATGGCTTGGGCATATGAGGACGACTAGTAGAATTTTTACTTTTTGGTTTACAAACCTGTTAATTAAATTACATACTTACATTACACGAGTTCATATATGCAGTCAAATATGAAAAATATGGTAGAAATAAGGTATACCTTGTCATTGATAACCAAGTGTCTAGGCCAACCTACCATAGCACCCTCATCTTCTTCAACTGTACTATATTCAGGATTAGGTATGGGTAGTGGTTTGTCCCCCATTCCATCATACACAAGATGGATGGACACACGTCAAATGTCATCAGTAATTTGTTGGCAATGCAATGTACCACCAAGGTTGTACACCTTGCCCGCTGCCACAACATTATATTCTGGAACCTCCACTGCAAGTTTACAGTTCATACCAACCTAGATTGAAATAATATAAGTTATATAAGAAACGGTAGAATAGATACATGTTACAACTATATATATTATCATATATTTATCATACTAATAACACAACATATAGAACAAAAACTTACTGCAGATTGTTGTGGTGGGTCATCGGGAGTGCTCCCATGACCTTCTACAACTGGAGCATGGGCTAGTACCTCATCACTTGAGAGACGCGCAGTATGAATAGGTTGAGAAGGTTGAGTAGGCTGAAATGAAGACATTATTTCTTTTACTTTCTGTGCTACTAATGTTTCAACCTCCTCTTGTGTAAGACCTCCTGCACGACCTCTTTTAGATTTTGAAGGGCCAAAATAAGACTTGAATCCTATGCCATCTCCTAATCTCCTAACACGGCCAGGATGCTCCTTCGTACCAAGAGCAACTGCTAGTTCATCCATGTAGCCAGTTGGGATGAACTTTCCTTCCTTCCTTTGCTCGTGGAGATCAATCTATTCATAGTTAATAAAAAATATTAAATCACAATATCAATTAGATATAAATAAATCTAAGTTGTGGGAGTTACACTTTACTTAGTTGGGATAAACCTACCATCTTTTGTGCCACCTCCTTAGTTGCAGGGTTGACAATTTCACCTGCTCGATTCTTTCTAGCATCAATCCATGTCAAGTGTCGGGGTGGTCGCTCAACTTGAGTTGTACTAGATTCTTCTCCAGAAGAGGATTGCTTCTCTTGTAGTTGGCGGTGGAAGGCATAACCACCGGGCCCCAAGCGATGGTCATGCACATTTTTAGCCCGTCTTTCCTTTTGAGCCTGGTGAATAGCCTGATCATTTAAAATGAGGTATTGCAATTTAGACTTGGCAAACATGTATAAAAAGATTCACCTCCTTAATTGTATAAAATTAAATATTCATACAATACATCACAATCTTTATTACCTGAAACTCTTCCGATCTCCTAGCTGCAACAAATCTTTCCCACACCTCAGGATCTATAAAAATATATACATCTGTAGCTTTCTTCTTTTGTTTAGGATTATTTATAAATTCCCTTACAAGATATGTCTTAAAACCCCTCCATCGTACACCACAACGTTGTAGCACTCTTTTCTTGTGATCTTTTTCATTTAGATGAAAAACACCCTATACATATAAAAGAAGCAATTAATAATGTTGTTTTGAAAAGGAATTAATTCCAAGCAAACTAAATTAGAATCAATAGATAAAAAACATATTAAAATAATATCACTTCCACTCACAGATATATCTTTCCATATGAGGTCTTTTTGGGCATTCGGAACTTCATGCCAATTTTCTATATCTATTACCACCTTACTGCGTGTGGTCGCCCCTACGTAATGCTTGAAAGCACTAGCATGTTCCCCAACAGGTGCTCCTGTCATATCAAACTGGACTGGCAATTTATCCCCTTTAGCCCTGAGCTCCTGCAGCCTACACATCAATGTAGGACCTCTACTTTTCTTAGCATCACCACTACCATCCTCATGGTGCTCATGCTCATGCTCAGAATGTTCATCTTCACTCTCCATTTTAGAACCTGCAAGTATACATGATAAAAAAAAAGTGATAATAAAAGCACAAGTGATAAGGTATACATGATAATAAAATAAATAATTCAAAGAATACATGCCTTTAGTATTGGTTGAGTTGTTAGTCAAGTAAAATTCCTTCAGCATGGTCATGACGTTTATAATATTCATCGGTATTATCTTCAACATTTACACTTGGCAAACCAACTGAGAATGGACCGGAATCATCATACTTTTCATAGTATTCTTCTTCATTTATAGGTTCTACAGTAAACTGTCTTTTTCCATGAAGAACGACATACCAATTTTTATTTGCCGGGTCATCAATATAGAATACTTGTTTTGCTTGGTCTGCCATGATGAATGGCTCATCTTTGAAACCAATCTTTTCAAAATTCACCAATTTGAAACCCAACTCATCCACTAAAACTCCTTTGTTGTTGTCAACCCAATTACACCTAATGATAGGAACTATGAAATTTGTATAGTCCAATTCCCATATGTCCTCAATGATGCCGTAATATGACATCTCAGCTTCGCGTGGTCTTTTATCTTTGGCACTAGCAAAATACAACGAACAAGCTTGAACAGTGACCCCACTATTTTGGACCACACTACTTTTGTCTTGACGCTTTGTGTAGTATGAAAATCCATTTATGTCATAACCTTCATATGACATGACAACCATTTTTGGCTTAAAGGCGAGCCATTTTATGTTCTCAGCAACATTATTCGGTGATTCAGATAGTTGATTAAATACTTTCTCTTCAAACCACCTAATAAATGTACGATTATGCTCTCTTGCAAGCCACATTGAACTGGATCGCGGATGATTTCTCTAGATAAGATCATTGTGTTCAGTGATGTAGCTACTAACTTCATTGATGTTGTGTAAAATATACAAATGTGCTTGTTCCCACAAGTCACGACTGATTCCTTTCACTCGTCCTCCCAGAGTTCCTTTGCCACAATAAGATTCAGTGTGATGGGAATTTTTTAGATCGCTAGAAGTTTCATTGCAATTCAAAAAATCATTACAAAAGTCCATCACCTCCCTAGCCACGTAACCCTCAACAATACTCCCTTCAGGATGATAACGATTTCGAACATCACCTTTAAAAACACTCATGTAGCATTCAAATGGATACATCCAGTGTAAGAAAATTGGACCCGACATCTTCACCTCCCTTGTAATATGTACTACAAGATGAACCATGATATCAAAAAATGAAGGAGGAAAGTACATTTCAAGCTGACACATGGTAACAATTACATCTTTCTGTAATTTGTCGAGAGTATCAGGATGTATCACTTTGTTGCATATTTCATTGAAGAAGAAATAGAGTCTTGTGATTGCAAACCTTACATGCTTCGACAATATAGATCGAATAGCCACAGGTAAAATTTGTTGCATTAAGGTGTGACAATCGTGAGATTTGAGACCTATCAACTTCAGATCCTTCATTGATACCAATCTACGAATATTAGAAGAGTATCTTTGTGGAACCTTAATATTATACAAGCACTCACAGAAAGTCTTTTTCTCCTTCTTTGACAAAGTGTAACAAGCTGGTGGTAAATATGTGCGGCGACCCCTGATCTCCACTGATAATTCTTTTCTAATACCCATTAATTCTAAATCTTTTCTAGAATTGATGCCATCTTTAGTCTTTCCTGGTATGTTCAATAGCGTACCAATGATGCTATCACAAATATTTTTTCAACATGCATGATGTCAATGCAATGTCTAATTGTCAAAGATCTCCAATAAGGAAGATCCCAGAATATTGACCTCTTCTTGTATAGAGATTTGTCACATGTGAGTGGACGACTACTTGAACTCTTTCCAAATTCATTAACAATATGTTTCACCCTATCATATACAACATTTCCTGGTATAGGTTTAGGAGCACTTCGTTCCTTAGTTGACCCATTAAAGGTTTTGCGTTGCCTTCGATAAGGATGCACTGGTGGGAGAAATCTCCGATGACCAAGATATATGATTTTACCACCATGTTTCAGTCTGATTGAATCAGTATTTTCCTCACAATCAGGACATGCTTTGTATCCTTTTATGCTATATCCAGACAAATTTCCATAAGCTGGAAAGTCATTAATTGTGCAAAATAACATAGAACGCAAACTGAAGATCTCTTTACGTGAAGCATCATATGTCATAATACCTTCTTCCATAGTTTCATTAGGTCATCAATTAGAGGTTGAAGGTAAACATCAATATCATTTCCAGGTTGCTTGGGCCCTGATATCAATATTGACAACATCACATACTTATTTTTCATACACAACCAAGGAGGAAGATTGTATATAACAATCATAACAGGCCACATGCTATGTTTGCTGCTTAATGTACCATAGGGATTCATTCCATATGTACAGAGTCCAAGTCTTAAGTTTCTTGCTTCTTTACCAAATTGAGGGTAAAATAAATCAATTTTCTTCCATTGTGGTGAATCAGATGCATTTCGTAGGACGCCATCATCATTGGCCTTTAACTCCCCATGCCAAGACAAATTTTGCACATCTTCTGTATTAGCAAATAAGCGTTGAAATCGTGGTATTATTGGTAGATACCACATCACCTTGGCAGGAGAGCCATTTTTAGCCTTAGCTGAATTTGTGGTCTTATACCTTGACACACAACATTTTGGACAATTTATCAAATTACTATAGTCCTTCTGAAATAACACACAATCATTTGGACATGCATGAATCTTCTTAGCCTCCATTCCCATTGGGCACATTATTTTCTTTGCTTGATATGTTGGAATTGGAATCCCGTTGCCTTCAGGAAGAATTTCCTTTAACAAAGACAACAGTGAAGTGAAACTCTTATCGCTCCACCGGTTTTGAGCTTTAAGAGTATATAATCGCATCACAGCACTCAACCTCGTGAACTTAGTACAACCCTTATATAATGGTTTTTCAGCATCATGGACAATGTTTGCAAATAAAGAAGGTGGATCAATGACATTGTCCCGACAACTACGTAGCATCTCATCAACCATATCATCAAGAATCTGGTCATCTTGAATCGGATCATCATTAACATTATCATCATTATCTATATCTTCTATGCCACAACTATTAGTATCGCCATTTTCTGATCCATAATTCAATTTCTCTCCATGCCAATACCATTCATTATAACCTTGTATGATCCCTTTGCATATGACATGATTCTTAATTTCCTCACCAGTATCAACTTTCAAATTGTTACAACAATTTCTACATGGACAATATAGCCTATATGTAGGTAGTTTCCTATGTTCCTCAGCAAATCTGATAAATTCATCAAGACCTTTGGCAAACTATGGACTGCAACGGTTCTTGATAGACATCCAACTTCGATCCATTTTCTATATCACATTAAAATTAATTATAAAACTAACCGTTTAATATTGATACTATAATAATCTGTAAGTTTTTATTGATAGGAAGTTAATTACTTATATACTAAAGTGTACCACCTATCCCATTTTTGAATATTTAATCTCACTAGTAACTGTATAATGTATGTTTAGTTTTGAAGAAAATTTCAGCGGCATTTCCCCTAAGTTCTCCAAGTACACCGATGTAAATGGCAAATAACCACTCACATATGTACCCAGAGAACAAATGAAGAAATACTACTGAAATTTTCTACAAAACTAAACATACATTATATAGGTACATCCTAAGTGAGATTAAATATCCAAAAACAGTCCCAAACCGGGGACTATCCAAAGTTTACTCCTAATGAGTAAATTTTGAACAGGTTTCTAAGTTAATATTTATGGAATGTCTACCAAGCGAAGATCTCATACATAAATCCTAAAGTCTCAATCGAAAACTACACAATGTCTACTCTAATATTTATTGAATGTCTACCAAGCGCTACCGTATGTATTAAATATTTGAATCAAAATGAAGCCTAATGGCACATTGGGAGAGTGAGAATATTATACCTCACTTGAAGGCTGAAGAAGAAATATACGCAAGTCAAAAACACTTGCAACAACACAAACGCACGATTCAGCCACAGCCACCACGGCTGTGCTACCCAGCACGGTCGTGCTACCTAACAAATATATTCACTCAGCCACAGCCACCACGACCGTGCTACCCAGCACGGCCGTGCTACCTAACAAATATATACATAACTATTTGTGAACATTACAGCAAATATGATTAAAACATTTATAGCTCACACATAAATAAGGAATAGGTCCACTCTCGGTCGACAATTAGTCGACTGAGAGCCCACCTGCATGCAGCCGTCCAGGTCCACTCTCGGTCGATGAATTGTCAACCGAGAGTGGACCTGGACGGCTGCGCGTAGGTGGGCTCTCGGTCGACTAATTGTCAACCGAGAGTGGACCTAATCGCAACAATGGTGGCGGGCAGGAACAAAGGAAGGCGGTAAAGGAGAACAGAGTCGACGGACCTGAGAGCTACGGATCTGAGAGCGCGGAAGTGGGCGTTCGACCCTGGCTCGAAGTATCAACGGACATGAGAGCTACGTATCTGAGAGCGCGGTAGCGGACCTTCACTTGGGCTGCGGATCTCTGAGGCCCAGACCTCCACCACGGATGGAGCTGGAGAAGAAGGGCGGTGCGGCAGAATTGGAGCTAGCTGTCACCTGAGCGGAAAAGGGAAGACGGGGCAGTGTAGGAGTTAGCTGTCACCGGAGCTAATCCACCCTGACGCACAGCAAGGGTTTCACGGCGCCGCGGGAGAAAAAAATAGAACAAAGAAAGGTTTTCGCGGGAGGAAGAAAGACTAGGTTGCAGCTTTTTAAAGACATGTAGCATTGGTTAACCCAATAAAACCGACGCTATATATAAGCGGTGCCCATGTCGGGTTATTTAAAAACACTCAAACTCATTCTCAATCGACGAATTTGTCGACCGAAATTCTATCGGTCGACAATATTGTCGATCGAAGAGACATCTAGGGTCGGTTTTAAGGAATATCCGACGCTACAAGTGTTTATACGAAGGAAATTTGGCTCCCTCTCAGTCGACGATTTTTCGACCGAGTGGTTATCAGTCGACAAATTTTTCGACCGAGAAGGAGCAAAATTACCTTCGTAATAAGCACCTCTAGGGTCGGTGTTTTCCTTATAACTGACCCTAGATGTGCTTATACATGTGTGAAATACTAAACTGGATCCTAAGTTTATCTCGGTCGACAATATTGTCGACCGAAAAACCCTCTAAGGTCGGTTATAAGGAAAAACCGACGCTACATGTGCTTATACGAAGGAATCTGCTCCAATTTGGTCGACGATTTTATCGACCGAGTTGTTATCGGTCGAAAAATTCGTCGACTGAGAGAAAGTCAGAATAAAAGTACCTCTAGGGTCAGTTTTTTCCTTATAACCGATCCTAAAGTCCTCCTCGGTCGACAATATTGTCGACTGAGAGTGTCTCGGTCGAGTAGTTTTTCGACCGAGATTAACCCTGTTTCAATGTTTTAAATTAAGTATCAAGTGTGTGTATGAGTGTGCGGTTGTGACACATTTGATTACACTTGTTCCCAAATAACAACAATTTTACCTTTTGTAGCCATTCTTGTTTTGCAAGTGAATGCTGGACGAGATATTATGAAACTCATTTTAATTTTATGTTTTTGATTTTATATTATTTCTCCCCCTTTGTCATTTGAAAAGGATTCCAATATAATCATTTTGTATGACTCTTTAGTTCTCCCCCTTAATTTTATGCTATGCTCCCCCTTAAAGAGATATTTAATTTTAAAACCAAGTGATGCTTTTTCAAATTTAGCCATAATTTATTTTTCAATCATTTGCAAAGAATGTGACCCTTTTAGGTTCATTTCCTATATTACTACCCCAAATTATTATGCTCTACTATAATATTCTTATATAACATGTATATGTCCAAATGAAGCCATGGAAAACACTTTTATTCATAACACTTTAATGCCCATACACTTTATAAGATGACCAATAAAGCATGACATACTTGGTTTATAAAAAGATATCCATTACAATCATTACAAAGATATCTAATAATCTCACTGAAAAGACCGAAAGATTACATCAATGTTTGGGTCTTTTCCAAGAAAGGGCTCAGCTTCATAATATTTGACCAGTGTCTGCCACTCCAAGGCACCTGTCTTGGTTAAGGCATAAGCCTCCAAGAAGGTGGGAACACGATCAAAGCAAAAGTGGGCAGCAATGTCTTGAAGTTGAATTGGGGAAAATTGAGTATGTGTGAGATCAAGAGATGGTGGAGGTGGAATTTGATAGTAGTTGTAGGAAGGATTGTATGGATTAATAATGCCAGGATTAAGGGAATAGGGATATTCATCAGGTTGGTTATGAGAGAGAGCTTGCATCCTTTGGTTTAAATAAGTCATGCCATGGTGATTATAATCCAATTGCCTACTTAGGTGATATTGGGATCCAGCAATGTATGTCAAGGTGTTTGTAATAGGATCATGGGGTAGATTGGTAGGAGGAGGTGGTGGAGGTATGTCTTGGGTGGATGTCTCCCCTTCAGTCCTAGCCTTTTTGTGGCCAAAGTCGATTCCCATCTTTTCCACTGTATTTTTACTTATCTTTTGGGGTTTTCTGTCCCATGTGTAACCTAAGTCGTCCTCAATATTCTTCTTAAGAAAATGTTGAGTAATTTGGCAAACAAAGTCAGCATAAGGTGGATTGCCAGAGAACTCAAGCATATTCTTAAGGATGATACGAATGAAATTTATGGGGATACCTTTTAGAATGGCATAGATAAGGTACATTCAAAAAGTGGGTACTTCAGATTTGTTTGCTCTAGGATGGATATTGGTGGCAACAATGAGATTTATGATCCTAGCTTCAGGTTTTAAGTTTATGGCATAATAGGTACCCCTATCTTCATGGCAAGTGGTATTGGATAGAAAGATGGCTCTTTTGATGTCACTAGGGCTAGTGGTAGTGTCATCTTGGGAGAGTTTATTTAGTGGATTTCCTGTGCTGAGATCAAGAAAATCTTTATAGTCTTCTATGTCCATGTTAAGCATATTAAGAATGCCCTCCTCAGTAAAATGGAATCCATACCCACTAACCATAGAAGAGAAGGAATCATGGTCAGGATGTGGGGTTAAATTGCCATAGAATTCATTAACTACTTTTGAGGAGTAGGAATGGAAGGAGGGATTCAGAAAATCAGTCAAATGTTTCACCTCAAAGAGTTCCTCGAGATCAACAATGTTGTGGAAGTCCATGACGTCGACTGGCCGTCGTGGAAGAGGAGTTTTTGAGGAGAGCCTGAGGTAGCGATCTCCTGTAGCTGCTTCGTTAAATGGAATGTCGTTGATGATCGGCAGCGCTGGAGAGACCGTCCTTCCTTTCCTGGCAGCAACTTGCTTCTTTCCACGCGTTGATGAGGAAGCCATCTCGTTGCTTTGAAGTGGAGAAGTAGCAAGCAAGACTTGGATGTAGAGAAGCTAAAGATTTTCACAAGAATACACTAGAGAGGAGCTAGAGAAATGAGAATGTGAAGGTGTGAAGAAATGGATCATTTTGGGTGTTATTTATAGCAAAACAGAACCCATTTCGGTCGACAATTTGTCGACCGACGCCCACAATGGTCGTTTCTCTAGACGCTCCTCTCGGTCGGCCAACGGTCGATCGAAAACTAGTCATTACGATTTTTTTTAAATTTATATTTTAATCAGAATATTGCCTTTTTAATTCACGCAAATGGAGGTTCACAGGGTTGGCCTCGGTCAAACATTTTGTCGACTGATGTTGTCTCGGTCGACAAATTTGTCGACCGAGAAATAGCTAGATTTCCTTCGTATAAGTACCTTTAGGGTCAGTTTTTTCCTTATAACCGACCCTAAAGTCCTACTCGGTCGACAATATTTTCGACCGAGATAAACTTAGGATCCAGTTTAGTTTTTCACACGCGTGAACTAAATTGGAATAAAAATTCATCTCGGTCGACAATATTGTTGACCGAATAGACTTCTAAGGTCGGTTATAAGGAAAAAACTGACCCTAAAGGTGCTTATACACTTGAAATCTGGCTCCTTCTCGGTCGATGAATTTGTCGACCAAGATTAACGGTTGACGTATTCGTCGACCGAGGAAAGCTTTAGGGTCGGTTAAAAGTATAAATCTGACGCTAGAGGTGCTTATACATGCATGAACTAAACTGGATCCAGAATTGATATCGGTCGAGAATATCGTCGACCGAGGAGCCCTTTAGGGTCGGTTATAATAGAAAAACCGACCCTAGAGGTGCTTATACACGTGAAATCTGGCTCTTATTCGGTCGACAAATTTGTCGACCGAGGAGCCCTTTAGGGTCGGTTTTAAAGGAAAAATCGACCTTAGAGGTGCTGAACTAAACTAGATCTAAAATTGATATCGGTCGACAATATTATCGACCGAGGAGGACTTTAGGGTCGGTTATAAGGAAAAAACCAACCCTAAAGGTGCTTGTATATGTGAAATCTAGCTCTAATTCGGTCGACGAATTTGTCGACCGAGGAGCCCTTTAGGGTCGGTTATAAGGGAAAACTGACGCTAGAGGTGCTAATACATTTGTGAAGGCAAACTGGATTCAAGATGTCTAACCCGCGTTTTTTGTAGATATATAAGGTCGGTTAATTGGAAAAACGGACCTTATAGATCGAGGTGCGAAGCCAAAATCAAGTAAATTTTTACCGCGGGAAACTTGTATTTGACTTTCTAATACAATTGTCTATAAGGTCGCTTATTTTATGAAAACCGACCCTATAGAGATGCACTACAAGGTTGGTTATTTTAAGAAAAGCAACCCAAGAGGTCTTAAGTGGTGCCCGCATTTTTTATAGACATATAAGGTCAGTTATTTGGAAAACCGACCCTATAGAGATACACTACAAGGTCGGTTATTATAAGAAAAGCGACCTAAGAGGTCTTAAGTGGTGCCCGCATTTTTTATAGACATATAAGGTCGGTTATTTGGAAAACCGACCCTATAGAGTTACACTACAAGGTCGGTTTTTTAAAGAAAACTGACCCAAGAGGTCTTAAGTGGTGTCCGCATTTTTTTTAGACATATAAGGTCGGTTGTTTGGAAAAACCGACCCTACAGGTAGTGACCTTATAACCCATTTATGTACTAGTGACAGGAACAGACAACACAATGTGTACGATGTTTGGATGTAGGTTGCTTGCTCGGGTGTTCGAGGATTGTCTACACCTGAGAATGGGTGTATAGACCGCCCAACTTGTGGTTACATAGTCAGTAACTCCTTCTCTCTGATTAGTAGAATCCTACAGACTCTGTTTTATTTTCTTATCTTTATTTTGTTTTAATTCGTGACAACATGCTAGACTAGTTCTAGCTCCATACTTTTATCAATTATCAGATTGGCTTATATGACTTAAGAACGAGATCTTAAGCGTCCCCACGTCCCTGTGTTCGGCCCCGTATATCTACTTAGACCCATAATAAAGTTGCGGGGGTCCTTGAAGGTTTCAGGTTATAAATTTAAAGTTCGATTGCTTGAGTCTGCCTCCTTTTTGGACGCGTGATTTAGGCCAGCACCACATTCTTGTTGTACTTTAACAATTTTAACTTCTTAATACCCAGCCCTTTGTTATACAAGATAAATAAATTCCATTTTAGTTATTCACTGACAATATATGTCTTTCTCAAGTGTCAAATTCAAACCCCATAATGACAACAAAAGTTTATTTCATTTTAAGTACCATTCCCTTTTGTTTAGCACATTCCAATAATGTTGGGAGGTCATTAGAGCCCAAGTATTAGTTACTTTAATAGTGCATCATAATCAATCCAATCCTCTTTTGTTTCTAAGTTATTAGTACTTATATTCTTGATTTTTCTATCCATATTGGCTACATATATTACTACTTAATAGTTTTTCCTTGTATTGAACTCCTGTCAAATTATAAAATATAAATGTGATAGGTTCCATATTCATATTTGAAATTTCTAATTACATAGAGTAAAATGTTTTTTTATGAAAGATCACTACATAAAGTTCTCAGAGTGTGTTGCATCAAACGAAAAACAAATGTTTATAGAAAATTTATGCCTTTAAATGGTGACCTATTGTATTAAAGCATTCACAAGAATGATTAATGACTTAGTCTTGTTCAAAAAATTTCACATGTTTCTTGTTACATTTCAAATTCAAAAGATTTAAATATAATTTATACTATATTAGATATAAATAGATATAGTGATAATATGTTTATACTTTTCTCATCATTTTGATGTATTACGAGAGAATAATACTTGTATTATTTTTGGAAATCCATGCCTCTCTATTATGAATCACTTTTTTTATAAACATTACGTTGAAAAATGTTGCTTCACTATTTTTTGTAAGGTGATATAAGCTAAGACTTAATATTTTGATGATGGCTACTTTATTACTATGGAATTAAAATAAAAAAAATATTTTGATGAATAAAAAGGGTGGTATCATAAAATATTCAACAATAGACTTCTAAAAAATAGTATTTTTTGTATGCACAACATAAGAAGATAAAAAAAATTATGCACGCCTAGTGAATATGTCTAAATAACCTATCATTATATTTCTACATAACATGGTCAATATTCTTTTATGTTAATGCTTGATGATTATCTTTATAGACCAAACAAATATAAATTTTACAAAAAAGTTACATTTTGAAGAGGAAAAAATAACACTTCTAATAATAAATTCTCTATGTCTATTACCTACATTGATAGTTTAATAGTTTGTTTGTGTCTTAACTCCTCTAGTTATTCAACCTTCATTCTTTTAAAAAACAATATATTACAACTGACCTCAACAAAATTCCTATGACCATGCACAGTATGAATCATTGTCTATTGATGATACTTTGTAGTTAATTGGACCAATTGTTCTGCCTTTATGTGACAAACTCCATCGGTTCTCTGTGGTCAACTATGTCTAACTAAGGTAGTCTCATGATCCATCATATTTTGTGTTCAAAGGGTATGAATGACCAATCCATGATCTCAAGTTGTTTTTCACCATGTGTGTACTAGGCGTACTGAACACCTATATTTTCCACAAAGGTGTCATTTCCCCCACTATTGTAGCTCATTAATCAAATAATTAAATTAACTAACAAGAACTTGATTATTATCTGGTACCCTTTAGAGATACACTTTTGCAAGGATATTAGGATGCAATGACCAAATACACTATACATTATGGAATGATTGTATGCTACATTGACTGATTTATCATAAATTATATTCATTCTTTAGTGGTATACAAAAGAATACAACAATATATACTGCAATGTTTAAACATATAAACCTTGAATCTAAGACAATTGTAAGTAACACAATTGACTTAGTTGTAAGGAATTGTAGATCTATAAAATGTATGTATTTAGTATTTTTTTTCATTGCACAAATTTTAGTAAGAAACTACGTATATAATTATAAGAAACATTATCCATTTCTTAACATTATGGATTACTTTATTGATAGCATCATTCATCTAGTTTTAAAATAATCAGTTAATTATAATGACAAAATGAAATGTTACTTATTTACTAGATAATGAGTCTACTACACCCTATATTAATTGTATCATTCAATCAAGCACACGATGTAACAAAAGAAATTATTTTCATTGAAATCTTATTAAATATTGTTATACTAGACTATAACCTTTCATTATGAATAATAGAAAGGCAATCAGACATAACATTATAGAAACATACTTGGGATCAATGTAGCCAAATGTTCCCATAATTTTTGTTGTAACATGAGTTATAAATTCATCTTCAAAGATCTTGCATAGGCTAAAGTCTACAATTTTAGCTTCAAACTTTTCATTAAGAAGTATGTTGCTTGACTTTATATCCCTATGTACAACATTGAGCTTACAGCCATAGTGAAGATAGTGCAGTCCTGCAATATGAGTATATACTTGTATTAGAAAAAAAGAAATCTTGACTAATATTAATATGGCATCACATCGATTTGAACCTTCAGCAGCTTCTGCTGCAATGCACAATCGACTCATCCAACTGAGAGGAGTATTTGATGTCTGATTTTTATCTACAAGAGGCTTTGATATCATTATATATATATATATATATATATATATAGTTGTTTACTTGTAGCGTTGATATTAATGAGAAATTTACTTTGCATTTCTCTTGCAGTTTTGAGGTGAAATATATGTCAGTACAATATTCTTTTGGCATTAACAGTTTGAGGCGTAATGTCGAATGTGGTTGATAAAGCTTATCACGTAAATTATGTTTGTTTATTTGATTTAATAACTGATATTTTATGCATATTTCATAGTCCAAATATAGAAAGGATGAAGAATAGGAAAGATAAACATATAAGCTATAGCAAACCATGAAGTTGGTCTTAAGCTCCCATTAGCCATGTATTCATATACCGATGCTAGATTTTTGACACTATCATTACAGTATCCAAGTAAGGTCACTAAATGTACATGATAAACTTTTGTTAGAAGAAGAGCATGCATCATAAAATGTGTAATTTCAAATGATGGAATAGAAGCACGCATTGGAGCACATAATTTTTGGATTGTAAATGAAATTATGTAAAATATAAAAGTTGCACACATACAAAAAAGAGGTTGCAAAATTAAACTTATAAGGACTTTGACAAATCAAATTATTTGGCTTTTTTGACAAGCTTTTCAAATAATATAATATTGTCGGGAATCTAAGAAAAGTGTACAAGGTACTTCCTGGATGCACATCCTTCACCAATGTAAAGTGATAATGAATCAACTTCAATTCTAGTTATCTATTAGCATCCACTTGATATATGATTGATGAATAATTTGTCGAAGTAATACACCACACTCAAGCTAACCACATTACTCAAATTTGGCATAAAAAATCAACAAATTTAAATAGTACACCGGTTGATCTCAATATATGTGGATGAAGTGCTTGCCTCATTTTGAATTTCGTCGGGTCCTTGAACAGATGAATTGGATAGCTATTTAACTACAACCTCTTCACTGCTATCGAGAACTCCATGATAAACGTACCCAAAGCCTCCTCTTCCTATTTCCTTCTGAAAATTATTAGTGATATTGGCTAAATCAGAGGAAGTGAACTTTAATTTCCCCGTACGCAATGGCGGCATGCCTACGGATATGCTTTTATTGTTCTTTTCAGCTGCAGTGGAATTTTGATGTCGTATCTCTAGTGGCCCTCCTAAAAAAGAAATCATACAGTCAAATGGACATGAGTAACAAAATATCAAAACTATTTCTATCTTCTTATAGGTTTCACCTCGTGGTTTCATCTTTTTTCTCCATACGCCAACATGAATAGGAATACCCACCAATACAAGAAAGCCGATATGTCGCTACGTAAATTATAGTTTTGCGTTTACATTTTTTCCTACCGACCATTGCATACATTGCTTTCCAGTCTGTTTAATAAAAAACATAAACAAAACAAGAAGAAGTGTGGTTATAGAAGATCTCTAAAACTGGAGGTAGTTTCGGTATTTTGTGATACATATATATACCAACAAATTCCATACTTTATTATTAGTGTCCCTGCTTGTGATCGGTCACGTAGAGACTTGGGAACCGGTCCCGTAAATTGATTTCCTGTCAAATCCTTGAAATAGTGGTACTCGGAAACTGTTAGATTCCATTATATACCTCCTCATTATTTTCTTGCTGTAACGTATTTCAGTTCTTCACCACTTACAAGAACTTCAGTTGCGTAAGGCCCGCCAGAAAAGCCGGGATTCCATCGGCCAAGCTATTTCTTGATAAGTCCCTGTAATATTAATCAATAGAAAGCTATCAATAGAATGTATCAGTAGTACTTTTATAAGCCATGTTTCAAAAAAAAATCCTGAAATTCTACTCTATTTTCATGAAAAAGACGATTCTTGTAGTTTAGTAGACATTTAGATCAAAGGAAAAACATCAATAGTCATATTATCCTTTATTTTTCCGGAAGTATAACCTTGAAATTAAAATTGACGCACACTTTGCTTCCAATTAACTCGTTTCATTAGGAAATTAAATTCAACCTATTGAGACAAAAATCTGTACTTACAAGATTTGGAGTTCCGCAAGGTTGCCAATAGCAGGAGATATATCACCTATCAAACCAGAAGAACTCAGATTCCTACGGTAAGGATCCAAGTCATTATAAGGTTCTAGTTCCTTCTCTCCCGTCCAAATCAATTTGGCATTCCAATTGGAAGACAGAAGAACTTTGGAATGCTAAATATAAATATAGCTGTTCTAGATACGTACAATGAAATGATCCTGGGGCTGTCGGTACCGGGAGAGCTACAATTCAGTCCCTCTCAAATAAATGACGTTGGACGACATGGATCCCCTTGCCAGTTCTTTTGTAGCTTGTAGAATTCTTTGATAGCCGTGATAGCAACAACTTTGTTTAATTATCAGAGTCCCATTTGATTCAAAAAGGAGAAAACTTGAATAAACTCGTAACAGCAAAAGGGATCCAATATAGAATCACACAATTGAAGCTGCAAAGCTTACTAACATGAGGGCCTACGTACCGTCTTGTTGTTTTGTCTCTGCGCCCGCCATGTCCATGATCATATAATTAACTTCGTATCCACTGAGTATGGGAGGCAGTGTGGAGTCGCCTGTTTGTACAAATGCGTAGTCCACTGGGTACGGCTTTGGCGGGTTAGCGGTGAAAAGTGTAAGCCCATGAAGGTACTCTGGCTTCACGGCTTCCTGACACCGAGTTGTCGTTCAGGTATATGTCAAACGCCCTAGACTGGTTTGCTGCAAGCTGATGCAGCTCCGCAACGTAGAAGAATATATGGAATCGCGGGTCTACGATAATGGCCCTGTACCGATAACGAGAAGTTAAGTGACGACCCGACCGTCGGAAACATGGCCGTCTTCAGCACGTCAGCCGGCGGCTGGTAGTTAGATGGCAGGGTTGAGACGGAAAACGACGTCGTCAGCAAAGTCCACTCTGGGAGGCTGTACGAGTCCCACGTGCGGTCGAAGGCATCATTACGATAGCTAAGCGGAGTACTGCCCCCCACGTTGCGCCTTGTGTGGGTCAACAGCGCTGCTGACGCTGTTAATTGCGGGTCCCCGAGCATTCGGTTAATTCTGTCAATTACAGTTAATTCGGTTCGGTTAGACGGTTAATTTGTGGTTTGAGATTTTAACCATTAACTTAACCAAATTGAGTCGGCTAATTCGGTTATTGTCCAATCGGTTAATGGTTAATTCGGTCGGTTAATTTGGTTAACCAAATAACACTCTGTGTAATAATATTATTTAAAATAGTCATAGAATTTGGGACAATATTGTTATATTATAGTAGTATTGTTGTAAATTTAATTTTGTATGGCTTGTAAAAACTTGATTACTATATATATGGGGAAGTATTTTGAAATAAAAGTACAACTATATATGTATATATGTATGTGTAAGATATTATTTATGAATAAATTCTGACTATTTGGTTAATTCGGTTAATCAAACCAAAAATATCTTTAATCGTCAAATTAATCATATCTTTAATCGTCAAATTAATCATTTAACCAATTAACCGAAATAAATTAACCAAATTAACTGAATTAACCAAATTGACCCAATAAACTTAACCATTCGGAATTAACCGTTCGGTTAATCGGATATTAACCAAATTCACCCATCGGCCTAAGCTCCAGCGCAGAGATGAACGGCGTCCCGCCTCCAGTGTTCACCAGGCACACATCAATGTAACCTTTCGACCCCACGTCAAACAGAAGCTACCCATCGGCCTAAGCTCCAGCGCAGAGATGAACGGCGTCCCGCCTCCAGTGTTCACCAGGCACACATCAATGTAACCTTTCGACCCCACGTCAAACAGAAGCTCTGTGTAGTGATATATCGACGCATGGGTGATGGACACGGATAGCCAGTAGTTCACCCCAGCGTGAAGCTTGAATTCAGAAAGTTGATCTTGACCGTCGTAGTTGCCGTATAGAAACATGGCCCGGGCGAGGTACTTCCGGCCGAGTTTCAATGGGATGTGGTAGCAGTTGCGCGCGCCGTCGGGGAAGCTGCAGAGGTCATCTCCAGTACTGAGGTCGCCGTGGAAACGTACTGGTGGTCTGAGGTAAAGACGAGCCCACCGTTAGTGCTGTCGGCCGATGAGTAGCCTTCATCTTTCCCACAGTCAATGTTTATGAAGTCGAGAGATTTGATCATAAAGCAATTAGAAAGACACCATTCCAAGAAGGGAAGAGAAAAGCTACGTAGCTGCCCGCCGACAAGGGCCAGTGTCGACGCCAGTGACAGAGCCGCCAGCAAGAAGAGGACGAACTGCCGCCGATCACGCCCATGCAATCCCATTATCAACTTCACTTATTTGCGCTTCTTTCACTTTGTGATGAACTCCTCCGCAGCTAGATTTTGTTCCTCCATGTCTCTCAGAATTCGCAATAGATAAACTGTCGGCTTCGTTCCTATATATCCATCTTGTGCATAATATATAAACGATTTTTTCGACAGTCATTACGGAGGGCCGACCTTCTCTAATAATTACCTATGACGTGCTTGTATTTCCAGAAGTCACCTTACATGTTTCGAGCTGCTTATTATACCTAATTAAAAGTGACGTGCCTGCATTTCCAGCAGTCACCTTACCTCAGTTACGACCTGCATGCATATGTCCGAGGCACGTCCACTATTTTGCTTAACAAAACTTAACGATTATATCATATATAGAGCTAAAGATAAATTTGGAATTTTAGATGGGCCGGAGGCCTGGCCTATGTATGGTACTCATAATTTGACTTTATGATTCTGTGAGTTACTGCTGGGACAGAAAACGGCAATCTGCTATTAATTTATCTTCTGTTGTCATCCGTAACTCAAGTTGAAAATTAGAAAACCAGTGACCATTTCTATTCTGGCTTCAACTGGAATTTATTTTATTTATAAAATCTATTATAGAGGTTGGTGTTGGTAGTTGTTTGAACACCTTGATTCTTGTTGCAGTTAATTTTATTTTACTCTTTTTCTTAGTTGTCACTTGAGCAGTTCTTTCTACCTGACAACATGCTTCTTTCAACTGGTGCAACCAGCATGCTTATCTCATTTGGTCAGAACGCCTCAACAAGTTAACAAGGTTGTACTTTCGACTAATAGATACGCTACAACATAGAATTTGAATGGACCTTACATAAATAGAGAAAAATTGGTTATTGTTCGAGCAGCTGGCTTTTTCTAATAATATTTTTAGTCAGCTACTACTCGAGTAGAAAACTACAAAAACCATAACCACTATTATTC
Organism: Alisma plantago-aquatica; assembly: GCA_963693085.1. Taxonomy (NCBI): domain Eukaryota; kingdom Viridiplantae; phylum Streptophyta; class Magnoliopsida; order Alismatales; family Alismataceae; genus Alisma; species Alisma plantago-aquatica. Next base: position 862,988,812 of record OY856413.1, read on the forward strand.
GAACAACATGTTTTTTGACTGGTGCAGTCATTGTGTTAATCTCTTTTGCTCGCTCTTTATTCTTTACCAATGCATCCAATACAACCACCTCATATTTCCACCATAAGGTGCATACAACCGGTTAACGCTACGCAACTTGCTTCTACTAATTGATTTAATTGTGATCAATAATATGCTATTTGAGCGGAAATCTAAAAAGGTGGTAAATGCTATTCAATCGGCATGCTTCGATTCAATTATTTTATTATATAAAAAAATGACAGAAGTTGGTTTTAGGAGTTATTTGAACATCATGGTTTTTTGCTTTAGTTAATTTTATGTTTACTCTTGCTTGTCATTTGTATCCAGCAGTTTGCTTTCACCTGCGAGTCTGCTTCTTTTCATTGGTACGATCAATGTTCTTTCACGTGAACGTTTTATAAGTTAACTACATTGAGTTTTGATCAATGCATATACTACAATACGGATATACATCCTCATATTGCCATCTAAACAGTAGCATAACGACAAAACAGGTGACTGATGCTATTTAAGCAGCTTGCTTTCACTTTTTAACTATTTGTTTGTCACTACTACTCAAGCAGAAAATTACAATAATGATAACCACTACTATTCGAGCAACATGTTTAGTGACAAGTACGGTAGTCATACTTATCTCTTTCGAGTGTCATTTATTTGGGATAGTTATTGACTGCAACATGGGATTTGCATGAACCTCATATGTCCACTTAAACAGTAAGGTACTGAAACTATTTAAGCAGCTTGAATCTATTGATTCGTTAAAATTTAGTCATCTATTGATCAAGCGGAAAATTTAAAATAGAGTTAAAATAGTGATCACTGTTGTTCAGACGATGTACTTCAATTAGATTTTTATTCTTCTTTTAATAAAATGATGATAAAGTTTGGTCTCGGGAGCTATTTGAACAGATTGGTTCTTGATTTAGCTAATTGGATTTTTGTCTTTGTTGTTGGCTATTATTTAAGCAGCTTGATTTTTTTTTTTTTTGTAAAAGTGCAATGCATGCGAACAACTTGCTCTCACGTTTTGAGCTTAATTCTACTATTGTGGTGACAACTACTACAAAATCTACTAAAGCCTAAGGTCGAATCCCTGATCAATACTAATGAATTTTTGACCAAAAGGTGTTGGTCAAGGTCAATCCTAGACCAACGTACTCTCGGCAAATATTTGGTGACTAATGCTAGCTAGCCAAGTTTTATCCCTGACCAATAGAGACAGAAGCATCGAGCAGCAATCAAACAAAAGAATAATTTGTATCCATGATCAACACCTTTTACCCAAGGCACATCTCTGGCAAGTAGGAATGAATGTCATTGTAATTTTTAAACATCAATATTTGAATATATATATATATATATATATATATATATATATATATAGAGAGAGAGAGAGAGAGAGAGAGAGAGGGACGGACGATCC